>JAPDPK010000046.1:4496850-5108700 GCA_031772115.1 Heritiera littoralis
TGATGAAATATCGAGAGAGTTACGCATAAGTGATTTTCTTGAAATTTTCTAGGTGGGAAAATTATTTTCAAGGTCTCACCAGCTTAATGGATGGCCTAGAGATAATTTTTCAATAATAAGTGATTTTTATTCATTTTTTTAAATTATAGAATAGGTGATTTTTATCTAAAAATATTATTAAATTAGAATTAAAATTAAAGTAATTAATTAAGAAGAAAAAAAAAACCTTCAATAATTCATGTTAACCATAATAATAAAATAACAATAATGAATAGTAATGAAATAATAAAATGATAAATAGGAGTTATTGAGAGTGAATATTGATTGTTCCTATGATGAGATTCCAAGTAGATTTATGCTTAAGTAATGATTTGGAAATCTTTAGGTAAGAAAATTTCTTTTGGGTCTCACCAGCTTAATGGAAGATCTAAAAGGAATTTTTGATAAAAAATAATTCATATTCATTTTCGCATAAAACTAAACAAATAAAATTAAGAATTAATAAATAATAAAATGGTAAGAATAAATTGGGTAGAAGGAGTCAAAGTTAGGAATTTCTCATAAAATATTAAAATGAATCCGACGACGGAGCCTCTTCAAGCAAGTCGCATAGTACTACTTGAATACTCTTGAGGTGAGAAAGATTTTTGAGTTGTCCCACCAGCTTAATGGAGGACACTCAGAAATATTTTTCAATAATAATTATATCGAGATTAAAGATCAACATAAGCAAATTTAGCAGATGACCTAAAACTAAGTGGCACCATTTTAGGATGGGCGTTGCGAGGGTGCTAATCCTTCCTCACACGTAATCGTACTCCCGAACCCTAGTATCTTTGAACGTAGACTAAGCCTTATCTTTAGTTTGGATAGGTGACCAATCACACCTAGGTAGAATGGTTGGTGGCGACTCCATAATTTTGTGTCTAGCTATTAGGTTTTCTCTAAAACTTAATACGTTATGACAGTTTGGCGACTCCACTGGGGAATTAAGAGAGTCAGGCCAATACTTAGTTTTAGGTCATCTTAGAATTTGCTTAAGAGATCTTAATAGAAAGCGAACATTAAATAAAACATTATTCCTTCATACACGCATATCACTTTGCATTAGCATACATAAGCCCTCGACCCGGGCTTGATCCTTTTTAGGAGGGAGTAAAGTACCTACGCTCTCGTGAGGTAATACCTCCGCAATGGCTTGCGAAATACTCCCACTCAAATAGAACCTTTCCGTTTGTAACCTATGATGGGTGAGGATTGGGTACCTTACTAGTCCTATGTGGACGATAGTGAGGAACAATTTGAGAACCTTTAGAATTCTTACTTATTCAAACCAAGCATATAAAGAAACCTAAGAGACCAACTTAAGTTAGAGCCATGTCAACTCATTATGTAAAGATAACCAAGAATTAGGACACATGAAGGAAATTTTTTCTTTTCAAAAAAATATAATATTAAAAAATCAAAATAAAGAAAATAAAGAGATGAAATGTGTCTGTTCATCACATGAGGCTTTCCTTTGAATTTGTGATGCATGACATATCCATTTGAACATTGCACCTATACATTTAGACATTTTTGGTCATACATAAATTGAGCATGCATCTCATGCATAGGTTTGTATGTGCGTATCATGGCATCTTGACTTAGACTATAGTAATAAAGGTGAGAAGATAGCTTGGTCGTCAAAATTGTCAGCCACCCATACGATACTTGTTTGAAAACAAGAACAATGGAGAATGAGCAATTGGCACGAATTGATGGAATAGAAAAGGTGCAACAAGAGATTGTCAAGGCCCCAGAGGAGTCTAGGGAACAAATGGCCAAGATGATGGAGATGATGATGAGCTTGGCAAAAGGGAAGGGAGTTGATGAAGACACTAACGTTAGAGTGGAGCCACAAATGGAGGACCCCATCAAGCAAAAGAAGCTTAGGAGGGAAGCGATTGAACTAGGTTCTCATAAAGGGATGCATCGTGTGTGTGATACGTTAGAGGAGAGACTGAGGGCCATCAAAGGGAGCACTATTTATGAAAACATTGATGTGGAGAAATTGAGTTTTGTTCCTGATTTAGTGTTACTCGCGAAATTCAAAGTCCCCAACTTTGAAAAATATGATGGAACTAAATGCCCATTAGCCCATATTACGATGTTTTGTCAAAAAATGGCAGGGCATACTCACAATGAAAAGTTGCTAATCCACTGTTTTCAAGATAGCCTTACTGGATCCGCAGCAAGGTGGTATGTCCAATTAGATAGAGGACGCATCCATTCATGGAAAGATCTTGCGAGGGCCTTCATAGTTCAATATCAACACGCAAAGGATATGGCACCAGATCGATTGTTCTTACAAAATATGAAAAAAAGGCTACCGAAAGCTTTAGAGAATATGGTCAGAGATGGCGAGACATTGCTGCTTAGGTTCAACCTCCCCTTACAGAGAAAGAGACGACAATTCTGTTTGTCAATACACTTAAGGCTCCATACTATGAGAGAATGATTGGAAATGTCACCAAAAACTTTACAGATATGGTACTCTCTGGTGAGATGATCGAATATGCTATAAAAAGTGCGAAGATCGAATGGGCAAATACAATGAGAGGTGCAACATTCAATAACGAGAGTCAAGATGTTCAAGCTGTAACTAATGAAAAGCAGTATGAAAGTTATACCCCATATCACCCATACCCCATGCAAACCCACCACCTTTGTCCATATCCTTACCAGTCAATTCCTCAAAATGGTTTTCAACCTAACTTTTGGCCTCAATCACTCTCCAGCCTACCAAACAATCTAAGAAGGCCAAGAAACGGTGTAGAGAGATTGCGAATTCCAATTTCTAAACTATTGCCTTTGCTAATAAAGAACCAGTATCTGGTGCCTACGCCTTTGAAAACAGCTCCAAACCTAGCAGTAAGGAGTTATGAACCAAATAGCAAATGTGAATATCACATGGGGGCAATTGGACATTCAACAGAAAAGTGCAAGCAATTGAAGGAAAAGATTGAAGAACTCATCAGTAGTGGTGCCTTGACTCAAGAGCTTATTGAACAATGGAAGTTTGCTTCTCCGTAAGCCAAGTTTTCTATGTGTAATTTGTGGACGTGAGATGTTCTCAAGATTCTTGAAATTTGCATTAAGTTGTTTTGAAAAGCTTTTCATATTTTTCTTTGCAAATAGATGAAATAAAATAATTTTGAAAACATTGGTGATTGTTATTGAGAATGAATAGACCTAGCTATTACATTTCTAGTATACTTTTCGATTCAGTGAAAACTTGGAATCTATAAAGGCACACAAGCTTGAAATTCATTCATTTTTGCTTACCATGGTGAACTTTTGAAGTCAATGATCTTCGTTAGGGCAATGAGCAATGAAATGATTGATGAATTTACAAAACTTTTGAATTGTTTTGAAGGACCAATTCATGAAGCATTCTCTTAAGGACTTTGTATTTGGAAATTTGATAGATGTTAAGGCCAAGCTAAGAGTCCCAAACACATCAACCCAAAATTCTTTCTCATAACTTGAACTTTCTAACTCAAACCATCTTTTGCTATATCTTGAGGCAAAATGATTAAAAAAGAGCCAAGCTTTTGATAACCTCAACATCTTTTAATACCATTCTTAATTTGATTGATATCCTTTTTCCTATCTTAAACCATGATAATGAAATTGTTGCATATGGCCTTCATAAAGTTGAATTGATACATTCTGGCATGAGTTGTGAAAAAAAAAAAGAAAAGAAAAAGGAAGTAAAAAAAAGAAGAAAAGAAAAGAAGAAAAAAATTGATTGTGAAACCATGCATGAGGGATATTCAAATGATTTCAAAAGCTGAATTTTCATCTTGAGGATTGGTTTTCAATAGAAGTGTCAATATTTGATATGACAATGGCCATCTTTCATATTCCTATTACTGAAACGAAATCATCCCTTTGTTACCCCTTTTGAGCTTATTGATTTCTTTTTAAATGAACCTTGACCAAGGATCACCCTCCACATTGGAGAGGCAAATACATCAGAGGAGTTTTAGAAGCATTAGTGATTGGTCTTATGTCAAATGCAAGAAAATGATGCCTTTGTAAGGGGCAAATGTGAGAAGAAGATATGTGAAGATGGAAATCAATATGAAAAAAAAAAAACAAAAAATGAAAAAATGAAAAAGTAGATGAAAAAAAAAAAAGAAAAAAAAGAAGAAATGAATGAGAATAAAATGTTAGAAAAGAAAAGAAAAGCTTCGAAGAGTGGGAAGGACAGATGTTCACAATCGAAGAAATGATCCTTGGTTCGATAAACCTTGAAAACACTTATTTTGGGCCTATTTATCCATTCTTTGAAAACCCTAAACCTTGGCCTACGTTACGTGCCTAAAAGTCCATTTGATCAAATAGGATGCTTGTATCGAAAAGCTTTTCTTTGAGAAACCATCATCATTATTTGGCTTGGAATGAAATTTGAATTCTCAAATGCATGGTAGAATAATCAAAAAAAAAAAAAAAAGGAAGAAAAAAAAGAGAATGAAGCTCTAGGGTGAAAACCCATGAAAGGGCAGTCTAGAGCAAATTTGAAACAACTCAAGGCCATTGTTTGTGACTATGCTAAGGCAATAACAAGAAGAAGAAAAACCAGAGGAGTGATGTTTTTAGTCAAGACCTTTTGAGAAATTCAAAAAAACATCACCTTGAAATTTTGACTTGAGATTGTATCTTTGGTTTCCTTATCCCGAAATTTGAGCCATCACAGCTAGTCTTGACATTTGTTAAAGTCCACGTATCAAGAAATTAAGAGAATGCTAAAATGGATTGTGTCTGTGAAAGTTACTTTTACAAAAGAATTGATTTTCAAGGAATTTGTTTCATTTGTGAGCCAAGATGAAGAGACATTGATAAATAACCTTTCTTGATAACCAAACATCGTTGATGCACCAAATCAACATTTATTCAGATAGACCAAGTTACTCATTCTATTTGTTCTCAATAGTAATCACCAATTTTTAAGAGATTTAAAAGTCAAATGTTTTATCTTGGAAAATTATTATGTGGGCAATTTCTATTTTCAAAAAGAACTTGAAGAAGTGAAAATGAGAGTTTTGTGATTTTTATGGGGGCAAGTTCTTGTTTTAAAGAAACAAGTGTGGTAATGGTGTTTTTTAAGACAATTCTTGGGGCAATCTTTGGTTGTTATGAGAGCATGAATTTTCTGAGATATGAGAAGTGGTCTTGTGAATAGTTTGGAATGATTTTGTTTTTGATTTGGATAGATGAGTTTTAATTTGATAAGAATTGTGGGGCAAGAAGAACACTAAATGAATGATGATGAAGAGGCAATGGAAAGACTGAACGAGTGATGATTGCTAAATTTAAAGAAAGAAGAATTGTGGGGCAAGAAGAACACTAAATGAATGATGATGAAGAGGCAATGGAAAGACTGAACGAGTGATGATTGCTAAATTTAAAGAAAGAAGAATTGTGGGGCAAGAAGAAGATTGAATGGATGATGGTGATGGGGCAAATGATTTTAGGATTGCTAAATTTGAAGAAAGAAGAATGATGAGGCAAAGAGAAGATTGAAGGATGACAAATTTTTGAAGAAAGGAATAAGATAGGCTGATGATGTGACTTGGTAAGGCATTGTTTATCATTTGCATTGCATTCATGACATGCATGGCATTGCATTCATGACATGCATGGCATTGCATTCCATTACATGCATTTTGACACAAAAAAAAAAGAGTTTGTTTGTTAAGACAATAAGATAAAAAAAAAAGGGTTTTGAAAGATTAGATGACTAAAAATTTGGAAAATTAAAAGAAAAAAAAAGAGAAAAAAATCAGAGAATGTGAGAAGGATTAGGAACAAGATGAAAAAAGAGGGGGAATGAAGTTTTGAAACAAAAATGTTAAAATTTTGAAAAGAAAAAGGAAATTAAAAAGGTATGGATATGAGGGGACAATGAAAAAGAGATTGAAAGATGTGATGAGATGAGATGGAAAAATGTGATATTTAGATAGAAAATAACAAAAAGAAAAACTGGAATGATAAGATGATTTAGAAGATAGAATTGAAAATGATGAGATAAGATCAGAACCTCCGGGTACAATCTGTAAGACCTCCGGGCATGATTCATTAGAACCCGGGTGCAATCTATAAGACCTCCGGGCATGATTCATTAAAGCCTCCGGGTACAATCTGTAAGACCTCCGGGCATGATTCACTAAAACCTCCGGGTACAATCTGTAAGACCTCCGGGCATGATTCATTAAAACCTCCGGGTACAATCTATAAGACCTCCGGGCATGATTCACTAAAACCTCCGGGTACAATCTATAAGACCTCCGGGCATGATTCATTAGAACCTCCGGGTACAATCTGTTAGACCTCCGGGCATGATTCATCAAATCCTCTGGGTACAATCCGTAAAACCTCCGGGCATAATTGAACAATTTAGATGAGCAAATTTAAAGTTTCAGGGCCTTCCTAGTCGAAGGAGCATTTTAGAGATGAGAAATTTAAAGTTTCAGGGCCTTCCTAGTCGAAGGAGCATTTAAGAGATGAGAAATTTTAAAGTTTCAGGGCCTTCCTAGTCGAAGGAGCATTTAAGAGATGAGAAATTTTAAAGTTTCAGGGCCTTCATAGTCGAAAGAGCATTTAAGAGATGAGAAATTTTAAAGTTTCAGGGCCTTCCTAGTCGAAGGAGCATTTAAGAGATAAAAATTTAAAGTTTCAGGGCCTTCCTAGTCGAAGGAGTATTTAAGAGATGAGAAATTTTAAAGTTTCAGGGCCTTCCTAGTCGAAGGAGCATTTAAGAGATGAGAAAATTTAAAGTTTCAAGGCCTTCCTGGTCGAAGGAGCATTTAAGAGATGAGAAAATTTAAAGTTTCAAGGCCTTCCTAGTCGAAGGAGCATTTAAGAGATGAGAAAATTTAAAGTTTCAGGACCTTCCTAGTCGAAGGAGCATTTTAGAGATGAGAAAGTTTAAAGTTTCAGGGCCTTCCTAGTCGAAGGAGCATTTTCCTGATTAAAGTTTTAAGAGCCTCTCGATTAAAGGAGCATTTTCCTGATTAAAAAAAATCGATTTCTTTTAGAATTAAAAAAAAAAGAAGAGAGAGAGAGGCAAAATTGGTGTCTAAAGTCTTTGCCCTATTCCTGATGCTCAACAATGTGCAAAGAGGGGCAACTGTAGACACCATTTTTGTCCGGGTCTTTTTCAAACATTTTTAATTAATTAGTTTATATATATATATTTTATTTTAGATTTAGAAATAAATTTTGATTTTGATTTTTTTCATTTTATTTTTATTTTTATTTTCGATAAAAAATATATAAAAAAAAGGAAAGGAAATCAGAATTAATTTTGATAGGAAAGTAAAATTAAATGAGACTATTAAAAGATGAAGAATTAATTTGGATTTGGTGGAAAGAAAAATCAGAATTAATATCGGATTTAATATCCGATTCTTGAGATATAAAATTTCCTAAAAAAGATTGATTCTTGATTTTTATGAATTACCTAAAATAAAAGGAGACCTAGGTCTATTTAAACAAGGGACAAAAAAAAAATAAAGGGAACTAGGGTTTTTGAAGAAAGAAGGGGGGCAAGAAAAAGAGGGCGGGTGGCAGCAGCTGCTTGTTCCATTCTAGTGCTGCATTTTAGGATTTTGGTTCAGTTTCTTCAAGTTTAGTTGCTTCCTTAAGATTCAACTTCATTATACAACCCCTTCTTTCATGTTTTAAAGTAGTTTAAATTGATTTAAAGAGATGTTTTATGTTTAGATAAAGTTTATCGAAAATTTCAGTTTAGTTTATTTGTTTTCAGTGATTTTTACATGTTCTTTTGTTTCTGTTCGAGTTCAGTTTCTTCTTCCAATTTTTATGCTTTTCATATCAATTTATAATGATAGTCTACAAAGTTTAGCATTACCTTTAAGAGTTTCCTGCTTAGTTTCGACGTCTGTATTTATAGATAAATTAAGTTCTATTGCTGTTCTGCATTCTGATCTGGGCGCTGCTACGTGTGTTGGAGGCGTGGTCTGTAGCTTGGCGAGGCTACTAGGCTATGGTCTATCCGCCGTTTGTTGTTTGGTGCTGAAGATGTGCGTGTACAAGTGCTGCGTGAACCACAGGAGCATGCTGGTGCAGTGGCTATGTTGAGTTGCTCTGGTTTGTGGCAAGTGGCATGTACGTGCCTGAAGCATGAGAATGGCTGTTGCGCATATAGGGTTGGGCAAAGGACGTGTGAGCAGCACGTGTTGGGCGTGGCAAGGATTGGTGTATTCTTGGCGTTAAAGGCTGAAGCTGTGCAAGGTCTTGATGACGCAACACTGCCCTGGTCGTCTCCGCTGCCTGGAACTTCCCTTGCAACCGTTGCTGCATCGCAGAAAACCTCCACCGCTTCTGCACCAGCGCCCGCGTGATCACTGCCCAGCTTCTTCCCCCCGCCGCTGCCTGCTGCTACGGCTACACCTTGCACTACACCTTGCTGTTCCAGATTCACGCTTGGTCTTGGGTGCTAAAGGTGTAACCAAATTCCAATAAATGAGGAAGCCTGCCATGACTTGGACCATTGAAGGTGTAAGACATTGAAGAAAGAAGGCCACGTGATCTCCCATTTACCAAGGTGAGTTTATTTTGTTTAAATATATTTTTAGGATTAATTAATTTAATTAACATGATTTAATTAATATAACATGATTTGGCTTAATTTAATATGAACTAATTTATAAAGATTTATTTGCATGACTTGTATGGTAGGATTGATTCCGCATTATTCAATTAATTTGATTAATATATATATTGAATAAATGATTTGTGTATTGATATATTTGGTTAGTTTAATTTGTATTTTATATGTTAGTATGATAGATATTAGGTAAATAAAATAATAGAAAAATAAATTAAATTAGAAAAAATGCAAATAAGAATAAATAGAAATAAAATTAAATAAAATTATTTTAAATTTGAATAAATATGATTCCGACGATAGAATTCTTAAAGAAACTGCGCTCAAGTGGTACTTTTAGAGATCTTGAGGAGGAAATTCTATCCAAGGCCTCACCAGCTTAATGGAGGGTCTAAATAGGATTTTTGATAACAGATAATTCTTATTCATTTTTTAAAAAATAAATAAATAAATAAATAAATAAATAAATAAAAGTAAAAATAAGTTTATTATAAAATAACACTAAAAATAATTAGTTACAAAATTAGAAAAGATGTTAATGATTAATAATAATAAAAATAGAAATGGCAAATAAGGAGGGAAATAAATGAAATGACCGAAGCTAGATATTAAAATAATAAAAATGAATATGATTACTCCGATGATGAAATATCAAGGGAATTATGCTTAAGTAATTTTCTTGGAGATTTCTAGGTGAGAAAATTCTATTCAAGGCCTCACCAGCTTAATGGAAGGTCTAAATAGGATTTTAATAAAAAGTAATTTATATTCATTTTTATAAAATTAAAATATGAATAATCAGTAGATTTATCATTAAATTAGAACAAGAATAATTATTTATAAAAATTAGAAACAATATTAATGATCCATGATAACATTATGGAAATAAGAATGAGTAGCAAAATAAGGAATGGAATAAATAAAATTAGATATTAAAATTATAATAAAAAAGAATATGAATTACTCCAATGATGAAATATCGAGAGAGTTACGCATAAGTGATTTTCTTGAAATTTTCTAGGTGGGAAAATTATTTTCAAGGTCTCACCAGCTTAATGGATGGCCTAGAGATAATTTTTCAATAATAAGTGATTTTTATTCATTTTTTTAAATTATAGAATAGGTGATTTTTATCTAAAAATATTATTAAATTAGAATTAAAATTAAAGTAATTAATTAAGAAGAAAAAAAAAACCTTCAATAATTCATGTTAACCATAATAATAAAATAACAATAATGAATAGTAATGAAATAATAAAATGATAAATAGGAGTTATTGAGAGTGAATATTGATTGTTCCTATGATGAGATTCCAAGTAGATTTATGCTTAAGTAATGATTTGGAAATCTTTAGGTAAGAAAATTTCTTTTGGGTCTCACTAGCTTAATGGAAGATCTAAAAGGAATTTTTGATAAAAAATAATTTATATTCATTTTCGCATAAAAATAAACAAATAAAATTAAGAATTAATAAATAATAAAATGGTAAGAATAAATTGGGTAGAAGGAGTCAAAGTTAGGAATTTCTCATAAAATATTAAAATGAATCCGACGACGGAGCCTCTTCAAGCAAGTCGCATAGTACTACATGAATACTCTTGAGGTGAGAAAGATTTTTGAGTTGTCCCACCAGCTTAATGGAGGACACTCAGAAATATTTTTCAATAATAATTATATCGAGATTAAAGATCAACATAAGCAAATTTAGCAGATGACCTAAAACTAAGTGGCACCATTTTAGGATGGGCGTTGCGAGGGTGCTAATCCTTCCTCACACGTATTCGTACTCCTGAACCCTAGTATCTTTGAACGTAGACTAAGCCTTATCTTTAGTTTGGATAGGTGACCAATCACACCTAGGTAGAATTGTTGGTGGCGACTCCATAATTTTGTGTCTAGCTATTAGGTTTTCTCTAAAACTTAATACGTTATGACACTACCTTTTACCATAATTGAATCAGGAGACAATCATTTTCTCCCCATATCTACTTCCATGTAATCTCATCATTACATCTCTTATTCTTATGGTATACTCATTATCACTTTAATCTTAGAATATACTTGAAATTATACTCTTTTGATAATTTAGATTCCATAACAACATAATCAAATTATAATTTGATCTTCTTATTATTTAACTTCATCATTGAATCTATAATTATCAATTTAATCACCTCATTATCCATACAAATCCACTATTTCCATCATTTCGAGGTGGTGGTGTATATATATATATATATATATATAGATATATATCATTTTCCGTTTACATTACTGGTAGTGAAATGTAATTCATTTATTTACTCCTTAGAGTATCCTTAAATTTCATTTATCGAAATTTGCTCGATCTTCCATTTAACCATAATCATGTGATAACCACAAAATCACTTTTAATTTTAAATTCGGGAACTATTTCATATTCGTGTTCCCTTTTCATCATGTACTTTCCTCTTATTACATATTCATCTTTTCCTTTATCATTATTTCAGTCACTTTTATCAGTGGTAAAATATTCCACTATTAAACTCTTTCAACCTTTTTATATCATCTTTATACTTATTCATTCATCGACTTAAACTTCCTTACTTATCAGTCATATCAATAGAGCAGCTAACCCAATAACTCTTCCATATAGACTGGCAATAGTATCTATCTAGACCCAGTACATTTCGTATCTCAATCATTATCTCTTCATCATAGACAGATTCAACATCATTCTGTCATTCGAGATCATATATCTTAGAAAGATGTACTGTCTAGCCATATCTCCTATTTGCCATACTTAACATACACTTCACTGTCTTTAAGAGTCTGCGGGGTTATACCACTATGCTGCTCATTTTCCATTTGTGCCTTAGACTGTATTGATGTCTCATTACTTTATCCATATCTGGATGCCTCATTCGTTAGGCTCATATATCTCACAAGGTATTTCATTAATCCTGTAAGCCTCTATAGAAACTTGTAAAAATTTAAATCGAGTTCTAATTATTATCATCTTATGACCATCAATTTTTAACTTTTCATCTAGTGATGCCTTGTACAGAGATTGGACTTATAAGCTCCTTATACATCTCCAATTAAATCAATTTAAGGTATCAATTTCATATAGATGATTATTTGTTCTTCATAAGAACTTTATTTCATAATAGGAATTAAATTCATCATTTAATTCATCCTCAATCACATCATCTGTATTTCTATCGATTATCCTTATATAAGTGAATTTCATTATTCACAAATTTTCCAGAATTATTTCTTAAGCTTTTCAGATCCTTCTATATTCTCCAATATAAGCTTAAGAATAAATTTCATATTAACAATTGAGTCAATGTTATCTTGATTTCTCACTTTTATATAATCTGAAATTTATCAGAAATCTCGTCTAATACTTTCTTTAATCATACATCTCTTATCATTAAGGACATTCATCTTTGTGTCCCATTATTTCACTCAAGGCAAAGATATTTAATATTTAAATCATTTCAACATTTGCTCCGCCTTGATTTACTTATTTCCTCATACTTCACAGCATATCAATCATCTTAATTTATATGTTGGATTAAGTATAATCATTTTATTAACACCTTTCACAGCTAACCGATTTATTATTACTGTAATTCATTTTAAAATCATTATCATTTAAGAACCTCAGGTTAGCTGTCGTCTTCCTCGTCTCTTATCTTCACTTACTGTCCTTATGCATATTCTCCAATTCCATATACTCCATATAGTACATCATCCCGTAAAACATATTTCAAAATATTCCAGTTCTATAAATATCCATTTGATACTTCAGAAAATAGAATAAAAGCATAGAACCGGAATTAACCGTACTACTATGGATTTCATCATCTATACTGATCTCTTCCTCAGTCATCTTCAGTAATCATTTCCTTTTTCATCATATCTAACGATCCCATAATAATATCTCATCAATACACTTTTTAATTTAGACCCTTAATTTCAATAAATGAGTCACTCATCCTACGACTTCCCTATAACCATTCGAGTCACATCAGCACTCCAAGTATAGTGAAATTTATAATCGGGATCGTTATACTCATATTATGTCCTTATACCATCAATAACTCCATTACTATCAATATATTCAAAATCTAAATGGTTTTATCACTATTCAAAGCATAATCCCACATAGGGGCATTTTCGTCATTTCACATTCATTTCTTTCTCCTCACTATACATTTAAATCAATGATCTTATTATCTATTTGCTGATAGTACCCCTTTCTCATACCAATATCAGCAGTTTAAAATCTTTTTCGATTTCGACAAAGAAATCTAATAGGATCCATAATTGAATTATTTTGCATGAAATGCAGCTTTACATCATTAATTTCTCTATCAAATCAATCAATTTCAACTTCTGTTGGTCTATCTTGACTCCCGGTAAAATTTTGAAGGTAGGGGTATTTTGGTCATTTTTGGCCAAAAATTTTCTCTCTCCTCCAAACACCTTCAATCGATGATCTTAAGATCTATTTAATGATGATATTTCATTCCCCTCCTTTATATCATCATTTTCAGGTCTCAGTTCGATCCGGACAGAAAAGTACTGGTGGGGCCCTCACCGAGTCCATTTCTATTCCTTACCGAACCGACCTTCATTTAGATTATAAGATCACCATTTTAGTTGACATTCCTGAGCCGTTTTCCCCTTTTGACATCTTTAGTTCATAATTCTCACCCCCTTCTAAATACTTAATTCAATTTAACAATCATTTATTTTCTCTATGTATTTAGACTACACAGTACTACAAGGGATGTTAACATTTTCAACACATTTTCTTTCCAAAAGTATCGACAGACATCAGGCCAACCGTGCTCTGATACCATTAAATCTGTCACAGCCCGTGACCCTATTTTTCACCTTATTCTATACATCTTATTTGGTTGGGCTGTCTGCGATACTTTACTTTTCTTTTACATATAAACAATTTCATATTAAATTATAATATGAATTATATCCCCTATCTTATTTCATAAGAAAGTAGTACTGTCGATAAGTCTAAATACAGAAAATAAATGATCATACCTCATGTCATAAGTTGAGCTGTCGCATCGTCCCCAAATGCGCAGCCGAAATCCTTTAAGTGTTAGAATCTCAATCTTTGAAAACCTGAAATGTTAAAATTAAGGGGCGAGCAAACCACGGCTCAGTAAGGGAATTATATGCATACTTGATATTCAGCTTCCTATATGCTGAAAATCTTTTTCGATTTTTCCTATGGGCTCTAAGCTCACATGTAGGAAGGATACTACAGTCAGCTAGGGATCCGGATGGAGTAAGGTAGGTATTTTGAAATACCTATCTTGTCCCGGAACCTAGAAGCAACTATAGAGAGTAATTTTTCATTCTTGTTTTGAAATCCAAATCCTTTCCTTTTTATTTCGTAACCTTTTTCCTATTCTTTTCAAAATAATGCTTTTATGAAATAAAGCATTTAAATAAAATAACTAATATTCATATTTTCTTTGAAAAGAATATTAGTTAAATCATCTTCCTTTTCATTAAAAAGTCGTTTCATGTTTTACTGCACTCTCATAATTAGTACAGTACTTTAAATAGCAAAATAAGCTATTTAAATCTTTTTCGTAACATAGAAATCATTTAAATCTAATATTCAATTTAAAATTAAAATTAAAATATTAGATTTATTTTCACCCTCTTTCCTTTTTGGAAAACATATCACATATTTATGTCACATATAGTCTAATATTCAATTAAAAATCATAGTAAGAATATTAGACTTATAAACTCTTTTTCCTTTTAAAAACATATTACATGTTCATATCACATGTCATATGAAAAATCATCTCGTAGTACTAAAAACAGTACTGAAATAAGCATTTTATAAAAATGCTATAAATCATTTCATTTCACGTGTCACATATCATGTAAAGCCTTTACATTTCGCATATCACATATCATGTAAAACATTTTCATCTAAAACATATCATATATGGAGACAGTGGCAACCACTGAGTCCTATCATGCAATAATACCCGAAGGTATGAAATAATCATGTCAGACCTATGGCCATAGTCTATAATTGTCCTCGGCGGATCATTGATCAGGTGTCTGCCGGGACTACATATCACATATCACATGTTACATATCACATATCACGTATTACATATCACATGTCGGCATGATAGAGGGGCCAACTAGTCTCAAAACCATGTTTTTATCGTAGAAATAACCTTTATGAAATTTATAAAATATATAATTTCATACTTTAAAATCATAAAGGTTATAAAACCATTTAGTGAATATTTAAGAAATATTTATGAAACTATTCATAAACATATTCACTTTGCTCCTTTTCATTTTTCTTCTCGTATTACGTGTAATTTACATATTAAGAGAATTTTCGGTGATTTCATTATCATCATTCTCGAAAACATGAATATTTTAAAATCACTTCCATTTTATTCATGTTGTTGTGAAAAATATTCATTTTCTCGATTTTCGTGATTGAAAATCATTTCTCGTAAAATAAAATCATTTATTATGATTTTATAAATTTTTCTAGAAATTTTCGATAATTTTTCGATAATTTTTCTGCAGTATAACGGCTGCCGATTGGCTAGCCTCCTGCACGAAAATACAGTTTATAATTCCAACCGGTACTTCACCACAAACTTCCAAAAAATTTTCAACCAAAGAATCATCACAATATTTTCATAAAATATTTCATAATTTAAAAGCATGCAAACTGAATATCCTTACAGTGCTGCACATGCATCCCTTACCTTTTTTCGGGTCGATGACTTCCTCTTATCGGTCGCGCCTGTACTCCATCTCTCTCGATCCATCGTCTCGATCGGTGAGAATAATTTCTGAAAATTAAATTTTAAATTTTAGAATTTTCATAAATAATTTATTAAATTTTTACTCGAAATCATTTTCCGGAATTCTTACCGAATTTTCGTAATTTTCGAGTTGCTAAATTCCCGAGAATCTTCCGATTTCCCGAAATTTCCTTTTTCTCTCTTTTTTTTCTTCCTTTTTTCTTCTTTTTTTCTTTCTTTCTTTCTTTTTTTTTCTTTTTCCTCTTCTCTTTTCTGGTTTGAACCAGTTCAGATCGGTTCACCTCATCCGGCCGGTTCGACCATCGGTGGCCACCATCGGCAGCGGTTCAGCCACTCCACAGCATCCTCGGGTTGCCACGAAGTCGGATCTGGCCTCCATTCGTCCCCATCACCGGCGACGGCACCGGATCTAGGATGCTGGGTTTCGGCACCTTTCTCTCCTTTTTTTTCCTTCCTCCGTCGGTTTCCCCTTCACTGGTGGCTCCTCTTACCTTCCCCTGGTCTCCGCCGGTCTCGTCGGGGGAGTGGCGGTGCTCGGATCGACCGGCACCGCCGTCTCCTTCTTCCTTTTCCTTTCGATTTTTTTTCCTTTTTCGGTTTCGCCGCTTTTTCCTTTCGTTTCGCTTCGTCTTTCCTTCACCGGCCTCCTCGCTTCACTTCGCCGGCATCATCTCCTCCCTTCCTCTCTCTTCTCATCGCCGGCGGCGGCAGCTCTGCTGCCGGCAGTCTCTGGTTAGGAAGGGGTCGGGATGTCTCTACTCCTTCTGTTTCTATGTCTGTTTCTTTTTTTTTTGTAATTATATTTATAAATATAATATTGATAATATATGTATATAAATACATATTTTTGTACTATATATAGATATATATTTTTTATATTAACAATATATATCTATACACTTTATCTTAAAATCATATATATATATATATTTCATATATATATATATATATTTATATATACATAAATACATATGTATTTATTTCATGATAAAAATAGTATATATCTATCTATCATATATATACTATATTTCATATACACACACACACATATGTAAATATGTAAAGCATATAAAATATATTTAAAAATATATTTATATAATCAAATTATATAAATATATATAAATACTCATCTTTGTATTTATTATAATTTGGATATGGCGACGGAAAGTTTTGCCAAATCCTTCGCTAACATTGATTTGGATGAGAAAAACTTGGTGACATTGCTTGTGCCATCAGCAAATTCACTGCTGATCAAGTAATCATAGAACATCTTTATGATGAAGTTATGTCAATGAAGGAATTTGATAAGAAGTCTCTTGTTATTGATTTTGACTACTTGATAGAACATGAGAAGCAAGAAAAAAAACTCCTTCATGGTTAAAAATAAAAATCTTAAAAGGCTTTGGCTTAATAAATTCTTCAAGAATTTCACATGATTGATGGAATAGTTAACATTTGTGGAGGATGCTTGTTTTTAATTCTACAATATTATTATGGATGTGGTTTTATGTAAGAACATGCTTAACATGATTATTATAGGATTATTTTGTGTAGAACAATATTAGCTTTTTTAGAGTAAGAAAGTACTAATTATGGTTTGTAATTGTTGTAGGTGTAAGAACAATATGTAATTTATTATATTAATTATAAGTTTGTAGGATCTTATTATATTATTATTATTATGCTTTGGTTATTTTAATCATGTATTGGCAAAAGATGAGGTTGGCTCTACAAGAGCAATGTCTTGGGATGCTACAAACTATTATACAATCAAATACGTAAACTCTACCAATTCTATTAATTAAGATAAAAATTTTGTTTAAAAAAAGTATTCTTTTCATATTTATTATTATTATGATTATTATGATTATTATTGATTTAAAAACAGTATTAGTATTTAAATATGTATATAATACTTTTTTAACAGAAACATAAATTTTTCAGAAAATAACCAAACAACAAAAAATATTTTTCAGTATATCAACTAAACAACAGAAAATATCAGTTTTTCCAAAAAATCAATTTTTCAGAAATCATTTTCTGAAAGTTATTTGATGCGAACCAAACGGAATCATAGTAATTTTCTAAACAACTCATTCAATCCAATTTTTTCAATAATAAAATAACTTGCGACAACATATCGATTTTGCTTTGAATGAATGGATTCATTAAAAATACATCCAAACTTCTCAGATTTGGCACCATAAATTTACTTACTTGACATTCTCATCATGATTCCATTGTTAGACAAGCATAGTTTTTAGCTCGCATAGTTTCTGAATAAGACACAATAACCAATCGTTAAATAAATTAAATTAAACATCAAAATAATTATTTCTTGTATTTATTGGATATAAAATTGGACAAAAGAATGGCTTACTTTAACATGCGGTTTAACTGTTTAACCTGTTCAAACAGATTTTGAGAATATATATTTTTAAATGTAGATCTATAATTCTCAATATATCCTTTGTTCAAGATTATGATCTGATGTATTTACAAAATTGAATTAATGGATATTATCAAAAAAATAATTGAAAAAATAAAACAGTTTCAATGAAACAGATTAAATTTGCTCAGAAATAATTTATCCGATAAATTAGATAGAATTTGGGTGAACAATAACCCCTAGTTCGACTTGAGAAAAGTGAAAGTTAGATATGATCAAATATTTATTTAAATCAATCTAAAGTATAAACCAAACCCTAAAAAGTAGATTTTGAAAAAGATATTCAGAAATTACAAGAAAAAATATTATAAAAAATTAAAGGAAAGAGATGAGGATGTGGCTTAAAGTACCTTATTTAGATAAATTAAATTTAAAACTATTCCTATTAAAGAATAAAAATTTTAAATTATCCCTGTGTAAGAAAAAACTCGTTTATCATGTGTTATTTGCCTGACATGACAAATAATATAACTAAAGGCAATATAATTAAATACTTTCATTAAATAACATTACATTCCTTCAACCGAAATACAAAAATCTTACTTTCCTTTCAATTAAACCAAACACAAGAACCAACATTCGGAAGATTTTTAAATGTACAATGTTTTAACCGTAATCAATTCCAAAAAATAATCTAACTTTTTACGGATCAAAACTCCTCTTGAGCTCTTCTTAAGCTTTAACCAAAGCTCTCTTTCCTTGTAAAGCGGTAGAACCCTGTTTTAATATCCACCACTTGATCTTGGATGTGCTCTAGGCTTTTGGTTAGCTCCTAGCCTTGCCTTACTAACAGATTAACTATTTGATAGTTATATTAGTTATAACTAACATAACTAATCAGTTACTCCTCTAGCTTGTATTATATATAGTTGAATGTAAAATGTTGTAAACACACAAGTTAAAGGTTACAGAATACAATTGATTTTCTCTTTTCTCGCATTCTTTACTTTCTCTTCTTGTTCTATCTTCTCCTATCTTCTTCTGTCTTCATCTATCTTGTTCTTCTTTTTCATTGCCGCATCTCTGCTAGTGTTTGTACAATCTCAACATGGAATCAGAACTAGCAATGGAAACATTGAAGGGACATCAATTCACTTATCTAAATTCGCTAAAACTGAAGCCAAAAAACAAAGCTTTCAAAACCTCTGAAAGAATATTATTTAAAAATATTCAATAATAAAAAGATAAGCTACTAATTTAACAAAAGTTAAAATTAACTGACCAAAGCTAGAATCTGATACTCTTCTTGCTAAACGACTATATTCTAGATATACATCTGAAAAATTAAGATCTGCTTAATGATTTAAGAACTAGACTTGATAATCTCTTCAACTATATATAATAATCATGGTGAAAAAATTGGAGATTAAAACAGAATTTAACCCAAACTGATGCATCATACTAAATCTCTTCTCGCATAATAGCTTTTCCCCTTACTTTTCAGTTTGTCTTATTTCCCTCAAATCTCAATCTCTAAACTATACTATAGTTATACTAAAATTAAAAAAAAAAAAAAACCTTTCTACATCTTAGAGGAAACACCTACATCATCTTCATCCTCTTGCTCACTCTAGTGAAATAGCTCCCATTCTTCATTTTTATTTTTGGCTTGGCAAAACAGCTCCCTCTAATTTCTTTTGGGAGTAGCCAAAAAGGTTTTCTCTCTTTTCTTTATTTACCATATTTTAATAAATCTATCAAACTTGAGCCTAAGTTATTTACCTTTTCGGTATTGTGGGCCTTTAGGCTTTGGGCTACGGCCCAAGTATAACAGGTAGTAAGTTTTTATTTATTAATATAGAGTCAAATTTAATTAGATACATAAATTCGAGAATCATTTTTATTTTTAGTTTGTGGGAAATCATTTTTATCTAAACTTTCATGTTTATTTGATATGAAACTTTTGCAAGATTATTTTTGCAGTTTAATGCTAACTATATATCAGTTTAATTATGTTTCAATAACAAATAGTAGGTCTTTAAAGTTGCTTTTACATTTTCATTTTTTTTGGGGTGGGGGGGTTTCAATTAAATTCTTGATGACACAAAAAAAATATACGAGAATTACATATGAATTTCAAAAAGTTAAATATATTTTATTTTGTGTAAACATAAATTTTAATATAATAATTTAATCTCTTATACTATATAAACACAATTTGACACGTAAAAGTATTAAATATACATATAAGAATTGTCAAATTTACTGTCCATTCATCTCCTCCAGAAAATTAAGGCAAACATGCATCTTACATCTTCTGTAGCCTTTATCCTTTCTGATTGGCAGTAAATTAAGAAAATGACCAGTTAATTAAAGCTGAAGGCTGAAGCGCATATGGAATAAAAAAAAATAACAAGTTCAATCATTAAAGGAAAAGTCCTAATAATAATAATAATAATTGTTAGTTTTAAATTGACAAGTATTTTGAAATGACAAAAACTTAAGTAAGGCTAAACATTTTCTCTATAATGCAAATTTGCTTAAAATAGACTCAATGATAAAAAATCTTTTAGACAAAGTTTTGGACTGAGATTTCAATTGAGAAAGTCAAGAAATACTTTTATAAAAATGAAGAAATGTTTTGAACTGACTTGAAACCAAAAACCCATCATTCTGTATCAAAACAACTAACAAAATAATGCAGGGGAGTTTCAGGGATCGATCCCCCATGTTGAGGGATCGATCCCCAATTGGTAGCATGTTTTTCAGAAGGAAGAAAGGTCCCTTAAGGTAGAAACAAGTATTCTAGAACCTAGGGATCGATCCCCAGTTGGCAGAACTGACTAAAAGGCATTCTGGAAGTTAGGGATCGATCCCCTATGGCTAAGGATCGATCATTTTTCATGAGAACAGTGCCCAACGACTAATTTTTGAGGGTTTCAATGAGAAGTTTTGCATTAAATGCTTCAACAACCGTCTCAAGCAGTTTGTGGACTATAATAAAGGCATTTATGAAGATTAAAGGAAGAACAAGCACTCAGCAACTTCTCTAAGCTTGAAGAAAGAAATCCAAGCTGAAAAATCATTCTTTGTATCTCATTTGTGATATCCCATCTTGTACATCACACTCACTTTAATTTCTGATATTCAAAGGGGTGTGCTAGCCTTATAAGGTGACCTTGTAAGAGTAAGGGTAGCTTAGCAAGGGGTTAGATTGAGAAGGTTATTCCTAAGCCTTCAAAAGGAATTGTAAAAGGTCTCACCACACCTTGAAGTGATTTGTACGCATTCACAAAGAAGAATGGAATCAATCCCTTGATAAAAGGATCAAGGAGAGAGGACGTAGGCAAGAGATTGGCCGAACCTTTATTAATTGTGTGTTTGCTTCCCTTTCGTTTCCTTATTTACTGCATTTACTTCATTATTGCATTATTTGTTTTATTTGTGTATTAAGCTCTTAAAAACCAAAAATTAGTAGAAAAACCGATTCACCCCCCTCTCGGTAGAGCCAACAACAACAACAACAACAACAATAATAATAATAATAATTCATTGCCACATGGAGAAACACACTTCTAGATGTAGATTAAGAATGTAAAAGGGTCGGATACCCATTAATTTTTGGATACCCAAACCCAAACTCGATTATTTTGTTTTATATTACTCGAACCCTAACCCTATAACATAGAAACTATCCGTTTAATTATTCGAACCTGTTAAATACTCGTTTATTAAGTCATTGTTGATTTTCAAATTTAAATATAAAATCATTTTTAAATAAAATTATTTTAAAAAATTAAATTAATAAATTTAATTTAATTCATAAAAATAAATTAAATTTAAAAATCATAATTATAATGTTTAATGGATTAATTTAATTAAATACAACATTGCAAACAAAAGGAATAAGATGTGCTAAAAGCCAACAGAGAAGACTAGAGTAGATTTTGAAGAATAAGTGTGGCAACGAGTAACAGCAGAATCATAAAAGGCTAAACAAAACTAAGAACAAAGTGAAACAATGCTGAAAAGAGAATTAGGGAAGAATAAACTGTTGAAAAAATTTTAGAGAACTTTTGTCCCACGTAGCTTTCCTAAAGTCCTTTCAAGACTAATAAGAACTCCTATATATAGGTGTGAAGAATAGGAATTACATATTTTTAGTATTAATAGTATAATAATGAGAATTTATAGTTTCAAAAAAATTATTTAATTAGAGTTTCATTTTGGAAGATACGAATTAATTCACTTCTTTGTTATGAAATAAATAAAGAAAAGTAGTCATATATTAGAGAAATATTAAGGGAAAAACTCTTAACTATATTTGATCACCAAGTTAAACTCTCTAGAAAATCTCAATAGTAAAGTTAACTTAAAAATCTTGTTCTCTTTCGAAGTTATTTTCACTTTTTCTTCTTGGTAGAGGTGTTGTTTTGTGAAAAAACTATTCTGATAAGATGTTGTTCTATGAAAGAGCTGTTCTAAGAATATGTTGTTTTGTGAAAGAGTTTTTCTATGAAGAAATTGTTCTATGAAAGATCTATTCTTAGAACAGATTGTATTGTAAAAATCTTTTAGTAGAACTATCTTATTACCTACTTTGAGTTACTTTTGCAGCAAAATAATTTTTAATGAAATTTTAGAGATAAAAACATTTGCAACCGAAATCCAGCATCTAGATGGACACTCTCAAAATATTTGAGGTTATGATATATGATTTCTTTATTTTGCAAATCATGTGAACTTATCATCGAGAAAGTTGTACAATTTTTGTTTTACATTTCTAGCTTACTTCTACTTTTTAGCAAAAGGTTTGGCCCCTCATCACTTGTACATTTTTTAATGGATGACTACTTGTCTTTGCGTGTACATTTTGGATGTGTATAACTAAGTCACTGTTTAATGGACCATTGTTCATTGGATATGCAAAAAAGAAAGTAAATAATGTGAGTGATGTCTATTAAGAGAATGACTACTTTTACTGTGACATGATTATTGTCATTTACGCTTTCATCATTTTCTTTTTTTTTTATATGAAAAATGATAGCAGAAATAGATAATCACTTTGGGGAGTGGAGCAATAAAAGTACTTTATTCTCAATAAGGGTTCTTTCCAAGTTTTGAACCCTTACCTTTTGATAAGTATGATTTGCTTGAGGCCAGCATGCTACCATTGAACCAACACCTCATTGTTAATTTTATTATTTTCTAAATTATAGCAAAATGGATCACTTTGTATAATTTTATCTGCAAATCTGATCTAGTGACCTATGTGAATAGAAATAATTTGTACAACATGATTTTTGTTGTTTCCTTTGAAAACTTTTTCTTCTTTAAACATTTTTAGCAGACTTGCAAATGGAAGTCTAAAAAAGATGTTCCAAACATTACTTACATGTCATAACACCACTAGACATTTTCCTAGAGCATGTTGACCAAACATTAATTAATCAAGACAGCTATATGACCAAGGGAATTTCAGCTATTAAGCACTCCCTTGCCTGACATTGCGCGTTCTCATTCTTGGGTAAGTAAAACTTGAATTGAAAAGGGTATCAACATTTTAGTAAACAAATAATGTAAAACATTGGGGAAACGAGTAAAATATATGAGCTAATGCCAAGCACCTGTTAAAGAATGTGGACCTTATTACTTTAATTTGAAACTTGTAAGTTAATTAAGTTGTAAGTGTAATTTGTTACCTGACAAAAAAAAAAAAAGAGGTGGTAACTTATAACCAAGCAAGGAGATAATAGAGGCAAGCATCTTTCACTATATAAATAACGAAGGGGAGGTATTTTGCCTTTAGTTTCAGCTTTTAGGTTGGTTGTTGGTTGGTTGTGGTTAATTTACTTTGCTGTAGCCTAAAAAAATGGGTCTCTTACTTTTGTTTGGCTCTGATAGTCCTACTTGCTTATTTCATTGGTTCTGTTCTTTAGTGTAATGGCTTTCCTTTCCATCACAACAACCCTTTTCACACTGCCACCACCGTAGCTTTGCCAAGCAGTACAATAGAGATGCGATTACCAAATCAATTATCTCTTTTGGAAGCTGAATGTCAGGAAGGCTTCCTTCTAACCAAGGGTATGTGTGCTAATAATAGCTTTGAGGATAGAATGGAAATGGTAAGGAGAATAGTAGGTGGAAAAGAGGTTTAAGAGTTGAACTGAGAGCTAGGATTTTTACTATAGGGTTAATAATAATCATCCCCCTGTACAGTGACGGTGAAAGACATTATATAGATGAGTTAGGCTTTCGGACACGATAGGTCTACATGGATTCCCCTTGATAGGTGGATCTTAAATGGTCAAATAGTACTAGAGAAACCTTCCCACTTCGAACCTTAGGCTCTGACTTCTTTAGGTGGGAAAACAAGGTAAGAAATCAAGATGTGAGAGCAAATTTCAAAGGTAACCCCATGGTCCCGAGGTGGTTGCTCCCATGCGTGGTAGGTCAGCTCCTGACATGTTGAGACCATCCAGGTATCAGGTCAGGTGATGCAAGCATCTCCTCTGTTGGGTCATTATAAAAAAGGAAAGACTATATTGTCCTCAGGTGCATATACTCCCTCATCATTCTGTCCCCCCTTAAGCTAGCCTTGAGTTTTTGATGATAAATTTAAGTACTTAAGGTCGTTACCTCGTCCAAGGAGTTCAACTGAAATGTGCATGTGCAAGGTTCAAATTGCTTGCTTTCATGACAAAATTCAAACCTATTTTGCATCTTACTTAAGGTGTGATAGGTCCTGTGTGCATATAGGATCCCATTAGAAACACCAAAGGAAAAAATTGTCTTGAGTCACATAAGTAGTTTGGATTTGGCTTTAAGGTCTGAGGTTAGGCCTTGCTTAAGCGTAACATGTTCAAGGTTGTATGACCCTAGTGGTGACCTAGCCAAGGATCACGAGGTTATATCAACTCAATTCAGGTTGGATTGCATGATCTTAATGTGCGATTAAGATCGGCTTGTACCGATCTGGTTGTCAAGGGTCACGCAACCAGGTCCTACCTAACTTGGGCCACAAGGTCAGGCTCGACATGGGTATGTGAGGCACCCAATCTAAGGCACGATGTTACGCCTGACCTTGGGCATGCAAGGTGCCACCTGTGCAACCAATTCGCACCTGATTTGGATGCACGTAAGGTGCAACTAGGTTGCGCAAGGTCATGCTTGACCTAGGGCACGGGGCCTTGCCTAACCAGGGCACGATCGATCGCACTTGATCTGAGGCAAGCCTGATCTAGGCACGCAAGGTGAGACCATGTTGCACTTGATTTGGGCACGTGAGGCGTGGCCAAGTTGCACCGACCTAAGTCATGCCCACCTAGGTTGAGCTGACCTAAGGCGTGCAACCTGGTGTTACGCCGCTTGGATTGCTCCAACCTGGGGCACACGATGTGCGGTGTAACCAAATCAATAGCAGGTCAACTAACTTACCAGTTTCACGCCTCTATGAAGTACGACTGCGCGCTTATCTAGGGTTAGCAATCGACCTATCCTAGCCCTGGCAAGGCTCCTTTTTAATATCTCTCAATTTTTTGTTGCTGCGGTGTGGTGAAATCTTAGCCCTTCAAGTAATTACTTTGAGTAGATCTTTCAGTCCATTTTGAACCTTAGGTCCTAGGTAACTCATGAGTTGCCCTATCTTTTCTATAAAATAGGTCTTTTTCCTCAATTTTCACAACTCAATCAAAAATTTTGTTTTCCTTGCTCTCAAAGTTTCTACTCTTCTGCTCTATCTTTATTGGTCTAGCTCTTCAGCGTTAAGTATTAGGTACGTCTCTCTCCATGTCCTCTCCTTTTTTAGAAATAGTTGATCCTCTAAGTGAAGAAAGTTATGAGTTCTTGAAGGAGCTTGAGGTTAGGTATGAAGAGGTCAGCTCGACGAGAGGGATCAAGGGTTTAGAGGATGCTGCCTTTGTTGTCTCGGCTTCTTCTATCGAACATGTACCTGAGCTTGTCCTTAAGGGACTCTGTTGGTTTCAACCAATGCCTGCAGAGAAGCAATAAGCCTTAAAGGATAGTCTTTGTGCTTTAGGCATTCAAATTCATAATTTAGGTCAGATTAAACGTAGAGAACCTTATTCTTATAGAGCTTCTCTTCAAATAATGAAAGCATGAAAAGGTTGGGCTCTTCTTGAGTTGTGTCCTAATCTTTTTACAAAAATGAATTTTGGTCGAGTTGGTTAGGAATGAGCTCGTTCCTTCCTCTTATAAGATTGATCCTCCTCACTATACGGATCATGTGACCTAGGATTAGGGTAAAAATAGGTTGTGGGCTTACCATAATTCAGTTTTGTCTGGTCTTAGGTTTACATTACACCTATTTATAGTTGAACTTCTAAATTCGTATGGTCTAGATCCATCTTAGCTCTTACCCAACAGCTGACGTTACATCGTGGGCTTTTATAGTTTTGTGTGAGGTTTTAGGTTTTCCTTCAACCCTAAGGTTGTTCAAATTGTTTTTCTTAATAAAGGTCAGTCCTTTTGACAAGAGTTGGTATTATGCAATAGCCCGTCCTCTTAAGAAATTGTTTAGTAATATTCTATCTTCCAATAAAACATGGAAACTCCATTATTTTTGTTTAATTGCTCTCGAGGAGTGGGTGGTCACTAATAGTTAAGGTTTAATGAGGGATAGGGATGAAGAGGTTAGTCTAATTTTTGGGGAAGAGCTAAAGGCTTATTTTGAAATAAATAGGTTGAGAGACTATGGGAGGACCCTCTTAGATACCAAGCCCTTAACCTCTCCTAAGGCTTTGAGTCTTCTTGGGTCAGCAAAAGGACCTGGTAATCTATGGTTTCCTTTAATTCTTTTTTCAATCATAATTGTTCTCGTTAGCTTACTTAAAACTTTGTTATTTTCGTTACACTTATGGCAAGTCTAGGTTCATTGAAGCCTTTTAATGTTTTTGACTTTATCCAACCAGCTCCAAAGCATGTTGGTGAGGGGAGTCATCAGCAGCTGTCAACGAAGTTAGGTCAAGCTGGTTGCTCTAGATCTTCGAATAGGAAGGCTTCTGTCCCTAACATTAGGGAGTTCTCACCAAAGAAGGCCTGTGAGACTGAAGAGATTCCTTCTTCCTCCCTTCCTCCCGAAAAGATAGTTGCTCCTAGGATCGTTCAACTTGTGGTGGACTTGGCTCCGACTGATAGTGCCTTTGATAGTGTCTCGATGGCTTGTAAGATTGCCAAAGGGATTCTTCCTCTAGCATGTCTATACTCCTTTGGTCGTGTTTTCTTATACTTAGTTTTTTTTTTTAATTTGATTTTACTAACTTGTCAATCTTTAAGATAAGGACAAAATGAACTTTCCTTGCTTTGTAAACTCCAATGCTAGTCTTCATCCTACTTGGCTAGCCTTAGCGTATGCTACTAAGATCGATAAGTAGATAAAGAAGGTTAACCATGATTATAGCTTGTATCACTAGAAAACTCAATCCTTAAATAAGAGTTTGGAAGAGCTAAAGGCAGAGAAATCGCAAGTTGACTTCGAAATATCAGGTTGAAGGCCGAGCTAGATAAGCTCAAAGAAGAGACGAGTCAAGTTGAGTCAAATTGAGAGGAGGCCATTAAGAAGGCTATTCAAAAGGCTTCAACTGACTTGCAAAAGACTCCTGAATTTGAAGTTGTAGCAAAACGTGCTAATGGTGAGGGTGTTCAAACATGCATTTTCCTTAGTTATAGATGAGGTCAAGCATGTGTACCCCAACCTGGATGTATCTATGATATCTATTAATGATTTGAAGACTATCCGTTATGAACCTAAGGTGGACAACGAGGCTACCATTGCAATTGCAACTAAGGTTGAGGACGAGGAGGCTGAGGTTCAGGATGACGTTACTACTTAAGTTCATTTCTAGAGGGATTGTTTTGTCTTTTATCATTTTATATTTCAAGGAACTTTTGCTTTAGTGGTTTTTAGTTGCTTATTATGTCTCCTTATAAACCTTTAAATTTACTTTATAAGGAACTTTGTCTCTGTTGATTTGGCACCTCAGCTTTTAAAGTTTGTAAACAGCTCATAGGCATATTTTATTTGAAGGAGTCTTATTCATTACTTAGAATTTCAAATGCTTCTTTAGTCTTTTCGATTACATGTTTTGATAAGGCCGACCTAAGACTATAGATTCTTTATTGTCAACCTGACCTGGTTTTGTAAACCATGGTCGTTCTAAGGCCTTTCCCTACTAGAGGTAAGGTCGACCTAGTGAACTTGAGAGCGATGTTTTAATCTAATAGAATTAATTAAATGCAAAGGGCAAAGTGTGCAAAAGCAGGCAAGGCTATCTTCATTTCAAAGTTTTCATCACTTACAAAATGCCTTTTGGCTGAGCAACAATTCCTAGCATCCTTCAAATTCAAATTTTACTGGTAATAGATTCTAAGATTATCAACATTCCGTGTCATCGGGATCATCTTCCCATCCATATCTTGCAGCTTGAATGTTTCATCCTTAATCGTTTTTTTTTACGATGTATGAGCTTTCCTAGTTTAGGGCTAACTTCCCCCTGCTTCGTCTCTTTCGGAAGCTTCCACCTTCCTCAAGACCAAATCTCTTTTTGCATTTGCCTTGTGTTTCGACCTTTTGTTGTAATATCTAGATATCTTCTATTGATACGAGACTATCCTTATCAAGGCCTGACTCTATATTCGTCTACTAAATCAAGATTGTTTCTTAGAACTACCTCGTTCTCTTCTTCGTTGCTCAATTCTACCTTGAGGCTTAGTATACCAATCTCCATAGGTATCACAGCCTCAGTTCTAAAGGCAAGATTGAAAGGATTTCTCCAGTTGGGACCTTGGTTGTTTTCTTTACCGCCTATAAAACTCTTGGCAGCTTGTCTGCCCATACACCTTTGGCTTTATCCAATCTTTTCTTTAGTGCATTCAAAATCATTCTATTGGCAACTTTGGCCTGGCCATTTGCCTGAGGATGTGCAATTAATGTGAATTGCAGGGTAATGCCCAACCCTTGCACCAACTTTTGAACCAACAGTTGTTAAACTATTTTCCATTATCGGTGACGATTACTTTTGGCAAGCCAAACCTACAAATAATATTTTTTCCAACAAAAAGTTTCAACTTACTTTTTTGTGGTCGTTGCCAAGGCATCAGCTTTGATCTGCTTATTGAAATAATCAATAGACACCAAACAAACCTTCTTTGCCCAGAGGCAATTGGAAATGGTTTGAGCACATCCATTCCTCATTGCGTGATGGGCCATAGGCTTATGATTGGGTAAGGTCAATGGAAGGTTGGTGTTGAATGGTTGTGAACCTTTGGCACTTATCACACCTTTTCACTAGCTCAGTAGCATCCTTAACCATCATAGGCCAATAATCCCTTCCCTCAATATTTTGTATGAGAGATCTCTGGGCTCGATGTGGTTGCCACAGATCCTTTCATGCACCTCTCTTAGCCCATACTTAGCCTTCAAGGGGTTCAAACACTTCAGATATGGTAGGCTAAATAATCTTTTGTACAATGTGTTATTAATGATTGTATATCTTAGAGCTTTCCTCTTTAAGGCCTTAGTTGCATTTTTATCTTCTAGAAGATCTATAACGGTTAAGTACTTGATGAGAGGACTCATCCATGACTCCACATCTTCCTCAATCTAGCTGATCTCCTTTTCCTCTTCTATACTCCTTATTCCATTTCTTCCACAACTACCCCAGATACCAGATTTGAGCTAGACCCCGTGGCCAACTTTGATAAAGAGTCGACCATGATGTTTTCTGACCTCAGGATCCTCCTTATGTTATACTTCTTAAAGTTCTGCAAGAGTAGTTTCACCTTCTCCAATTATTTCACCATAGTCTTTCCTTTAGCTTCGTATTCTCCATTGATCTAGTTTACTGCCAACTGAGAATCGCTAAACACAACTAGCTTTTCCACCTTCAACTCTCTTACCAACCTTAGCCCTGTAATAAGAGCCTCTTGCTCGGCTTTGTTCTTGGATGCTTTGAATTTGAATCTTAGAGCATATTGGAATTTTGTATTTTTTGGGCGATAAGAATAAGTCCTGCACCACTTCTTTCACTGTTTACTGAGCCACCAACATAAAGTTTCCACGCCTCTTCTTCTACCAACTCTTCTTTTTTTAGCTCTTCCTTAATATCCTTACATAAGGTCATGCATTCAACTAAAAAATTAGCTATTACTTGTGACTTGAAAGCCAAGCTAGGCTTGATATGAAAATCCAATTCGCTGAGCTCTATGGCCCATTTAATTAATCTTCCCAACAGTTTAGGTGTCTAAAGGACGTGCTTGAGAGGTTCGTTAGTTAGGATAATGATAGAATGTGATTGGAAGTAAGGCTTGAGCTTTCTGTTAATGTGACCAAAGCATAGGCTAGCTTCTTAATTCTTTGGTAATTTAGCTCAACTCCTTATAACACTTTGCTAGTGAAGTACACAAGTCTTTAGACCCCAACCTCTTTTCTTATTAAGAACGAGCTAACCACTTGGTCTATCACTGCTAAGTACACATATAGGGGTTCTCTCGTTCAAGGTTTTGATAATATTGGTGGAGAGAAGAGGAAAACCTTGAGTTCATTAAAAAGCATTTTGACATTGCTCGGTTTACTTAAAGTCATCGAAGTTCTTCAGGATTTTAAAAAATGGGAGGCATCTGTCGCTGACTTGGATATAAACCTGCTTAAGGCTTCTATTTTCCTTATGAGTCTCTGTAATTCTTTAATTAAGGTTGGTGCATTCATTTCTAAAATGGCATGAAACTTCTCAAGGTTGGCTTCAATCCCTCTTTAGTTAATCATGAATCCTAAAACTTTTCCCGAGGTGACTTCAAAGGCATACTTTGCTGGATTAAGTCTCATATTGTGTCTCCTCAAAACCTCAAATGCTTCTTTTAGGTCTTCCAGGTGTGCTTCCAGCATTAAACTTTTAACAATCATGTCGTCGATTCCTAATTTGATCCTTAAAGATCTTGTTCACCAATCTTTGGTATGTAACCCTAGCATTCTTAAAGCCGAATGGCAAAACCTTGTAGCAATATAGACCACCTTTCACGGTTACAACTAATATCTTTTCTTCATCCTCTCCATCATCCTGATCTAATTATAACCAGAGTAAGCATCCATGAAGCTAAGCAATCCATACTTTGCACTGTTATCCACTAACTTGTTAATGCTTGGCAAAGGGAAACTGTCCTTTGGGTAGGCCTTATTAAGATCAGTGAAGTCTACACACATCCTCCATTGTCCATTTGCTTCTTTACCATTACTATGTTTACCGACCATTCTGGGTAATAAGCTTCCTTAATGAAACCTACATCCCAGAGCTTGGATACTTCCTCATTGATTGCCTCTCACCTCTTTAGCAGAAAACACCTCTTCTTTTGATGCACTGGCTTAACTTTTTAGTCAACATTTAGACGATGGACCATATTCCTAGGGTCTACCCCAGGCATGTCCTCTGGCATCCATGCGAATAAGTTAGCATTCTTTCTTATCAACTGTATGAGCTCATCCTTTATTTTTAACTTGGAGTTGATTTGCATAAACTTACATGGATCTATCATATTAAAAGGGATGCTGACGAGCTCATTTACTAGTTCAAGTCGACTCAAATCAAGCTTGGGCCTTTGGTCAGGAACTTCTATGGTGAGTGTTTCATTACCTTTTCCCTTTACCTTCAATGCTGTCATATAACATCTTCAAGCCATGGATTGGTCTCCTTGAACCTCTCTAATCCCACGGGGTGTGGGAAACTTTATCTTTAAGTGTTGGCGGATCTGACCACTCTCATTATCATCTGACTAGGTTTTTCTAGAATTGCATTATAGGCTAAAGGGATTTTGACCACCATGAAATCCACTATAGCCATGATGGTCCTTCGTTTAGTGCCTAAAGTAACTTGGAGGGTGATGGTCCCTAACGCTTGAGCCTGTTCATTCCCAAACCCCACCAAAGGTGTTGGGTATAGTTTGAGCCTATCCTCCATGACTCCCATGCTTCTCATCGCCTTATAGTACAATACATCATTAGCACTTCCATTACCAAAGTAGATTTTCCTTACCACATGATTGCAGATGACAGCACTAATCACTATGGCATCATCGTGGGGGAATTCAATCCCTTCTAGGTTTCTAGTTGAGAAGGACACAAGCTTATCATTCCAAGACTTTGGTTTCTTGGCCAAGGATCCCATGGCCATAATTGTAACTCAATCCACCTTCGTTCTTGTCGAGCTTGGAGCACCTCTAGTGATGACTTTGATCATGGCTGCCGTAGGTTGGTTGTTTACCTCAACCCTCCTTTTCTCTCTAGGTTGGTTAGGTCATGCATTACTGCCATTGTCATTATTGGCAGCTCAAGGCACTACATAACCACCTCCTGGTTGACCGTTGTGATTTCTTGGTTGATATCCCCCTCTCCCAAACTCTTATTTTAGACCGTTTTGTACAAATCTATGCAAGTGACCTCTTCTCACAAGGTTTTCTTTCTCATTCATCAAGTTAGTGCACTCTTCATCAAGTAACCATGGTTGCAATGGAATGTGCACGTCTTGTGCTTCGACCTTCGGGGGTTTGGTTTCATTGTCTTAGGTTATTTCAATTGTGAGTCTTTTTCAATTTGAATTAGGATCCTCTCTCTCATAGTGTTTAAGGGAGTATAGTGGTGATATCTCCTCTCTAGGCTTCTTCTTGTTGAGTAACCACTTATCTTATTGAATTTCTTCCCCCTTTGGTCTTTCTCGACCTCTCTACCCCTTTTTAGCTTTTATGCTCATCCTTTTCTTCCTCTTTACTGAGCCTACTGGCCATAGTTTCTTCTACATTAGTATATTTTTTAGCTCTATGTAAGAGCTCTAGAAAGTCTTAGAGGGTTTTAGCGAGAGGGAGAGCTTGAAATGGAACTAATCGTATATGAGGCCATTCATTAACCCAGCCACAACCGTAGACTGCTCTAAATCTTTAACCTAGAGAGCTTCTGCATTGAATCTCATGACATATTCTTTCAATAACTCTTCGAGCCTTTGCTTCACGACCATTAAACTAAGAGTAGTCCTTTTGGCATGTTAGCTGCTGATGAAGTGAGTTCGAAAAGAGTGCCAAGCTCTTTGAATGAGTTAATTATCCAAAGTGTGAGGCTAGAGTACCAAACTAGAGTTGCACCTTTTAATGTGGTCAGGAAAGCTTTACATAATAGAGGGTCATCTACTCCCTGTATAGACATGTTAGCACAAAAGAGCTCTAGGTTATTAAAAGGGTCAGAAGTACCATCGTAGGCTTCGATAATGTGTATGTGGGGGCTGAGCGCAGTCGATCTCTTCTAAAAATGATGATGTTTCCAGCAATCTCAACTCACTCATGTGCAATATCGTTTTGTCTTGTAGCTGCTTTTCTATCACCTATATTCAAGCTTTAAGGTGGTTTTGAGTTGGTTTCTCCATGTGGTGGGTGGAGGAGGTATTCCTGGGCTCCTGTTGAGAACCAAAGAGGTTATGCATTTTGGTCTTGGTTTTTTCTAAGATTTTTGGTATAGTGGAAGAGCTGGTATTTGCTTTTTCTTCAGGTAGCAAGGACTCATAGGAAGGGGGTAGGTTGTTCTCAGAACTTGATGGTTGTTGACAGTCATCTCTAACGCTATCTCAGTGTTGTAGTAGGGGCAATTACATTTTTAACCAGCTCTGTGAGGTTTCTAAGTTGATGTGTTAGTGAGTCAAACTGTTCGGCCATGAGGGGATGTCATTAATCAAGGAGGTTATCTTGTGTGTTAGCTGGGCTACCAAGTCTCACCGAATCACTGTCTTCCACCACCTTCTTCTCAGGTGTCATTCTCATCGAAACAAAAAAGACAATCCCTTACCTGGTGTGCCAATATGTTTATGCCAAGAATAGCTTTGAGGATAAAATGGAAATGGTAGGGAGAAAAGTAGGTGCAAAAGAGGTTTGGAATTAAAGCGAAAGCTAAGGTTTTTACAGTAGGTTAAATAATAATCATCTCCTTGCACAATGTGAGAGCCATGTATTATGGCACTGTTGTACATGTAGGGATACTCAACACTGTTCAATCTCTATGTATTTCGCAGGTACAACCTAATATAGTACGGTTCGAAACAGTATGGTGGGCCCCACAAGCTCTCCAGTGCCCCGAATAGACGTGAGACCAGACAAATATTGTCTGGAGAGTCCAATAAGCCTGTGGTAAGAATCGAAACCCAAGATTCCCTAGTTAGATTATTTTTGAGAAGTGTGCCAATAATTTAAAAATGATGATTAAGGACATAGCCTAGATGAACTTTCATTAATAATGGTCAAACTAAATTGAATTTTGACCAACTGACTGAAGTATGATAATCCACATATAAATAAGTCATAGGTTATGTCTTTAGATAGATAGAATTGGCAGAGAAATCAGAAATTTATGTGATTGCCCGTTAGGGATATTTTTGTAATTTCACCTTTATGTCAGTCAAACATCAATAAAACCACCATTATTCATTAAAATATGTGTAATAATAATATTTTATGATTTAATAAAATATTTTGGAGTTAAGTTGACTAGTTAAAAAAATTATGGAATTTTAAGGGCATAAATGTCCAAAATTCTTATAAGTAAGGGCAAAATAGTCATTTTACTATTTTGGGAAGCTTCTAAATTTCTCCACACATGACAGCCGGCGACTCTTCTCTTCTTCTTCAACCTTTCATGCCACCACCATAGCCAAAGCTTGAGAAACAAAAAAACTCACCTAAAACACCATTTAAATCACATTTTTTCACCAAAATCCTTTTTACAAAATTTTTCTACTCTTCATTCTCTACAAGGCCATTGCCATAACTTGTTGTAAAGTTGACAAAATTAAGAGGAAAGACTCCCCCTAAGTTTCGGCCAAGGTAACGTGTTCTTATACCTTTGAATTCTTTAAGTTTTAATGATAGAAAATGATGTAATTAAGGTCCCTAAGCATGATTCTAACCTTAGTTTGAATCAAATCCTTTTAGATGAGCACCCTAGGCTTTCGGCCATTGATGGAAGTCTATGAATCATTGTTGTTTGATGCATGAAAATGGTGCCAAATTGATGAAGAAGCATGAATAAGCATGATATAGATGTTAAATTGTTGAAAAAAAAAACCAAGAGAATGTCACCATGTTGATTTCAACCATGGCAAGGGAAGTAGGTTTTTGTGCCCAATTTGATGAATTTAGGATGCCAAGAGATTGTAGAAATTGAGAGGAGATTGTTGGTGAAGTCGGAATTAAAATCGGAGTTATGTAGGCGAAGTTGTGTTTTAGCACCTGCGTAATTTAGATTGGTTTAATATTTTCTATAGACAATGTGGTAGAATTTGATGAAGGAAAATTTATTAGAAATTGAATTATGGTGAATAATGGCAATTGGCATAATGTTTTGCAGCTCGAGAGTAAAAGAATATCGAGTGGTGCTATTGACAAGTTTGTAGAAAAACTACAGGTAAAGGATGAGTGTGTAAGCTGTAAGGATATTGTGAATGCATGTTTTAGTTTAAATAAATTTTATGAAGTGATTGGGAAATAAATTGCTTTGGAATTGGTGAAATTGTAGATACTGGCTAGTTTATAAACTATGTTTTCAATGCAAGAGGGCTAGGCTAGAAACAACCGTTATACTGCTAAAAATTCTGAAAATTAATGAAATTATTTTTAGTATTTTTAATTATTAGGAATACATAAATTTCCAAGTGATTCTCATGTGATTTATTAAAATTGCATAATTTATTATTTATAAAAAAATAATATTTAAATATTCATGTTAATTGATTTTAATTACATAAAGGTACCAGCATATGCTTATTACTGTTCTACAGATAAATAGAACATTTTCAAAAAAGAATATTGAAGTGTGAATATTTTATGAATTTTATTCTTGAACTGAATATATCTTTCAGTATATTTATTTATGGACTAATTGAAGATATTATTAGTGAAATTGATTTCATAAATGGTGTTCTACTATATATAAATTGGTTTGAGACTGTTAGGCCTCATATCATGCTCACATGTCACGTGCACTATTACTGTTACTACTATTACTGTCACTGATAGACCCGCCAAATCTTCAACCTTAGTAGTTGTCACCGGCAAGTGTACACTATGGACCCCACAAACTATCGCCATATGTCTCACGTGTTACTGTTTCTCCTTTTTTAGGATATTATTATAGCATGATATACTTTGGGTGTTGCCTAATCTCCACTGTATTGTACTATTTATTTAACTGAAAATGCTACTGGTACCGAAGTGAATATTTTAAGTGTTGACTATACCGTGAAATTTTAAGGTGATTATTATACTGTTTATTGGATTTCTATACTGAAGTGTTTTAATTAAAGTGTTTATATATCTTGTTTTATATATATATATATATAGTGAATAATACCATGAATTGTTTTCAAGTATTTAAAGTGTTTATTCATATCAATTTCAATTGATTACTCCTTAGAGTAGCTTTTAGGAGTCGAGACACAACAGATATTCTAAAATACCTCCCACACTCTATCCAGTTTCCTAACCGACTATAGTATATTTCCCGATTAATACCTTAGTGCTCTGTTAGGAATTAAATGTTTTAAGCATATAGATTTCATGATATCAGTCTTGCATACGATTCTCTTACTGAGCACGTTAGCTTACCCCTTACTTTTCTACCCCATAGATTATCTACAGTGATCAACTTATATACCGTTCCACGGATTTTTGGCTATGCTTTAGTGCCCTGAGGTAGCAGTGAGTGGATCATGGAGGTATATTTTACTTCTTTTATACGTTAAGACTTGTTATGTACAGTACTACGGTTGTATAATTATGTGCAGGGGATGTAGAATGCGTAGAAGATATTGAGAATTATATTTTGCTATAAATATTTATATTAGTGATCGATATGATTTTATTTAAAGAGTAATTTACTGTTGGAACTGAGTGTGTGAAGGCATCACAGACAGCGCAACCATTCTACTGTGTGTATGAAAATAGATAATTACTGCGGATCGTGACACACAGTGACATTGGAAGACCTTATAGGAGAGTTAAGCTTTCAGACACACCAAGTTTACATGGAATCCCTTGATACGTGGATATTACATGGTTGAATAGTACTAGAGAAACCTTCCCACTTCAGACCTCATGTTCTTACTTGTTTAGGCAGGAAAATGATGCAAGAATTTGAGATGACATGGGAGCTAAGTCCCAGGTTGACCCCATGGTCCCGAGGTGGTTGCTTCTATACGTGGCAGGTCAGCGCTTAACATGCTGAGACCTTACACTAGCATCTTCTCTATTAGGTCATGTGAGAATCACATATTCCGGTATTGTTACATGTGTCAGACTTCTCACCACTGTTCAATTCCTGTGTATTTCGCAGGTAACAAGGGAAATAGTGTGGTGGGTCCCACAGGCCCTATGGTGCCCAAATAGATGTGAGACTAGACAGATGCTGTACGAAGAGTCCAATGAACTTATGGTGAGAATCTAGAACCCAAAATCCTTCATTAAAGTTATTTTTGGGGAGTGTGCCAACAAATTAGAAAACAACGATTAAGGATATAGCTTCGTTGAACTTTCGTGAATAATAGTCAAACTAAATTGACTTTTGATCAACTGATTGAAGTATGATAATTTACATGAAAATAAGTTCTAGGCTATGTCAACAGATAGATTAAATTAGAGGTAAAATTATAAATTTATGCAATTGGCCTAATAGGGGTATTTTTGTAATTTTACCCTTACGACGAGTTAAACCTTAATAAAACCCTATTCATTCATTAAAATATGTTCAATAATAATATTTTATGTTGAAATAAAATATTTTGGAGTTAAATGGACTAGTTAAAAATATTATGAAAGTTTAAGGGTAAAATTATCCAAAATCATAATAAATGAGGGCATTTTAGTCATTTTGTCATTATAAGAATATTTTAAATATTTCTACACACTATTAAGGGGCCAGCCACTCCATCATCTTCAACCTTCCTCTCTTCCACCATTAACACACCGTGAGAGAAAAAAAGAAAGCTTCCAAACATCACCTAAACAACCTTAAATGATAAAACTTTCTTCTACAATCTTGTCCCAAATTTAATCCTCTATAAGCCCATACCGATATCTTGTTGTAAAATTGAGAAAATCAAGGTGATCGGCATCTCACCATATTTGGCCACCACAAGGTAATCACATGCTTTCATTTTCTTTAGGTTTTAATGTTAGAAAATGATGTAATTAATTGAGTTAAGCATGAATTTGGCCTTGGATTGAATCAAAACTCTTTCAATTGTCCCCTTAGGGTTTCATCCATGATGAAGAACTTATGAATGATGATGCTTTGATGCATGAAAATGGTGTTAAATGGATGAAAAACAATGAAGAAGCATGAAACTAAGCTTAATTTGTTGAAAAACTTAATGAATCCTTCCATATTGATTTCGGCCAAGAGAAGGGGACCAATGATATGATGCTCAATTTGATGTTTCTACGTTCCATAAGACTGTATAAATTAAGAGAAGATTGTTGCTGCAATCGAAATTAAAATCGGAATTGATTTAATCATAGTTGTATTTTAGTACCAGGGTAAATTAGATTGGTTTAATGACTACTGTAGAAAAAGTGGTAGATTTTAATGAGGAATAATTTATTAAAATTAAAGGATGGTAAAATGATGGTGATGGTAAAATGATGGTGTTGGTATAATGATTTTGCAACACATGAGTGAAATCATTATCGGTTGCTACAGTAGAAAACGACTGGTAAGGGATGAGTATGGAAGACGTAGGGATACTGTGAATGCATATTATGGTTGAAATGATTTTATGGAATTGTTTTGAAGTCAATTGCTTTAGAATTCTTGAAATTGTGGACACTGGCTAGTTTATATACTGTGTTTTCAATGCAGTAGGGCAAGGTTAGAAACAGTCGTTATATTGCTGAAAATTCTAGTAATTTTATAAAATTATCTTTTAATATCCTTGAATATTAAAAATAAAGAATTTATTTAGCTAAATTCATCTCATTTATATAAATTGCATATTTTCATTTAATAACAAAAACAATATTTAAAAATTCATGTTAATGAATTTTTCGTACCTAAAGGTACTAGCATGTTCTTATAACTGTTCTACAAATAAATAGAACTTTTTTGGAAAAGAATACCGAACTGTGAATATTTTATGAAGTTTTATTACTGAACTGCTTATATTTTCTAATATATGCATTTATGGACTGACTGAAGATTTTATCCCTGAAATTGATTTCTCAAATAGTGTTTTATTGTTTATAATTGTTTTGAGATTGTTAGGCCCTGTATCATGCTTAGTGTTAGTATACTTGTCGTAACGGCTTCGCGCTCGACGATTTTGAAAACTTTTAAAAACAAGGAGTCGCCACTAATCTTTTTTGACTAGGTGTGATTGACCACCTAAAAAATATTTATCTTTTTAACAAAATCTCAAAATTAATTAAGTTTTATTAAAAAGACAATTTTTGGTTTGCGAAAACAAAATCGGGTCCGGGAGTACGATTACACGTGGGGAAGGATTAGCACCCCCACGACGCCCGTTAAAAAACGGTACCATAGTAATCATGTGTTATCCTTTAGTTTTAATAAAATGATCTTGAATTAATGTTTAAAAATAATTCTTATTTATAGCAATCTTTTTACTCAAAATCATTTTTTTATTTGTAAATTTATTTTGGTTTTATTTTAAAAGGTTAAACTTTATTTTTCGAATGTGAACCTTTTTGTATTGAATAATTAAATCAAATACTCCAATACTTTTGGCAGCATTTGAAATAATTTTTCTCACCTAGAGATTTCTTAAGAATCACTACTTGTGACTTCTACAGAATCTCATCCTCGGGAGGGCTCACACCCATTTCGAAAATTAAAATAAGCTTTACTTTGAAAATAAATATGAATCCCTTTTATTGAAAAATTAAATCAAATATTCCAATACTTTTGGTAACATTTGAAACAATTTTCCTCACCTGGAGATTTCTAAAGAATCGCTACTTGTGACTTCTACAGAATCTCATCCTTGGTAGATTCACGTTTATTTAGAAATTAAATGAATGCATATGATGCAAACAAATAATAATGATGCAAACAAATAATAATGATGCAAATGAATTTTTAATTTTTAATTTCATTATTTATTTGTTTATTTATTTTTATATTTCTTTATTTTAAAAAAAAAACTTATTCATTTTCATTTTTATTAAAAATTTAAATTATTGAAAAATCACACTAAATATTCCAATACTTTTGGCAACATCTAGTATGACTCTTCTCACCTAGGGATCAGCTAGGAATCACTACTTGTGACTTCCGTAGCATCCCATCATCGGACGAATTGTTTACTTAAATTTTATTATTTACTCAAATTTAAATTTTATTATTTTTAAATACATTTTCTAATCAGTAATAATAATTTAATGAAAATGCAAATAAAAGAAAATTTTCCAAAAACTTTTATTTTACAACATACATTAATAATAATAATAATAAATATAAATATAATAATAATAATAATAATAATAAAAACAATAATGAAAGCATAATAATAATAATAACAACAACAACAACAACAACAACAATAATAATAATAATAATAATAATAATCCAAAATTACTAAATTAAGAAAAATATACCTAAAATGAGGCTTAAACCCAAAGGAAAACCTTAGAAAACGGCCCAAAAAGGCAGCCCAAAACCCAAATGTTGGACTGGGCCTCGGTAGGGACGTGGGCTGGTGGCTGGGCTGGATGCAGGTCGGATCCTCGCTGGTCCGGGTCGGGTCGACGATGGAGCGGCGGGGGTCTTCTCCTCACGGGTCAGGAGCGCGGACTCGGGTCCACGCACGGATCTTGCGGCTTTTCTTTTTTTTTTTTACGCTATATAAACAAACCCTTTTTTTTCTAATTCATTTTCTTAACTCATCATAAAAAAAACTCTCTCAACCCTCTCCCCTCTTTCCAGAACCCGTCGCCAGAACCACCGTGCTGGTCGCCGTGTGCCAGCAGCCGGTGGTCTCTCCGACACCTAAAAAATGCTTTTCTCGGCTCCTTCTAACTAGATCTAGCTTCCATTTCACCAAAAAATTCCCCTAAGCATCCGGATATGACCAAAACGAAAACCTCCCCCCTTTTTTTTATTTTTTGTTGTTTTGTATTTTTTTGTTTTTGGTGTTGTGATTGCTGTTGTATAGTCTCTTAGATCTAAGACTATTTTTTGGATTGGGGTTTCAGATCTGAAACCCAAACTTTTTGGGTTTTGGTTCTTTTTCTTTTTTTCCCTTTTTTTTAGTGTAGGGTTTTAGTTTTGGACTCTGGTTTGGTTTTTTTGGTTGGGTTTTGGGTAAGTAATGGTGTTTCGGTGGTGATGATGGTGGTGGTTTTTTGTTTCTGTTGTAGTCCGGCTTAGGGTATGGGAAAGTGGTGGTTTCAGTGGTGATGATGGCTTGGTGTTTGGGGTTTCGGTGGTGAGGCTAGGGCAAGGAGGGTGGTGATGGTGATGGTGGTGTTTGGGGTTTCAGTGGTGAGGCTAGTTGGTTTTTTGTTCAGGGTCTCTCCAAAAAATGGTGCTTGAATTATTCAAGTCTTTTAAGCAAATTCAAAGTCTTTCTTTGATCTGGTGGATTAGAACCAATCTGGGTTCTCCATATTGTCTCCCGGTCCTCCAAGGCAGTGGTCAGAGATGGGATGGATGGCCTGGGGATGGTGAATTTTGGTGATACCCGAGACCTGGGGTGAAGAACTAGAATCATCAGCGACAAGTGGATGACAGATAAAAACAAAATAATAATAATAATAATAATAATAATAATAATAATAATAATATAATAATAATAATAATAATAATAATAATAATAATAAATAATAATAATAATAATAATAATAATAATAGAAAAGATAATGATAATAACAATAAAAAAAAGTAATAATAATAATAATAATATAAAAATAAAACACATGTGATAATAATAGTAATAATAATAAAAACAATAACAATAATAATATACATAATAACAAAACAAATAATAAAAATAATTATAAAAACAAATAAAATAATAATAATAATAATATAATAATAATAATAATAATAATAATAATTTATTCATTTTAATAGGCCTTGAAGCCCAATGTTTTATTTTGGATTTTGAGAGTCCAATTGAGTTTAAAACTATCAATTTGGACAAAATTTGGTGTCTACAGCTGCCCCTCTTTGCTCATTGCTGAGTATTAGGAATAGAGCAAAGACAATAGACAACAATTTTGTCCAACTCAACGCTTAATCCTTCTTCTTCCTTTTTTTTTCTTTTTCTTCTTCTTTTTTTTTTTTTTCTTTTTTCTTCTTTTTCTTTTCTTTTTTCTTTTTTTCTTTTTCTTTTCTTATTTTTTCTTTTTTTTTCTCCCTTCTCTTTCTTTTCTTCTCCTCTCTCTCTGTTTTTTTTTTGGTGTTCTTACAATAGAGGTAGCGAAATTTTAAAATTTTTCTTGAAAAGCTTCTCTTGCAATAGAGGCGATGGAACTTTAGATTCTTCCTGAAAATGTGCTCCTCTTGCAGCAGAGGCGATGAAACTTTAAATTCTTTTTCTAAAATGTGCTCCTCTTGCAGCAGAGGCGATGAAACTTTAAATTCTTTTTCTGGAAATGTGCTCCTCTTACAGCAGAGGCGATGAAACTTTAAATTCTTTTTCTGGAAATGCGCTCCTCTTGCAGCAGAGGCGATGAAACTTTAAATTCTTTTTCTGGAAATGCGCTCCTCTTGCAGCAGAGGCGATGAAACTTTAAATTCTTTTTCTGGAAATGCGCTCCTCTTGCAGCAGAGGTGATGAAACTTTAAATTCTTTTTCTGGAAATGTGCTCCTCTTGCAGCAGATGTGATAAAACTTTAAATTCGTTTTCAGAAATGTGCTCCTCTTGCAGCAGAGGCGATGAAGAGGCGATGAAACTTTAAATTTTTTTTCTGGAAATGTGCTCCTCTTGCAGCAGAGGCGATGAAACTTTAAATTTTTCCTGAAATGTGCTCCTCTTGCAGCAGAGGCATTGATATTTTAAAAAATTTTGCCCGGAGGACTTAGAATTGGTGCCCGGAGGACTTAAATTCCTTTTTTGAAAAGTGCTCCTCTTGCAGCAGAGGCATTGAAACTTTAAAAATGAAAGATTTCACATTCAAAGATCTAGGAATTCACATCTAAAAATTTTGTCTCAGGAATTCACATCTGAGTGTTTTTTTCAGGAATTCACATTCGAAAATTCAGGTATTCACATCTGAATAATTTATTTCGGGGATTCACGTCCGAAATTCCATTTCATGGATTCACACCTGAAAGTCCAGGTATTCACATCTGAATAATTTGTTTCGGAGATTCACGTCCGAACATCTAGGAATTCTCATCTAGATAATTTATATCGGGAATTTCTCGTCTGATTGTTGATTTCGGGAATTCACATCCGAAATTCCATTTCATGGATTCACACCTGAAAGTCCAGGCATTCACATCTAAATAATTTTTTTCGGGGATTCAAGTCCGAACATCTAGGAATTCTCATCTAGATAATTTATATCGGGAATTTCTCGTCCGATTGTTGATTTCGGGAATTCACATCCAAAAAGTTGACTTGAGGATTCACACCCAAAAATTTGACTTGGGGATTCACACCCAAAAGTCCAGGAATTCTCATCTGGATAATTTGTTTCGGGGATTCACATCCGAAAAGCTAGTAAATTTCTCACATTTCAACATTTTCTCTTTTTCTAAAAATTTTATTTTATCTTAATTTCTTATAGAATTCAAAGTTCATCATCTTAAAATCCAAATTCTTGCTTTAAAATTCTTAAAAATCATGTTTCCCAAAATTTCACTCAACTTAAAATTGAAAATTTTCCTATTCAAGGTTAAAATTTTTTCATTTCTTTCCTAAGTGCATGTGATGAATGCACTGCAAAGGTTGTTAAAAAAAATCATGCAAAAATGATGGTAACAAGGTTCACAAGACCATCCCTTCCATCATCTTACCTTTCCTTCTTAACACTGACTCCACAATCTCAACTGGTTTTTCTTCATTCTTCACTACCTAATCAACTCTGGCATATTCCAATTGGAAACTTCAAGCATTAATATACTTCATTATCGTCTCAATTCTCATTTGCCCCATATCCTCCCAAAAATTGGTAATGCATGAATTTTCATGAATAGTACTATTCATTTATTTTTCATCATCTCAGTTTCATAACAAATGAAATGTCATCACACTTTCCAGACTTGTAATTTGGATGTAGTCGAATAAAAATTAAAGGAGGGCGAATAAAAATTAAAGGAGGGGTACTTACGATGAAGGGAATAGGAATAATTTTGTCAAAGAGCAAGGCAACTTGAAGGAAAGAAAAGGCAACAACTTTCAAACAACAAATATTCAATCAATCTTGATAGAAAATTTGGGATTCTTTCTCTAACAAATTTATTTCCTTGATGTCCATAATCTTTTTGAGTTAATTGTATTGAGATTAACCCCTACTTGACAAAATGTTTCATCCGTGACAATCTAAGGCAAAGATCTCCTCTCTACTTGTCAACTTGATCATTCATCTTTATTTGACTCGAACCGCCCTTTTCGGGTTTTCAATTTGAGTCATTATTTTTCTTTTTCTCTTTTTTTTTATCACCTTTCATTTCTTTTTTCTTCATTTTTCACTTTTTTATTTTTTCTCATTCATTTTTTTATTCATCCTCAACATCCTCATTATGGTCCATTATCACATAATCACAATCTTCATGCATTTCTTGGCCCAGTGTATGGTCCTTCGACTCAAATCTTCACATTATATCAAAATGGACTTTTAAGGTACGTAATGTAGGCTAAGGTGAGAGGTTATGAAAAAAAGGATATAGTAGGCCCAAACTTTGTGTTTTAAAAGGTTATAAACCAGAGGATCATTTTTCTAATGCATGACTCATTTAGGCATTTTGCCCCATTCTTCATCCATTCCTTTTTTATTCTAATTCCATTTCTTACTTTTCTCCCTTTTTCGCAAATAACTTTAAAATGTAAAGGGGTTTTCCTTTTTTATTTGCCCCTTAAATTCTTTCATAGATTCCAAGTGGACAAACTTTTTCTTTTTTCTTCCTTCTCTCTTCCCTTTTTTTTTACTTTACTTTGCCCCCAATGTGGAGGGTACTCCTTGGTGGGTTTCTTAAAAAAAATAAAACAAACATACTAGGCTCAAAGTGGTTAGCAATGGACGATTTTCTTACAGTGAAATGTAGGTGAAAGATGGCCATTCTTCCTTTCAAATGTGAAAACTTTTATCAAAGAATCATTTACTGAGCAGACACTAACTCGCGGAACCATTTGTTACAAAATTGCACGTCAACATCCACCTTCTCCATATACAGACCATATTTCCACTGTAATATTCATGTTAAGGTTTTGGACAAGATTGTCAACACGAATAAAGCTTTGGTAGAGTTCCAATCCCAAATTATTATCAACATCGATGTCATATTTATCGTTTTAAAAAATAATAAAAAATGGAGGAAATGTGGTGAAGTGTACAAAGAAGACAAACCCAAATTCGAATCGAGGGAAAGAGAGAGAGAAAAATGTGATGAAAATGCATATGCAACTTGTGAAGACCGAGAATTTTCTAAATAAATATAAGGTATTCGAAAAATTTAATTTGGACAAATTGAAATCCAAATTAAATAAGAATGAAATTGGAGAAAATAAATTTGGGTATAAAGAAATCCAAATTTAATAAGAAATAAAAATATGTAATTTGATATTTATATAAGGCTATTATATAAATATATTTTTGAATAAATATATACATTCATATATGGAATATATGTATATATGATATGTTGAAATACCAGTTTTATATCATTGAATAGATATATGTAAATTTTTGTACATTTATGTATATATATATAATAATAATAATAATATATATATATGAAATATATATATATATATAGTATTTTAAAGTCAAGTATACATATATAAATGGTTTATATATGAAATATATATATATATATATATATATAATATATGAATTATATGTATAGTATTTTAAATTTAAAATGTATAGATTTACACATGTATATATAATTGATACAGATTTATATATGTATACCTATATATATATTTAATTATATGATATATTTATATATATAAATATAAAAGATAAATATTATAAATATTATAATTATAAATATATTTTATAATTATAATTAGAAAAAAAAAGAGAAGTGGGAATCGGGGAACCCGATTCCCACATTTTCTCTTCTGTTAACTAAACAGAAGAGGAAAACCAAAAAGGAAAGCCGAACGACGCCGGCCACCGGAAAGAAAAGGCACGAGGGGGCGTCACTGGCGAGCCAAAGGGGAAGAGAGAAGTGACTGGCGATGGCCCAAACGGAAAAGAGAAGAAACGAAAAAAAAAACAAGAAGAGAAACGGAAACTCAAAAAGAAAAGGAAAGAGGAATGTCGGTCGATCCAGATGCCGGCACCGCCACCAATGCCACCGGCGAGGACCAACGAAGGAGAAGGAGACCACAGACGGTGAAGGAAACGGCGGAGGAAGGAAGAAAAGAGAAGAGAAAGAGGTCAAAACCCACGGTCCAGATTCGCCACCGTCGGCGCTGCCGCTGAGGAAACCGAGACCAGATCCGGCATCCCTGCAACCGTGGCTAGCTGTGGAGGGTGCGAACCGGCGGTGATGCCGGCGGGAGGTAACCGAACCGGCCAACAGAAGCTGGCCCGACCAAACCGGCTTGAACCGGTCCGAACCGGTTCAGACAAAAAAAAAAACAGAACAGAAAAGAAAAGGGGAGAAAAAGAAAAGAAAGAAGAAAAGAAAAGAAAAGGAGAAAGAAAAGAAGGAAGAAGAAGAAGAAGGAAAGGAAAAAGAAAGAGAAGAAAAAAAAAAGTGGTAAGGAAAATATAGAAAATAAATTGATGGTATTTATTGAATAATTTATGGTTATATTGATGTAGTGCATTGATATTGAAATTGTAGTAAAACGGAAATGCGACGAATGGTGGAGTTCGGCAAGGCTTGAAAAATCAGAAAGTGCTCTAAGCTTGGCGAATAGGTAAGATACTTTTATAAAGCATTAGTAACATCATATTGTATGTGGAATTTATGATTTTTATATGATGCATTTATGAAATGATTTTTAATGGAATTGTGATATTTTTATATATGATGCGTTGATTTAATTGATATTAAAAATGCTAAGAAGAGCCACAACTGATGGTAGGGGTCTTAGTAGAGACGTAGGAATTGTGAGAATCAACGACTGTGGTATAAATTGTGTTTCCCTTGTAGGAGGTTAGGGAAAATTAAGCTGTTATGCTGCCAAAATTTTTAGGAAAATATCTGAGGAAAGAGATTAAGTTTCTCACATAAATGGAATCTTGGAGATAATTATTGAAAATAAATATTAACAGGAATTTTATGGTATTACCGAAAGAGTTTGATATTGAAATCGATGAGAACATAGATCGTTGAAAACGATAACGTGATGAATTATATGGTTTAAACCTTATAGAATTGATAAATCAAGTAATTTTAATATCACAAATGGTATCAAGTTGAGATTGAGGTGAAATCATTTGTTAGACGGATCACTGATAAAAATGATGATGATTATAGGATACAACTTAAGAGAGAAAAATTTGAAGTTGTGATTTAGACGGTCAAATGATAGAAGTGCGGAATTATCAATCGAGTGATGATTATGGAATTGATAGATTCAAATAAACGAACCGTCTTAGTGGTATGAACTAAGATTTTTGCAATAATATGGATAGTCGCAAGGCGACTTAAATGATTGAAACACTGTTGATAGTGAAAATTGGAAAATCCTTTTAAGTGGTAAATTGCCAATCAAAGAATTGAATTGAGGACGTTTTATAGATAATTCTAGCATGATATTACATTCTACAGGCCATATGAAAAGTGAATTGAGGATTGTGATATGATTTTATGATAGTGAATGAAATTGAACCGCAAGTCGAAAATTTTGAATATGTATCAATAGTTCAAACCATAAATGGATTTGATAAGCGATTATTGATCTTGTGGTTCTATGATCATCGATGTCGACTCTGGAATAGACATCGAATGAGGATATTAGTATTTCATAATTTCAGTATCATGATGGCTATATGAAAACATGATATTTAAATGCTCATAGATACTAAGAGGATTCACACTGATGATGTGGTTATAGTATCGATAATGAAATGTACAAATGATTATTATAGTCGTTAATTATCGAAAAAAGATATTGAATACTGAATGGTTTGAATACCAGTGATCTGATTATTGAACAATTAGAGTACTGAATAATTTGGATATTGAATGATTTGAAAATTTAATTACTGATTTTACAGAAAGAGAGTCTCGAAATCGAATGATTGATGGTGATGAATGTAAATGAATTTCTACACTATATTAGAGGAAAATATTACTGAAGTTGCATACTGAAATGTTTTATAGCATCGCAATTAAGCATGCCTTCTTACAACTTGAAACGTTTTTAATAATGTTTATATGAATACTAAAAAGTACTGACTTGTTTTGAAATGAAAGTATATGGTAGATATATATATTGATATATGAAGTCTCATACAGAATTTTACCATATGCTTTACATGATATTGAAAAGAAAGCTATAGATTTAAATGTTTTATGAGACTGTAGGCACCCTAAAAGAATGAAATTCAATAAAGCATAGTGGAAACCGCCTAATTGGAGCTTTGCTCATTAGGCAAAGAGATGCTTGTCCGACAATAGTCGTGGACAAGTCTTAGTCACGCCTGATCAGTGAGGCTGAGAGAGATGAGGTCTATGGCCATAGATATCACCCTAGTTGGTTTCCAGGGGACAATGACATGATTTTCACTGCTAGCTACAGTGATTTAAGTCTTTATTGATAGAGATGATAGGGATCTAGCCTAGTCTCTAACCGATATGATATGAAGTATATAGTATGATTTTATTGTTATGAACTCTAGACTTGACATGATTTATACTGTATATGAAACAAATTTGAAATGAAATATGTTTTGAAACAGTATATATTTTAAACATGTTTTAAAAGTCCATGAGATATGATTTCGACACTTATATGATTTATATGTGATTTTGTGTCGAACATGGCATGATATGCGGTCTAGAGTATAGTTTGATATGATATGAACTCTAGACCTGATATGATTTACAGTATATGTTTTTAAAGGTACATGATAAATGATTCGACACTTATATGATTTATACACGATTTTTTGTCGAATTTAAAATGATATGCGGTCTAGAGTATAGATTGATTTGATATGAACTCTAGACTTGATATGACTTATAGTATATGAAAAATGTTTTAAAACCGCACATGTTTTCGACATGCTCCGAAAACGAATACATGAATTGCAATTGAACATGTTTCTATCATGCCTTAAAGGCAAATTTGAAATGAATTGAAAATTTATATGTTGAGCATGTCCTAAAGTATATATGATATGATTTGAAATAATAGCGGTTTATACAAAAAAATTACATGAATTGCATATTAAACCCTGACATGATAATATGCCTAGTACATGAGAATTTCATAAGGAATGTCATGACTCGACGTTAATGAAGTTTCATCTATACGATGACATGACATGATATGATATGATATATGAACATAAGATTGATATGAAGAGAATTCTGATCTTACTCCATCGTGATCATAAATTCCCAGACGATAAGTGATATGAATTGATGTAATACGGGAATATGATTGTTAATTGTAAAGTGAATTCGATAGGATATTTCAATTAAACATGAAGAATATATGAGGAGTGTCATGACTCGGTGGTAGCAATAATTCATCTATATGATGCCATTATATGATATGAAATATGAGTATGGAAATACACGAAGAGAACTATACTTCGTACCACCGTGATTATGATCCACAATATGAGAATTGATAAGAGATGATATAAGAATTGATAAGAGATGATATGAGAATTGATAAGAGATGACAGAATACAGAAATATGATTATGAAATGAAAAGTAAATATGAGAATTGATATGAGATGATAGCATACCAAAGTATGATTATGAAATGAAAAGTGAAAATGAGAAGTGATAATGAGATGTATCGATGAGAAAGGATTAACTGTAATTGCACCCTTGCATGTTTTAAGCATTACAGTTAAGATAGTATAATCATACTCTTGTATTTATATTAGTATCTTACTGAGCCGTGGTTTTGCTCACCCCACTAAATTTCATCTATTTCAGACTATTGAAGTTAATACCTGCCATGTGAGCTGCTAAGTGGGCATCGACGACGGTGAATGGACTTGGTACTAGTCTTCTGAGGTATATGTTCCTTATAAAATACTTGTTTACATGTAAGACTTAAATTGATGCACAGTACATATTCTGTTTAACAAGTCGGGATGTAACTAAGAACTGTTTCCGTGTTTGTTTAATATTTAAATGGAATGACTATTGGGTAACCTAGATAGTATAGTAACTACACTGACACCGAATACAAACCTTAAAATGAAAAAGAAAAATTTAGTCCATAAATTTGTAGACTAAGAAAAGTATAAGTATTAAAGGAAAGTCGCGGCCTTCGGGTCGTGACACTACTTCAGTAAGATGATAAAAGATAAATGAAAGTCTATACATGAAAAGCCATTAAAGTTGGGCCATAACTTTAACTAAAAATAACTTCATATCATCATGGAAGACCCACCAAAAGGATTTTTTTTTGTAGTTATACCCTGGCATTGTTGGACGAGAGATTAACATTCAATCATTCCATCGTCTCAAGATTCAATAAACCCTTTCTGATCAAACTTTGCACCTTACGCTTAAAAGCAGGACAACTTTCTATCAAGTGACCCAAGTTTCCATTATGATAGTCACATCGAGCATCAGGGTTGTACCATTCTGGATATGGAGGCTCCAAAGGCTTTAGTGGGATTGGGGTAACAAGTTGGTTCTCGACAAGGTACTGAAATACTTCAGTGTAAGACAAAGGAATTGGATCAATATCAGTCCTTCTTCATTTGTTTCGAGATCCTCTGTGGTTATTTTGGGTAGGCGTGGGTGTTTGGAAACCCATTTGCCAATTAGACTGTGGAATTGGCTGATGGGTATTCAAGCTTGGAGAGGTATTATTTGTGATGGGGTAATGAGTTTGGTACATGGGATAAGGATGATATGGAGCAAAGTCTCCCACATGTTGCCCCTCATAATTCATAGCATGAACATCTCCTCCATTCCCCGATGTATCACCTTTTCTTGCATTCATGGTGTTGGCTCTTATAGGCAATACCGAGAGGGGGGGTGAATCGGTTTTTAACTAACTATAAGCTCGTTTTGCGATTCTTCTAAATTCTCTAGCCTATATTAATAATTTATAAGTTCTCTAGGCTAGGCAAGCATGCAATCCAAGTTCAATGCAATAAACACAATATAATTGCAAGTAATTAAAGAGAGTAAGGAAAGAGAGATTTACACAATCGATTTATAGAGGTTCGGCAACCTTGCCTACGTCCTCTACCTTGAGACGCTCCCAAGGATTTTCTCCAAATCCACTATCTTGAATTTGTGATTACAATCCCTCTTTTCAAGGCTCAAGAGTAACCTCCCTCTTTTTCTAGGCTCAAGAGAAACCTCTCTCTTTTTCTTAGGCAAAAGAGTAACCTCCCTCTTTTTCAAGGCTTAAGAGAAACCTCCCCTTTTACAAGGAATGGTGGGTTACAAATAATGTAATCAAGAGAAGCCTCTAGGTAGGCAAATGATTACAGAAATTAAGCACAATGAAAAGCCTATACAAAGTTTGTGCTAAGCAATACAAGAAATAGATGAATGATAGAAGATGAAGACTCTTTATCTCTTGAATTGATGTTGAGGCTTTGAGAAAGATGAATAAGATGATGAAAGATGTTGCTTAGTTGATCCTCTCCCTTCCTTTAGCTTCTAAGCCTCTATTTATAGTCCCTTGGATGGTTTGTGGACGTTGGTTGGAGCCAAAACAGAAACTAGCCGTTATGTCTCACAGAAACTAGCCGTTGGGGGCTTTCTGGTGCAAAGGGATCGATCCTGCTACAGTGGGGATCGATCCCTTTTGTCCAGAATCTTGATTCTGGGCTTCAGGGATCTTGGGAAGACTTTCTGCCAAAAAGGGATCGATCCTGCTACAGTGGGGATCGATCCTTTTCTTCCAGAGGGCATTTTTCCTGCACTTTTGGGTTAGAAATGATATGACCTTTGATCCCAATTCCACCCAAAACATTTATAAGTTTTAAGGGAGTTTTTCTTGACTTTCTCAGATGAAAGACATGTCCAAAAATTCATCAAGTGATTTTCTAAACTATTCAAAACATTTATAAAGAATTAAGACCAATAAGGATATGCATCATTAAATCATGATCTTAATGTTTGATATGATCACTTGAAATATATTGAGAAAATCATGTGTGATAAGGCAAATTTAAAACATTAAAGCTTACTTAAGTTTTTGTCATTTCAAAATACATATGTCAATTTAAAGCTAACAATCTCCCCCTTTTTGATATGACAAAACTTAATGTAAATTTGCTTTGAAAATTCTTTGATAAAATACTCCCCCTCAAATAAAGCAGGAATTTTATAAAGCTCCCCCTTAATATAAGCATGGGTTTTGAAAATGAATTTTCCCTCATTATCTCTCCCCCTTAATATCTCTCCCTATATCTATCTCTCCCTTTATCTATCTCTCCCCCTTTTTGTCATAGCAAAAAGAAGGAAAAATAATAAAAAATATGCTTCCCCTAAAATCATGGCAATGTGAGAACAAATAAAAATGCTCCATCCAACAAGAAACATGTTAGTACATGGGACTTATAGCACAAATTAATAAGTCAATATTCACAAAGAGTATGAAATATTCATGCAATGAATATGACTTATGATCCTATACCAATTGTTTATAAATAATTTTGATACCAATTGTTGATAAGTAATTTTGCAAGAAGGTTCCAATTGGTAAGAAGTTAAGCAAGCACCTAAGTATATCAATTGTTCTCTAAGGTCCAACTAAGGTGCATGGTAATACATCATGATTATGAGCTAAATTAGATGACATATCATATGCATGAGCTCATAAATCATGTTCAAGCAAGAGTGTGCTTAGAATCAAAACATATAGCAATTAACTTCAAATTCTAGCACACAAGAGTTTCATGCAAAAATATCCTAAGAGAATTCTTCTTTATTTGTCATTTCAATCTAAGGAGCATGAGAAGAATTGTCAATTTAAAGGTCATTCCAATTGGCAATTTAGATTTGGCTTACCAATTATTGAAAATATGGTTCCCAATGATACTACTTGTTATTTCAAGCTAAATACCAATTGTTACTAATGGTTGGCTTAGGCATTTTGCATGAATCCAATATTTATGTGTAGTGTTCATGTCAAGAAAATAATCATTCTAAAAATGCAAGAACACAACACACATCATCAAATATGCATATGGATCAATTAATCATTAGCACACTATCATAAAGTATTAATCCATATTCATATTCACAAAGTTGTACCGTATGGAAGAAACAATCAAAGTATTCAAGCAAACACATTTTCTTCCATGTTTTTAAGCACAAAAATCCTATGCTCATTTTCCAATTCAAGTCCTTAACCAATTATGAGCAAGGAAAGATTACCATTTTAATCATTTAATAGCCATATCCCTAGTTAATTTTAACGTTTAAGGTTCCAAAGGGTATATACTATTTTAGCTAAAATGGATTTGTCTAAAGTAATCAATATCATGCTTAAGTATATTTTAACAATAAAATTCATAATCTATGAGTGAGGTTAAGTACAAAATATCATGAAAGCAACTATTCTCATCTCATAGGCATGATTATTGATTCAACTTAAGCAAACATGCATGTTCAACATCAAAACAATCAAGATACAATGCATGTATATCAATAGTTGGTGTTGTCATTAAAGTCCAAGTTCTTTAATAATTTGGCCACCATTACCAATTGTTGAATTTATATTTGAAGTCAATCCATAAGATGTATAATTTTCATGAAACCTAGTGTGGAATTGATAAGTCAAGCCAAGAGACATAATCCTATTAAGCATGCTTGACTAAGATGAACAAGAAATCATAATCTATCATGCACATGTTCATCAAATTCTCAAATATTTACACAAATCATTGAAATAAATCTCAAAATTATGTTTAACCCTTCATTGAAAATATATTTCAAGATTATTTCAAGATTTATGCAATTCATAACCATCTTCAATGAGAAAACTGATTTAGCACTTGTGAGCTCATGAAAAATGATATTGATTGTTGAGAGTGATACCATTTGTTGGAAATGATATTAATTGATGGAGTTGAGGCATGATATCAATGAAGAATGAGTTTTCATATATTACCGATCATCAAAAAGAAGTTAAAACAATGAATTTTAAGTTGAGAAGAGAGAAAATATCAAAACAATGAAAAGTTCTTCTTAATTTCGGTTGAAAACATGCAGGAGTGCCTTTTCTGGCCTGGGGGGATCGATCCTGCTACAGTGGGGATCGATCCCTCATATGTTCCTACAGATTCTGCAGTTGTTTTGACAGAAAATTGGACTTGTGAGGTACCAAAACTTCGTTTTTGAGTGTTTTAAGTCCAAGTAAAGGTTTAAACATTTGTAAAACATGATTTTGGACTTGTATGAATGAAAATCATGAATGAAAAACCATTTAACAAAAGATTTTGCAATTTTGGAAGCATTTTCACAATAAAATGCATTTTTGGCCTCAAAGGAGGTCATTTTGAGAGTTATGCATATTTTGACCAAACCAATGCATTGAATTACATAAATATGTCAAAACAAACTTGTTCACATAGATTTTGAGCATATATAACATTAAAACATACATCTTGTGAACAACATGCCATGATTGTCAACATTAATGCACATGACATAGCATTTTGCACATATGACATATTTGGCAATTTGAGGCAAGTAAATATATTATTAACACATAGAAAACTTGCTCAAACTACAGAAATCCAATAATCATTTCAAAATCATATATCATGCTTTTCATTCAATAATCCAATGCCTCATGAATCATCCATCAACCAATCAACAATCATTTTTCATGCCTTTTGATCAATCATTCAACTCACAAAGATTATCAACCACATTTCTCATCTATGCACAAATAATCAAATAAAAGTTTTAAGGAGTAAAGAATTAAGCTTACAAAACTCCTTTGCTTGAGTATGCTTTGCCTTGAATTGTTGAGTCCACCTTGAGCTATCATTTGAAGAATTGTTGTGATTTGTCAAAGATGGATCCTCAAGCTTTTCCTTTTTCTCATTGGCATAAGCAAACTCCTACAACAAACAAATTCAAGCATGCTTTGGTACCCAAATTTTCTTGGGTCCATGAGAGTTAGTGCAAACAATTTTTGATCCTTTTGGGATCCATTTCAAGCATAAATCATCATTATTTATTGCATGCTTTGGCACCCACATTTTCTTAACTACTTTTCCTCTAAATGTAGTTTTTCTATAAGTGCATGCTTGTGAAGAGTGTCCTATTCTATTGCAAAGTGAGCATGTGAGAGATGTATTATGCATAGAGTTTTTGCTCACTAGGAAATTCCTAAGATGAGTTTCTTTATGTATTTCATTATATCCTAGCCCATCTTTGTCAAAGAAAGCTCTTTGGGTCTCTAACATATGATCTAGCTTTTGTTGACCCATATAAAACCTAGTAAATGAGTTATGCAAATTTGTATTCTTTTCATTCAACTCATTTATTTCTAAGTTAGCCTCTTCTAATTTCTTTTCAAATTCTAGCTTAGTATTAGTCAAGGCTTCATTTTCTATTTTTAATTTAGCAATGATTTTCTTATATTTGGAGTTCATGCATTGAAATTCATTTGCTAAATCATTAAAGGCATTTTGTAACTCATCAAATGTAAAGTCATTATTTTCACTAGAGCTACTACTAGCCTCATCGTCACTAATAGCCATAAAGCATGAGTAAGCTACCTCATCATTTACGTTTTCCTCATCGGAGCTATCACTATCGCTCCATGCAGCTACAAATGCTTTCTTCCTAGGTTTCCTATCCTTTTCTTTCTTAAGTAAGGGGCAATCTAGCTTAGTGTGACCCGGTTCATTACATTCATAACACACTAAGGGGTCTTTTTCTCTCCTACTAGATTCTCCTCTTATTACCCCTCTACTTTGGTGCCTCCTATCATTCTCTCTCTCTTTCATTCTCATAAATCTATTAAATCTTTTGGCAAACATTGCCATTTCTTTTTCTTCCTCATTTCCACTCTCATCACTATCATCTTCAATGACCTCATGAGTGGAAGACTTAAGTGCTACCCCTATTTTCTTTGAAGGCACTTCATTTCTTTTCAATTTCATCTCATATGTAAGTAGGGAGCCCATAAGTTCATCTAGAGACAAGGTGTTAGGATCCTTAGATTCTTCTATAGCAGTCACCTTTGCCTCCCAAGATTTTGGCAAGCTATTCAAGATTTTCTTGACCATTTCTACATTGGAATAGCTCTTGCCTAATGCCTTAAGTCCATTAATTATATCATTAAATCTAGTGAACATTTCGCTAATGGACTCATTTTCTTTCATCCTAAATAGCTCATAATCATGTGTGAGCATTCCTACTTTGGTTTCTCTAACTTGATTAGTCCCTTCATGTGTGATGGCTAATTTGTCCCATATTTGCTTGGCATTCTCACATAATGATACTCTATTATACTCATTGGGACCTAAAGCACAAAAGAGGGTGTGCATAGCCTTGGCATTCATTTGTGCCAATCTCATGTCATTTGTGTCCCACTCATCCTCATCCTTAGGGACATCTTTTCCATCTACTTTCTTCATAGGAATTCTAGGACCATTCACTATAATTCTCCACACTTCATAATCATTAGATTGTACAAATAGCATCATTCTAGTTTTCCAATATGAGTAATTCTCACCATTGAAGAGTGGAGGTCTAACTAATGATTGTCCCTCTTCTCCTAGGGGTGTGCCTACATTCAAGTGAGCCATTTGTGATCGTTTTGCTCGATAGATGTTAGTCTAATTCAATCCCGAGCCCAAGCTCTGATACCAATTGTTGGCTCTTATAGGCAATACCGAGAGGGGGGTGAATCGGTTTTTAACTAACTATAAGCTCGTTTTGCGATTCTTCTAAATTCTCTAGCCTATATTAATAATTTATAAGTTCTCTAGGCTAGGCAAGCATGCAATCCAAGTTCAATGCAATAAACACAATATAATTGCAAGTAATTAAAGAGAGTAAGGAAAGAGAGATTTACACAATCGATTTATAGAGGTTCGGCAACCTTGCCTACGTCCTCTACCTTGAGACGCTCCCAAGGATTTTCTCCAAATCCACTATCTTGAATTTGTGATTACAATCCCTCTTTTCAAGGCTCAAGAGTAACCTCCCTCTTTTTCTAAGCTCAAGAGAAACCTCTCTCTTTTTCTTAGGCAAAAGAGTAACCTCCCTCTTTTTCAAGGCTTAAGAGAAACCTCCCCTTTTACAAGGAATGGTGGGTTACAAATAATGTAATCAAGAGAAGCCTCTAGGTAGGCAAATGATTACAGAAATTAAGCACAATGAAAAGCCTATACAAAGTTTGTGCTAAGCAATACAAGAAATAGATGAATGATAGAAGATGAAGACTCTTTATCTCTTGAATTGATGTTGAGGCTTTGAGAAAGATGAATAAGATGATGAAAGATGTTGCTTAGTTGATCCTCTCCCTTCCTTTAGCTTCTAAGCCTCTATTTATAGTCCCTTGGATGGTTTGTGGACGTTGGTTGGAGCCAAAACAAAAACTAGCCGTTATGTCTCACAGAAACTAGCCGTTGGGGGCTTTCTGGTGCAAAGGGATCGATCCTGCTACAGTGGGGATCGATCCCTTTTGTCCAGAATCTTGATTCTGGGCTTCAGGGATCTTGGGAAGACTTTCTGCCAAAAAGGGATCGATCCTGCTACAGTGGGGATCGATCCTTTTCTTCCAGAGGGCATTTTTCCTGCACTTTTGGGTTAGAAATGATATGACCTTTGATCCCAATTCCACCCAAAACATTTATAAGTTTTAAGGGAGTTTTTCTTGACTTTCTCAGATGAAAGACATGTCCAAAAATTCATCAAGTGATTTTCTAAACTATTCAAAACATTTATAAAGAATTAAGACCAATAAGGATATGCATCATTAAATCATGATCTTAATGTTTGATATGATCACTTGAAATATATTGAGAAAATCATGTGTGATAAGGCAAATTTAAAACATTAAAGCTTACTTAAGTTTTTGTCATTTCAAAATACATATGTCAATTTAAAGCTAACAGATGGCATCATCTCCTACAAGCTTGCCACTCTTGATTGCATTCTCTATTATTTCACCAGAAATGACCATATCTGCAAAATTCTTGGTGGCATTACCGACCATCATTTCATAAAATGGTGCAGGGAGTGTATTGACAAATAGGATGGCGGCTTCCTTCTCTGTGAGGGGGGGTGGACCTGGGCAGCTACATCCCTCCATCTTCGAGCATATTCTTTAAAGCTCTCCTCATGCTTCTTCTTCATGCCTTGTAAAGACAGGCGGTCTGGTGTCAAATCTTCAATGTGCTTGTATTGAACGATAAATGCCCGAGCTAATTCTTTCCATGAATGGATATGGGCTCGATCTAGTTGGGTGTACCACTTGATAGCTGATCCGGTAAGACTGTCTTGAAAATATGCACCAATAATTCATCATTCTGAGCATATGCAGCCATTTTTCGGCAATATATCTTGATATGAGTTGTCGAGCATTTGGTCCCATCATACTTTTCAAAATCTGGACCTTTGAACTTTGGTGGGATAACTACACCTGGTACCAAACAGAGCTCACTCGCCTCTAAAGAACCATATAAATCCATCCCTTCGATAGCTCGTAACCTCTCTTCAAGGAGATCTAACTTCGTCTGAGGCTCTAAGTTCTCTTTCATTGTTGATACCCCCATCTTCAATTTCTCCTGTTCTTTAGGATCCTCTAAATCATGGACAGAGATTGGGTCTGATGGCTTCCTACCAGGGTTTGGAATGTCATGCCCCGAAAATGGCGTATGCTGTGAAGTACGAATTTGGGGTGGAATGGGACTTTGTGGATATGAACGTTCACCGTCTTGTGCCCACCTTTCTTGAGTAGCTGCTTCCTCTACTGGTTCCTTTCCTTTACTTATTTTGGTCATCATCTCCATCATTGCAGCCAATTGCCCTTTCATCTCCTCTTGCGCCTTTTCTATTTTCTCTATTCGGCTAGCCTGTCCTTCTTCCATGGTCTAAGCTTGTGAGAGTCCTGAATTACTTTGTAATCTTTGGTGTTCGAGAAGTCTTGAACCTTAGTACCACAATTTTCTAATTAGAAATTCATATTATTACCTTACCTTTGTCTAAAAAAACTTTCTCTCATTTCTTTCAAAAATTTTTGGAACAAACAACTTTTTTTGCTTCTTTTTTTTTTGAAAAATGAACAGTATTGGCATGTTTACTAAAGTACAACAAGTATACAATGTGAATTTTATGAAAATCATGTTATTTGTATATGTATGCAAATGATATGTATGACAAAATCTATGAAATGGAACAATTTTCTTCTTCTTTTCCTTTTTTTTTTCATTTTTATTTTTCTCTCTTTCTTTCTTTTTTTCTCTTTTTTTTTTGTTATTTTGTTAGTTTGCATAACTTTCTGGATTTTATATGTTGGGTATTTATGCCTTTACTTTAACCAAATCTTAGGGAGGAATAATTTCAATGAAAATAATCAATCAATAGCACATGTACACAAATTTGATAAAAAAGAAAATTGAAAGAATAAACAAATTCAAAATTGTAAAAAAACTTAGTCTAGTTTCTCAAAGACTTTTCTGCAAAATGTGATGCAACAATGTAAAATGCAATCCAAAATTCAAACTAAAATTTGCCTCTTATTTATCATGTTCACTTATTAACTTAAGAGGTCAAGTTCGAAATAAGTAACAGAAGTTGAAGAGTAATCTTAAACCATATCAAAATTGTTTCAAAAACTCTCTCTCTTCTTTTTTGTTTCTTAATTTTTGGTGAGAAGAAACATTATTAACCATGAAATGCTATGTAAAATGTTCAAGACATGATACAATAACAAGACATTGTTGAAAGACATGTTTATACAAAATGCAATTTATGCAAAATGCAATTACAATGAAGATCAAATTCTATTTTATTTCACCTAACTTCATGAGTCTAAAATGCACATGACATGATTATCAATATATGTATACACAATGATGATGAAATGAACTAAAATGATATGTCACTAACATACTTGAGAAAGATGAATATTTATATTCACACTACCTAGACAAAATCTTATTATTGCTTAATCTAACATGCAAGGAAGATAGAATTCTTAACTAAACCTGAGCATTCTTCTTCATTTTTCTAGAAATCATTTTTCTCTGATCACCAAACAAAATTTTTTTTTATTTTCTATTTTTTCTAAAAAATAAAATTCACATTCCCTATTCTATTCTTTTTTTCAAAAATTAATTTTATTTCATTTTTATTCCAAATCAAATTTTTTCTTTTATCACTAAAATTTTCTTTTTCTTTTTTATTTTTCCTAAAATTCACATCCCCTATCGATTCTTTTTTCAAAAATTAACTTTATTTCATTTTTATTCCAAATCAAACTATTTTTTTAAATTCTTTTCCACACAAATTCAAGGACAATTTTTTGTTGACATCTTTTTGTTCAAAATTTTTTTTATGAGATAATCAAGAAAAGGAAAAAATTTTTTTTCTGTTTTTATATTTTCATTAAAACTCCTATACAACCCAAAAATAAAAAATATTTTTCTTTATTTTTTTTGTCAACTTATTCTTTAAATTATTCAGAAAAGGAAAAAAGAAAAATCAATGAAAGATTTTGTTAACTCTATTTTACCTTTATTTAGAAAAAACGTCAGCTCTCTTCATATTTTTCCATTTATTCCCATTTTTATGTCCATATTTTTGAAAGAAATCCCTCTTCTCTTTTTTTTTAAGAAAAATTATTCCCATTATTTTGAAAGAAAAGTTTGTTTTATTATTTTTCTCACACTTTCTTCTTTTATTAAAACTTAGATTTCTTTCTTTTTATTCTACAAAATCTCTTTCCACAATTTTATTATTATTATTTTTTTGAAAAATCCTTTTTGAAAAACAAGAAAAATTTCTAAGACTTTAATTATGGACAATTCAAACCAAAATCCATAGTACCTTTATTATTGATACGAGAAATGGGGTCAAATAATGTTCCCTCTTGTGTCCTAATATCGGGATAATTTCTACAAAAATTGAACATGGCTCTACCTAAGGCTGGCCTCTTAGGTTTTTCTATATGTTGAGCTGGGTTTTCAAATCTAAAGGTTCCCAAATTATACTTCACTGTCGTCCACACTGGACTAGTAAGATTTAATTTGAGTGAGAGTATTTCGATTGCCATTGCGGAGGTGATTACCTCACGAGAGCAAAAGTACTCTACTCCCTCCTAAGAAGGACGGAACTTAGGTATAGAGCTCATGTTATGCAATTGCAAGTGTATGCATGAGGGAACATATTAAACTCAAATTAAATTATAATCTCTATCCTAAATGCCTCAACAATTTATTAATGATAAGTATATACATAAAATAAATAACATAAAAAACAAATGCAAACAAAATTATTTTCAAAATCCAAGTGAATTAAGTTTAAATATCATTCAAGACTATTAAATTAAAACTTTGGATAACACATAATTAATGAATGGCTTGACCCTCAAAAAGCGTCCCCAGTGGAGTTGCTAAGCTGTCGTAACGGCTTCGCGCTCGACGATTTTGAAAACATTTAAAAACAAGGAGTCGCCACCAATCTTTTTTGACCAAGTGTGATTGGCCACCTAAAAAATATTTATCTTTTTAACAAAATCTCAAAATTAATTAAGTTTTATTAAAAAGACAATTTTTGGTCTGCGAAAACAAAATCGGGTCCGGGAGTACGATTACGCGTGGGGAAGGATTAGCACCCCCACGACGCCCGTTAAAAAACGGTACTATAGTAATCATGTGTTATCCTTTAGTTTTAATAAAATGATCTTGAATTAATATTTAAAAATAATTCTTATTTTATTGCAATCTTTTTATTCAAAATCATTTTTTTATTTGTAAATTTATTTTGGTTTTATTTTAAAAGGTTAAACTTTATTTTTCGAATGTGGACCTTTTTGTATTGAATAATTAAATCAAATACTCCAATACTTTTAGCAGCATTTGACATAATTTTTCTCACTTAGAGATTTCTTAAGAATCACTACTTGTGACTTCTACAGAATCTCATCCTCGGGAGGGCTCACACCCATTTTGAAAATTAAAATAAGCTTTACTTTGAAAATAAATATGAATCCCTTTTATTGAAAAATTAAATCAAATATTCCAATACTTTTGACAACATTTGAAACAATTCTCCTCACCTAGAGATTTTTAAAGAATCACTACTTGTGACTTCTATAGAATCTCATCCTTGGTAGATTCACATTTATTTAGAAATTAAATGAATGCATATGATGCAAACAAATAATAATGATGCAAATGAATTTTTAATTTTAAATTTCATTATTTATTTGTTTATTTATTTTTATATTTCTTTATTTTTTTAAAAAAACTTATTCATTTTCATTTTTATTAAAAATTTAAATTATTGAAAAATCACACTGAATATTCCAATACTTTTAGCAACATCTAGTATGACTCTTCTCACCTAGGGATCAGCTAGGAATCACTACTTGTGACTTCCGTAGCATCCCATCATCGGACGAATTGTTTACTTAAATTTTATTATTTACTCAAATTTAAATTTCATTATTTTTAAATACATTTTCTAATCAATAATAATAATTTAATGAAAGTGCAAACAAAAGAAAATCTTCCAAAAACTTTTATTTTACAACATACATTAATAATAATAATAATAAATATAAATATAATAATAATAATAAAAACAATAATGAAAGCATAATAATAATAATAACAACAACAACAACAACAACAACAATAATAATAATAATGATAATAATAATAATAATAATACTAATAATCCAAAATTACTAAATTAAGAAAAATATACCTAAAATGAGGCTTAAACCCAAAGGAAAACCTTAGAAAACGGCCCAAAAAGGCAACCCAAAACCCAAATGCTGGACTGGGCCTCGGTAGGGACGTGGGCTGGTGGCTGGGCTGGATGCGGGTCGGATCCTCGCTGGTCCGGGTCGGGTCGGCGATGGAGCGGCAGGGGTCTTCTCCTCGCGAGTCAGGAGAGCGGACTCAGGTCGGGTCGAGTCCACGCGCGGATCCTGCGACTTTTCTTTTTTTTTTTACGCTATATAAACAAACCCTTTTTTTCTAATTCATTTTCTTAACTCATCATAAAAAAAAAACTCTCTCAACCCTCTCCCCTCTTTCCAAAACCCGTCGCCGGAACCACCGTGCTGGTCACCGTGCGCCGCCGTGCGCCAGCCGCCGGTGGTCTCTCTGACACCTAAAAAATGCTCTCCTCGGCTCCTTCTAACTAGATCTAGCTTCCATTTCACCAAAAAATTCCCCTAAGCCTCCGAATCTAACCAAAACGAAAACCTTCCCCCTTTTTTTGTTTTTTGTTGTTTTGTATTTTTTTGTTTTTGGTGTTGTGATTGCTGTTTTATAGTCTCTTAGATCTAAGACTATTTTTTGGATTGGGGTTTCAGATCTGAAACCCAAACTTTTTGGGTTTAGGTTCTTTTTCTTTTTTTTTTTAGTGTAGGGTTTCGGTTTTAGACTCTGGTTTGGTTTTTTTGGTTGGGTTTTGGGTAAGTAATGGTGTTTCGGTGGTGATGATGGTGGTGGTTTTTTGTTTCTGTTGTAGTCTGGCTTAGGGTATGGGAAAGTGGTGGTTTCAGTGGTGATGATTGCTTAGTGTTTGGGGTTTCGGTGGTGAGGCTAGGGCAAGGAGGGTGGTGATGGTGATGGTGGTGTTTGGGGTTTCGGTGGTGAGGCAGTTGGTTTTTTGTTTGGGGTCTCTCCAAAAAATGGTGCTTGAATTATTCAAATCTTTTAAGCAAATTCAGAGTCTTTCTTTGATCTGGTGGATTAGAACGAATCTGGGTTCTCCATATTGTCTCCCGGTCCTCTAAGGCAGTGGTCAGAGATGGGATGGATGGCCTGGGGAAGGTGAATTTTGGTGATGCCCGAGACCTGGGGTAAAGAACTAGAACCGTCGACGGCAAGTGGATGACAAATAAAAACATAATAATAATAATAATAATAATAGTAATAATAATAATAATAATAATAATAATAATAATAATAATAATAATAATAATAATAATAATAATAATAATATAATAATAATAATAAAACACATGTGATAATAATAGTAATAATAATAAAAACAATAACAATAATAATATACATAATAACAAAACAAATAATAAAAATAAAAATAAAAACAAATATATATATATATATAAATAACAATAATAAAAATAAAAAAATAACAATAAAAATAATTATAAAAACAAATAATAATAATAATAATAAAAAAAATTTATTCATTTTAATAGGCCTTGAAGCCCAATGTTTTATTTTGGATTTTGAGAGTCCAATTGAGTTTAAAACTATCAATTTGGACAAAATTTGGTGTCTACAATACTGTTGTTGATAGACGTGCCAAGTCTTTAGCTTTCGTAGTTGTCATCTGGCAAGTGTACACTGTGGACCCACTGTGAATATGGCCATATGTCTTACTGTTACTGTTTCTCCCTTCTTGGGATATTGTTACAGCATGATATTTATTAAGGGTTGCTTGGTCTCTACTATACTGTACTATTTTACTAAAATAAACCTCTTATTGATATTGAAGTGAATTGTTTATATATCGATTGCACTGCAAATTTCTAAAGTATTTACTGTACTGTTTACTACATTTTTATACTAAACTGTTTACTGAAGTATTCCATTTGAACTGTCTATACATTGTTTATATACTGAAAAAGTGCATGAAATAATTTTAATTGATTTATATTATTTATGCATATTATCTCCAACTGTTTACTCTATATAGTCGTAACTAGGGATTAGGACATGACAAATACTCTAAAGTACCTCTCATACTCCATTCGGTTACCTAGTTGGTTATAGTATCCTTCCTAAAATTGTCCCTTAGTATACTGATAGAAATTAAATGTTTTATGCATATAGATTTTATAGTATCAGTTCTTACATACAAAGTTTTTATTAAGCACGTTAGCTCACCTCCTATTTTTCCACCTCACAGATAATTTGTAGTGATATATCATTCTACAGATTGGCAGCGCTTTTGGTACCTTGAGGTAGTAGTTATTTGATCCTGGAGGTATATTTTATTTCCTTATATGTTCAGACTTTCATGTATAGTACTACTTTTTTATATTTTATATACATGGGATGTAGAACTTGTGAAAGATATTGGAAATAATTCTTTTGTTGTAAATATTGATATCAGCTATAGATAGATTTTTATTTAAAATTTAATTACTGTGAAAAGTGAGTGTTATAAAGGCACCATAGATGGCCCAACCAACTGACTGTACATGTGATTTATGAATATGTACTGTATGTGAACGTTACAAGTTATTATCAAAATGGAAAGACTATATTGTCCTCAAGTGCATATACTCCTTCATCAAGAGGATTACTTGAAGGAGGGACTCTAGCTTATCAAATGCTGCAACCATGCATGTAATTATACAAAACCATGCTTCTCATTTCTCTTTTTGCATAGTCTGTTTCTTTCATGTTTCCTCGATTTCTCCTTAGGATTGGATTCTCATTTGGCTCATTTGAGTGTGAAATTTGAAAATGTAGGTTGATTTAGTTGGAAGATACTACGATGCTGGGGATAATGTTAAATTTGGGTTCCCTATGGCCTTCACCACCACTATGCTCTCCAGGAGTGTAATTGAATTTGGTAGGTTGATGAAATGTTAAACAGGCCATCCGTTGGGCTATTGATTACCTGCTCAAAGTAACTGTGCATTCAGACATCATTTATGTTTAGGTATTCCATGAACTCTACAAACATTGTGCTTTACATTACATATTTTCTTGTTGTTTAACCAGCTCAAAAAATTGAAAAATAAATAACAGAGGGGCTAATATTTGCTCTTGGTTGTTGTATAGCTTGGTGATGCAAATAAGGATCATTCTTGCTAGGAAAGACCAGAAGACATAGACACTCCAAGGAGTGTTTTGAAAGTAGACAAAAACTGTCCTGGTTCTGATGTAGCAGCAAAAACTGCTACTACTCTTGCAGCTGCCTCTTTGGTCTTCAAAAGATGTGACCCCGCTTACTCCCAGCTTTTGGTTAAGAGGGCTAAAGGATAAAATTTTTATTCTTACAAAACAAATATGTAATTATCCCTTCTCTGTTCCTCATTGCCCAAGAAAATTGAAAATTTTTGATGTTTTTGAGCAATAGGTGTTTGAGTTTGCTAATAAGTACAAAGAAGCCTATAGTTATGGATTGAAGAAAGATGTATGCCTATTCTATTGCTCTTATTCTGGTTATTCGGTGCATTAATGTTACTAAAACTTTTGCTATTCTAGTGTTGTATGAATGGTATAATTCTAGTCCATTATTTTTTTGTATTTCACTAATATTAAGATGAGCTGTTGTGGGTGCAGCTTGGCTGAAAACAGCCACCAAGAGCTCAACCTACTACCTAAACTACATTCAGGTTAATGGGTAGACCCTTGGAGTTGCAGAGTTTAACAACACATTTGGGTGGGATACAAACATGTGGGAGCAAGAATTTTTCTTTCCAAGGTCCCATTTCCTATCTTTATTGTTTCAATATGATGTTTATGTTCTTTCAATTAAATGATTAATCTCATCCTTGCATTTTTCAGGCATTTCTTGTTCAGAGACTGCAATCACTCCATGATTACAAGAGACATGTAGATAATTTTGAAGGAAACCGAAACAAACATGCAGCGGAATTTAAATCATTCGGCCTCCACCAGGATCGATTCGGAGAGTTGCCTAATTAGGGTTTCGAGATTTTACCTAACGTTTTCTCTGATTTCTGTCGTTGGTCGAGTCACAAGCAACAACCTTTCGTTCCTACCTCTATGGTATCCACACGAACGGATCTCACGACTCTTGAACGTCTCACGATCAGAAGCCTTAAAGAGCGTTTTTGATTCTTATAATCGATTTGCTAGCTTCGATCAAAAGAATACCTTTTCTGTTTTAATTGTGCGGCTTTGTTTTAGAAAAACATCCTTTTATAGGCAGTAAATTTTACCCTAAAATTTACTGCCAAACAGAACTCTAATCCTACTTAGAATAGGATTAACTATATCCTTAATCCAATTCAGAATAGGATTAATTAAGCTCCTCATTGATCCGTTCTAAGTGTGCGACCCAATAGGTTCTCAAAACAATGGCAATGACAAAATTGTCACAGGCAATGAGCGGTATCTAGCAACACATCATTGCTACCCATGTAACGAGAATGTCAATGACTCGACATAACCTTACTCGTGATAGATGTTACCGTGTAGTCTAATCCCTTTATCCTTTGATGTCTTGATTAGACACAAGTCATGGAATGTGTCACACTTGTATAGTCTAATCAGCGTTTCTTGATTCCTGAGTAGACTAATTAAACAAATAAAATCAATATCTCATATTGACTTATTCGAGCACGACCATGTATTTCTTAGTCTCACTCTATCAAAGGGCCCAAGACATCACTCCTGTTATATAAGAGGGATAAATCCTATCTTGATCATTCAACATCCCTCTACATAGATCAAGGCATACCCAATTACTACCTTTATAGTCCATCCTGTTACGAATGACATCTAGCAGCATTAAAGTATGCAATTCTCTATGTTGGGATCTCTGATGATCTCAAATCAAAGTATCACATACACCATCATCACTATGAGAATCGCTTATGACACTCATATAACAATCCATGTAGCGTTCTCATGGAGGGTCGATCCAGTACATAGTTCTCTAACATGTACCTATGTGATGACTTGATATCCTATATCCATGACAATGGTCATCAGTCAACCACATACTAGTCTTATCGTACATTGTTATCCTTGTTCACAATAATACTTGACTAGGGATATTTTAAGAATAGTGTGTTATTACTATTCTAAGGACATTATCATATAAGATTACATTACGCAGTTATAAGACAAATATAATAATGAGCTATAAATAAAATGTCATGATACATAAAAAAATGCCAAAGTCAATCATCTAATGAATGGTTCTAAGGGCATAATCCAACAAATTTCATTTGCTCTTTCATACCAAAACCCCATTTTCGTCAACTCAATATATCCAGGAGTTATAGTAACATGCCATATGTGACCTCCACTTCATTCTTGCTACTAACCTATGCCTAGTTAACCTTTCTAATTAGGTTGTTAATTGTGGTTGCACCACGGTCACCCCAAATAGGCTCTGAAGCATTGCCAAGAAATAGGTAATTGTAGTTTACAAAATCAGCATCACTAACTGAAAAGATTGTGACTTTTTTTTTTTTCAAGTTAATTTATTGTAACTTTAGAAATGCGTTATTATCAAGTGGAATTAAATGCTACAGGACAATCCCTTGGAGATGTCCTCTGTGGTGGGATACAGTCCAGGGTACCCTTCAAGGACACCACAGGGGCTTATCTCTATCATTCGTTGCAAAGCATTTGGCCAAGATCTAATACTTCTAGGCTTTAATTGCATGAACCCTTAATCCCCTAACCCCAACATTCTGGTGGGCGTAGTCATTAGTGGGCCAGACTAGCATGATAGGTTCCCAGATAAACGATCGGATTATGAGTAGTCAAAACCAACAACTTATATCAGTGAACCCCTTGTAGGAGATTTAGCTTACCTCATTCAGTTTTTCGGCCAGCTTTAGGGCTCCACTACTTCTAGATTTAACCTTTATCAGTAACTTAACATATTTATCCACTTAGGTGTTTGTATTTTTTTTGTCTTTTGTTTAATTATTTTAAAAATATTAAGAGTTCTACTTATATTCCTCTCGAAGTGCATGAAGGGTGGAGGCAAATCATATATATATATATATATATATATATATATATATATATATATATATTATATTTCAGAAAACAGGATTAACACGTGTCACAATCTCATTAATTTCATTTTTTAATTTCTTTTTATTTCAAATTTTTATTTCCTTTTCAATTATCTTTTACAGTTTAATTTTTTACAGTTTAAGATTTGATTGATAAGATAACTGAAAATTGATAAGTTAACTGAAAATTAGTGGAGTAACAAACTGAAAATTAGTGGAGTAAGAAACTAAAAATTAGTGGAGTAAAAGAGGGCACAATAAGTGATGATGGCAGAGATAGTGAAGTAAAAGAGGTAACAATTTTAATTTTCATTTTTTTTGTTTTCTTTTAACCTATATTTTAAAACTAATTAATATTTTTAGAATTACCTATTTATCTCTTTTAAATATTTATTATTCAAATTTTAAACATTATTTATTTATCCTAACAAATTATCTACTAATATCTATTTTTAAAAAATAAAATAAATAATTAATTTATTAAATATTTAATTTTCACATATTTATCAAATTTTTCATGATATCATCAATATTAAGTAGATATTAATTTTAAAAATTAATAACTGATTAAATATTTTATATATCTAATCAAATCTTTTAAAATTATTATCAAATCTATTTAAAATTATTTATTATCTATTTTAAAATTATTATCAAAACTAATTTTTAAAACCTTCCACGTTTTAATATCCCTCCACCATCCTCATTCTGAAACCACGTTCTAATAACTCTTTATTATCCACAATCTAAACACCCTTTGCAATCCTTACTCCAAAACAATTCAACCATCTGCTCCACTTTTGTTTCTCCTGTTACAAGTTTGCACATTATCATATCAGAAACATCAAAAAGGTAAATTTCCCCCTCATTTACCCTCCAAATGTTCCTTTCATTTTCCTATTTTTATTTTTTTCTTTACAATTTGTTTTGATGTTGTACTATTTTTGTTAACTACTATTATTATATTTTTAACCAAATCTATGTTTGCATCTTAATGGCTCTTGCTGCAAGTTCGATATGCTACCTTGAACACATGACTCCCTGAGCAATTAGCTTTTGTTCAATGTAAGTTTTTTTTTTCTAAAGTCATGAATTTGTGTTATTATGATTTCGTCTCAAGCGCTTTCTTTGAACACTTTTATGACGATTAGTGCATGTTAGTGGCTGTGTTTAGGGTATATTCTTTGTTTTAATTCTCTACCATTCGGTTTAAAATTTTTTCCTTTTTTCTTTTAATTATTCATTTTCGTGATATACTGTTTTGTAATGTGTTTTCAATAGATTTTTTTTATCCGGATTTATGATAGACTGTCTTTTATTATAACGTCCAATAAAAACGCGGTTAAAGAAAAAAACAAAGTAATTGAAAATGGAACATTTCAATGTTGGTTTTATGAGTGCATCAGCATCACCATCGACATGAGCAACAACAACACCGTCATCATAATCATGATTACTATGAATAAAGCTTTTTTTTTGTTTCTATTATAATTTTTGGCCGTTACTCACAGTGGATGCCACGATATGTTACAATTTTGGATCACTTTCCTTATCTTATGAAAAACAAAGCAAAAATTATAGATGAGTATGAATATATTATTAAATACAAACCTTTGATTTGTTAAAATATTATTTGTACAAAAAATTATAAAAATTAAAAAATGTAAGGTTTTACAAAACTTTTTTATAGCAATGTACTTTGATGATATATCTAATTTTTATTTTAAACACATTATGGATGATTTCCCTAAATAATCTAATTTTAACCACTGTTATTAAATTTTTTAACCTAACACTAAATTTTTTGCTGTTATTATATTTACTGTTAATATATAATAACACATGAACTTTTCCATTTTGCACTCATTTAGATTTTTTTTTCCTTATCCCAAATAATATTGTTAATTTAGTTTTAACAAATAGATTTGTTCGTGATAGGTTTGTTCAATCTCAAAGAAGACTTGATAATTGATATGAAATGTAATTTTATTAATAAAATATATTTTAATTTTAAATAAATTTTAAAATATTTAGATAATACATTTTTTAAATATTTTTATAATGATTCAAATATAAACAATCGGCACTGTTGATCAAATTATGCGTCTACTTCAGTTTTTTAATTTGAAAAGTTATAATAAATTTCACAATGATTTGTAAGTGCAGATTGTTTGATTGATGGACTAAAACTTGATGAACAGTACTTTTCCTCTTCTTATTAGAAGCAATTGGATGGAAGAAAAAAATTAATTAAAAAGCTTTTTCTTTTCTTTTCTTTGTAAATTGTAGATTTACAAATTTTTTTATCTCTTATATAATAACACAGGAAGTTTTATTAACAAGTAATTTATCTTTTTTACGTAATTTATTTTTTGTTAACTACTGTTATTATATTCATGTATTACTGTTATTATATTCTGCATGGTTAACAGTTTTTAGCCTTTGGCGTGAGTGCATATGGTGTGCCCAGAAAGAAGATTTTATTAACAGCAAGCTCAAGCTTAAGCTAGGACGTATGGGCTTTAATTAGGTTATAGTCTATTTTGGGCTTTGCTTTTTCTCTTTCTCAATGTCATATTATTTTGCTTTCGGACTTGAAATATGTCTGGTAGTGTTTAACTTGCAAGGTTTTAATATTTGCACCTAGGGATGGCAATGGGTACCCTATAAACGGGTACCTAGTGCTACCCGACCCATTTAAGTAGGGTTAAGGTAGTGTATAATCAGATTCGGGTAGGGTTCGGGTAGTGAAATTACTACCCGTCACGGGTTAGGGTAGGGTTCGGATAGTTACCTTAGGGTACCCGCTACCCGAACCCGAATATATAAATAATAATTAATTAATTAATACAATACTTATATTTTTTATATATAAATTATTTATTATTAATGTTTTAGTTAATTAAATTAAATCATTATATTATAATTATGATTTTTAACTTTAATTTATTTTTATGAGTTAAATTAAATTTATAAATATAATGTTTTAATTAAGTTATTCTAAAATTAATTTTAATTTTAAATTTAAAAATCAAACTTTGACTTAATAAACGGGTATTTATATTTTATAGGGTTAGGGTTCGGGTAGCATAAATAAAAATAATCGGGTAGTTAATCGGGTTAGGGTATTATTAAAGTTAATCGGGTTCGGGTTCGGGTATCTCAAATCTAGCGGGTACCCGACCCGTTTACATCCCTATTTGCACCTCTTAACAGCTATCCTTGTAACTTTATTGCATTGAGAAAAGTAGTTCCACGAAGCGAGCTGGACCATTAAATTTGGAATTCGAAATAAAAATTAAAAATGTCTGATGTGTTGTCTTTAGAACCAAGAAATAACAGACAGAACAACTGGAGGTTGGAGAGGGGAGAAGATAAGCTAATTGGGCAGTGAATACTGGATAATGTTGAACATAGAAATTGAATATCTAACCGTTGTAGCTTTAACGGGAAACGAGTATTTGACTATTGAAAATATTTTGTAAAGGAGAACTGATGGGAAGAAGGCAGATCAAGAAAGAAGATTTTGTTCAACACATGACGTTGTTAGGGGCGTGAGTTCTAGTCAAAAAAGCTAGTTTTTCAAAGATTTTTAGGTATGCCAGGGGTGGATAACCATAACTGCCTGACCTCTCCTCCCTCCCTAAATAGTTGCAACTAGTTAGAACTTGGATAGGGGGAGCCAAACCCTAAAGACATTCTCGCTGTCACCTTCAAAGAATAAAATGCTTGTAAACTAACCAAGTGTTTATTTAGTAGGGTTCCTTTTTTATGTAGGAGTTTATTTTTTAGTTTAAATCACCGCACCTCTGCTGGGATTCAAAGAGCATTTTTTTTCATTGCACCAAGTGGAAATGGTGATATTCAATAGAGGATGTAGGGCCAGTTGGAGATTGGACCTTGCTATGTGAATTTTCTTATCTTGTCATTTTTTTTACTTTAACATTTTATTAAATTAGTTTATTAATTTTTAATACATGTTATTAAATTATTAAGTTTTAATAAATTAATAATTTTTTAACTTGTTATTCTTATTTTTTATTCACTTTTGATATTTTTATTTTATTAAATAATTTTATTAATTTTTTAATTTATCAAAAAAATTAATATTGGTTAAAAAATTAATATTATGAGAGTGAAGGCTATGAATAATGAAAGAAGGGTCGAGTTAAAGGAAGACCAGAATATACTTGAAAGGAAATAATCAGTAAAAATATGGAGGCTTTAGAGTTGAATGAATACATTGTCTTGGATAAAAATGTGTGGAAGAGGAGAATTCATATGGATGATTTAACATGAGTTCAAATATAGGTGCATGTAGCCTACCCCAATCTATTGGGATAAAGGCCATGGACTTGCATAAGTTAATCTCAAGTTAAGAATAGCCGAAATATATCCCTTAAATTCACTTAGGGTGATGGATCCTCTATGAACTATCCATTCACCTTTATATGCTTCAAGCTACGCCCAAAAGTACCCTTATTGTCACAAGTCAAAAGATCACTTACATGGCTCTCATATGAGAATGTTTCCATAGACACTCAAGTGAAACTACCAAATGGAATTCTCATGTCAGAAACATTTAATTACCAAATTATGTATTATTATGGTTTATGTCTATATGTCGTAGTATCGCCCAAAAGAGATCATCGATGTATGTAAGTGATTCTTATGGAACTTCAAGTATATTTTATGTGTCTATTTATGACTCGTAGCATTAATGTATTAATATCTTATTGTCTTTGAAGTTCCAGTTTTTGTCCTACTACATTCATTTGCCTCATTCGTGTGTGTTTAATGGACTTAATTTTCTAATTGATGTGACCAAGTTCCGTTTCACATAAGTGTATTGGATCTAGAGGTGGCAAAAATTGGCCCGAGCCCGAAAACCCGCCCGAATCCGCCCGAGACCGAACCGGGACCAGCCCGAATTGACCAAAAAAGTCAAAGGCCCGTAACCGAAAAAGCCTGTAACCGAAAAAGCCCGGAACCGAAAAAACTCGAAACCGAAAAAGCTCGAAACCGAAAAAGCTCGAACCCGACACAACCCGAACCCGTCATAACCCGAGCCCGATACGATCCGAAACCGAGACTGACCCGAACCGAAAACCGAAAAAACCGAATTTATAACCCGAGAAAACCCGAATTATAATTATATAATTATTATTTAAAAATAAATAAATAATTGATACACTTTTTTAATTAAAAAGTTTAAAATTTTGAAAACAATTATTATTTATTATACAATTTTATCAATTATATATTACCAGCATAATACATATTGAATCTTTTTAATTAAATTAAATTAATTTAAAACACCATAATATATGATATAATAGATGATATCAAATAATCTTTAATATTATCCTTACTGCATTTATAATAATAAATATATTATTAATTTGACATTTGATTTTATTATAAAAATCATTTTAACATTTTATTATTTTTATTTATAATAAAATTTTAATTTTAATACAACAATAAATCAAATATATAAAAATTATATAATTTCAATATTTGTTTGAAACTTTGAATTTGATATTTTGTGCAACACATTAAAAATATTTTTAATAAAATTAAAGTTAAACTATATTTTCTTAAAGTTTCAAGTATAGAAAGATATTAAATTTAGATTAAAAAAAACCTAATCTTTAAATTAAAATTCAAAGTTTTTAAAATTAGAAAAAGTTAAGTAATTAAATTAAACAATACAAGTACAATTTTTTTATACTTGGGTATCATTAAAAGAGAAAATTATAGTGGTAATTTTATTTTTAGCCTTAAAACAAAAGATATTAAAAAATCAAGCTAGTGATAATTAATTATTTATTATATTATAATAATCTTATACATGAATAAACTAATTTGGTATCTTATAATAATGATTTGTATATTATATTATAATAATCTTTTAAGAATAAATTATGTAATCTCTTAGTGTGTAAGTATTATTTTGATAGAATTAAGTATTTACTAAAAATAATTCATTTATTATCTATTAAATGTAAAATTAAAGTGTGGATAAAAATAATAATTCTAATAGTAAATTAAAGTGTAATTTAATAATATATTAAAGTTGTATTACTATGTAAGTGGTAATTTTAATAAAATTTATTTTTTATACTTTGTTAATATTATTATTAATTATATTTAAATAACTAGCATTATATTAATTAATTTAGTAATATCTATTATTTAACATTTTAATTAGATATTCAATCAATTGGTGTATATCTAATATTATTATGTTAATCTAATATTATTATGTTAATGTGAATATGAAAAAAAATTAGTACTCAATTTGGAATAGTTTTTTTGATAGCAAATAAAATACATAATATAGTTAATAAATAACGCCTTATCATAATGATTTGTATGTTATTATAACTTTAAAAATAATTTCTTATCATGTGATATATAATCAACTATACAAGCTCTTAATTATATAAAATAGATTATTAATATGTTTATCTTATCATAATGATTTGTATGTTACATTATAATAATCTCTTACCATGTAATATAGAATAAATTAAACAATCTCTCATAGCATATTATAGTTTTAATTTCAGACATTTTTCATTCCAATTTCTTATCATGCTTTTAGAATATACTCTTGTTTTTAATTTCAAACATTTAATCTCTTATGATGTATTCATGTAATTTAGTTTAACTTGATCAACTAATAATCAGAATATTGGATGATTAAATAGATATTGACCTTTTCAACTACTTTTTTAGTCAAAAAAGTGTTTTTTTTAATTTATTATAATGAGTTACAAATAAAATAATAAACATAATATACTATATATATATATATATATATATATATTAAGATTTAGATTATAATAAAATGTCATATATGTTAAATTATCAATATCTTAAGAATTGTATCTTAACATATTATGAAATTTCTATTAATTTAATTTTAGTACTTTATGTCTAAAATTTTAAAATCTTATTATCTTAAGAATAAATTATTATTATTATTATTATTCAGTAAACTATTTTTTTGGCCAACAATGTTTCATTAAATTTTAAATTGCAAGTTGTGTTAAAATAAAAATAAAAATTACAACAAATATAACAAATTCTCAATCTAGCTCACGTGGTTAAACATATAACAATAAATATAAGAGGTCATGGTTCAAATCTTTGTACAAGCATATAATTTTGATTACTTTCATATAATTGATGAACAAGTTCAGGTACCAGATACTACTTGATCAAAAGTTAATCGAGTATAGCGTACCATAAGGGTACTACCCGAATCCGATACGGGTAATAAGAACACTATCCGAACTCATAATTATTCGATTATAGAGTCGGGTAGTGTCCGGTACTTGATTATATATTACTCATTTACATCATTATATCAAATGGTTTTTTTTGGTACATTATATCAAATATTATTATTTATAATATAATGTCAATTGATGTATATAACTTGTTTAATTTAACGTTCTAAATTTTTAATGAGATATTTGATTAATTAATGTGTTTGAGTATGATTATATTTAATAAAAATAATGTTATATTATGATTTATGTATAAACTAAAAACAAAATAAATATAAAATTGAGATAATTAATTGACCAATTATTCATAATATTAATTATTTTTTAATGTATACTATAATTTTATTCAACATTATAATTGAAGAATTAGTTAACTAGTTATGCGGTTAAATTTAATTTAATAACTAATTATGTTGGCATTTAAAAGACAAAATAAATGTAAAAAAGATTCTTAAAAATTTAAAATTTTATTAAAAATATAATATAATTATTAAAAAAGCTAATTAAACAAAGTAAAAAAAAAAAGAAATTTATTGAACTAAGAGTATCTAAATTCCAATGACCCAATATTGACCTAAAAAAAAAAACAATGACTCAATAAGTTATTGTTAAGAGTATAAAGCTATTTATATAAATGTTTAATTGTTTAGTGTGATTTATTTATAATTTGTTAGTTATTTATTTGTATAGCTAATACTTTTGGATTTTCACTTTCTTTTAGTTTTACTATATATATTTGGCTCATTTAAAAAATAAATTTTTATATAATTATTAATATATAATTATATATTTTATAACAAATGTAAATATCACAGGAAATTAAAAAAATAAATAATAATTATCAAGTAATAAAAACATTAAAATGTAAAAATTTATATTTATATAAATTTAGTCAAAACAACAAAAGAAATTAAAAATAATGAATAATAATATTTTATTTATGAGAGTTTCGTGTGAAATGAGATCTGTTTGATTGTCATTTTTTAATTCCCTCCAAACAAGCTTTTCCCACGTTACCAAAAAATTTCAAATTCTTTGGGAATATACCTTTTCCCTCCCTTAAGAATCACATGAAAAAACTTCCAAAGCAAACTTTGAAATATCTTTATCTCAATATACTGTCATGCAATGTAGATATGATAATAAAAAAAATGAACGTGACATTGGATCAAATTTTGATAAAAATTAGAAAAAAAATTGTGTTTGGTATATCAATATAAATTTTAATACAATAATTTTTATATTTTATATGATACAAATATATTTGATGCAATACGAATACAAAATATATATATAATATATATATATATACGAATTATTAAGTCTAATATAATGTAATGTCTATTATAATCATTTTAATTATAATCGAAATTCAAAGATAATTTTTTTATTACAAGAAAAATATTAAATAACTGAAGATGGGGGTAGGATAGTTATTGGGTCGAGGTTGAACCGGTCTGGTTCAACAAATTTTTTTTTTTAAAAAGCCGCCTGCCACTGCGCATGCAGTGGCAGGCATGTAGGCAATTGTTGATTTGTAAGGGAGGGAACGTTTCCCTCCCTTTTTTTAAAAAAAATTATTTTTTAAAATTTTTTAAATTGTTTTAAATTTTCATTTTTCCTCAATAAATATCAATTTATTTTCTTTTATTTTTTTAAAATTTTTTTTCATATTTTGTCTCAAATCTAAACGCTCATCCACTCTTATTCTTTTAATACTCACTTATACTTTCTTAATAATAACTCAAACTCTCTCAAATTCACTTAAATTCTCTTATTTCAAATTTATAATATTATCATTTTATTCTCTAAATTTCATTTTTTTATCATAATAATTTTATTATAATATCATATTCATAATATAATTTTATTTTATTATAACAATAGTTTTATTACATAATTTTATAGTAATTTATTTTTACATTATTGTTACATTAATTAAATAAATTATAATAACTTTATAATAAATTGTTGTTAAATTAAACTATTAACATTATTTATTATAAAAATAAATTTGTTAGATTAAATTATAAAAATATATTAATATATATTATTTTTATTAAAATAAATTAATATAAATTTTAAAAAAATAAAAAATTTAAATTAAAAAAGGACCGAACCGGTCCATGAACCGGGCCGGTTCGCAAGTAAAAATAATGCGAACCGGCCCGGCTCGGACCAGTCCACTACCGGTTCGGACCGGTTTAAGTTGTTAGTCAGCCGGAACCGGTGAGAACCGGCCCGGTCCGACCCACTAACAGCTCTAGATAGGGGTGTTGGATTCAAACTCAAGACTTATAATATGCGACAACTTATCTTTAACCACTAGGCCAAGAGATTGTTGGCAATTCAAAGATGATTTTTAGTAGTTGGAGTTTGTGGACAAAAAAAATTAATTAGTACAGAAATACAGATACTTCCAAGGCAAAAGTTTACAATAGCAAGAGTGCTTTCATTTCTTGCAAATGCAATGCAAGATTTAAAACTTTTTCAATATCTTTTACGTCTTCAAGTATTTTACTTGTAATTCTTTTTACGATAATTAATCAATTATAATTAAAAATTATGTACTGGTCCATCATTTACAAGTGCGAACTTTATGTATTATTTTGATAGATCTCACGTGACTTTAAATTTTGATTAATTAATTATAATGTAATAATTATAGATGATATGTTCTCTTTTATTATTGTAGATAACTATATTCTTCATTAGTCCACTCCCAATGTTTTCAAAATCATCCCAACCAAATTTCTCAATATATATATATATATTATACAATTCCCATTTATTAAATTTTAACTTTAATTTAACATTTTTATTATATTTTTATTTAACTATATAAAATTAAATTAATTATTACATTCAAAATTATAAAATATTTATAATTTATAAAATTTTAAAATAATTTGACTAAGCCCGCTAAGCCCGCCCGATTAAAACCGGACCGAACCCGAAACCGGACCGAAACCGAGAAAACCCGCAACCGAAAAAATCCGAAACCGAAAAAACCCGCAACCGAAAAAACCCGAGATCGAAAAAACCCGCAACCGAGAAAACCCGAAACCGAAAAAACCCGCAATCGAAAAAACCCGTAACCGAAAAAACCCGTAACCGAAAAAGCCCGTAACCGAAAAACCCGGATCGAAACCCGCCCGAACCCGCCCGTTTGCCACCTCTAATTGGATCTAAGCTTGACACTTCAAGTAGAGAAACTTGTTGCTATTACTAGGACTAACAACAATGATGATAAATCATTCCATAAAACTTTGGAAAGATCAAAAGAACAAATAGACTAAGCCTAGTGGTTATGAGAATGACAGTGGCCAAAAATATTAAGTCTGCTCTTCCTAGCATTGATTCCACTAATGAATATATGAAATTTGTCGAAGAGCACTTCCACTTGATTAGAAGTTAATTGCTATGGCATTGAAGGGTACACTAAACAACATTAAAAATGATGGTTCATGTTGATATAAGCCTCAACGAAAGAAGATGGGATTCAACAAAGAACACACGAAGAACAAAAAGAACAACCTAAATGGAAATTAGAGGAAGAGGTCTACATGGACTAACCCGAAAGCCTTTTAGTTAAAGAATAGGAATATATGGTGTGTAAACTTTAGAAATCAGTATATTAACTTAAATAAGCTTCCCAAAAATGGTATCTTAAGTTCAATGATACCATTACTTCTTTTAGATTTAAGAAAAACACCATTGACTGATGTATCCATTTGAAGATCAGTGGGAGTAAATTTATAATTTTTGTTCTTTATGTTGATGACATCTTGCTTGCAACTAATGTTTTTGGTTTATTACATGAAATCAATAAATTTCTGTTTCAAAACTTTGAAATGAAAGTTATGAGAAAGGCAACTCATGTGATTGGAATTGAAATATTTTGAGTCAGATCACAAGGAATGTTAGGGTTGTCTAAGAAAGTATACATAAATAAAGTTTTAAAGAGATTTAGGATGGAAAATGCTCAGCAAGTGTTGTCCCAATTCAAAAGGGGACAAATTTAGTCTTATGTAATGTCTAAAGAAAGAATTGAAATGAAAGCAAATGGATGAATAATTTTATGGAAGAGTGTGAGGCAGTTCGTCATCGTTGCATCTATTATAGAAGCTAAATTTGTGGTATGCCATGAGACCACAATTTATGATAATTGGTTGCAAAACTTTATTTCAGGACTTGGAATTGTCGATACTATTTTCAAGCTGCTGAAAATTTATTATGATAACTCTGTAACGGTCTTTTTCTCAAATAATGACAAGCATTCTAAAGGTGCTAAGCATATGCAATTGAAATAGTTGAGCGTTAAAGAAGTTTAGAAACAAAGAGTATCAATTAAAAAAATTAGCACTAATTTTATGATTGCAAGTCCATTAACTAAGCCCCAAAACATTTAATGAACATGATCAATGAATAGGCATTGTAAACACTCTATTTTGTCTGGGTACTAATTTGAAAAAAAAATAAAAATAACTAAAATGATTAATTAGGTGGTCTGTAATTAACAATAGATTAGGGTAGATATTGGAATTAACTTAGAATTAAATTAGGATTTTTAATTAGAATTAACATTAAAGTTAGGAATAAATAATTAAAATAATAAAATAAGAAAGAAAAATAAAATTAATTTTAGGATAGGATAATTAGATTAGTAGATTTTCTAGGATAATTATTTAATTTCATAGATAAAATATGAAAAATAGGAGATAATTAATAGAATATGTTTAGTTGTATTTAGAGATAGCAAAAGTTAACCCGACCAAAAAAATCTGCCCAATTAACCCGAATCCAAACCCGATCAATACAATTTGACTAAAAAAGTTAACAACCCAAATATAACCCGATCCGAATCCGAATTAATCTGAAACCAAATTTATCCGAATTCATATTGATCCGAACTCGATCTAATCCAATACCAAATTTATCCGAATTCAAATTGATCCAAACTCGACCTGATCCGAACCCAAATTCATCCGAATTTAGGTTAACCCAAACCTGACCTAATTCGAACGCGAATTGATTCGAACTCAAATTGACCCGCATCCAAATTGATCTGAATCCAAACTTACCCAAACCTAAAAAGATTCAAACTGAAATTTAATATTATCAATAAATATTTAAATGTTAAAATTAATTATCAAAGTATTTTAATATAGTAAAAATATAATTTTTTTTCAACAATATGAGTGTTATATTTTTTTTAATCTAGTTAAACTTAAATATTCACTTTTATATTATATTCATTTAAGCCAATGTATAATTATTTAATGACTAATCTATAATAGAGTACAGAAGCTATATCACCTACATTTAATATCTCCAATTATTTTATAAAAAATCAAGATAAATTAAAGAAATATATAGTACTTTTATGATATTTAGTAGGGATTATTAAATCACTTTGATTTATAAAGTTATTAATTATTATAGATAATAAAAATAAAATGGAAAAAATATAATTAATTTATGAATATTGGTAAATATATTATAAAAAAACTATCATACAGATTATTAAATATTTTGATTTTTTCAATCTCAATTGTACTGTAGGTCATGTAAGAAAATTTTATTTTCATGAGTTTTATAATTCTTAAAAATATGGTTTCAGTTGATTTTCATACCAGATAAATCATCTCGAGATGCCAAGGCTTAACCCAATAAACCTGTCCAATAGACCCGAATCCAAATCCGACCAATCCGAATTGACTGAAAAAGTTAATGACCCAAAACCGATCTAATCTGATACCAGATAAATCATATCGAGATGCCAAGGCTGAACCCAATAAACCTGTCCAATAGACTCGAATCCAAATTCGACCAAATCAAATTGACTGAAAAAGTCAATGACTCAAACCCGATCTAATCTGAACCCGAATTAATCTGAACCCAACCTTATCTGAACCCAAGATAGATCGATTTTTCCTTGATCCGAACCCGACCTTATCCGATTTTTCCTTAACCCAAAATGATCCAATCCAAAATGACCCAACTCAAACCCGATCCAACCCGTTCATTTGCCACCTCTAATTGTATCAGGACTTTAACAAGTTTTTTACTATAAAAAGGTGTTCAACCCCATAATTAAAAAGGAGACAACTCTTGCACTCAGCCTTGACAAGAAAACATCTGCTTATCACCATCATAACCTAATCACCAGCGCACCCCAGTCCTGCACACCACGCCTTGCTTCGTTTGCCACCACGTAGCCCTGTTTTGGTAGGAGCAGCTTGGGTCCAGCTACATACACCACCGATCACTTCGGCCTGCCTTGCCGTCACTGTCACCTTCAACCAGACAACCCCTGTACCAGTTGCTCACTGCTCCAAAGTCGCCAAGCTTCCTTGCACCATCGCCTCATTGCCCGGACCCGCTTACACCGATTATCCCGCTGCAGTTGCTGCCCATGTCATGTTTCTTGGCTACTTTTGTCAAAACACCGGCTTGCTTCACCCACGTTTGCCGTGCCACCGCTGCACTGCGCATCGCTCCAAGTTGCTTATCCGCCCTTTCTGTCTTTGATTACTGCATTGTGAAGCAGTAAAGTGATGAGAAAGAAAGCAAGAAAGAGTAGAAGGAAATCAAAGGAAGAAGACCCGTAGCCCTCTCCATGTTTTTTTAATATTAATTAAATTTGTATCCAACTATTTTAATAAACGAATGATGTAATCAATTTGCATGTTAATTTAAATAAATAATTTGCATATAGTTCAATAGGTGTTTGCATAAAAGTTTGCATGTGATCTAATTTAATTAAATAATTTGGTTTAATAATTTATAACTGATTTCATATAAAGTTAATTTAAATTGTAAAATCTAAACAATATAAATATTTGTAAGATAATCGATAATTGCATATAATTTTCTGTGATTTGATATTGTGATAATTCAAATTGTAATATGGTGTCGGTGTTAATTAGATAATATGATTTGTATGATGATTATGAGGTAGAATTTTAATACTTTGATATTTTTAGGAAATATAATAAGATAATTAAAAATATAAATAATAAAAATTCGTAAAATATAAGGATAAGACTTAGTAAATAAAATATTAAGTAATTATCAAAGATAAATACGAATTATACCGAAGACGAAATTTCAAGAAAGTCAATCGAGACTCCTTGGAAATTTCTAGGTAAAAAAATCTTTCTTAAGTTGAGCCAAATTGATAGAATACTTTTGAAAGAATTTTTAATAAGTTACAATTCATGTTTATTTTTAATAAATAAAATAAAAATAAATTAGATGAAGATATTAAGAAATTACATAAATGAATAAATAAATAAGATAAAATAAAGTATATAAAAAATAGATAGAATTGTAATAAATAAAATAAATAAAAAGAAGTAAATATGAGTTACGCCGATGATGAAATTTCAAAAAAATCAATTGAGACTCCTTGAAAATTATTAGGTGAGGAGGATCCTTTTGAGTCGAGCCAAATCGATGAGACGCTTAAGAGTGAATTTTCAATAAAACGTTATTCATGTTTATTTCTTAAAAATAAATAAATAAGAATATAAAAATAATTAGAAAATCCAGGATACTTAGAAAATAGCTATAGAGTCAACAATAGAAACAAAATTAGGGAAAATAAGATTGATCATAAAATACCTAATTTATCCAACAATAAAGTTTAAGAAAGTCAATTGAGACTCTTTGAACATCTTGAAGTGAGGGAGATTTCTAATGTTAGAGCCAAATTGATGAAAAAATCTTAGAAATTTTTCCAATAAATAAGTATATCAAAATTAATATAATATACAAGGCAAATTGTAAAGATAACCTAAAACTAGTTGTTACCATTTTAGGATGGGCACTGTGGGAATGCAAATTCTTCCCCGCATGTAACCATACTCTTGAGTCAAGAATCTTTGAACGTAGACCACGACTCATTTTTAGATAAGAATAGGTGATCAACCATACCTTAAATTAGAATGGTTGGTAGCGATTCTTAAATTTATGTCTAACATGTTAGGTCTTAGGACTTAGCACATTTAGATAGGCATTATTGATAATCCCTAATGGATGTTTATGGTATGACATTATGATGTTTGTATATTTGATAATCTAAGCTCATTTTCAATGTTGTTTTTGACATTTATGCATATCCTATTTTATTTCTATTAATATATACATGAATTATCTACATAAATGTTAACAGGATTTATCTCTGACCAAGACATTATTGTTTGACCATTATTGTACTTCTCATTTAAAGTTAGTGAAGGTAGATAACATAGTACATGGAAGGAAGTATATTGGTATGACAATATGTAACTGTCATGACTCTTATTAGCTTTTATTTAATAATGATATATGATGTGATCATTGTATAAATGATTTTAGTTTATACCATGCGAATTATGTTTTTATTTATGAATCCATAAAGTGAAATAATGTTACATAAGCCAAGTGAGAGAATATAAGAATAACGTGACCCACGTATATCATATTTTAATAAAAAAGATATCTAAATAAATAATTACTAAAATTTTATTGATCTATTTTGAGATGTGGTAATTTTATAAAAGATAATTATACCTTGATGGAAGGTAATTCTTTTAACTCTATTAAAACTGGTCCTCTTTTTGTCGTATTACATACATATCTTTTTTAATTAGAAAAAAGGTAAAAAGACATACTGAAAAAGAGAAAGAAACATAGTTTTTCTCATTATCGGGGAAGTTGATTGTCTTTTCCAATTAAAATATCCATGAAGTAAAGTACATTACTAATTTATTTCTTTAATTGGTAAAAATCATTAAATTTGAATATCTTATTAATTGGAAAATTAAGGTTTATGCAGTTAAGAATTTATGCATAAAATAATTGAAAAATTATTACATTTCACATATAGGTGATTGAATGAATATGTGCATCATTATCATCATTGTAAACTTACTACTTGGTTCATTTCATATTGCTCATAAAAGCAAAATATTCCAACTGGTTATCAAATTATGAACGCAACTGAATCCACTTCTACGAAAGACAGCTTCAAGAAAATGAAAGGAATACCAGCATAGAAGCAAGAACTATGCCTAATTATCGTTAGTAACACAGGTTACCTATTCAAGATTTCGCATTCATATGTGCTTCTAATGAGACAGATCTGAAATGGGAATGCTTGACCCTCGACTTAATCATTCTTGGACATTAAAAGAAAAAATCAATCGTGCGTGAGCAACGAGGCTCCGTGAGCAATGTGACAGGAAAACTTTCTTAACTGCATAAACCTTAATTTTCCATGGCTTTTCCAACGTTACAGGAAAACTCTCAACTGGTCTTGCTGTCGCAGATGCTTTTCCATAGTTCTGTTGTGCATATTCTGCTTTGCTTGGCCCCTAGTTTGATTGATAGACAACAAATTACGGTTAATGTACAAGGAAACCAAGGTTTTAATTAAGTTTATGTGATATAATCATCCAGTAGTGGCAGAAAAAAGACAAGGAAATGGATGGATTGCTGAATAAATTTAGAGCCACCGCTCACATACACTATAAAACTGCCATTTATTTGAAAAAAAATGTAATTAATGATTAAAATTTAAAAGTAGATATATAATATAATTGTATAATTCTTGTATTACTGATCATTAAAAGGATTAGAATTTAGAACTCTTAAGAAAATGTACATTTTTTGACTAAGAAAATAGTTTCTTATATATCCAGCTAGATACATTTATAATTACCCAACAAATTTGTTCCCAAATACGTATGATTCATCATTTCTCTAGGTTGACAGAGTGCATTAGTGATATTTGGTGCCGTCACGACTCTTTAGGTTCCCAACATTCGCACATGGATGAAATGAAGTACTATGCAAATGGATACAGAATACATCTCCCTTTTCCATTCAAAATTTTAGTCAAAATTTGAAAACACCATCTTTAGCTGAAGAGCACTATCCAAATATAAAGTTGAAAAATTATTTATTTTTTTAAGAGATATTATTGGAAAAGTGACAATCGCATTCAAATATTACATTAATAGAATTGGAAACCATTTAGAAATCATTAAACTCATAGTTAAACTAATAAATAATTTAATTTGATAACTAAATTCAAATTCACACACGATAAGATTTGAACTTAAAATCTCAATATCTCAAGATATCCTCCTTACTAATGAGTCAAAGTTTCATTAGCAAAATGATTAATTTTCTATTCATAACCTAAAGGAGTCTATGAATTTGAATTACCATTAGTGGTGTAAACGAGTTAAGCTATTTGTGAGCTACTCAAGTTCAGCTCGATGATTACTCAAGTTCGACTCATTCATTTTTGAGCTGAGCTCGAGCTCAAGCTCGAGTTACTCAACAAGCTCAAGTATTTAAGTACCCGACTTGAGCGGCTTTTGAGCCTTATTGAGCTTTTGTATTTTTAATATATATTTTAATATATATTTATTAACTCCACCTGTGTTAGTTAACGCAACTAGTCCTAAGCTTGGATAAAGAAGGAGGGTGGTTGTAGGTTTGGACAACCAGTCATAAAAACTAATCTAATATCATCAAATGAACTAATATTATAACATCATTGGGGCATCTCCTACTTAGTGAGGCACTGCATCGAAGCCTGGGTGCAGTGAAATGTGGGCAATGGTTGGTAAGCCGTCACCTGGAAGTGACTTGCCACATCGATGCTGGGATATAGTGTTAAATAGGCAAAGGTTCCCACAGCACAATGGACAGAGGTGGGTAAAGAAGTTAGTCCAAAACCATAAGCTTAAGGTTAGGATCTTGGAATATAGATACACTTAGTGGTAAGTTGGCTAAGATTTGTGAGGTTACGAGTAGAAGGGTTAACATCTTATGCCTTTAAGAGACCAAATGGGTTGGGGAAAAGGTTAGAGAGATAGCACCTTGGCAATATAAGTTTTGGTATACAAGAAAAGATAGAGACCGAAATAGCATAGGCATCATCGTAGATAAAGACTACCATAAGGATGTTGTATAGGTTAGGAGACAAGGGGATAAGATTATTTTGGTTAAGTTAGTTTTAGGAGAAGAAGTATTGAATGTCATTAGCAAGTATGCACTCCAAATAGGACTTCATGAGGTTAGTAAACGATAGTTTTGGGAGGATTTAGATAAGGTAGTACAAGAAGTGCCTTTAGGAGAAAATCTTTTTATTGGTGGTGACTTTAATGGACATGTAGGTACAAGTAGAGAGTTTGAGAGTGTACATGGGGTTTTAGTTATGGCATAAGAAACAAGGGTGGGGATGCTATCCTAGATTTGGCTTTATCCTATGACCTAACCATAGTAAATATGCTGTTTATTAAGAGAGATTCTCACCTTATAACTTTTAGAAGTAGGGATAAACATAGATGTCTGGACTGTAAGGTTATCCCAGGTGAGAATGTTACCACGCAACATAGACTCCTAGTCTTAGATATGAGGATACATAAACTACAACAAAGGAACCAACAAAAAGGAACTGAAAGGATTCGATGGTGGAAGTTAAAAGAAGATTCTCATGTAATATGTAGAGATAGTTGGATTCAAAAAGATGACTGGACAACAAAAGAGAACTCAAATGTAATGTGGAACAAGATGGCAAAATGCATTCAAGAGGTATGCAAAGAGACACTGTAAGTATCAAACAGAAGAGTGCCGAATGGAAAGGATGTAACATGGTGGACTGTAGCAATAAAAGATGCTACAAAAACTAAGTGGAAGTGTTAGAAGGCTCTAAAGAAGAAGACAGAAGAGAGTTTTACAAAATATAAGTTACTAGAAATGAGGTAAAAAAGACGATGGCAGAAGATAAAGTGAAGGTTGTGAAAGAAATTTATGATAAGTTAGACATAAAGGAAGGAGAGAGAAATATATACAGATTGAGAAAGCAAGATAAAGGAGAAGTCCCGACCTAGGAGTTGTGAAACGTATTAAGGATGAGCATCAAAGAACTCTTGTTAAGGATAGTGACACTAAGGAAAGATGGCGTGATTATTTCATTTCAACAAATTATATAATGACAGACAAAATCAAAATTTGGATGATGTCTCGGTGCCTCTCAAGGATTTGAATCGATACTTTATGTATAGAATCAGAGAGAATGAGGTAAAAGAGGCACTAAAGAGGATGAAGATAGGAAAAGTTGTTAAACTTAATGACATTCTAATTAAAGTTTGGCAATGTCTTGGGGAAGTATGAGTTAGGTGGTTGACAAATCATTTTAATAAGATTTGGTGCACTAACAAAATGCTTGAGGAATGAAGGAAAAGTGTCTTTATACCTTTTTATAGGAATAAGGGAGAAATTTAAAGTTGCACCAACTACCGAGGCATAAAACTGAGGAGTCACACAATGAAATTATGGAAGAGAGTGATGAAACAGATATTAAGAAATAATGTAGAGATATCGGAGAATCAATTTGGTTTTAGATAACTTATGGAGCGCTCTCGAGTACTAGGTAAAGATCTCCATATGGTCCTTATAGATTTAGAGAAAGCATACGATAAAGTGGCTAGAGAGGTAATATGGTGATCCTTAATGAAGAAAAAAGTTCCTTTGAAATATATTGAACTAATTAAGGACATGTATGGAGATGCAAAGACACATGTGAGGACATGTGAAGGGCAAATAAGTGAGTTTCCTATCATAGTGAGATTACACCAAAGGTCAGTGTTAAGTCTATTCTTATTTGCAATAGTTATGGATGAACTGACAAAATCCATCTAGGATAAGGTCCATGATGTATGATATTTACAGATGATATTGTTCTATGTGCTGAAACTAGAGTGGAGATCAATGCCAAGTTAGAATTATGGAGACAAATGTTAGAATAAAGAGGATTCAAACTATGCAGAGTGAAAACTGAATACATGGAATGCAAATTCAATTCAAACCAACTGGAAGAGCATAATGTACTGACGTTAGGTGGGGTGGCGTTACCTAAGCGAGACCATTTTCGATACCTGAAGTTGATAGTACAGATGGATGGAGAGATTGATGGTGATACGACTCATAGGATTCAGGCTGGATTGAGTAAGTAAAGAAGTGCTACAGGTGTGTTGTGTGATAAATGAATTCTTATTTGGTTGAAAGGCAATTTTTATAGGACAGTTATTAGACTAACATTGCTATATGGTAGTGAATATGGGTGATTAAGAGATTACATACACAAAAGATGAGTGTAGCAAAATGCGAATATTGCGGTGGATGTGTGGATATACAAGAAAGGATAAAATAATAAATAAAGATATCCGTAAGATGGTGGGAATGGTACCTATCGAAGACAAAATATGTGAAAGTCATTTACGTTGGTTTGGACACGTACGACTAGACCTATAGAGGAAGACTGAAAAAGACTTGGAAGGAAGTAATTCAAAAAGATATGGAGGCATTAGAGTTGAATGAACACATTGCCTTAGATAGGAATGTGTGAAGGAGGAGAATTCATATGGACGATCTAGCGTGAGTTCAGATATTGGTTCATGTAGGTTACCCCAATCTCTTGTGATAAAGGCTCTGATGATGATGATGATTTTAATATTTATTTATTAAATTACCATTTTAACCTTAAATACATGTAGTATAACAAAAAAAAACCCTTATTTTATTTCTTATGTTTCTAAACTCTAACCCTATCTTAATTTCAATTTCTTTACTTATTAGATATTGATTACGTCACCAACCCCAAGAGCCGCTCTCAACTCCACTATGTTTATAAACCCTAACTCACCTTCAATTTCTCACTTACCCACAACCCCCAACAATGCTAACCCACTATGTTACTAAACCCTTCCATCAATCTTTCATCTTTCCCTTCCAAGCTCCAATCTTCCATCAATAACTACGATTCAGCATAATCAACCAGCCTCACGAGTTATGTCCCTTAGTCCCACTTTGTTTTCTTCTCTCGACTCTCAATTCAATTAGAGGACACTAAACAACAGCCTCCTTGAGTTTAATCTACAATTGACAGTAGCCTCTCTAAGCTCAATTCAATTAACAAATTTATTTTAAATTGTATTTTGAGTTTTGCATGTTATACTATTTTGATTCCCAAGAGTTGTATTTTGAATTGTTATATGAATTCTGAGTTCTGAGTCTAGAAACCATGTTTGATTTCTTGTTTGGAATGTTTATTTGCTTTTGAATGTTGCTTAGTGTTGATTTTTTTTTTTTTTTTTTATTGTTGCTTAGTGTTGATTTGAGTTCAGGAAACTAACAGATTGATAGGTGTTCAAATAATATTAATTTTGCATTGTTATGTTTACTGCATTGGTTTGGTTCTGATTTATTGTGTTTAATAGCTTGATGGGGTTTAGCAAGATAAGTGTTCAAATAATATTAATTTTAAGTTATGTTTAAAGTTGTTTTTTATGATTTGTGATACTTTTATTGGGTAATAATATTAATTCTGATTTTTAGGTTATATTTAAATTTTGATTGAAAAATAACAAGTCAAATTTAATTTATGAAATTGAATTCAAGCCTAATGAGTCGAGCTTTGAGTGGATCAAGCATCTCACGAATCAAGCTTCAAAAATGAAGCTTGAGCCCAGCTTTAAGTTTCAAGTTTTCGAATTGAGCCAAGTTCGAACTTGGCATTGAATCTTCTTGACTCGGCTCCATTATACCTCTAGTTATCATGATACTTTTTGTTCCTTGTACTACCTCTCACACCATTGTGTAAAGTAGATTAAGAAACAAAGAAAATGAATAAATATTCAAAGGGGTCACATGCGTAGGGTTTGGAGGCGATCTCTTCCAGCTTTGATATGTAATCCTGATATTAGTTGAATGCATTTGATGTTGATTTTCCAAAAAAAAATAAATGAATAAATATTCAGTAAGCATTAGGAAAAAGGTACTCCAAAAAAAAGCCAATAATCAATACCGTGAACTGATAAAATAAAAGTTTATTAATTTATCAATTAGAAATCAAATCGAGACTTTGAAATTGTTAAATAATTTTTAAAAATAGGGAAAAAAATTGGGTTAAACATAATGTTTAATTAATGGAATAAAAAATTAGAGTAAAAGAAGCGAAACAAGAGCTTCAAATACTTTTTCAAGTTTGTCAATTGCACATACGAAGGAAAGTAACTTTTAATTTTTTACACCAAGACTATCGAATGTCCTAAGAAAGTAGTCAATTGCTTAGGAGAAGCAGTTAATTGTCCATACAAAGTGTAAAATATATTAAAAATTAATATTAGGACAATCGACTGTCATAGGAAAGCAGTCAATTGTCTTGCTTGAAAATTATATACTGTGTAAAAAAATACTAGAAAAGTTGATTGCCCTAGTACAAAGTGCAGAAAACAACTTGTTTCTTCCTTGAAGAATCATATACTTCTCAAAAAGTTGTTTTTTCACTTTTGAATGGTTAAAAAACATTATCATTGATTTCTAGAAGTTATGATATCATTAAATATTTTTGTTTGTTGAATAAAACAACTCAAATGTATAATCATAACATTAGATTAAAAGATTAAATTACTTGGAAGAGTAATTGGTTGAGATAAAATAAGTTTTAAGACAACTGACATTTGCAGCCTACTTTGAGGTCAATTTCTACATTTGTTTGTTGATTCGGTTATCTTTAAAGTTCAAGTTTCATTAAGGTGTTCAAAGTATATATATTTCAAGTTGAAGCTCAAATTGATTCATCTTCACCAAACCCAAACCCAAACCCAAACCCAAGTGATTTTTGTACAACAGAAATATCGGTTGTGAATGGTTCTATGATTTCAGTTTCTCATAATTTCCCCGAATAAAGGTTATCCCTTACCTAAGCGGTACTTAAATTTCAACAAAAGCTAGTGGTTCCAATTAGAAATGTTTACAAACCACTTTTTTTTTCTTGATACAATTTTGTTGTTATCTTTTAGCAAACTTGATCGAAGCGTAATCAAAGTTTTCAGCCAATGTGAAACCTAATAGAAGTTAAAACCTGAAATGGTTTGCGAGACACGCAAAAGATGGTGCAAAAGTCTAGCCTATAACAATTAAGTCAGTCAATCAAGAAAGAATTAGCAATATTCGACTTGAGACTTTGACCGATAAAGAGATTAACATGCAATGCGATGAAAGGCAGGCAGAGTGAGTCAGGTGTTCCGCCTTTCTAATGTTGATAATCGCTTGCGAAGAAATTTTGATGAGGCTGAATCTTGTTGCGCGCAATTGTATTATCTTCCAGTCCAACCAATTGGTATAAAAGTGGAGTCCAAGTCCAGCGACGTTTTAACAACGTTATTAATTGAAGAAGCTGTGTTTAGTGAGAATTGACTTCTTCCATAAGGATTGACATTAATGGTACTATGTACTATATGTTTATAAATTTTTAGTAGAATACTGATGAATATTTATATTTTAAAGCAGATATAATGAAGTAGACGTATCACATGCATTTTTTAACCAAATGTATAATGTGTATTCTTAAAATTTTCTATAAATAATTAAATTCAATAAGTTAAACTGTATTATTTTTAATTTTAAAATCTTGAATAACGAAATCTAAAATATTAAAGTAAAATAGTTTTCAATAGTTTAGAAAATTTTTTATGTGTGTATATATGTATTAAGACTAATTTTTTTGATTGAAAAAAATGTAATATTGTCAACGAGATTCTAAATCCCTTAATAAGTAAAAAAATCTTAAATTCAAGTCTCACTAAATGTGTGAATTATAATTAAAATATTGTTTCTAATAAAAAAAAGTAATACTAATGTGAGTAAATATAATTACATTTATTTCATCAAATAGAAAGGGTAAACAAACGCTATAAATATATGAGTTTATATATGATACACTGACAATATATAATTTTTATATATTGTCAGTTAACAATAGAATGACACTTTATATGTAAGTTTTTAAAAATAATATTAATAAATTTTTTAAATTTATTTTTAAGTACCAATATACTTTTAAATTTTACTCATTAATAAAGTGTCATCTTATTATTGATTGATAATATATAAAAATTATACACTGTTTGTATATTATATATAAATTTTAAATGTATTATATTATTATGTAGAGGGAGAAATAGTGCATTTAAGGGGCGTCAACTTCAACCAAAATGGATGAAAAAAAAAAGCTTCAACCAAAATGCATAAAAATAAAAACGAGATTTTACGATTAAGCTCTCTACGTGTCGTTTGATGCCATAAAATTCCAAATGTTGTTTAGTGGTCAACACTCACCATAACATAGACGGCGAATAATCAATAAAATCCTTAATTTTCAAAAATTCCACCTAGAAATTTACCAAGGCAAAATTAAAATTTCCGTCATTTCATATTTCATTAACCTTTTTTTTTTTTGGTTAACATTGACCTTTACATATATAAATGAAAGTCGAAAGATTAAAATATCTAAACGGAAGGGTATATTTGTGTGGCTTCAATATCTCTCTCATTTCTCTCTCTAGATTATCTCTTCTCCTCCTCGCTTCAAATCCATCGCTTATTGGTCTAATTTCCATCTCTTCGCTTCTCACAATCCAAAATTAAACACCAAAAAGAAAACGCAACGCTTTCTCGAATTCGAAACCTGAATGAGACAATCCTCGAATTTCCTACTTTTCTAAGCTCCGTTCCAGAAAAGTTCTTTCTCTTTTTCTCTATCTTTGATGTGTTTGATGATTGAGTTACTGTTTAATGCTTAGTTCGATTCAATGAGATTACTCTGCTGCTGTGGAAATGACCTCTGCTCCTTCCTTATCCGGTGTGTTTCGCTCCGATTAACTCTGTTTATATAAGAAATGTTGGGAAGATGACGGAATTTCAGTTCTTGACTGTTTATTTTAATTCTTCACTAAATTTCGACTTAGTTTAAATTTTAATAAACCAAAAGAGTGAAGAAATTAAATCTGTCTTTTTCAACGATTTATTTATATATTGATTTCTTTTTCCCTTTGTTTGGTTTTTTGTTTCGTTTGATTGCAGTTTCTGTGGAATGCGTGAATATATGTAAGTTAACGAAAGGGGAAGGAAGTGGAAGGTATGACTGTAGCGTGCTTTCCTGTGCTTGGAAAGCTCCGAGAGTCTTAACTGGATTCCTTGCCAGCACTGCTAATCCTTCTCATTCTTCCTCTTTTGCATACGGCCGCCAGGGCAGAAGAAATCGGATCAAATCAGTAAGTTTATTTCTATTTTCCCCTCTTATTGTTTGTTAGATTCTTAGAATTTCAAAGTTTTTAAAATATATCTTGCATGGAGATGATTTTAGATTGAGTTTGTTGTATTTAATGCATTTTAGTTGATTTGACTTATGATTGATGATGTGGTTTGAGAATAGGAGCTTGATTATTGTAATCTGCATTCCAATCAGATTGGAAACTGGTACGTAGGATGGGTTCTTAATGTTAGGTTGACAAATATGAAATGATTTGCTGAGCTCATATTGACTGTGAGTTGGTCAGTTTCTTTAGTGCGTGTAAGTGTTCCAGAGTTCCTTGCTGGTGTATGAATTTAAAAATGTAGTGTGTTAGATTAAGCGTAGAACCTAGGAAATGAACTTTAGTACTAGGCAGAAAATGCAATTCTTTTAATGTCATTTAGGTGTAATATTCATCTTTTATTCAAATTACGGCGATTTATGTCAGACTTTATCTGAACCGCATGCATGGTTGCTAATTTTGAGCTAGTTGAATATTGTGTTTTTGCCAGGCTCTTGATGTAGGAGGATGCTATTCAAAGGATGTTTCTGAGTTTCTACTGCTTGGAAAACTCTTAAGATCAAGCTTGATTCATGTTGGTTATAAAAGATGGCAGTTGTGTAGTTCTCCATCTGCTTCTTCAAATACCTCTAATGGGGTTTCTCCCGAAAGGTTGTGGGAGGTACAATTGACTAGTTTTGAACCTCCTGTCTATAACTATATCGATTATTCTGTAAGCAAGGCTGTTACAGGATATCTTCAAGCTTATACTGCTTATTCTTATTATTGCATTAGGATCTGAAGCCTACTATATCTTACCTTTCACCTAAAGAGTTGGAATTGGTCCATAATGCTCTCAAGGTAAGGCCTTTGCTCTGCAAATTTTACCATGCACTTTCTGAAAAATATCTGTTTGACATTGTGGTTGTATCTATGAGTTACTTTTTGTTTGGTACAGCTAGCTTTTGAGGCACATGATGGTCAAAAGAGAAGGAGTGGAGAACCCTTCATCATTCATCCGGTTGAAGTTGCTCGCATTCTTGGCGAACTTGTGAGTTAGTAGAAGTTTGCTTTTATTGAAATATGTATTCTGCATTGTGATCTGAAGTCTAACTTTCTTCAACTATTATTCTAGGAATTGGATTGGGAGTCTGTTGCAGCTGGATTGCTTCATGATACTGTGGAAGATACAAATGTTGTTACATTTGAAAGAATAGAGGAGGAGTTTGGTCCTACCGTACGCCGCATTGTAGAAGGAGAAACTAAGGTTCTTTATTTATACTTCTGTAAATATTATAATTCTATTTGTCTAGCTTGAAAGTCATGTCAGACAAAACACTAGATAGTTTTGGCTCATGTTTGGCTTCTTTTATCTTTTTTCCTGATCAGGTATCCAAGTTGGGAAAATTGAAGTATAAGAATGAAAAGATTCCGTACAAGATGTGAAAGCTGATGACTTGCGGCAGATGTTTCTAGCCATGACAGAGGAGGTGAGGTTTTTTTTTTGATGATGTTTTAAAAAGTAATGTGCTAACCAAATGGTAATGGTTTCCTTTTTAGGTTCGTGTCATCATTGTCAAATTAGCTGACAGATTGCATAATATGCGCACTCTTTCACACATGCCTCCACATAAACAGGTTGGTGGTACGAGTTGAACCTTACCTAGTAATAGACCATTTACTTATTCTTTTTAACATTATTGTATTATTTCAGTCCAGCATTGCAATGGAGACATTGCAGGTCTTTGCTCCTTTGGCAAAATTGTTGGGGATGTATCAAATCAAGGTACATCCTTTGCTTTCTTTTGAAATAGTATCAATGTTATAGTTATGAATTCAAGACAATATTGGGTATTAACACATACTCTGATTATATTTTGCAGTCTGAACTTGAAAATTTATCCTTTATGTACACAAATGCCGAAGATTATGCCCAAGTGAAGAGAAGAGTTGCAGACCTCTATAAAGAACATGAAAAAGAGCTCATGGAGGTAAATATTGTCCTCCTTTAGTCAGCAATAATTTAGGTATAGATCTAAAAATATTTATCTATTTGATAATAGACATATTAGTTTAATGTTGAAAATTGACTTTATGAGGTGTCAAGTTTTGAGGTTCTTATATCTACTTAGTTTTGATTATCTTTTTTGGGGGTATTAGGCAGACAAAATTTTGATGAAAAAGATTGAGAATGATCAATTCCTGGACCTTATGACTCTTAAAACCGAAATTCATGCAGTGTGCAAGGAACCTTACAGGTGAAGCCTTGAATCTTTTTTCTGCATTTTTGTTTGTTTTTTATTCAGTTCTCTTCGTCGTGGTACACATGTCTAGAGGTTTTGGGGATTATTTCACTCTAAATTTTTTTTTTACTATATATGGGTAATTAGATTTACGAGGTTTGTCATTAAGCAAAGAAGACCAATATTCCAAATTTCATGCTGTACTTTCTCATCTATTTGCTTTCAATGATTAAATGGAGACCATGTATGAGTAATTGGGTGTGTTGTAGAAGACACCTACCGCATGGTTCTAAGATAGTTTTGTGGGTGGCAACTGGGGCTGGCAGTCTATCTTCCTTCACCTGATTTTCAAAGGGGAGAGAAGATGCCATTTGACCTGAAGACATTTAGATTGAGTCAGAAGTAAGATATCATTTTGAATATCCATATTGAATACGGTGTTACTTTGAATCCTGTATAGCTAATTTTCCATTCCCCATGGTCTGCCTTACCTCTGTTATGATGGCTTTGGAAGGCTTGTTTGGCAGGCTTTCGGGTGATAATTTCCTTACATGTTATTTCTGTTATTGGATCACAGTATTTACAAATCTGTGCTCAAATCTAAGGGTTCAATCAGTGAGGTTAACCAAATTGCTCAGGTCTGTTCTGATATTTCCTTGAACCATCTTGAAATCTAAAATATAACTTTTCTCATGGATTATTTTTGTGTATTGACACATTGATTCCTGTTGGTTGTAAACAGCTTCGTATAATCATAAAACCAAAGCCATCTGTTAGAGTTGGGCCTTTGTGTAGTCCACAGCAGGTGACTTTTTGTGCCAATGCAAAATTACTTTGTTATCTTAGAATGCATCTGTACTTGGGTAAGAGTTGCATTTTTGTTGTGCAGATTTGCTACCATGTTCTTGGGTTGGTCCATGGTATCTGGACTCCTGTTCCTAGAGCTGTATGTATCCTTCTTTCTCCTCTTCTCTGGTGTCCTTTTGAAATTAGGTTATTGATGATTTAGTAAATATTGATCTAATTTTTGAACAGATGAAAGACTACATAGCAACACCAAAGCCTAATGGCTATCAAAGTCTTCATACAACCGTAATTCCATTTTTGTATGAAAGCATGTTCGCCTGGAAGTTCAGGTTCTTACATTCTGAATGTTCCTTTTATCTATTTCTAAATTGCTAAGTTATTATTTGAAATAAATTTTTAATGTGACAAAAGTTCTTTCCAAACAATTTTGAATCTTTGGATGAATATTAAAGTAATAATATTGATTTATTTAAGTTAGTACTGTATCAAAGATGAATGTTCCAATGATGCTCATTGTAAGTTAGTCTGATTTTTTTAAAGTTTGCTACATATTTGACTAAATATTTTTGTTTCTGTCAGATTAGAACTGAAGAGATGGATTTGATAGCTGAGAGAGGCATTGCTGCTCATTATAGTGGGAGAGTCTTTGTCACTGGTCTAGTTGGGCATGCAGTGCCAAATGGTAGAAATTCGAGAGGAAAAATAATTTGCCTTAATAATGCAAACATAGCACTCAGGGTATACCTCGTTTCCTTGAAAATTTTTAATTAAGAATAATCCTTAGAGGAATTTCTTGACACCTTTTGAAGTCCCCTAACAAGAATGCTAATTTATGGATGAAGCCCTTTCTTTTCTCCAGGTTGGTTGGCTCAATGCAATTAGAGAATGGCAAGAGGAGTTCGTTGGCAACATGAGTTCCAGAGAATTTGTTGATACCATCACCAGGGATCTCTTAGGTAGTCGTGTCTTCGTCTTTAGCCCAAGGGGAGAGGTATTATAATTCACATACTATAATCTGTACTTTTATTTATGCTAAAATATTAACTAAAGTTTGTGAGGACTAGTGTTTTGATGAATATTTCATCCGAGGGACAGATTAAAAATTTGCCTAGAGGGGCTACTGTCATTGACTACGCGTACATGATACACACCGACATTGGAAACAAAATGGTGGCTGCCAAGGTATTTTTTGTGTTCAATGTCACTAATATTCCGATTCCAGTCACCCTACAACAAAAGGACAAAAGTTTAATGCTTGAGCTTCTTATTGCAGGTCAATGGTAATCTTGTTTCTCCCATGCATGTACTTGCCAATGCAGAAGTTGTGGAGATTATCACCTATAATGTTAGTATAATATTGACCATGGCCCAGTACTTTTTCATTTTGCTGAAGTTATTATCAAACATGTTTCCTTGAAAATATTTAAATAGTTGGATAACTTGCATTTCCTATGCATGATAAAAAAGTAGAATATTTGTTTTTCTTTTTCTTTAAAAATTTTGAAACTAGCAGTTAGGGCCAATAAATTTGAGTGCAGTTACATGATTTAGGTCATTGGACCTCTTAATGAAGAGATTTACAAGTATTTCCTATTTTGTCCCTTGTGACTGAATAGAAGAGACATAGGTTACTGGTTGAAGTACTTATAAAATCTAGCTGTTTCTGCTGGATAATCATCTCTGCTTTCACATTTTCCCACTATTCTAAATTCACCTGGTGGCAGTATTGATATTACAGGTTCTTTGTGCGCAAGCAATAACCCTGTTCTTTTTCATAGTTTACAACTTTGCTTCTTGTTCCAGGCACTCTCAAGCAAGTCAGCGTTTCAGAGGCATAAACAGTGGTTGCGACATGCTAAAACACGTAGTGCCAGGCACAAAATTATGAAAGTAGGTTGAATTGCACAGGATATGAAACTAAGATTTTTTTTTTCTTTCTTAATTCTTGATGCTCTAGTTGTCTAAATTACTACTTATAATTAGTTCTTGAGGGAGCAAGCTGCACTATCTGCTGCGGAAATAACAACAGATAGAGTAAATGACTTCATCGCTGATTCTGAAGAGGAGAGTGAATTGGAAGAGCTGTCATGTATATCTAGACGGAGCAAACCTCTATGGGAGAAGATCCTGAGGAATGTTGTGGACTTTTCATCCCCAGGAAGAAGTGGTGAAGATGCCTTGACGGCAAAAAATGGAAGTATTTGGGTCCCTAAGGTCAATGGGAAGCATAATAAACATGTACAGCATGTGGGCATGAAGGCCAATGGGGACTTGTTATCACTGGGAAATGGTGCTGCAAAAATGATACCTGCAAACATTCCACCGCACAAGGAGGTCTTGCCTGGTTTGGAAGGTTGGCAAGCCAGTAAAATTGCCTCATGGCACAATCTTGAAGGGCATTCTATCCAGTGGTTTTCTGTTGTTTGTATAGACCGAAAAGGTAAATCATTTGGTAGTTATGATCATGATTATTTTACACTTACTTTTTATAGAAGGTTTCTTATTATAAGTGGTATACATATCCTAACAATTAGAGGAAGTAGGCACCTATAGGTTGTTGGAGTCATCATTGTTGAGAAAACTTTACCGTTTATCACTTTTGACCCGAACAGGATTAGTCTCATACCCATGGTTACACCAAAAAAAGTAGAAACTTATAGGTTGCTGGGAAATTATTAGGGATTCAACAAGACTACTGAATTACAGTCCTCTAGTTGAGTTGTTTCCTTTTTCTACCGTAGGAGGAAATATGCATCTTCCTATGAAGCTCTTCTTTTATACAAACCAGAGCATTTAGATTTAACATGCCATCATTTTGCAGCCTTTTTTTTTTTTGGCTAATTGCAAACATGGTTTTAGGAATGATGGCTGAGGTCACAACAGCATTGGCAGCTGTTGGCATCACCATATGCTCCTGCGTGGTGAGTGGTCTAAATTCATTTATAATATAGTATTTTACTTCTGAGTGCAAAGTGTTTCCTAGTTGCATAACATTTATACTTTCCTTTTCAGGCTGAGATTGATAGAGGAAGGGGAATGGCTGTCATGTTATTTCATGTAGAAGCCAACCTTGAAATTTTGGTACTGTGTTTAGATCTACTTCTAATTCTATTCTGTTTCTTATATTCCTTTACCTTTCGTTTCTAAATTGCCCCTTGTGTTGTCTGTGTGCGTGCATGTACGAGAGAAAGAGAGAGTTTTATGCTCATGAAACGTCATGAGATGAATTACGTACTGATACGACGAACTACTCGGTTCTATTTCAGGTTAATGCATGTTCAAGGGTGGATCTAATCCTGGGTGTTCTGGGATGGTCCATCGGTTGCAGCTGGCCAAGCTCAATAGAAAACAACCAACTTCTTGAGTGCTAATTGGATAATGAATCCGATAACCCAACCAGTTGACCCAGCAGTCGCAAAGCTTGGGCGTGAAGTTTTGTCCCTCCATAGAGAGCTAAGACCTTCTGTTCTTATAGTAAATTTTGGTTTGTTAGTCCATAATCTTCATCTATTTGATAGATGCTCATAACCAAATAAACCAGGAGCCAAGTAAGCTGACTCTGGATCAGGGCACTGTATATAGAAAGAAAAGAGAAGGTTAGAGTTGAGTATACACTTGTAAAGATACTTGTATGAAAGTATAGGTAAACACTTGTACAAGTTTCTCAAGTATTTTATATAAATAACTATTCTTTTCCTATTAAATATACATATATTTTTAATTTTTGTATATCTCATTATAAATATTTATAAAAAATATTAATTTTGTTAATCAAAAGAGTACTTAAATTTAGAATTTAAAAAATTTTATATATATATATATATATATATATATATATATATATATATATAAACACATTTAAAATGAACTTTAAAAGACAATTGTTAAAAAAAATATTGTTTCTTATAGTTATTCATGTACATATATGGTAAGTTAATTGTTCATATATTTTGACTAAATGTACATATATCATCTATGTATACATAATACATATACTAATATTAGCTATGTGCATGTTTGGTACATGTAAAGCTGTCAAAATGGGCCAGCCTGGTCTTGCCCGGGCCGGCCTTGACAGGCCAGGTCATAAATAAGTCGGGTCAAAAAGCTCGTTTTGTTAAATGGGTTTAAAAATACAAGTCCATATTCCGTCTTAAGGGTTAACGGGCTTAAATGGGCCAGTCTATATAAAAAATTAAAAAAATTAAAATTTATATTAAAATCCCACTTTTTAGTATATAAATAAAATAAAATTTGAAATAAATATTAAACAAATATCAAATAAATTCATATCAAATCCACCAAGTCTTTAACATCATTTGAACATTACATATTAATAGTCTAACAAACATAATATAAATTGTTTTAACAATTAGATATTGAAAAACATGTCTTAACAATATTAAAAATAAAAAACATGATAAATAGATCATTGTCCATCCATCTTTTCCATAGTATCAATCACATGCAATCAATTCTTTTCCAACTTCGCCATCTACAAATATAAATAAAAAATAATACAAGAACTCACAAGAATTAAATTTAAATTGATTAAAAATTGTCAACTAATTAATAGCATTACTTTCAAAACCAAGAATCCAATTTTAAGTGCAAATGAGAGTTTCCACATTCTCTTGATTTAGAGAACTTCGATACTTATCACAAGAGAACCAATACTAAAAGAACTCTCCGATGCTACCATTGTTATTAGAATGTTTAAGATATCACAAGCTATACTTGCAAGTTCTGAAAATCTTTATGATCTTTCTATCATTGCAACACATTTAAATATTCAACCATGAGACTCATAATCTTTAGCTCTTCCAAATAAAGATCTAATTGAGATTTTGGTTCTTCCACTTAAATAGTTTCAAATCTTTTAAAAGCTTATATCATTGTACATTTCAAAATAAATTAATTGTCATTACAAAAGAAAATTTAAAATAAAGTATATACTTAGAAAACAAAAATGGACTTAAATCACTCAAAGTAAATGTATTATTCTCCTTCCAACTAGCTTGTATAAAAGGTTGTGAGTCATTAAGTTGACTTAAAGTAATTTAGTAATACTAAATAGAATTAATTGTATATACTTTACTTTGATTAAAATCTTAAACATATAAATAATTAAAATAAAAATATAATTTTAATATAATTAAAAATATTAAAAAATTAAACGGGCTGGCCCATTCAAGCCTGGGCTAAATCCATTTAGGCCCAAGCTTAAATGGGCCTGGCTAAAAAGCCCTCTTTCTTAAATGGCCTACAAAAAAGAAGTCCAAGCCCTGAATAAATGGGCTAGGCCGGGCCGGCCCAACGGGCCTGGGCTCATTTTGACAGTGCTAGGTTCATGGGATTATTTAAAGGATAGGATGATAATCATCCTATCCCATGTTTGTTATGCATTTAATCAAAAGGATCGGATTAGTAAAAGAATGAGTCATCTTATATGAAGAGGATTAGGGATGTAAACGAACAGAACGTTCAACAAACTGTTCGTGAATATGTTTGGTTTCTATTTGTTTATATTCGTTTATTATTCTTAACGAATGATCATGAACAGAGATATAGTTCATTTGCCTATGTTCCTGAACAAGCTCGTTTGATGTTCATTTAAAACTCATTTGCATAATGAATTATTTAGTTTTTGTTTACTATTCGATAATAATAAATTTTTAAATCACATATTTACTTATAGATTATTTTAATATATAATTATTAAAATGACATATTTGTGTAGGATTTTTTTAGTTTGACATTATATATATTAGGGAGAATATAATTTGTTTGTGTAAATTTTTTTGTTTAGTGTTCATGAACACATTCGTTTAATGTTCACGAACATGTATTTATGAACATGTTCGTTTAATATTCACGAACACGTGTTCGTGAACAAGCTTAACGAATATGAACACGAATACAAACTGTGTTAAAAAATAAATGAACGAACACGAACATAGCAACGTTCGTTTACACCCTTAAAGAGGATGACTCAATCTTTTAGAAAAGTAAAGGATTGTTTTTAATCCATGGGATTGGGATATAATTCAAAAATTTTAAATATTGAATTTTCTATTTTACTCTTGAATTTAGTAGGTAAATTTTAAATTTAAAAATTATCAAATTAAGACAATAGGATTGTAAAAAAAATGATTAATTAAAAAGAACGGATAAAGAACTTTACCTTTGCATCTCAAACTTTTCTAGCCACTCTTTTCATTTTCTTTATCAATTTTCTTTTAGATTTCTCGGAGCACTTTACAATTTTCTTTCACGTTTCTAGGTAATCAAACAAACTTGATCTACTACGATTTTTCTTTCAATTTTCTTTTGAGTTCGTTTATTTTCTCGCATTTTCTTTTACTGTTATTTCTAATGATACTTTTAATATGTAAAAATTGCTTTGTTGTATTACATAAAAAAATTTCTTTGCTATATAAATTTTATTTTTTATATGATTTTATATTATTATTATTATTATTATTATTATTTTATTATTATTATTATTATTATTATTATTATTATTATTATTATTATTATTATTATTATTATTTGATTCATGATTTTATAGTTTTTCTTGTTATTTTTAAATTATTTTTGTGTGACATGAAAGGAAAAAAGTCAAGTTTTGAGTTAATATATAAATAAGGGTAATTTTGTCCAATAAAATTATCATCCTATCTTAATTTTAATCTTGTACATAACAAACATGGTGAAGGATAAAAAATCAACCTATCTCATATTTAATCTTTGTACACACCAAACATAAAATGAGATATTATCATCTAATCTTATCCTATTTATAATCTTATCTTATCATATCAGATCCTTATCCTATGCACCAAACATGCCCTATATGTACATATAATACTAATGTATTTTACAGTCGTTGAAATTTGAGATCACAATAATAATTGTAATTTTTCTTTTAGAGATTTTACATATTTTTAATTATTTTTTATTAATTATTTTAATCACTAGATAAATAAATAAATGATTCTATTAAACTAACATATCTTGTAATTCTCCCATTTATTTTGGCTATGCTTCTTGATTTGAGTGTATATCACAGCTGCTAGACTGGCAATATTCGATGCAGTGGGGGCAAGCTAACAAGAATAGGAACGGGAATGGGATTTACTTTTGCTTTTTTTTAGAGTAATTTTTATTAGAGTAATTTTAAATGCATTTCAAAAACAATTATTATCCAATACATTGTAAATAAAATTTTTAGACTATATAAACGAGGTTAAAATGATTACACATGTCCTATTTCATTTATTTTTTATTTTTTAAATATTTCATCAAGAAATATATTATCAGTATAACTTTTAGAATATACATGACACATCCTATTTCATTTATTTATTTTATTTTTAATAATTTATTAAGAGCATGTGTTATCATTTTAATCTTGTTTTTAAAGTCTAAAAAACTTCATTGACAATTGTTTCAAAAAAAAAAGAACTTCATTGACAAAATAAATCTAAAAACTTTATTGACCCCTGTCTGATCTATCATCTGAACCCCTCATGGCCTTTTCTTTACCCTTAGCTATGGCATGGGACTGATACTTTGCCTAGTACTGCTTATAATTTTGTTCACATAACTGTGCTCGGTGAACCGCTTCATCATATGTGGTGATATCAAAAGGGGCTAACCTGGCATTATACGATGGTCTCAATCTAGCTAAGAACTGCTTGATCTTATGCTCCTCACTTCTCATTGTCTCTGGATCAAACCAGCCCAACACGGTGAACTTGGACTCATACTGATCAACCATCATGTTTCCCTGAGTCAAATCTAAAAACTCTCTCTTCAACTTATTCTAAGCAGTGCGAGGGATATACTGCTTACGAAAAGCCTCCAAAAATATCTTCCAAGTCACCACCGGATGTCTCGCCATCAACACTATCTCGGTGGACTTTCATCAATGTTTTGCTTCGTCAATCAACAAATAAATAGCCAGCCCCACTTTCTCTGCCTCTGAACACCTCATGCATCTGAATAATTTCTCCACTACGTTCACCCAATTTTATGTTGTCAGTGGATCTCGTTTGCCCTTAAACTTAGGAGGATTCATCTTAGTAAACTTTTTGACTATATTCAAATCACACTCGATAACTGGATCTTGCTTGGGCTGAGCTGGAATGGGGGGCTGAGGCTCTAGAGGAACATTAGCCTGGGGTTGAGGAGGTTGTGCTTGCTCGGGAACTAGTGCTCTCGTCTGAATGGCTATAAAATTTGTGACTATGCGTTCCAGTCTCGATAGACAAGTGTCTACACTCTTAGGCTGCGAAGAGAGAACGGGCTCCAGTATCGGCTTCAGAGATAGCTCTGGGGAATGATGGACGCGTATGGGACATCCTCGTCCCCGTTTGGTACCCCTTTGCTCTTCACTCATTCTGTCCCAAAACAAACACGAAAACATTTTTCAGTCTCATATTTGTAACGGTTAGATATATATATATTATATTCATACAATTACAGTACTATAAGGGATGTAAACCATCTTTAATCTTAACGACATTAACAAAAATCAGACCAACTTGCTATGACACCAATTTAACCGAAATACAGTTTTTCATACCATTTTAAACCTTACTTACCGCTAGTTGGGTTGTCTACAGTGTCTTCACTAATAGTTTACTTTAAAATTTATATTCATTTTTGTATTATTCTTAAGAACTATTTCTTTTCATTTATCATAAATAAAATATACAAACTACAAATTTTTTTTCATAATATATTTTCTGTCCGATTTACATCCCAAGTCTAAGTATATATAGCAAAAGTATTGTACATATAAGTCTAAACATGTAAACAAAAACCACGTACACCTCTATGGAAATCCAAAGTCTGCCTGAGAGATACCAAGAGTAATACTCCTCCCGCTCGTGGTCAAGAGATCACTAAAAATAATCTAGAAGGAGAAAGGTGAGCTAATGCCCAGTAAGAGAATCATATAAAGTAGGAATGTAAACGGGTCGGGTACCCGCTAAGTTTGGGATACCCGAACTCGAATCCGATTAATATGTATAATACCCGAATCCGATTAACTACCCGATTATTTTAATTTATGTTACCCGAACCCTAACCCTATAAAATAGAACATACTCGTTTAACTACCCAAACTCGTTAACTACTCGTTTATTAAGTCAAAGTTTGACTTTTAAATTTAAATTTAAAATCAATTTTGGAATAACTTAATTAAAAAAATTAAATTAATAAATTTAATTTAACTCATAAAAACAAATTAAAGTTAAAAATCATAATTATAATATTTAATAACTTAATTTAATTAAATACAACATTAATAATAAATAATTTATATATAGAAAATATAAATATTATATTAATTAATTATTATTTATAATCGAGTTCGGGTAACGGGTACCTTAAGATAACTACCCGAACCCTACCCTAACCCGATTATATACTATCCTAACCCTACTTAAACGGGACGGGTAGTGCCAGGTACTCGTTTATAGGGTACCCATTACCATCCCTAGTATAAAGGAACTGATACTATGTATACTACATCCAAGTATGAAAATCATACTTTTTATATATAACCATGAAGCATGTAAATGAGGCATGATGTAAAGAAAGGATACTATAATCGGTTAAATAACTAGGCTGAGCACAAAAGGATGCTTTGGAGCACCTCATGTGTCCCGGCATCTAAATCCGACTATAGAGTTTCATTAAAAATAAGTAGTTCAATAAACGTACATAATTTGGTAAACAATTATAAATAACCTTTGATAATGATTTCATTCATTCAAGTAAACCAGGTAATTATTTCTCCGTAAACAGTACAGAAATCAATTTCAATAAACAGTAATAAAAATTTAGGAAAACACATTCAATAAATATAAATAGTTCTCAAAACTGTAACATATATATTTTCTGGGAGTGGTCGGGATGTTCGGGAATTTGCCACCCCAGATAGAACAGTGGAGACAAAGCAATATCTAATAGACTCATGCATAATGACATATTGACAATAGCATAGGGCATCCACAGATGAACACGGGCCAGGTGTCACTAGGCATCCAGGGCAGAATGAAAGGGCCAGAATGAATCAACTACAATAACAGTAATAGTAAGGTGCATGTGCTAGTAAGCAACTATGGGGTCAACAGTTTCAAAATAGTATATGAAACAATTCATAATAGTTTACGGAGGTGAATTCAATAGCATGAAACTTTAGTCAGTCCATAAAGTATTTAAATTTGCAAAATAATATAATTAAAACATAAAAATTCAATAAATACTTTCAATTTAGAAAGTACCATCCCAAAACATATTATTTACATTTTATTGTAGCATAAAAACATGAACATGGCATCTATAACATAATAATCATTAAAATCATTACAAAATAAAATTATAAAAATTTATGCACATATATGAACTCTTTTTGGATGTTAACCTTCCAAAATATTTTCCTTTCTATATTTAAATAAAATTAGATTATTAAATAATGATTATAAAGGTTTTAATATATTTTACGAATTGATGATTACACTAGGTTTACTTGGGTGTTCTTTTTAAGTGTTAAAAATGAGGCCTTAGAAAAATTCACTGTTTTCTCAAAACTTGTTCAAAATGAAAAAGGTTACTCTATCTCAAGTATTAGAAGTGATCATGGAAAAGAATTTGATAATCTTGGTTTTAATATATTTTGCAATGAAAATGGTATTAGCCACAATTTTTCAGCTCCTAGAACGCCTCAACAAAATGGGGTAGTTGAAAGGAGAAATAGAACCTTAGAAGAAATGGCTAGAACCATGCTTTGTGAAAATAACTTACCTAAATATTTTTGGGCTGAAGCAGTAAACACTTCTTGCTATGTTATAAATAGGGCTATGGTAAGACCTATTTTAAAGAAAACCCCCTATGAGCTTTATAAAGGAAAAAGACCTAACATAAGTTATTTTCACCCATTTGGATGTAAATGTTTTGTTTTGAACAATGGTAAAGATAATTTAGGAAAATTTGATGTTAAAAGTGATGAAGGTATTTTTCTTGGCTATTCTCTAAATTCTAAGGCCTATAGAGTTTTCAATAAAAGAACACTTGTAGTAGAAGAGTCAATACATGTAATTTTTGATGAATCAAATATCGTTAGTAGAATCAATCTTGATGATGAAGTAGAGATTTTTGAAGAACCTATAGTTGATCCATCTCAAGATAAGGATGTTAGAAATCAATTAGAAGATCTTAATATTAACAAAAATGAGGAGTCCATGGAACAAGAAATAATTGAGAAGGAATCTAGATGTCCTAGAGAACTAGGATATGTGAAAGATAATGATATTGTTGGAGATCCAACCATTGGAGTTAGGACTAGGTCAACTTATAGAAACATATGTCAACATGTAGCCTTTGTGTCACAATTTGAGCCAAAGAAAGTGGATGAGGTCTTGAATGATGAAAATTGGATTATGGCCATGCAAGAAGAATTAAATCAATTTGAGAGAAGCAAAGTGTGGACCCTAGTAGAAAGACCTAAGGATTATCCCATCATTGGAACTAAATGGATATTCAAGAATAAGATGGATGAAAATAGCATTATTGTTAGAAACAAGGCTAGGTTAGTGGCTCAAGGTTATAGACAAGAAGAAGGGATAGACTATGATGAGACCTATGCTCCGGTAGCTAGATTAAAAGCCATTAGAATGCTACTTGCCTTTGCATGCTACAAGGATTTTAAGTTATATCAAATGGATGTGAAAAGTGCCTTTTTAAATGGTTATATAAATGAAGAAGTCTATGTTGAGCAACCTCCCAGTTTTGAAAATCCAAAATTTCCTAATCATGTTTTCAAACTTTCAAAAGCCTTATATGGATTAAAACAAGCTCCTAGAGCTTGGTATGAAAGACTTTCAAAGTTTTTAATCGAAAAAGGTTTTACAAGAGGAAAGGTAGACACAACCTTGTTTATTCAATCTAAGGGTCATGACTTATTAGTAGTTCAAATTTATGTAGATGATATCATTTTTGGGTCTACAAATGAGTCATTGTGCAAAAATTTCTCTAAACTAATGCAAGGTGAATTTGAAATGAGTATGATGGGAGAATTAACCTTCTTTCTAGGACTTCAAGTTAAACAATGTAAAGAAGGTATTTTCATAAATCAAGCTAAGTACACTAAAGACTTGCTCAAAAGATTTGGAATGGATGAGTCTAAACCTTTCTCTACACCTATGAGCACAAATATTAAGCTTTATAAGGATGAAGGAGGAAAATGTGTAGACACTAAACTATATAGGTCTATGATTGGCTCATTACTATATTTAACTGCTAGTAGACCCGATATAATGTTTAGTGTATGCTTGTGTGCTAGATTTCAGTCATCACCTAGAGAATCACACCTACAAGCAGTAAAAAGAATCCTTAGATACCTCAAAGACACTTCCTCCTTAGGACTTTGGTATCCTAAAGATTCTACACTTGATCTCCATCCATATTCCGATGCGGATTTTGGTGGATGCAAAGTGGATAGGAAAAGCACATCGGGAACATGCCAATTCTTAGGAATTAGGCTTATATCATGGTTCTCTAAGAAACAAAATAGCGTAGTGCAATCCACAACTGAGGCTGAATATATAGCTTCCGGTAGTTGCTGTGCTCAAGTTTTTTGGATTAAGCAACAAATGAGAGACTATGGAATAGAAATGAACCAAGTTCCCATTAAGTGTGACAATACTAGTGCTATCAATCTTACAAAAAATCCCATTCAACACTCTAGAACCAAGCACATTGAGATTAGACATCATTTTATACGAGATCATGTGCAAAAAGGGGACATAATTCTGGAGTATGTAGACACTTTGCACCAATTAGCTGATATCTTCACAAAACCCTTGGACAAGGAGAGATTTTGCACTCTTAGAGGTGAATTAGGCATAATGACTGCTCCTTGAAGTAATTTGATGTTGCATGCATGTGTTAAGTTAGTTTGTGATGATTGCAAGACAGCAATTTGAAGAATGTAATTCCCACTTGCAATTCATGACCTTAACTTACTGAGTTACTGTTCATGTTCATGATAAACTGTTGAGTGTTATGTGTTTTGATCAAGATAAACTTCTTTCATTTTCCAAAACACATTTCTAATGTTAAAACACAATCACAGCCATCTCCACCTCTTGGTCCTGCACACTTATGCAATTTTCTGCACTTTGCTGCAATTTTCTACACTTTTTCTGCAGTTTTCAATCTCATTTCCTGCATGTTAAGTGAAAACAATCAACTTTTGATTTTAAGATGGTAAAAATGCATGAGTTTCATTGTTTTCAAATCATTTTTATGCATCATAAACGAGGCAAGTGGCTAAGGAGACAATTCCTCTCGAATAGGATTGATTTCCAGTCTGTCAGGCCAAAAATCTGGGTGAAAGGAAACAATCTGCCTAAAAGGGATCGATCCCTCTACAATAGGGGATCGATCCCCTCGTGACAGAATTGACTTCGCGCTTCTTTTAAAACGTCGGGCCCTCCTTCCTTTCAAACTATTCACCTTCTTCTTCACCTTCTCACGCCGTTCCCCATTTTCTCTCATCCTAAATCCTCTAGATCTCACTCATTTCTACACCAAATCACTTCATTCTTTTACCAATCTTCCTCATTTCCTTCTCTTTTTCATTTTCCCTCCTCATTTCCTGACAAAATCTCTTATTTTCTTATTTTCCTTCTTCTTCCACACCATGGTTACTATTCAACCAACATTTCAATTGTAAGTTTTTCTCACATTTTTCATTCCATTTTTCTTGCATTTCTAGTTACTTTCATCATGTCTTGACTGCCCATTTGCTTATCTTGCATTAATTTCCTCTCCATCTAAGTTTTCACTTCATTTGGCACTTGTCTTTTTCTAGGAATTTTACTTAGCCTATTTGCAGTTGTTCATCCGAAATTCCTTGTTATAATTGTTAAATGCATATTGGGTTGTGGCTCTCTGCTGTTGGTTAGGTCATATCTCTCCCACACACTCATCCATAGTTCCCCAAACTTGTGCCCACCACCTGTTTGATAAAAGTTCTCAACGAAATTTTATATCTTTTTCTTACTCCATATGGCTCCTAAAGTTAAGCACACTGCTCAAAAACGCAAAACCAGTGCTTCCTCCTCTTCCTCCTCCATACCGGCCACCTTTAACCGATGCTTTCGCCATGCCAATGAGAAAACACGATTTCTAGCGAACTTTGCCAATATGCCTATTAAGCATTCGCGTCCAATTGATTTCGATTTCCTCGAATCAATTAATTTCCCTTACTTGGCCAAATTCGCTGAATTTAATTGGATTAACTTTCTCAAAATCAACACTCCGGTTCCTCCAAACATCATTCGGGCTTTCTTTTCCAATGCCGAAACCATCACGGATCCAAATGATGAATGTCCTGTTGTCGGAATTCGATCCTATGTCATGGGCAAACACATTGAAATCACCACACAATCCCTCTTTCTTATCTTTAGAGTTCCCGACGATGGTAATATCTATGAGAATATCGATGTCCCCTTAGTGTTTCCCGTTACCAATAATCGTGCAAGTGACCTTCCTGTCTTCGTACGCCTCCTCCATATTATCATCTCATGGAATCTCCGCCCTCTTGGCACCCGGTATTCTCACCTTCGTAAACTTGATCGTTTTTTGCTCCATCATATTCATGAACCCGATGGCGAACAACCACACCTCCTACACTTTATCCTTCATGACTGGGTGAAGATTGTTCTTGGCAAGGTCCACACATCGTCTTCCCTTAGCCTCTCGCCTTCTACTTACTTCAAAAAGGCGTTGACTGCTCATGTGAGGTTGGTGTACTTCCGGATCCTAGCACCACGATCAATCTAGCCACTCTCCATAATCTTGGGTGGTATCAACGTCAATGGGGCGATACAATCGAATGGGTCAAGGGTCATGGACAGGCTGAACCTCCCGAACATGCTCCGGAAGACATCAGAGAAGAAGGAGGAGACGAGACGACGCACCTGCAGCAGCCACATCTTCTGCACCTTCCGGCTCCTCGTCAGCCTCTCTTGACCAAATCATGCATATGCTTCAGAACTTTCAACATGACGTAGGTCAGCGACTTGATCACATCGAGGCTAACCAAGCTGCCTTGTTCGATGAAATTCAGGATGTCCGCATGCAACACGAGGACTTCGTTGAGCAATATCACAAGACCTTCCCAAGGCGTTGATCCTCCTCGTTGTGGCATGTGTCATGCTTTCTAGTTGTTTTATGTTAATGACTATGTCTATGACTATGTTAATGGCCTTGCTAGTTATGCTTTCTAGTTGTTTTATGTTAATAACTATGTCTATGACTATGTTACTGACTTTGCTAGTTATGCTTTCTAGTTGTTTTCTGTCAATGACTATGACATGTTCTGATCTTAATTGTGCTTTCATGACATTGGGTTGTTTTTTTGTTTCTCTCTATCTCCTTGCCAATACTATTGCTTATTTTGCTTATTATTGGTTTACCCCTATTGCTTTAAATTGACTTCTACCACTAACCATTTCTCCGTGCTATTTATTCCTTTGCTATGACAAAAAGGGTGAGAATTAATGTGGTAAACTTATATTAAATTGAGGGAGAGCAAATATTGAGGGGGAGTAATGTTTTTCAAAAAATCAAGTAACCTCAATTTTCAAACACATAAGCAAATTTATCTTAAGTTTTGTCATATCAAAAAAGGGGAGGTTGTTAGCTTTAAATTGACAAGTATTTTGAAAATGAAAAAACTCAAGTAAACTTAAAAATGATTTTTATACAAGTAAATTTGCTTTGAATGAACTCAATGATTGAAACTATTTTAACAAAGTCTTGGAGTGTGATTTAGTCAGTAAATACTCTTAAGAAAAGTGCTAGAAGTTTTTGAACTGACTTAGAATAAAAAAAAAAACCATAAACTATCTCAAATTGCAGTTAAAGACGTGCAGGAAGGCATTCTGGATAAAAGGGATCGATCCCTACTGTAGAGGGATCGATCCCATTTTGGCAGTAAGTTGGACAAGCACCCTGGAACAAGTTGAAATGCTCTCGCAATAAAAAGGATCGATCCCTCTGGTAAAGGGATCGATCCCTTTGCCCGAGACCTGACAATAACTGCTAGTTTTTGAGGGTTTCAACGGGAGGATTTGCATTAAATGCTTCACCAACTGTTCTATCCGTTTGGTGGGTTATAAATAGAGGTATTTATGAAGTTTAGAGGTAGAACAAGCACTGAAAAATCCTCAAGCTTCAAGAGAGAAATTCAAATCTGAAATTGTTCATTGTATTACTCTATTTTGTGAGATTCATTTGTGTTCTTCACCCATTCACTGAAATTCTTGTTATTCAAGGGGTGAGCTATCCTTGTAAGGTCTGATATTGTAGAGTGTTGGGTAGCAATACAAGGGTAGAGGCTTAGAAGGAGATTTCAAAGTCTCTAAGAAGATTGTAAGAGGTCTTGCCACACCTTCAAGTGGCTTGTAAGGATTCTCAAGGAAGTGGTGAATCAAAACCTTGAAAAGGAGTTCAAGGAGAGAGGACGTAAGCAAGAGATTGGCCGAACCTCTATAAAACTTGTGTTTGCTTCTCTTTCCCTTACTCTTATTTACTGCATTTATTTCATCACTGTTTATTTTGGTTGAATTGTGCATTAAGAGCTAAAAAATTAGAAAGAATTAGAAAAACCGATTCACCCCCCCTCTCGGTAGAGCCAACACAATTCATAAATCATTCAAATAACTAGTTTCAAACTCTCCGTAAACAGTATCATAATCAATTTTAGTAATTCGAATCAAGATTAGAAAACATATTAAATCAACAACTTGAAAAACGAAAATCAATAAAGCTTGGGAGTGCCCAGAATACCAGGAATTTGCCACCCTAGTAAAAACTATACAGTAGAGACAATGCATCGCCCAATAAACTCATGTAGTAACAGTAATAACAACATATTGCCATAGTCAGAAGGATCCATAGAATATACTGTAACGTCCGAATTTCCATAAACATACCAATTAACTTGTTTTTTCATTTTCTTATAATGGTTAGGTTGTTTGTCAATGTCTCCTTCTTTTTTATTCATCTTATGCTTATTAAAATTTAATTTCTTTTCCATGAAACCATAAAATAATTATTTATAAAATATTTAGCAACTAATAAAAATCACACATACATTATCAATTCATATACCAGTAAATATACAAATCTCAGTTTCTTTTTCTACTATAGTGCTTTTCTACTAATTTACATCCCTTTAATGTCTACAACACATTAAGTACTATACAAAACATGTCTAAAATATATAGTAAAGTATAATATAACTTTAGTGGACTGATAGGATGTCCCGAAGGAAAACCATACAACGAAAAGTTCACGCTCCTCTTTATCGAAAGGAAATCACTGTAAATAGTCTGGGAAGAAAAGAGGGGGTGGGTTTACGCTCAGTAAGGAAAATATATATAAAAGAGTGGTACCATGCCGCTATATACAGTTTTAAAATCATGGATTTAAAAATAATTTACATAAAATCAAATACTTATAATCATGTAAACATATATTTAAAAACTCATTTATTTCTTTTGTAACCTTTCAGTCTAATCATATTCTTTTCTCATAAATCAAATCATTCAAATCAATCTTCGAAATAAATACCATATATCAATAGAAAAAGTAAATCTCCAAGAGATTCATGCCCAAATCTCGTATCCCATTAGAGACCTCGTATAGGAATCAAACGTACCCACAAGGGGCCAGGTATTCATCCCTAAGCTGTTCCGACCTCATAACAATAGCCATCGTCTACAAGTCCACAGTGTACACTCATTAATAACAACTATGGTACTGGGAAGGTATTGGGGACTTAGCTAGAGTCTCCCAACCCTAATCATATCATTCTCGTATGCATGATCATCAAAGAGTGATCATCTCATAAAATCATTTTCACATAACCATATAATTACAGTAAAAATCATTTTTATATAAATCAATTTCATTCAATCCATAGTCATATAAATAAATAAACATTATATAAGTGACAATAAATGAAACACGTAAACAGTTTAGTACGGTAATAAAATCCCAAGGTTTTAATACATAAAACCCCATTAGTTCCACATGCTAATATCATGAAATAATTATAAGAAATTCTTATGGAAATGATATAATTTATGTTATATTTTAAAGTTTATAATTATATTTCTATTTTCTTATTTCATGAATTTGGGTAATGAATAATTAAGGATGATTTTCCTAAAATCCAATGACATGACAATTGATAACTATCCTAACCCCTTGTGTAAAACCATCATTTATAATTCTTTAATCACCAATTTCCCTACATGCAAGCATAGTATTGCCTACACTACTTTCATATACTTTCCTTACCTTAATTCCACGCAGTATAAAAATCCAATAGCATCACTGAGCCATTTAATTTCCCGAACTCCACGCTGCAAATAATATTAAAAATACTTTTAAAATATAACTCTACAATAATAATAAATTTTCCTACTCATTCTTTCCTTCCATCTTAAAATATATTTTCATATCCAGTATAATTTTCTACTTGTCAATAATATAACTCCTAACCAAATGATATCCTTTCTTCAAATCAATTCCAACTTTAAGCTTATTATTACTATATTATTTCTTATCTATTTTCACCAAAATTCAACATTTAATGGTATAAATCATGCTTGGCCGAATATACCAAATTGTTCAAGACTCATTCTTTTCATATTGTAATTTCACAAATACACTTTACTCACTTAATACATTTATCCTACACCTTTTATGCTTATAAAATTGCATAACACCAATCCCCTCAAGCAATGGCCGAATGTTTCTCTTGTCCCAAAATTTATTCTTTTTTTCAAGTTTAACTTTTTAATTATCCATTAGTTATTTTTTTACGTTTATATTACATCTTCTATACAATTAAATTGCACCAATATCATCATCCCCCTTATATGATCAAAAGCCTAATGTAACTTTATCTTTGTCAATTTTCATTCCTTATTCAATTCTAATTCCATGAATATTCTTTATAAATTTTATACTTCTATCTTATTCCATTTATGTATCAAAATCCCATCAACCCCATTAAAACCTTGCCATGGCCGAAACTTTCATGGTTCCCTACACTTCCAATTTTGTTGAATTATCATCATAGCCATCATCTTTTCATCTTCTACTATCATTTACTGCCATTCATGCATGAGAATAACCATGATTCTCCTATCCTCCATTCATGGCCGAATGGCCTTTACAAAGCTAACTTTAATTTTTTTTCACTTGTTTATAATTTCAACTGTAATGACCACACCATATGTTATTATTTTACACCATTTATCCCTTAAAATCAGCATCATCATCCCACAATTTCCTCCATGGCCGAATTGTCCTCTTATTACCCAGCCTAAAATTTAGCTAAGTTATGGTTATGGCTTCCATTAGCATATCACATGGCATCACTTTTCACTCATCATGCATCAAAATCACGTTGGTCTTCCCATCATTTCTTCATGACCGAATACTCTAGCAAGCTTTCTATATATTTTTGTTTCAAACTAAGGCCTTAAGCATATTATACTAATTCAATACAACCACAAACAAGGGATAAAACTACATGGAACCATTATTTCTTCTTACATATACAGGGATCAATTCTGCTAGCAACAGGATAGCACATTTTTGGCTAATTTTGGTTGAGCTTTTGGGATGGTTAGGAAGCTCTTGAGGTAAGGAATAATTCTTATAAAGGAACCTAAGTGAGTTAGAGAAGAGAAAGTAAGGTTTCACTACGAAGAAGTGAAGAAAACTTGAAAGACAAATGGTGGAGGCATGCAATAGGTTTTGGTCGACTAAAGAGGAATGAAGAAGCTGTTTTTTTGTGTTTATTTAATATTATTTTAATCATAAAAAATATCTGCCCTGGTTAAAAGGTCTAAAATACCCCTTTTACTTTTCAATATTTACACTTTCTACCATTGTACAGTGTTTTCTTCTCCAGGTCAGATTTTCAATTTTTATTTTTATTAAATTTTATTTATTTTGGGTCAATTTAAGTCAAATGTTGACCAATTTGACTAGCCTTGGAGAAAAGACTAAAATAGACTAAAATAGTCAAATGTCTCCGCACAATCCCATTGTTTCCATTTCTATCCCACCATTATTTAATATTTTTATTTCTAGATTTTTGTATTTTATTTTTATTTATTTAGGCCAACTTTGGTCAAACATTGGCCAACTTGACCAGTCCCCTTGCTGAAAGACCATGATACCCTTGTACAATTTCATTATTTCCAAACTGTCCTAGTATTATTTTAATATTCATAAATTTAGATTTTATATTTTATTTTTATTATTTTTCATATTTTCAAGTCAAATATAGTCAAATGTTGACTCTCAAGGTGGTTTTAACTGAGTATGGGTAGTGAAATTACCAAACTACCCTTAAACGAAGGCTTTTGGCTTTATTCGTGTTGTTTTTAATATTTTCACGTAATTCAGTTCATGTGCTGGATTCACATGAAACTTCTTTACGCTAGGATTCTCCAATGACAATCTGTAGGTCTAAAGTCAATTTGGTTTGACTGTTATTCAGAAAAGTTTTTTCAGGGTATGAACTAAATCATCATTTTTGAATTTGTTGCATGTAAACCTAAGTACACTCGTCTTAAAGAATTTGGAAAGTAGTTTTCTCGGCCTTTAGCTATTTCGAGCCCAAATTTGACATTTTGCCACTTCAAAAGTCATCCGAGTTATGGATTTCCATGTGGGGCCCACTTAATAGTTTTCCCGACAATTTCATAACATATGGAAATTAATTTCCGTAACTTCACTTAATATTCTACTTCAACACCTTCAATAGGTATAGGGAGAATAGAGAAATTTGAGATCTTATATATACGGGTCAGGTGACAGCTGTGGTACTGAAGACATGACTTAGGTCTATTAGTAACAGTAATCAATAATAATAGTAATGGGAGCATGTGCTCGTAGGCAGTTATGAGATCAATAGTCTCAAATAGTTCATAAATCATTTCAAAAGGGTTTACGGAGACCAATTCAGAAATTCATATCTTCAGACAATCCATAAAGCATTAAAATCATATAATTATTATACCTGAAGAATAAAAATTCACCAAATAGTTTCAGTTCAATAATCCATATTCAAATATTTTATTTACGTATAATAGTAACATATAAACATGATTATATCAAGAAACATATAAAAATTATTAAAAATTCCTTTGAAAACTAAGTTACAAAATTTGCGTGCAATTAAGACATTTTGGAAGCTATGAGCCCAAATCACATTTTCCCTTCATTTTCTAGTTTCAAAATAATGTAAATGATGATTTTGGAAGTTTAATACTCATTTTAGAAAATTTTTGCAGCATAACAACTCTACATATCCTAACCCTTTGCATGAAAACACAATTCATATTCCACAAGTTCAGTTTCATAATTCAATCAAAACATCACGTTTAATCTCATAAAAATTCGTTCCCATCATTCCAATGCAATATAGTATTCCTATGCCTTCTACGTATATCCCTTACCTGTTAGATTCCCGCTAAGTTACTCGTTAGCACCAGTATCTCCTTTTGACTTCCGAGCTGCAATTGACCACACAACACAATCAATTCTCATTGAGACCTAGTAGATTGTCTATTGCAGCCCTAAATTCGGTCTACTTCATACCGGCGCTAACATTGCAATAATTATCAAAACTCCTCCTTTTTCAATTCTGATTTCGCCTATAGTCTTGTATTAGTATTTATACATTATTCTAGAACTCAAAACACATTGAATTTAGCCCTCTTTCAACCTCCCCTTCACTTGGGCAAATTCTATTCTCTCTTCTACACCTTTCATTTCTTCAAGTAAGTCTAAATTCATGTTCTACACTTGTTCTACATTAATTCTGCATCACATTCACACCAAACAACATCATGATCATGCATGAAGGGTGGTGGTTGAAACCCTAGGAAGATTTTAATTCAATTTAAGCCTAAATACATGCCTAAACATCTTAAACACAGTGTAGAATCATGAACCTATGAAAAACACAAGTTTTCTCTCACTTACCACCTTGGTCGAAAATGGAGGGAGGGCTTACACCTTGATTTTGGTCATTTTGGCACTTGATTTTGGTACTAGGAAATAGAGCACTAAAAACTGAACAGTTTTGGTAAAGACAGTTTTCGGTTTCAATGTCTTTTACTAGGGTTTTTAGTGACTTCTCTCTCTTGATTAAGCTTAGCTATGGAGGATGGAAAAAGAAAGAGTGGCTGCTGAAATGAAGAAGAAGAAGGTTAGAAAATTCTATAAAATTTGATATTTTATGGTGAAAATTACCAAAATGCCTCTATACTTAAGAAAATCTTCAAATTTTGCCCTTCATGATTGAATTTGTTTTAAACACTCAGCCTAATCTTTAAAATACTTCATTTAATCAAAAAACACATCAATTTAACATGCTCTATTCACTGGTTGAGCTTTTGTTGGGGTTTAACTGATCATTTGGGTAAAATTACCAAAATACCCCTAACCGTTAAATCGCATAAGTTTTTACTTTTTCGCACGATTTAATTTATCAATCCACATGGCCTAGGATTTTATTACATAAGGATTTTCTTATAACTGTTAGTTGGTCAAAAATCAACTTGGCTTAACCATTATTCACGAAAATTTCAACTGCTTATGTACTTAACTATCATTTTCTAATTTGTTGCACACTTTTCAAAACACGTATAAATAAGTGAGTTTGAAGTGCAGATTCTTACCATTACCATATTTGGCTCCAAATATCGAGTCCACCAAGTTTCATCTCTATCGGGATACTAGAAGACTAGTATGGCCCGCCTTCCAATTCCCCTTTCATACTTACAATATAAATGGCATTTGAACCGTTGTGAGACATTTATTATTTTTAAATTTATGAATGATAATTAACAGTAATAAGAAATGTGAGATCTCACACCGTGCTATACATATAATTACATTATAGTTAGTAAATATGTTTAAAAATTTTTAATTTTAATTATGTTCCGGCCAAGTGGGACTTGGGTTTTGAAGGGTCAAGGCCTGGACTGTCAATTTTTGGTCGAGTCTAAACATTCTATCAAGTCCGTTAATTGTATCTTATATTTTTGCTCAAACCCTCTCAATATTGAGTTGACTTTCGTGTTTCAACGAGCAACTTAACTTTTGGACCAGTCACATAATTTATATGATTTAAATTTTTAATACATTATTTAACATGTATTTTAAAATAATTATTTTATAATTTTATTTATTAAAATTTTTTATTATAAATTAAAATCGTGACCACAGTGCAGATAGCTCTACAAAACCAGCAGCTCTCTCCAAACCCTAGCGATAAAGCGGTCATTTGAAATAGCCGCTATCGCGTCTCTCTTAACCTTCTCTGCGAACAGCAGCTAGCTGCAAACGAAATACAGAGAGAGGAGAGATGGTTTCGCTTAAGCTCCAGAAACGGCTCTCAGCGAGCGTCCTAAAGTGCGGAAAAGGCAAGGTTTGGCTCGATCCAAATGAAGTCAACGAGATCTCCATGGCCAATTCCCGTACGTCTTCCACTTCTCTTTTTCTAGCTTCCTAACTCCTAATCATCAGTTTTAAGTTCAGGTATAATTTGGACTTGAGTTTGCATTGTTTGTTCAACTGAGGTTTAACCATATAAATATTATATATTTTAACTGTGGTTTAAGCAGCTGCTGGTAAATGAAAGCTGAGACGATAAGGTTTTGAACTTTTAGGAATTGAATATATAATAGCTGCTATATTTCAATTTAAAGCTCGTGTTTTTTTCCTGATTAATTTTATTGATTTGTAACGGCAAAGTTTTGTATAGTTTGCTGATATGAGCTTTAGCATATGTACAATTTAGTTTGTAATTATGCAATTGTTTGTTTGTTAATTGTATCCAAATATTTGTTGGAAAAAACGAGAAAAGGTTACTAGTTTTGCCGCAAGAGAAAAATCAAAATTTCACATGCTATTTTTTCTGTTTCGTCATTTTGTGTATGCCATAGATTTATAGGGTGCAATTGAAGCAATCTCATTTCTATAGTTTGCCAAATGAATGATTTAATTTAACTGGCACATCGTTATTTTTGATTCAATGATATGCACTCCTGTGTGTGCTTGTGCGTGGGCGTGTGTGCATGCTCTTTGATCCAATGATGCGTGGCACGGGTGCAGGCGTGTTCGCTCCTGTGTAATATGTTGTACATAACAGACTGAATACGCTATGTACTCCTTCATGTTATTTTAGCAGTTTTTTTTAGCAAAAAATGTGTTCTTTTTTCATTGCTTGATTATCATTATTTTCGTATTTGAATTGGAAAGTGCAGGCCAGAACATAAGGAAGTTGGTTAAAGATGGTTTTATCATCAGGAAGCCAACCAAGATTCACTCCCGATCCCGTGCCCGTCGCATGAAGGAAGCCAAGAGAAAGGGTCGCCATTCTGGATATGGTGTGTTTTCTTAATTGATTTTATGATTGTGAGATTTACCGGATTTAATGTTATTTATAGATGCAGATTCATAGGTTTAATAACTTTGTTACATTCACACATATTAAGTACCATGTTGAAATCAGAGTATACTCTTGATTAGTCATCATGTTTTTGAAGTTAGGATGTCCAAAATCACATTAATAAAAGATGAAATGAAGTATCAATGAGATTTTTTATCATGCTAGGAATCATTTGTTAGCCATCATAAAGTTTTGTTGCATCCTGCAAAAATATGAATTTATTGATTATCTGGGTCTTAACTTCTATGCTGATTCTAGGAAAGCGCAAGGGTACTAGGGAGGCAAGGTTGCCCACAAAGATCTTGTGGATGAGAAGGATGCGTGTTCTTAGACGCTTGCTTCGCAAGTATAGGGAATCAAAGAAGATTGACAAGCACATGTATCATGACATGTACATGAAAGTCAAGGGTAATGTGTTTAAGAACAAGAGAGTCCTCATGGAGAGCATCCACAAATCTAAGGCTGAGAAGGCCAGAGAGAAAACATTGGCTGACCAGTTTGAAGCTAAGAGGGCTAAGAATAAGGCAAGCAGGGAAAGAAAATTTGCTAGAAGGGAGGAGCGCTTGGCCCAGGTAAGAACTTTTATACCATGTGGTGCTTCTGGCAGCCACTCAGCATAATGATTCTGTTTTTCCTGTTTTCTTTTCTCTGTGTTTTTCTATTTTTTTAATGGAAACTGTAGATGTTCCTTGCCTTAAATTCTTTTATCTTTTAGCATAATTTTTGTCATTTTTCATGATTGGTTGTCCGGAATCACTGTCAATGATGTTGAATAGCGTACTTGTATTATTTATGGGTCATATGTTTTTTCATCTCAAGCTACGATGTGGTTTTCATGTTAATTTTTTTTTAATCTCCTTAGGGACCTGGAGGCGATAAGCCAGCAACAGCAGCACCTGCCAGTGCCACTGCTGCTCAACCAATTGGGGTTGTATGTATATGAGATGGTATTTCTTTTGCCAATGAACAGTGTTCAAGTGATATAATTTATTGCAACTTTCTTTGATCTATTCAGGGTTTCCAAGAAGTCCAAGAAGTAAGAAGTAGGATCCTTTACTGAAGATTAGTGATCTACCGTGACTTTAGATATAGAATGTCTAAGTAATTTTGTTGAGCCCAGTGTGCTGTTTTTGGTTAATATGAACCTGTTCTTTTAGTTGGATTTGGGGTTTCATGATTTTATTCTCAGATTACTTTGTTGCCTTTGTTTACTTATGTTATGACAAAGTTTATTTCTCAAATGAAATGAAATCACTCGTTCATTAATAACTTTGTAAAGTGCTTGCAGTTAGGGGTGTAAAACTGGCGGGGCGGGTTGCACGGATTCGGGCCAAAACGGGTCAAGCCCGTTTAAGCTTGTTTTTAAACAGGTCAATTTTTATATGTTCAGTCCGTTTTTAATGCAGATTGGGCCGGCCCACGGGTCCTGTACTTTTAAATAAAAATAATAAAAATAAATTTTAAAAAAATTAAAATTCATATATAAAATACAATCTAAATACAATTACAATTCATTTACAATATTTTAAAATAAATAATTACAATCTTAAAAAAACATAAATTTTTATTAAACATTAAACTCTTCTAACTTTTTTTTTCACTATCATATATATAATGTCATGGTTTAAATTCAAAGTAAAATTACATGAATTTATTTTTTTGCTAAAATACAATAAAATCATGTCATATATTATTTTATAAAAAATAAAATATATTAATAACATAATTAAAAAACAAATTATATAAAAAAATAAAAAAAGGCCTAAACAGGGTCAGCCCGTGTAGATTGTAGACCTGCGCGAGTCAACTCATGCTTAAAAAAATGAATCCAGCCCTTAAAAAGTCCGCGAGTTTAACGGATTAATTTACGAGCTTCGGCTCGTTTTACACCCTTATTTGCAGCCTATTATTTTTTAATAAACCACGAAATTAAGATAGGGAATGTTAGCAAAAAAGGTAGGAATTTTATTGCGATAAATATGTGGACACACACAGAGTAAGATCAGATCAGGCTTACCTGGAGATTGTGATGGATTATGATGAACAACGTGTGAGGGGTCATTATGAATTTATGGGTGAAGACGATTCATAACAAAAAATATTGTGTTCAAATTTTTATCAGATCAAATTTTTTTGAATCAATGTTAATTACACAATATAAGCAGAGATTAACATATATTCAATGTGATATGAGATATCCCATGGTTAAAACAAGAAAAAAAAAAAGAAACAATCTAAAATTTTCCCCAACTGTGTGTGAAAAATGACGGGGAAAGAAAAGGGAAAGCACGAAATTGTCTGCTCCACGGCGTAGATTTACTTGGTAAAGAAGGGCTTTGGTAGGGGAACCCCTAAATCAATGGTATAAAGACAGAATGCCATTTTGAAACTATCATTTGATCCAACAAAATATACAGCTTGAACAATAAATCCCTTTGATACAGTTTTACTTTTGCAATTCATATTTCATATTAACTGAAAGACTACAGTCTACCCATATAACAGTACGAGGAAAAGGCTGCTTTTAAATCCTATGCCACCCTCATTTAATTCTATTAACAACAGAACAGACTATATTCAGGTTTGAGTATTAGACAGCATCCCTCACCTTTACAGCTTATCCCCAAGCAATATGAAAATGGAAAATAATAACACAAATATAAGTTGCTCTTCCATTTTCATTGTAACACTTGCTCTGCTCCCACTATCATCTAAAGACTTCTTTGGTACCGTGCATTGGATGATGAACCAAGATCTGTATCTCTTAATATTGGTTTTTGTTCAGACATATCTGCACTTCCGTGATATGCTCTAGCATGGGATGAAACTTGATGGATACATGAATCATTCAGGTTGCTGCAGATCCCAAGTTGGACAAGGAATGTCGCTGTGCTACCTTTGTTGAGGCCCTCGCTCTCAATCCATATGTAGCCTCCCATCAGATTTACAAACCTGATTCAACATTTGAACAAGGTATAAGCTGTCTACACTCCGCTGAATAAGGTTTGCAAGATAATACTTTCAAAAGTTTGACAGTACATGGTAAGTAGGCTTTTGATAGCTACTGTGATTGGCGCGGTTATTTGAGTAAAGCCAATGTTTCCTGTGTAAAGGAATTTAGAATTTCTAGTTTTTACCGTTTACAAATAGCAAGTCCCAGTCCAGCACCTCCACTATTTCGATTGGATCCACTTCGAGGCTGTGCAAATTTGGTAAAAAGGATTGGTATATCTTGTGGAAGAACACCACAACCAGAATCCTTAACCTGCAAGAATAGATGATTGAATCAAAGAAAGCATCATGTAGTAGCTAGAATAGCTCCAGACCATCTCCATGACAAAAACTCATGAATGGTAATCCACTGGATTAAGTCATAAATAAACATCAGAAGATGCCTTCCATGAAAATCCTAAATGGCCTAATTTGCATGGGAAATTAAAGCATTACATGGCAACAATCAGGAGATGCCATCAAACCGAAAACTGCATTCATCTTTAAATTATCAGAAGATGCCTTCCAACATCATATTGCAAACTTTAATAGAAGTAAACCACAATGAAATAAAGTTCAATGAAGCAGTCAAGAACCTGCACTCGCAAGTAGAAGTGGCCTTCACTTGACTTTGGGTAAAATTCTGGTGGTCGCCAGTCTCTTAAAGACTCTGGTTTTGCAACAGAAGCTACAATTGAAACAAAACCCTCCTTTGTGAACTTCACAGCATTACCAGCAACATTTAAAATAGTTTGCATAAGCCGTTTCTCATCACCAACAGCATACATTGGCAAATCAGGTGCTAGAACCATAGTCATAGATAGCTTCTTTACGGATGCAATGGGCTTTATCAGATTAATGACCTAAAATTACAAAAATGTCAACAATAATACAAAATTGAACTGCCACTGCTAATTATTGACATTGCTTGCATAAGAAATACAAATCACAATTAACTACCTCTTTGAAGATTCCATGAACATTGAACATTCCAAAGTCTAATTCTAGGCTGCCATCTTCAAGTCTAGAAAGATCCAGAACATCATTGATTAGTGTTGCCAAAAGGTTGCTACTCTTTAACACTGTCTCAATCATAACTCTTTGCTCTGGAGTTAGCTCAGTCTCCATAAGAAGTGAACACAATGCAATAATTGCATGCATTGGTGTGCGCATTTCATGGTTCATTACAGCAAGGAAATCATTCCGCGCATGAATTGCCTTCTCAGCCTCTTGACGAGCAAAGTCTAAAGCAAAATTTTGCTCCATGAGCTGATCTCGGGCCCGCATAGATTCCTCCAGAATAGCTGCATGTGAGAGAGCAACAGCAACCTATTGCAAATATTACCATGAGTTCAGGACTGGAGTCATACTAAGAGCCAAAGGCTAATAATAAGTAAATAATCTTTCCAAATAGAATAAGGAGGAAGAAGATCAAGTCCAGTCATTAAAGCTTTTCAAAAGTAAATTCATAAACTTACAGCCAAGTACATAACTAAAACTGAAGGAGCAAATCATTAAGACATCATAGAAGCAGCCAATGAAAGAAAGCACATAAATCATAAGATGACCTGGTCTGCCACAACTTCAACAAGTTCCAATTCATGGTCTCGCCATTTTCTGGCACTCTCAGTGGGGAGAATAAGAACCATGACTGCATAGCTTTTTGCAGAGAGATCAGGCCAGTCATTAATTTGGAAATTTGAGAGATGTAAAAGCGGTACCCGAACAGCAACAACATCTGGTGGCACATATCTTCCCACTAGAGGTCTGATCCTAGCTAGTGGGCAGGTATAGGGTATGTGCACTGCTCGAGCACTACTGAAGACTTCGTTGACTATAGGAAGATTTGTTGGCACAGTAGATCCAACCTGTATTTGGTAGTTTAGAGTATGGGAAAGTTGCAGATTCATACCAGTCCTTGATGGCATCCACAGAGCACATTCCTCCAGGCCCAAGGTTCTACCTAATTCAACAAGGGTAGTCTTCAATATCGTATGCCTGTCGAGTGTGCTTCTGATTTCATGAGTTAGCATCCTTACATGCCTTCCAGTTTCTTCTTGAGTGAGAATAAGGCCCATTTCCCTGTCAAGCTCTTCAGCCTTGTTTCTCAGAAATAATTCCCGAGTTTTAACACTCAACAGATCAGGAATAATATGAACAAGCATCAAAGCCGTTGCACATGATACAATAGCACATGAAACCTTTGCAATGGTCATCACCACAGCAACAGCTTTAGAGTGCATAGTGAATGTCCACAAGTTTATAAAGTGTGTCGCTCCACAAAGAATGATAAAAGCACCGAACTGCATAAGCACCCATCGATACGGGAAGAATGCAGATTTTTTAACAAAATAAATAAGCTCTAGGGGAATTGAGAAATAAGCAAGGGCTATTAAAACATCCGATATATACTGATATTTAATCAGCAGTTCATCAGGTGGCCATTGTGAGTCAATACAATCACAAGTCTCCATTCTGATAACAAATCTGAAAAAAAAAGGTTATAACTTGCAATTCAATGAAGCAAAATGTGAAACGCTCACAGATATCCTGACAGATGTTCTTATCTTACTAGGATGCTTGTACAAATTTATAGTTCCATATTTTTTTCAGATGCCGCGACATTAGTACAAAAACCAATGGCATGATAAGATTCCATTAGAGCTTCATATTTTCCTACAAAAACATAACTTTTTTCTTATTCATCGTATGAAAATTTCATACTTTCTCCATAAATATTCTCCGTCATCTTCTGCGTTTTATGCATTTAGAAGAAAGTAAGAATAAAATAAACAAAGCCAGGGAACATTAGTCTGTTCGAAAAGAATTTGTTCTTAAAATTGTTTCCAACAGGTAAAATAGCTAATAAGTAATCACAACACTAAATTAATTATATGAAAAGCAACTTATCTTTCTCGAGAAACAAACTATTTCCTTCCATGAAAATATTTTCCTCTAACCAAACACAGCTTAAGAAACAAAAACCACTCAAACCACGCAGAAAAAGAAAAATAAGAGAGAAGAAAAAAAAAGAAAAATCTACTCGTCTTTCTGAAAGTCATTAACCATGATTCATCATAATCAAAACATAACTCGTCATAAATAAAAAAAGATGTAAATCTCAAAAAGGTAATCTAATTATATAAAAAGAAGAAGAAAAATACTGGAGATGGAAATGCAAGTGGATTACCAAGGCAGTGAAGAGTAAAGATGAGGTTGGACGGGCAGAGATTAGTTGCAAAGGTGAGTCGCGTGATCCAAGCCGTCCATTTTACAAGAGAAGGAAAGAGAGCTCCTCCTTTTCATTTTTCATTTTGAGCTTCTTTCTTTGATGCCGTAAGTCAGAGTGTGAAGACAGTAAAAATAAAAAAGAAAAAAAAAAGAAAAGAAAAGAAGAAGGAAAAGAGGTGGCAAATCAGTAAGTGCAGGGAGGCAAAAGGCAAATGGCTCACGGACAAGGGAAGGCGAGGCGCGAATTTAATGGGAGATTTTGCACGTGCGAAAACAGAAACAGATTTTTTTATTAAATTACGAGATATGTTCATATTATATTAAATATAAAATTAATTTTTACTCATATTACTTGATTAACGTTGATCCAATAAAATTTAATCTGGTAAAAATTTTTTTTTATAAATTATACTCACTAAAAAAACTTAATCAGATTTTACACTATTTAACAACGTATTTTTATTGAGTAACGAGTAGTAATATACTTTTGCTGAAGATCTTGATGGCACGTGTGGGTTCAGTTTGGATTGTGAGGTGTCCAGATTAGATTGAATATCAAAGGGCCAGGGGTTGCCGAAGCCAATCTCCATATGATGTAAGTGGGGCCACATTTTATTGGTTGTTACCTAAAAAGGTTAGATTATATAAGGTAAAAATTTTTTTTGGCCAAAAAAAATATAAGATAAAAGTTTTTTTATTATTAATATTAATAATTAGGAACGTTTTGTTTTCATGAAATAAATTATTTTAATATATGGAGAAGAAAGTGGAAATTTGACTTGAGGAAATGATTATTATTTTGTAATTGAAGAAAAAATTATGATAGTTTTTGACTATGTCTAGGTGGAGGCTGCAAATATTAAATTATTATTACTCCCATCAATCATCACCCATTACAAACAATTTTCTTGCTTGTCAAATTTGCAATGGAGATTATACATTACTTATTAGGAAAATGTAAAGTGAAAATTCAAAAAGCTGGTGTACCCCTATACTTTATACCTATTGTTGGAGAGGAAAATAGGACAATCATAAAGGAAAATTTTCAAAATATGTCGTGAAATAGTAATATTTAATTTTTGACCTTAATGCATATTTTTATAAAAAATTAAAAATTTATAAATTAATAGGAATGAAATGAGAATAATTATTTAATCATTAATGAAATTTTGAAAAAAAAAAAACTTGTTTTTTTTTCCTTCCTTTTTTTTCTCTCTACTTCAACGTTTTTTATTGTTTGGTTTATACATTCTACAACTAATTTACTCTTTATTTCTTTGTTTTCTAGGTACTATTTGCATCAAAGAAAACAAAAAAAAGATCTAAAAAACTTAGATGAATGGCTTGTCTCCAATTTAAAATCTATTATTCCCTCTAGTATTAGAAAGATCCCTTGGAATGTTGTCTTTCCAATGGTTGTTTGGCTGATATGGATCAGGAGAAACAATCTTATTTTAAGATCCACCTTTGAATCCAACAACTGTTGGCTCACCAAAGTTCAAAACGTTATTAAAGAGTTTTGGGCAATTAAAGAATCTAATGTCCGAAAGCTTGTGATTTCCCAAATCAATGTCAAATAGGAACGTCCACTTGAAGGCTTTATTAAACTTAACACAAACAGCTCAGCTAGGGGTAATCCAAGCTTGGTTGGTGCTGGAGGTGTTTTTAAGGATTGTGATGGCAACTGGCTTGTTTGATACCATAGAAGTTTGGACACTATAACCAGTGTTTGTGCTGAATTGTGGGCGCTCTGCAATGGTCTTCGAATTGCTGTTAACTGTGGTTTCATGAAACTAATAATTGAAGCAGACTCACAAATTATTATCAAGTATGTGCTTCATGGGATTTCAACTCACCATACTTATATTGATATTGTTGATGATTGCAAGTTGTTACTTTAGAAGTTGGAAGAAGTTAGAATTGGACATATTTTCAAAGAAGCGAATAGATGCGTTGATCGTTTGGTGAAGATGGGTGTCGACTCTAGCTCTACTTTTTCAATGTCTAAAGATCCCTCTAGGGATCTTATTCTTTTTCTTTTGGCTGACTATATGGGAATCTAATTTCCTAAAAACTATCATTGTGAACCTCCTTAAAGGCTTTTTATTTTAATGAATGTTCCTTTTTCACCAAAAAGAGAACCTTGATTAAGATGCTAGCCTAGATGTATGGGTAAGGTATAATAAGCATCCGAATATAAAAAATGAGCCAATCAATTATTCAAATACCCTCAAAGATGAAATTAAACAACCTTCTCTAGAAAGCTATAAATAGATATGTACATTTTATGATTAAGATAAGTACATCTTAGATGAACTTTTGCATATTTCTTCCAATTTAGAAAATAATTAAAGGAATTCAAATACTTGAATAGAAACTAGCCTTGTCTAGAGAACATTGAATAATATATAGAATTTGAATACCGTGGAATAAGTAATTGAATACCATTTATATAGAGGAAGAAAATTTATGTACATGAGTGATAAACATATGTACATCCGATATAAACATTTGTATGGTATCTTTAATTCAAAAAATTTTGTTGATAATTCGAATACCTTTATCTAAGAATTCAGATACCTTTATTTATGAAGCATTAATAATTGGATTAAATACCATTTAGTACAAAAGTTTAAAAGGTTATGTACTTTCTATTGTAGAGATATGTACATGTGGTATTAACATAAGCACCTTTCTTCAAATTTAGAAAATAATCTTAATAATTCGAATACCTTTATCTAGGAATTCGAATACAGTTTATGGCTCGAGAATTGAAACACTTTAAGAATTCAAATATCTTTATCAGGTATTCAAATTCTTTTAAAGTCCTATTAAAGAATATGTATACCATGTAAGAAAGAAACATACATCCATATGTACATATGTACAATTCTTCAAATTTACAAATTAATGTGGAGAATTCAAATAAATTTTCATGTGTTTGACTACCCATTTGTAGAATTTGAATTTAAAGCAAGCACGTTTAACAACAGAAGAGAAATTTAAGAAGCTTGATTAGATTACATATTAAAGTTTAACAACATATACAACATAATATTAATAAAAATAATGTTTAAAAGCCCAAAATCAAGTAGTGTTTTAAGATTTAAACATAATATTATGTTAAAAATTTCAAAAAATCACTTCAAACATGGCTGGTCCAATTTTCTTGATGATGCAAGTATTACCAACTTTCAGTTGATCGTCAAAAGCAAAGTTTTTCAACCTCTTGAAAAAGTTTTGTTTCGAACAAGTAGATGCAATGAGCATTCCATCTTCTGTTATCTTCTGAGAGACAAAGTGTGAGATTCACTGAGTGTTTTGGGAGGAATCTATTATGGAATTTGCTGGCACATGCTGAATGAGCAAAAAATTCAAATGATTATTACTGAAAACTAGAATCAATAGAAAAAAAAATATTTTTGAAGACGTATTTTTTACCAAAATTTAACATCATTCAACATTAGCAGGAGCTCATCAATCTCTGAAAAGAACATGTATTAGCGTAAATGTTTGAGGCAAAATCTTCCATTGGTATTGGGTTTGAATGTTCAGCTTCTTGAATTAGTGAGACAAGAAGATCTTGTTCTTTCATACCACTTGTAAATTAAAAACAACATTTCACTGGAGACATAATATAAAAATCAAACAAAATGATGTGTCCAATCAAGACGAGAACCTTTTTTGTCTTCAATTTCAACAAGTTTTATAAGCCATCCTTGTTGTGTGTGTAGACAAAAATCAAAAGTTATGTTTTAATTAAGGGTGAATGCAACATATTCTCCTAATTTGATGCAATGTTCCCCGATAAAACGAAGCCAATCACAATGAAAACACCATTGATGGTAAAACAGGCTTAATTTCATTTTAGAGGGAATGCTTAGTTGTGAGAATCACATATTTTGGTACTACTACATGTGTTAGACTTCTCACTACTGTTCAATTTCGGTGTATTTCGCAGGTATAAAAGGACACAGTATGGTAGGTCCCACAGACCCTGTAGTGCCCGAATGGATAGGAGGCTTGGCACACTCAATAAAGATAGCTGAATAAGCCTATGGTAAGAATTTAGAACCCCAAATCCTGTATTTAAATTATTTTTGGGAAGTATGCCAACAAATTAGAAAATGACGATTAAAAACATAGCCCGATTGAACTTTTACGAATAATAGTCAAACTAAATTGACTTTTGACCAACTAACTGAAGTATGATAATCTAAGTGTAAATAAGTTCTAGGCAATTTCAATAGATAGACAGAATCATACGTAAAGTAATCAATTTACACGATTGACTCGGTAAGGGTATTTTCGTAATTTCACCCTTATGATTAGTCAAACCTTAATAAAACCCCATACATTCATTATAATAAGTTCAATAATAATATTAATGATGAAATAAAATATTTTGGAGTTAAATTGAATAGTTAAAATTATGAAAGTTTAAGGGCAAAATTATCCAAAATCATTATAAATAAGGGCATTTTGGTCATTTTGCATACAAGATAATTATAAAAGAAATTTCTACACTCTCTTAAGGGGCTTGCCACACCATCATCTTCAACCTTTCATCTCTTCCACCATAGCCAACCTTAAGCAAAATAAGAAAGCTACCAGAACACTAACAAAACAAGCTTAAAACCGAAAACTCTCTTCTGCAAACTTGTCCCAAATTCAGTGCTCTACAAGCCCATACCAATATCTTGTGGTAAAGTGGACAAAATCAAGGAGTTATAATCCCTCTTGAATTTGGCCAAACACTAAAGGTAGGGAAGCTTTAATTTTTCTTATGATTTAATGTTAGTAAGTGATGTAATTAAGGTAGTTAAGCATGAATTTGGCCATAGATTGAATTAGAACTACCTCAAACACTTCCTTAGGGTTTCGGCCATGATGAGGAATTCATGATTCATGATGTTTTGATGCATGAAATGTGCTAAATGGATTAAGAATAATGATAGAACATGAAACTAAGCTTAAATTGTTGAAAAAACTTGAGTAGTCTTCCATGAAGCATTCAACCATGATAAGGGGACCATGTAATAGTGCTCAATTTGATGTGTTTTAGGTTCCATAATATTGTATAAATTAAGAGAAGACTGCCGGTGCGATCAAAATAAAAAACGGAGTTGAATTAGGCATAGTTGCATTTTAGCACGGTGTAAATTAGATTAGATTAGTGACTATTGTAGACAATGTAATAGATTTTAATGAAGAAGAATTTATTATAATTAAAGTATGGTGAAATAATGGTGTTGTCATAATGTTTTGCAACCCGGGAATGAGAATAATCGCGTGGTGCTGTTGGTGATTTCGGTAGGAATTGACAGGTAAGGGTTGAGTATGGAAGACGTAAGGATACTGTGAATGCATTTTGTAGTTGAAAATGACTTTAAGAAATTATTTTGAAGCCAATTGCTTTGGAATTGTTGAAATTGTGGACTCTAGCTAGTTTTATAAATTGTGTTTTCATTGCAGGAATGCTAAGTTAGAAATAACCGTTATACTGCTGAAAATTTTAATAATTTTATGGAATTATATCTCAATATTCTTGAGTATTAGAAATGGAAGGTTTATTAAGTTAATTTCATCTTATTCATTGAAATTCCATATTTTCTCTAAACACAGAAAAACAATATTTAAAAATTCATGTTATCAAATTTTACGTACGTAAGAGTATTGGCATGTTCTTATAACTTGTTTATAAATAAATAAAACATTTTTATAAAAAAAATATTAAACTATAAATATTTTATGAATTTTTATTACCGAACAGCTTGTGTTTTCCAACATATGCATTTATGGACTAACTGAAGATTTTATCACTGGAATTGATTTCTTAAATAGTGTTTATACTATTTATAAATTGTTTTGAGACTGTTAGGCCCCGTATCACGCTGACTGTTACTGTTGTTAGCTTTCGCAGTTGTAACCTAGCAAGTGTACACTATGAACCCCACTGTGACTATAGCCATATGTCTTACTGTTACTGTTTCTCCCTTCTTGGGATACTGTTTTGGTATGATATCTATTAGGTGTTGCCTAGTCTCCACTATGCTATTTTTCTTAATTGAATTTCATACTGATACTGAACTAAATTTTTTATATATCGACTACACTGAAATTTTGAAATTGTTTACTGAATTGTTACTAGATTTCCATATTGAACTGCTTACTGAATTGATTCATTTAAACTATTTGCATATTGAATTACTGCATAATACAATTTCAAAGTGATTTATATTGTTTATTCATTTCATCATCAACTGTTTATTCCCCATAGTTGCAACTAGAGACTAAAACATGACAGGTACTTCAAAGTACCTCCCATACTCTATCTGGTTACCTAGCCGACTATAGTATCCTTCCTTAAATGCCCATAGTGTACTACTAGAAATTAAATGATCTTATGCATATAGATTTCATAGTATCAGTTATTGCATACGAATTTCTTACTAGGTATTATGCTCACCCCCTCTTTTCCTTCTTCACAGATTATCCTCAGTGATATACCGTTCCACTGAGTGGCTGCACTTTGGGTACCCTCAAGCTACAGTTGCTATATCGTGGAGGTATATTTTTTTTATTTTATATGTTCAGACATTGGTGTACAGTACTACTTTTGTATAATTTATATACGAGGGATCTAAGTTAGTGAACTGTACTGAAAATAACACATTTCATGTAAATATTAATATCAGTTATACATAGTCTTTTAATTACAAATTGATTATCGTGGTAAGTGAATGGTATAAAGGCATCGCAAGCAGCCCAACCAACTGACTGTATATGTGATTATTGATATTTACTATATATAATGGAACGTTACAGTAAAATTAGTATCAGAGCGAGGTTGGTCTAATATCTGTCATTGTCTTTATGTCTAAATAGAATTGCATCCCCTATAGTACTGTAATAGTTTGAATGTATAAATGATTCAAGCGATTGAAAATCGATTTAAATATCTATGCTATGAAGAATGAGTGGATGAAGGGTTATCTATCAAGGTAGAAGACGAGGTAGGGCAAAGTCGACTCTAAAGCTAACACCAGAACCTACCCTAAAACCTGCTCTCCCTCCGCAACCCCTAAAGTCCAAATACGAGAATTTCGAGGGTGGAACGGATGCTCGCTAATTTTATAGCAATGTATAATGCTGACAGAGCTAGAGCAACACCACCAGAAGTAACACCACCCCTACCTCAACCTACACATGTAGCTCCAGAGCCATAACGAGCTTTACAACCTGAGCCCCAGCCACATGCAGCATGGTAGCCACCAATTCAACTGCAGCCTGCAAACATTGAGTCTTATTGTGATGTTAATTTAGTGCGGTAGTTTAAGAAGCTGGATCCTCCGAAGTTTAAGGGAGATAAGGATCCGATGGTGCAGAGCACGGGGTTAATGCGTAGAGAAGTTATTTAAGTACATGAGGTGTTCTAAGATTGAGAAGATGGGCTTAGCTGTATTTCAGTTGACAGATGATGTGGAGCACTGGTGGAAGTCCACCCAGATAGTACTGTTAGCTCAACATCCGATGGTGACATGGACTATATTTTTGGAGGCTTTTCATAGATAGTATATTCCTCGCATGGCACAAAAGAAATTGTAGCAGGAGTTTCTGGAGTTGACACAAGAGAGAGTATGACTGTAGACCAGTACGAGTCCAGATTCACCACACTGAGTCGTTTCGATCCTCAAACCTGGATGAGTGAGGAGCATAAGATTGACAGATTTATGGCAGGTTTGAGACCTTTTATTTAGACCCTTTTAGTCCTATTTGATATCCAGACTTATGATGAGGCGGTGCGACAAGCTCAGCTTAGTGAGCGGGACTACGAGCAATTCCATGTTGATACTAGGTCTAAGGGTAAAGGGAAAGGAAAAGAGAAGGTTAAGCAAAGTTTTGAGGACTGAGTGGGGAGATGGTAGCCTAAGAAGGCTAAGACATCAAGCATCGGGATTTTAGATGATAATACAGTTAAGTTTGTTTTTACTGCTCCTACTACTAGCCTTACCACTACACAGGGGAGTACAGCGACCAGGTGTGTTCATTGTAGGAGTTCGCACGGTACTCGACCTTATTATCTGCTTACTAAGGCTTGTTTTCGAAGTGGACAGAGAGGGCATATGATTAGAGATTGCCTAATGTTGAGAGAGACAGCTGCATCTACCGCTCCTGTTACAGTTCCACCCACAGCAGTAGTAGCTCCAAGTGAATCAAAGAAGGCGACACCTTCATAGCCTAAGAGAGCGACAATGGTAGAAAAGGGTAAGAAGGATGTGACCCAGGGTAAGGTGTAGCAATTGATCAGGAGACTGCTGATACTTCTGCAGATGTCATTAGGGGTAAGATCTATATTTTTTATATTTCTTTACTTGCACTATTTGATCCTGGTTCTACATACTCTTTTGTGTCACCTGTATATGCTAGTAAAATACCGGTAGAATCTGAACCCTTAAGGTATACTTTACAGATAAATACACCCTTTAAAAATTGCAAAGGACTGATATTTTATATAAAACTGTAAAGTGACAAGAGGAGAGAAGGAAACTATAGCTAACCTAATTTTGTTAAACATGTATGATTTTGATGTAATTTTAAGAATAGATTGGCTAGCTGCAATCTATGTTAGCTTGATTATTATAACCTTCTCTCATCCTGAACATTCTACTGTAAAGTTGTTAGATAAGTAATGAAAGTAAAATAATTATTACTAAATTATTTAAGTGTCATGTTGATGTAATTGAAGGATTCGTTGCATATGTTGAGGACGTAGAAAGGAAACATATGGAGTTGCACGAGATTCCCGTAGTCAAGGATTTCCCCAATGTGTTTTCTGATGAATTGTCAGAATTACCACCAGATTGGGAGATCGAATTTACTTTTGATTTGGCACCTGGTACAAAGCCTATTTTTAAACCACCGTACAGGATGGCGCTAGTAGAGCTGTATGAACTAAGAAGTAGCTCCAAAAGTTATTGGATAAGGGCTTTATTCGCCCCAGTGTATCTCCTTAGGGAGCACCAGTTCTATTCGTCCAGAAGAAGGATGGTAGCTTGTGACTTTGCATAGATTACCGGTTGCTTAATAAAGTTACCATTAAGAATAAATACCCCTTGCCCAAGATCGATGATCTCTTTGATCAACTCAAGGGTGCACAAGTGTTTTCCAAGATTGACCTCTGATCAGGGTATCATCAATTGAAGATCCGAGAAGCTGATGTCCCTAAGACGACATTCAAGACTCGGTATGGTTATTACAAGTTCTTGGTAATGCCTTTTGGACTGACTAATGCCCTTTCAGCTTTCATGAATTTGATGAATGAAGTGTTTAAGCCATACCTGGATAAGTTTTTCATTGTCTTTATCGATGATATCTTGGTATATTCCAAGTCACCGGAGGAGCATGAGCAGCAACTCTACATTATCCTACAAACACTCAGGGACCGGAGGCTCTATGCCAAGTTCAGTAAGTGCGAGTTCTGGCTAGATCACATTACATTTATGGGACATGTTGTATCTAAAGACGGAGTGTCTGTAGATCCATCTAAGATTGAAGCCATTATGCGGTGGGAGAGACCAAAGACGGTGACAAAGATAAGAAGTTTCTTAGGTCTAATCGGATATTACCGCTGATTTGTTGAGGGATTCTTGAGATTAGTTGCTCCACTAACATGTAAGGATGTTAAGTTCGAGTAAACAGATGCGTGTGAGTGCAGTTTTCAGGAACTGAAGCATAGATTAACTACTGCTCCCATCTTTACCATTTCCAACGGATTAGGAGGTTTCTCAATCTACAGTGATGCTTTCTTATTGGGATTAGGTTGTGTTCTCATGCAGAATGGGAAAGTCATTACTTATAGTTCCAGATAGTTGAAGGAGCATGAGAAGAATTATCCTACACATGACTAGGAATTAGCTATCGTGGTGTTTGCATTGAAAATATGGTGGCACTATCTCTATGGAGAGAAATTCCAGGTATATACAGATCATAAGAGTCTCAAGTATCTGTTCTCGCAGTGTGAGTTGAACATGAGACAGTGTTAATGGATGGAGCTGTTAAAGGATTATAACTGCGGGATCTTATACCGCTCGAAAAAAGCAAACGTGGTGCAAATGCTTTGAGTAAGAAACTCATCGGTATGGTGCCATACATGATGATTCGGGAGTATGCTTTACTAGAACAGTTCTAGAGCCTCAGTTTGAATGTTGTTTCCTCTGAAAGATATGGTTTCACTGCCAGCCTTCGAGTAGAACTGAATTTGATAGATAAAATAAAAAATGCTCAGAGGGATGATGCACATTGTTTAGAGATTGCCAGTCAAGTGCAGATGGGAGTTTAGTTGGATTATGGGGTTGGCACTAGTGGTATATTGAGGTTCAGAGGCAGAATTTGTATTCCCGATGATTGGCAATTAAAGGATCTGATTTTGATAGAGACCCATTCGTCTAGGTACACTCTGTATCTAGGCAGTAATAAAATGTACCATAATCTGCGTAGGGTACATTAGTGGCCTAAAATTAAATGAGACATCACAGAGTTTGTTGCTAGATGTCTCACATGCTAGCAGGTAAAGATAAAGCATCAGAAGCCTGCAGGGTTATTACAGCCTTTACCGATTCCAATGTGAAAATGGGAGCACATAACAATGGACTTCATCATGGGTTTACTAAAGACCCGAAGGAATCATGATGACATTTGGGTGATTGTTGATAGATTGACGAAGTTTGCCCACTTTCTTGCCATCAAATCTACTGATTCCCTTTAATGCCTTAGCTGATTTATGTGTTAAGGAAATTGTCAGACTAGATGAAGTTCTAGTGAGCACCACTTCTAACAGGGATTCCAAGTTCACCTCTCATTTCTGGGAGAGATTTCAGGAGGCCATGGGATGCCGATTGAATTTTAGCATCGCTTTTCATCCGCAGATTGACGGACAGTCCGAGTGCACTATTCAAATGCTCGAGGATATGTTGAGAGCATACGCATTGGATTTTAAAGGCTCTTGGGACGACCACCTGACACTAGCCGAATTTGCATATAATAATAATTACCATTCTAGTATCGGTATGGCACCATACGAAGCTCTTTATGGCAGACAATGCAGATCCCTAGTTGCTTGAAAGAAATGGATTGAAAAATATTAGCTCCCGATTTGGTAGAGCAGGCTTTTCTAGATGTACAGATTATCTGTGAGAGATTAAAGACTGCACAAAGTCGGCAAAAGAGTTACGCTGATAATAGGCACTGACCTTTAGAGTTCTCGGTTGGAGACTCAGCTTTTCTGAAAGTCTCACCTTCTAAAAACATCATGCAATTTGGAAAGAAAGGGAAATTGAGTCCTCCATATATCGGGCCATTCGAGATCTTAATAAAATCTTAATAAAACCCCATCCCTTCATTAGAATAAGTTCAATAATAATATTTATGATGGAATGAAATATTTTGGAGTTAAATTGAATAGTTAAAAATATTATGGAAGTTTAAAGGCAAAATTGTCCAAAATCATTATAAATAAGGGCATTTTGGTCATTTTGCATACAAGATAATTATAAAAGAAACTTCTACACTCTCTTAAGGGGCCAGCCAAACCATCATCTTCAACCTTTCATCTCTTCCACCATAGCCAACCTTAAGCAAAAATAAGTAAGCTTCCAAAACACTAACAAAACAAGCTTAAAACCGAAAACTCTCTTCTGCAAACTCATCACAAATTCAGTGCTCTACAAGCTTATACCAATATCTCATGGTAAAGTGGACAAAATCAAGGAGTTAGAATCCCCCTTGAATTCGACCAAATAGTAAAGGTAAGGAAGCTTTGATTTTTCTTATGATTTAATGTCACTAAGTGATGTAATTAAGGTAGTTAAGCATGAATTTGGCCATGGATTGAATTAGAACTACCTTAAACACTCCCTTAGGGTTTCAACCATGATGAGGAATTCATGATTCACGATGTTTTGATGCATGAAAATGGTGCTAAATGGATTAAGAACAATGATAGAACATGAAACTAAGCTTAAATTGTTGAAAAAGTTTGAGTAGTCTTCCATGGCCATGATAAGGGGACCATGAAATGGTACTCAATTTGATGTTTTTAGATTCCATAATATTGTATAAATTAATAGAAGACTGCCGTTGTGATCGAAATCAAAAACAGAGTTGAATTAGGCATAGTTGCATTTTAGCACCAGTGTAAATTAAACTGGATTAGTGACTACTGTAGACAATGTGTTAGATTTTAATAAAGAAAAATTTATTATAATTAAAGTATGGTAAAATAATGGTGTTTTCATAATGTTTTGCAACTTGGGAGTGAGAATAATCGCGTGGTGCTGTTGGTGATTTCGATAGGAATGGACAGGTAAGGGATGAGTATGGAAGACGTAGGGATACTGTGAATGCATTTTGTGGTTGAAAAATGATTTTAAGAGATTATTTTGAAGTCAATTGCTTTGGAATTGTTGAAATTGTGGACTCTAGCTGGTTTTATAAATTGTATTTTCACTGTAAGAAGGCTAAGTTAGAAACAGCCGTTATAATGCCGAAAATTTTAATAATTTTATGGAATTATATATCAATATTCTTGAACATTAGAAATGGAAGGTTTATTAAGTTAATTTCATCTTATTCATTGAAATTCCATATTTTCTCTAAATACCGAAAAACAATATTTAAAAATTCATGTCATCAAATTTTACGTACGTAAGAGTACTGACATGTTCTTATAACTTGTATACAAATAAATAGAACATTCTTAGAATAGAATACTAAACTATGAATATTTTATGAATTTTTATTACCGAACTGCTTATATTTTTCAACATATGCATTTATGAACTGACTGAAGATTTTATCACTGGAATTAATTTCTTAAATAGTGTTTATATTGTTTATAAATTGTTTTGAGACTGCTATGCCCCATATCATGGTGACTGTTACTGTTACTGTACTGTTGCTGATAAACCTGCCAAGTCTTCATCTAGCAAGTGTACACTGTGGACCCCACTATGACTATGGCCATATGTCTTACTGTTACTGTATCTCCCTTCTTGGGATACTGTTATGACATGATATCTATTAGGTGTTGCTTGGTCTCCATTGTATTGTTTTACTTAATTGAATTTCATACTGATATTGAACTAAATTGTTTATATATCAACTGCATTGAAATTTTTAAATTGTTACTGGATTTCCACATTGAACTGCTTACTAAATTGATTCATTTAAACTATTTGTATATTGAATTACTGCATAATACAATTTTAAAGTGATTTATACTATTTATTCATTTCATCATCAACTGTTTATTCCCTATAGTGGCAACTAGGTACCAGAACACAATAGGTACTTCAAAATACCTCCCATACTTTATCCAGTTACCTAGCTGACTATAGTATCCTTCCTAAAATGCCGATAGTATACTGCTAGGAATTAAATGATTTTATGCATATAGATTTCATAGTATTAGTTCTTGCATACGAATTTCTTACTAGGCATTAAGCTCACCCCCTCTTTTCCCTCCTCACAGATTATCTTCAGTGATATACCATTCCACTGAGTGGCTGCACTTTTGGTACTCTCAGGCAGCAGTTGCTATATCGTGGAGGTATATTTTATTTTATGTTATATGTTCAGACGTTGGTGTATAGTACTACTTTTGTATAATTTATATACAGGGGATGTAAATTAGGGGAAGTAAATTAGTGAAATGTACTGAAAATAACACTTTTCATGTAAATATTAATATTAGTTATACATAGTGTTTTGATAGGATGATATTTTGTGAATTTTATATGTGCTAATATATTTGCTTTATTGATGTTTTATGCCTAAAAGAGCTTACTAATGTTTATTTTATGTTTTAGGTATTAAATATCAGAGTTGGAATAAAAAGAAGCTAAAAAGAGCAAAGTGCAGTATTTTCTGTCCAGCTTGAAAGATTGACATTTTTGACCAATTTAACGACCTTATCTCAAGATGTGGCCTTCATGGAAGTTGTAGAGGACTTCTCAAGGTTTCCAGAATGTCCAAGATCGCAAAAATCGGAGTTCATTTGGTGGGTCAAACGTCTGGACAAAATCAGTACGAAATTCTGGGCAGAAAAACGAGATTGAGAAGAAATTCCAACAAAGCAAGTTCAAGACCAGATTTTGTTGAGAGAAGATAGTTTCTTAATTTTATTTTGTCTTAGATCTGTAATTAATTAATAAAAATAGGCCTTCGGAATTTTACTTAGAAAATAATTGTAAAAAGATGATGAGATAAAGGTAAGAGTTTGACTAGTCAAATTACTTGTTTCCCAAGTAAACTCTTATCTGAATCCCACATTGCTTAGGAAAGTCTTTTAAACTCTTCCTTAGGCCTATATAAAGAGCACAAGGCTCTCATAAACAGAAATCCCTCAAATCCCTCTAATCCCTCTCCTCCCTCTTCTCTTTTAGTCTTGTAGGATTTTCTTTAGGGTTTTTAATAAAATTTTATTTTTCTTTATTTTTAATTAGTTTCAGATTTCTTTATTATTATTTTTAATTCAGATTTTGTTTTCTTTATTTAAATTAATATTGTTTGTGTGTTCTTGCTTGCTACTTTATAATCTTGATTAGTAATTCTGATTTTATATTATTAAAGATTGCTTCTTTGATTGTTTCTTGCATGATATTTGTGATCTTTATAATATATAACTTGAATTATATGATCTTGAATATGTCTAGTGAGTAGTTTTCTTATTCAGTTATGAGGTAAATTAATTATTCTTGGGAAAAGCATGTTGTGAGATTCTTGAACCTATTATATAATTGTTGATTAAGTATCCAAGATTCTCTGAGCACATTATAATGATTGTTTGTTTGATTAGATAGGGTGCACACTATTTAGTTAAATTAAATAATCTACCGCCAGATTAAAAACATAAGTCCGTAATTGCTTGTGGAGTTAATCACTAGGGATGGAGGAGAATTAAGGTTTAGATTAAATAAACCGAGCTTATGTGTTTGTTATCTAATGTCAACCCATATCTTTCTTGTTGTTAATGCTGCTACAACTTATATCTAGAGAGCTTGTTCTAGGTAGGTTAAGTAGTTAGAGATTAGTTAAAGAGCTTGTTTTAACTAACGACTCAGTAAGGAAAGATGGTGTAACAGAGCTTGTTGTTATGCTACGGTTGACTATTTAATTGACAATGATATTTTGTAATCAATGATCAACATCAAAATCCAAGAATGATTGATTGCCTCGTAACTGAAGCTTTTTGCTATTTGTCTTTGATACTTAATAATTCTTATTTTCTTTATTTTAGAATAGTCTCCAAAACCCCCAAACTTCTTCTTTCCCTAAACCCTAAGATTAGATTTTTAATTTAATAATTAACTTAAATAATTCAGTCTCTGTGGGTTCGACCCTTGCTCCGCTATCTACATAGTAGAGTTAGGAAATTTTATTTTTGGTGACTGACGACACTCATCATGTTTTAATTACAAATTGATTTTTGTGGTAAATGAATGGTATAAAAGCATCGCAGATAGCCCCACCAACTAACTGTATATGTGATTAATAATATTTACTATATATAATAGAACGTTACACTAGTGGACCTCTCAAGTAAATAGTTGTTGGTGTTTTTTGGATCTACTATATATCGATGAGCAATACCTTCGATAGATACTAATGTAAACATTAGAAGTTAACAATGGTCAACATGACATTTATGCATCCTTAAGATCATGCGCTACATCATTAGATAAGGAAACGCATGCAATGATTAAAGTAAAGATAAAATCATGGCAGGCAAAGAAGTTTTAGATATATACATATAGATCCATCAATTGCAGCAAACATATAAAACATTAAAAAACACAAAAAAAAATTAAGTTTGAATGTAGAAGTGCTCACCATCAAATCAGATGTGACATAGTCATGGTTCATGTGTAATAGTCCGAATGTACAGTAAATAACACATTTTACATATAAATTTACGGTTGGGTTGTTTGTGATGCCTTTAACACTTAAACAGTAACAGTAATAAATAGTAACTCTAATTAATTTATAGAAATTCAGAATATGTAATTTAACATTTTTTTTACACTTTATATCCCTTGTTCCTATTTTACAATTTAAGTAGTACTGTATAATACATCTGAATGTTTAAAGAAAATACAAATACCTCCTGGATCAACACAAAGCAGTCTCGAGTAACCTAAAATGCAGGCAATATGCTCTAATGTATACCCCATAATCACTTATATTATCTTGTAGAGTGAAAAAAATAAAGGGGTGAGCAAAACGTGCTTAGTAAAGGAATCATATGTAAGACTGATATAATGAAATCTATATGCTCGAAAACATTTATTATCTAAACAGTTCACTAGGTACCGTAATGGGAAGGATACTATAGTCAGCCAGACAATCCAGATAGAGTATGGAAGGTATTTTGAAATACCTATCTTGTCTCGAAAACCCAGAGTGACTATAGGGAGTAGTGTATAAATTTTCGATATAAAACAATTTAGTAAAGTTCCATAAATAAATGGTAATAAAACCATTTAATTAAACACTTCAGTAAACACTTGAAAACACTTACAGTAACAGTAATAGAAATAGTACAGTAAACCGTTTAGATTAACAGTAGTAATTGTATAGAAATAGTTCACTAACAGTAATATAGGAGTACGAAAAATAGTAGAAACAGAAGTTAACACAGTAAACATTTCAGCAAAACAGTGACTAATCAGTTCAGTAAACAATTTCACTTTAACAGTGATTAATTTGGTAACACATTCAGTGGTAACAATTTAGCGATAGTAATAGTTTTCAGTAAACAGTAACAGTTCAGTAAACAGTAGTGGTTTCAGTAAATAATTATGTTTAGAAACAATAAAATGATCATTTTGAATCATTTACAGTTCAGTAAAACACTTTGGTAACAGTTTGATACAGTACTCTTTACAGTAACGGTAAAACAGTTCAGTATTGGTACGATAATAGTACAGTAACAGTTCAATAAAATTTTCAAAATCAGTAAAAAAACTCCATAAAACACTTTAATTCAGTATACAATGATGATTCAATACAGTTCAGTAAAATAGTAAACAGTAATTATCATTCAATAAAACAGTTAATAGTAATTCACAATTCGAAAAAACAATTAACAATGGTTCACAGTTCAGTAACAGTAAATAGTAGGTGGAGACTAGGCATCACCCTCGGTATATCATGCTATAATCCCCATAGGGAAAGTAATAGTAGACAGTAAGATCTATGGCCATAGTCTATAAATGTCCTCAAAGTACACTTGCCAAGTGTCCCTAGGACAACTGATGACTTGGCAGGTCTATCAGCCACAGTAACAGTACAGTAAACAGTGAGCATGATATGGGGCCTAACAGTCTCCATACATTTTATTTACAGTGGAAAATACCCTTAAGGAAAATAAATATATATTATTAAAATTTAATAAAATTCCAAAAAGGTATTTAACTTCACATTTAACAGTACAGTGAAAACATTCAATAAAATATTCATGTTTCAGTGAGAAATTTTAAACATTCTAATTTATTGTGAAATGTTTCAAAGAATGTGTTGGACATTTCACTTCGATAAAACTCATTTACATGAATATTTAAATAATATTTTTCGATAAAATTTCAATTTATGGAAAATATTGGAAATAAATTCCAAAACATACAATTTCACTCATTTTATGCACGTTAAATATTTCATGATAATTTAGAATATTTTAGAAAATTTTGGAGGAAATTTCGGCACCATAACAGCTGCAATTACCCTAACCCCCTGCACTTAAACACAATATTTATACCAGCCGTAAACCACAGATTTGCATGATTTCAAAGGAAATTCAATACCAAATAATTTCATAGAATTAATTTCATAAAAATCATGCATTCGCTATATCCCTACGGCTTCCACACTCATCCCTTACCTGTCAAGTATTACCAATCTTCTCGATAGCACCACACAAAATCCATTTATTCTAGCTGCAAAACAATTTCACCAAAATTCTTAGCTCATTTAATACTTATTTTTAAGCCACATTTCATGTCTAATTGCAGCCACATGGTACACTGCTAATGTCTAACCGATGTAATTTACACCGGTAGTAAAACATAACTCTCACGTTTTAGCTCCGATTTCATATCCGATTTCACTAATGATCTTCTCTTAATTTCTACATTAATTTGGCATATTAACCTCATGAAATGTAGCATTCTAAGCTACCCAAAGAGGCTTGGCTGAATGGTCCCTTAAGGTACCTTATTGATTTTCAACAATCTATGTTTACCAAGCTTAAAATCCATGTCTATTTTCTTATTTCCCATCATTTTTATGCAAAGAACTACATGGTTTCCTCATGTTCGTAGCTTGGCCGAAACCCGTTCCCATGCTGAATTTTTATTTAGCCATTATTAATTAGATCTAATGCTAGAAACATTTTCTACACACTTGGATTAATAAAAAACCACCCTTGAAATTAAATAAAACACAATGTATGGAAGAAATCATACCTTGACCGAATCTTTCACTTCCCCTTTCTCCTTGTATAGTCACTTATTCAATATGTTTTTGGTTGGGTTTGATAAAGCTCAAGATGTAGACCAATTTTGCTAGAAATAAGGTTAGTGAAATAATGATGTTTTAATATGATTTTTGTTAATTTTTGTTTTCTTCTCTTTTTCTTCTTCAATGGAGGGACGTGAGGTGAGGTTGAAGATGAGTGGGGTGGCCGGCTGAAGAAAGAAAGAATATTTGAGAATATTCTAGATAGGGACAAAATTACCTAAATGCCTTTGATTATGTAAATTTCGAACAATTTTGCCCTTAAACTTCCGTAGTCGTAAAAACTATGTAATCGTACTCTAAAATTTCATATTTCACTGCCAAATAATCTTATTGGTTGTATTTTAATGAATGGAGGTGGTTTCGTCAATGCGCATTGCACTGATAATGAAAAATTATGAAATTACCCCTATCAAACTGCCAGCGAAATTTTTCGATTTAACCACAAATTTGATCAATCTCTCGACACTATCTTATTCCCCATTTCATGTGGAATATCATGATATTTTTACTTCGTCCCAACTCATTTTATTTTGGGCACAATTTATGAAAATGGCCTCGGGATATAAACGTCATTTTCCAATTTGTTTTCCACCTCCACAAAATAATTCAAAATAATTTAAAATAATATAATTCAATGATTTTAAACATTAAAATCATCATATTATATTTTATTACACCACTGTACATAGCATTTTCAGTCTCGACCCATTTGAACACATTAAAAGTCAGTGGGCCCACATCACACTTTCACTTGTAATTACTTAACACATTACTTTCACTCAATAATTAATTACATATCACATGTATAGTATAGTAGAATTGGGTCTCACATAATGACTTTAACAAATTGGGGCCAATGGTGATTTTAGTCTTGAAAGAGAGTTGGGGATTCATGGTGTGTTTTTTGGTGTGAGAATATGTAGGGTTATGGTTCGTGTTTGGCAGAAAGAAATGAAGAGTAAGGAAAGGAACGATGGTTGAGAATAGCATTAAAGCTACATAATTAATTTGAATAAAGTATTTGAATTCCTATTTAAGGTATTCAAATACCATAATTTTTCTCTTGCAATAGAAGACACATACATATATTCATAAAAGGTGTAAATATGTTTATATAATATGCAGTAAATTGTTCAGAGAAGAAAGGAAAATATTTGCTATTAGAATACTCTTAAAGTGGCAATCGAATACATATTGTACAAAGCTATAAACAAATATGTACATTTTATGATAACCTTAAGTACATATATTCATAAAACTTGCAAATATAGTGGGAATTTGAATAGCATTAAATAAGGATTTGAATACCTTCAAGGACAAGGCCTTATTAAGATACCTAAAAATTTGTTGAAAATTCGAATACCTCTAAAAAGGAATTTGAATACCATTATGGTTCATGTTTGGTGGAAAGAAATGCATGCAAATGAAAAAGAATATGAAGAAGCAAGAAAGAAACGATGGTTAAGAAGTAGAATTCATTAAGGGTAAAGAAGTAAAATCAATAAATGTAATTGAATTCGTACTTAAGGTATTCAAATGCCAAATGCCTCTTGAAATAGAAGACACGTACATACATTTTTTAAATAGGTATTTATGTTTATTTGAGATGTACATGTGTTCGTGTAGTTAAGTACATGAGGTATTGGAATTAGTTGAACTAGCATTCGAATTCATAAATATACAAATTCAAATACCTATAATAAGAAATTATTTAGATAAGAGAAGAAAATATTACTTATTCAAATACTTTTAAATAGGCAATCGATTAAAATTTTGTGCAAAGCTATAAACAAATATGTACATTTTATGATAAACTTAAGTACATATCTTCATGAAATTGAAAATATAATTGGAATTCAAATACTTTTAAAGAGGAATTCGAATACCTTTAAGGTGAAAGCTATATTAAAATACCTAGAAATTTGTTGGGGATTTGAATACCTTTAATAAAGAATTCGAATACCATTATTTACAAAGAAATAAAAGGATATGTACTTTTGTGATTCATATATGTGCTCGTAGATGAAGATATGTACTTTCGTCGAATTTAGAAATTACTTTCTAGAATTCAAAGTTTAATATAGGAATTTGAATGTCTCAATGGACAACTCTCCATTAATATATTTAAAAATATATCAAGAATTCAAATACCTTTAAGGATAAATTCGAGTTCCAATATTTATAAAGTTATAAAACTATATGTGCATTATATGATTCATATATTTACCTCCTATTTTAAGATATGTACATCTTTTTCAAATCAGAATTTAATATGAGTTATTCGAATACCTAAAAGTGGAATTTGAATACTATTATACAAAGCTATAAAACTTTATGTACTTTTAACTAGTAATTTGATTACCTTTTAATTTTAGAAAATTACTAGTCCTTTAAATACCTTCTAATATTAGGAATTACCCTATCTAATTTGTGTGGGAAATGAGAATAACGTTGCTTATTGAGATTAATTTCTCATATTTTTATTTTCTTTTTCATAACCCTAATAAGACACAAATTTTGGAGCTTCTTGGTGTGAATTACTCTTCTCAACCTTTGCTAAGTCTTTAATTTGGTAAAACTCTTGACTTATATTTTTGAGATGTACTCCTGCTAAGGAATAACTTTTGTTGATTCTTTTCCAACTCATTTCCAAGTCTAGGTTGTGGTAAGATACAAGACATTTTTACATTTCTAAACTAAACCTTGATTTCATATTAATTGATAATCATGCATTTATTCCTAAAATTGTTTCCTAATTTGAAGCTTCATTCAATTCCTAACCATACATTTCTACTTAGGAAAGTGCCATGTCAATTGCATTCTTAGATTTAAACCAACATTTTTTAAATGTCCTAAGTATTTAAAGTTTCAAATTCCACGAAGAGAGTGTTTGTTTACTACCATATTAATCATGTAGTTGTTATTGGTTCACATGAGAAGAAAATAGAGTATATTGGAGGAATAATAGTTGGGGTGATGTTGAATGAAGCACTGCATTTGAAGAATTGGTGTGCTAGGTCGAGAAGAAACTAGGGAGAACAGCAGTTGGAAAAGTTTTTAAGTATACTTTAGACATTAACCTTATAAAACTTGTTGATCTTGTTAATGACGTATATGTGAAAAATTTGAAATAATTTCTGACAGAAAGGCTCTATATTATTCAGTAACATAACGTAATACATATAGGGAGTGGCTGCAGTATGTCTGCCACAATACTAAGACTAAATAAGGAAAGGAAATAAAGGAGAGATCTGGTACATAATACCAGATTCTCTTTATTACAGAGGAGAGATCTGGTAATACCAGATTCTCTTTATTACAGAATACCAAAAATAAACTAACAAAATCCCTATAATTCCTAACTAACTTTAGGCAAGAATTCCACACTCTCCCTCAAGCTGGGTTGTAAATGTTGTACATACACAGCTTGTGACTCAGTTCTTCAAAGTTAGTTCTTGGAAGGGCCTTAGTGAGAATGTCTGCAGTTTGGGACCTTGTACGTGTGTAGATAAGTTGCACAATTGAGTTCTCGATCTTCTCTGAGATGAAGTGTCGATCTATCTCAATGTGTTTTGTTCGGTCATGATGCACAGGGTTCTTTGCAATGCTTATGGCTGCTTGATTGTCACAGAATATCTTGATAGGCTTATGATCAGCAACTCCTAGCTCACTAAGTAATTTCTGTATCCACATTCCTTCACAAATACCAAGAGCTAGTGCTCTAAATTCCGCTTCTGCACTACTTCTTGAGACTACAGGCTGTTTCTTGCTTCGCCAAGTCACAAGATTTCCCCATACATAGGAACAATACCCAGATGTGGATCGTCTGTCTGAAACATCTCCTGCCCAGTCAGCATCTGAGAAGACTTCAATCTCCCTATTGTCGTTCTTTTTGTATAACAATCCTCTTCCTGGTGTTATCTTAAGATACCTTAAAATTCTATTCACTGCTTCCATATGCTCTTCTGTTGGGTTGTTCATAAATTGACTTACAACACTAACAGAGAAACCAATGTCAGGTCGAGTGTGTGAGAGGTAGATGAGACGTCCCACAAGTCTTTGATATCTCCCTTTGTCGATTGGAGCACGATTTTGTTCAGTCCCAATCTTCTTAGTTGAATCCATTGGAGTGTCCGCAGGCTTACATCCCAACATACCTGTCTCCTTTAGTAAATCCAGAACATACTTACGTTGAGAGACAAATATACCTTTCTTAGATCGTGCCACCTCCATGCCAAGAAAATACTTGAGATAGCCAAGGTCTTTGATTTCAAAATTCCTGGGCTAAGAGTTTCTTCATTCTCAATAGTTCTTCCTCATAGTCACCCGTTAGGATGATGTCATCAACGTACACTATCAGTATTGCAACTTTCCTTTCTGAGGAGGAATTTACGAACAATGTGTGATCTGCCTGACACTGTGTGTATCCGTATCTCACCACTGACTTTGCAAACCTACCAAACCATGCACGTGGAGATTGCTTTAGTCCGTACAAAGATTTCCTAAGCTTACACACCTTATTGTGGTTAGAAGCAGTTTCCAGTCCCGGTGGTATCTCCATATACACTTCTTCTTCTAGATCACCATTTAAGAATGCATTTTTGACATCCAGTTGATGCAATGGCCAATCTTTGTTAGCTGCAAGAGAGAGCAAAACTCTAATAGTGTTGAGTTTGGCCACTGGGGTAAATGTTTCTTGGTAATCTATGCCATAAGACTGAGTAAAGCCCTTAGCAACAAGACGAGCTTTTAATCTCTCAATATTTCCATCAGCTTTATGTTTAATAGTGAAAATCCACTTACAGCCAACTGGTTTCTTTCCAGGAGGAAGATTTGAGATAATCCATGTACCATTTTTCTCCAAGGCTCTAATTTCTTCATTAACCGCCTTTCTCCACTCTGGATTCTCAAGAGCCTCCTGAATCGAATGAGGTACCTGCACACTGTCAAGGGCAGAAACAAATGTCTGGTAGGATGGTGACAACCTTTCATATGAAACAAATTTGCAAATGGGATGATTGGTGCATGATCTGACACCCTTTCTTAGTGCAATCGGCATATTCAAATCATCACTGATAGGTACAATATTTTCAGGACTAGAAGTTTCCTTACCTGAGTGAATTTGAACAGGATCTAGATTAGGTTCAGAATCTTGGTCTAGTGTGAGACGTATTGAGTGCTCTATCTTTCTCTCAGGCCTTGTCCTCCTAGCATAGACACGAAACTCTTTACTTGCAATTTGTGGAGACTTGGACTGATTTTGGATAGGGGTTTGAAATGTGTTTATAGGAGGATGACTCTCAGTTATAGGAGGATGACTCTCAGTTTGATCAAGGTCTTGAGTTTGGCTTGTAGGAGATTGACTCTCGGTTTGATCAAGGACTGGGTTTTTAATGGCAACTGGTTGTGAGATAGGTGGTTGATATGATGGTGAGGGATCCTCGGGTTGAAGCTGAGATTCACTCCCATAGAGAGTATCCCAAAGCTGATATTCACTCACTTTCTCCCCCTGAATTGCAGGTTTGGGATAATAGGATTGATGCTCGAAGAATGTTACATCCATTGAGTTGTATACTTTCTTGGTGATAGGAGAGTAACACTTATAGCCTTTTTGGTTTGAGGAATACCCAAGGAAGACACATTTGATGGATTTAGGATCCAATTTGCTACGGTGCTGCTGATGAATATGAACAAATGCTGTGCACCCGAAGATTTTAGGATCTAATGTAGAGATTATTTTGGTGAGTGGAAACGTCTACAGGAGAACTTGGCAAGGAGTTTGGAATTTAAGGGTTCTAGATGGCATTCTATTGATGAGATATGCAGCTGTAAGGACTGCCTCTCCCTATAAGTGTTTTGGGATGTGTGTGGAGAACATAAGAGATCGGGCTACTTCTAGCAAATGTCTGTTTTTTCTTTCTGCAACTCCATTTTGTTGGGGTGTGTCAATGCAGGAACTTAAGTGGACTATGCCCTGACTCAAGAGGTAATTACCAAGGACAGACTTGAAGTATTCTTTTGCATTGTCAGTTTTTAAAACTTGGATCTTGGTTTGGAATTGAGTTTCTATCATGGAGTTGAAATTCTGAAAAATTTGACTGACCTCAGTTTTTCTTTCATCAAGAATATCCAGGTCAATCTAGTGTGATCATCAACAAATGACACAAACCATCGTGTTCCTGTTATATTTTTTACCTTTGAGGGTCCCCACACATCACTATGAATCATGGCAAATGGTTGAGATGGTTTATATGAAAGACTTGGATAGTTGCTACGGGTATGTTTAGATAATTGGCAGATCTCACAACTGAAAAACTTAGGACTTTTATTGATAAACAAAGAAGGAAATAGTTTTTCAAGATATATGAAATTTGGATGACCAAGGCGAAAATGCCATAACATAACCTCACTATCTTTATTGACACAAGAATTTGAAACTGACTCACTCTTAAAGGACACACAACTTGCATTTTGAGCTTGTCTTCTTAGAGGAGTATGGTCTTTGAGAAGATAGAGTCCAAAACACATCTCAGCACTGCCAATCTTCCTCCCCGAGTCCAAATCCTGAAATTCACACAAGTTCGGAAAGAATTTAGTCACACAATTGAGATCACAAGTTAATTTACTGACTGAGAGTAAATTACAGTCCAAATTAGGAACATGAAGAACAGAGTTTAGAATTAGGTCCTTCATAATTCTGATTGAGCCAATTCCCTCAACTCTAGATATGGATCCATCAGCTATTCGGACTGTGTAATTTTCTTTACACCGGCTATACTCATGAAATAGGTTTGCATCTCCCGTCATGTGATCTGACGCTCCTGAGTCAATAATCCATGGACTTGAGTGTTGTTTATTGACTATAAGGGCTTTTGAAAAATTACCTTTTTGTGCTAACATGCCAGTTCCAGAAACAGAGGTACTTTTTTGAGTTATGTTCTGGCTGAATAGTTTCTGCAAAACCTCAAGTTGTTCCTTAGTGAAAGACTTGCCTCTGAAGCGGGAGGATTGTCATCTATGGTAGCAGCAATGTTGGAACGGCTTCCTCGGTCACTTGCTGGTCTTGTAGGCTTCCAATCAGTTGGTTTGCCATGGATTTTCCAGCAATTTTCTCTAAGATGTCCAGGTTTACGACAATGGTCACACCAAGGCCTTCCTTTTCTCTGTCGATTGTCACTGTTGGAGTTGGATTGGGTTCCTCGTGTAACAAGGGCAGATCCTTCTAGTGTTGGGACAGAGCTGTGGGATCCCATCATCACCTTCTTCCTGCTTTCCTCACGACGAACTTCTGAAAATGCCTCTCTAATACTTGGAAGAGGCTTGGTTCCCATCACTTTTCCTCTGACTTCATCCAAGTCTTTGTTGAGGCCAAGAAGAAATTTGAATGTCCGTTTCTGCTCCACAATTTTTTTGTATAAGGCTGTATCTTCAGAGCACTTCCAAGCATGAACTTCGAACATGTCAAGATGTTGCCAATGACGAGTGAGAGTGTTGAAGTACTGAGTGACTGTTAGATCTCCCTGACGTAGATCATGCAAAATTGCTTCTATCTCGAACAGTTCTGCAGTGTTTTCAGAGCTGGAGTATGTCTCTCTTGCAGCGTCCCAGATTTCCTTTGCAGTCCCATAGAGGAGAAAATTTTCTCCAATGTCGTTGTTCATTGAATTAATCAGCCACGACATTACCATGTGATTCTCAATCTTCCAAACCTTGAATTTGGGATCGTTCTTCTCTGGAATAGTGACTTCGCCTGTTAGATAATCATCCTTGCCTTTTCCACAGATGAACATCATAACCGATTGAGACCATTGAAGGTAATTATGCCCGTTGAGTCTGTGACCTGTTATGAGAATGGAAGTGTTTTCAGTTCCTCCATGATTGCTTGCTGCTGGTGCAGATTCTGGATTGGAGGTCACTTCGGATGTTGAGCTTTGTCTTTCAGTAGTCATGCCGTATTTTGTCATGGGAAAATTAGGTTTTCAGAGGTTGGCTCTTGATACCATGAAATAATTTCTGACAGAAAGGCTCTATATTATTCAGTAACATAACGTAATACATATAGGGAGTGGCTGCAGTATGTCTGCCACAATACTAGGACTAAATAAGGAAAGGAAATAAAGGAGAGATCTGGTACATAATACCAGATTCTCTTTATTACAGAGGAGAGATTTGGTAATACCAGATTCTCTTTATTACAGAATACTAAAAATAAACTAACAAAATCCCTATAATTCCTAACTAACTTTAGGCAAGAATTCCACAAAATTAGATCGACTTTAATGATTGATCAACAAATTTATAGGTCTTTCTAGCTAAAGCTAGTGCATCTTCGAACCAAGTTAAAGGGCATGGCTTTAGTTCATATGCTTATGGTAATTTACATAAGGTATAAACTTTTTACATCTCCTTATGTTGATGACATGCTTACATCCATGATTCTCTTGTTTTATTTTTTTAATATGTAGTGGTGTTAATGTCACATCCTAAAGGACATGACAATTTCGATAATTTTCAATAACTTATGTGAATGTACAAAAATCTGAGCTAACTTTTTTTTTAATGATGGTTTATCATGTGGGCAGTGTTTCATATAAGTATCAGGTAACTATCCACCATATACGAGTTTAAGGTTTCCAACCTAAGGTCGCAATCTATCTTCATATTCAAAATCACTTAGTAACTTCAATTTATAATTTGGTACCTTTTGGGCAATCAATCAAATCACTAGTCAAACCTCAAAATTTAGGAATCGAGACCATCTATTGCTCTCATATACCTCAATATCTATCACATATTTGAATTTCATAATTTTTGAAGATCTTTAAAACCCTTTAAAAAAATTCCAAACAAATAATATAATATTTTCCTTTAGTTTTGACTTATTCGATAATATTACTTTATTTACATCCCAACAATGCTTAATTTTATTGCTTAATTATACGTATACTATTACACATCCCATTCTATAGTATTGACACTAAAATTGTCTGAGAAACAACACAAATAAAACACTTAAAACATATACATAAGTATAACTTTAAGCACCTCAAGGCAACCCACAAAGCTCAATACTGTCATTGATGTTGATTAATTCTACTTAACTTGTAATGGAAACAATAAAGGGGAGTGAGCTAAAACTCAGTAAACTAACCACATAGAAACAAAATAAATCATACTGTTCAATAAGCATGCATGCATTTTATCTAAATAAAGCAATAGTCATCATGTCGGTAACTTCAAATGTATAACTTTTCATATCACTTGGTATCCAATCACTTTAGTCTTTTAACATTTCATATCATCGATATTCGATCACTATAATCTTATAACATTTCTTATTGATTCGATGTTCGATCATTATAATTCTTATAACACTTCCTATCACTCGATGTTTGATCACTGTAATATTATAAAGATTCTTATCAATTCAAATATTCGATCATTATAATTCTTATAACATTTCTTATCAATTGATATTTGATCATTGTATTCTTATAATATTTCTTATAAATCAATATTCGATCACTGTACCGAATTTTTCGATAATTAATTTCTATGCTGCTTTTTTGACATTGTGACACTATAACACTGTCAAGATCTTTCAGGGTAAGACATGGAAGGTATTTTGAAATATCTCAATATCTCCTTAGTACTTGACATCACTGCTAACAATTTCCCAACTTGTTTATGTTACGATATTCGATGTTGAAAACAATGGACAATTCAATAAATCGAACAATACGGTTTTCTAAAAAAATGATATGGTATTCAAGAAATGTTTTTCTTTCACGATAAACGATGCCATAATTTGATAAACAATATTTGATGCAATAACACTAGTTTAGTAAACTAATAACCGATATGATAAACACTTTTCAATAAAACAATGTTCATTACAATATACACTATTCACTAAAATGATATTCGATGCAATAACACTTTCCGATAAATCAATGTTTGATGGAATAAACATTATTCGATGAGATAAACACTTTTCACTAAAACACTGCTCACTATGATAAATACTGTTCACTAAAATGATATTCAATACAATAAGCACTTTTGACTAAAACAATGTTCAATACGGAAACACTGTTTGATAAAACGATATCTGATACGAAAGCATTATTCGATAAAACAATGTTCGATACGATAAAGCCTTTTCAATAAAACAAAGTTCGATACAACAACAGTATTTGATAAAACAATATTCGATAAAACAGTGTTGAGTTAGGCAAGACTCCCTGATATTGATTAATAAAGACTTATCACATTGCAATTATCAATGAGTCAATACCCTGGGAAAAAGCTGATACCTATCGTCATAGGTTTTCCTAATATAGGAGATAAGTCCACGACTGTGTTGGACCAGTAACAATCATTGAATACACTAGGTTTACAACCAAGGTCAAACCTGTATAGTGTAGTACGACAAGGTCATCATGAGATGCTTTTGTCCTAATTGCTTTGTTGATTTATAAACACTGTGGAGTGCTAACATCTCTAAAAATCAGTCGAAATAAGTTTTGAAATTTCATGGGTTCTAGAGATGGCTCACGCCGTGTAACACTTAACCCTGTAGGCTCTAGAGGTGACTCACACAGTGTGGCACTTAACTCGTAGACTTTTAATGCCAAAACATATTTAAAAAACTGATTTTTTTTAAAACATGTTTTGAAATCTAATAAAGTTTGGTTACAAATCTAATGTGAGCTTTTATATAAACCTTTGCACAATAGCAATATTTCAAAACATATATCATGAGACTTCAAAAGCTTCATTAAATCATGTAATAATCGATGCAAGCTTTGAAACCTCAACCATGCCATGCCAATGCACAAATAAGTATTATGCAATAAAACATGGTTCAATGCACGTGATAAATTCACATAAAATATGCTCGATAACCACATTTATTAGGGTCTCGCTATTCGATTACAATTTCCACTACACTTATCAATATTTGACCATGAGTTTCACTACAATTATCACTATTCGATCACTAAGTTCACTACACTTATCACTATTTAATCACAAAGTTCACTACACTTATCACAGTTCGATCATGAACATCACTACACTTATTGCTATTCGATCACAATGTTCACAACACTTGTCACTATTTGATTACATTATTCACTATAGTTGCCACTATTCAATCGTAGGTTTCACTACACTTAACGCTATTCAATTGTCATATATACTACGATCCTTTTTCACTTAATCTTATTTGATTCACTAAAAATATCTGCAACATAACAGTTGAATTTTGGCCAAACCTAACTTACAGAAAAACACTATCCATAATCCAATATTTGTATTCACAATTTATGATGATTCAGATGTATCTCATAGGTGTACACTTTCGTAGGGCCCACCAACTTGCTCGCATGGAAGTTCATTTTTTTGCACCAAAATCGATAATTCACTAATTTATCAACCAATTTAATTTATTTGGCCATGAAATCATTAAATATATTTAAAATATGGGTTCTCAAATTTAGTCCACGAGAAGATTTACCTCGATGAAGTTTAGAGTTGTCAACTTCGATTGAATGTGTTGCTACCCGTAAATATCAATTTATAAGGAAAATTTGGAAAGATGAGATCCATGGCTCAAAAATTTGATGAAGCAAATGCTCTTAAACTTGCTTTCTACCGATTTAGTATTGTGAACAGTTTCAACTACAAATTTTGGAAGAACATTAAGTCTTTTATTAACGTTGACTGTAAGGCTGAAAGGTAACCTTGGCATTTGAGAGCATCAAAGATGGGGTTTACAGACTTTATGATTGTTGGAACATTTGTCAATGTCCATAATCACTTTGCTTAAGATGCAATCAAATGTAGACTTGTGTCAAAGTCTGAATTTGTTGCTGCAATTTTGACAAGTTAAAGCTTCTTTTAATTTCACTGTTACAGTAAATAATCTCACCTCTACCATTGTTTTAATCCCATTTGAATTAATCTCAAAATCCATCCAAACTAGCCCAAAGTCCGCCTCTTGTCCCTTAGGATTAGAATCTAATCCATTTTTCCCAACCAAAACATTAAAGAAGCCTCGAGTGAAGCAATGCTATCATCCCCTCCTAGCACATCAATCAAGTTATCAGCATTTGCCATGGATTTCTGATATAATATGTTCCCATTCTCACCAAGAATTTCCAATTTACTATCTGTATCTGAATAATAAGAAGCATATAAATCATCCTTATCACAATTATATTAATCTTCATCATAAGAGTTGAACCTATCAATTTGCTAGTGGATTAAGTATCCACTCAAATGCTTCACTAATATCAATCATACTATCCTCCATGGAGTTGATTTGAGAGGGAGCAGTGGCTTTGGTACTTTTGTCCTCTTTAAAAATTCTAATGATCACCTCCGTAGAAGCCTTGCATAACTTTCAACATAAGTATTCTACTTATCTTTGTTTAGAGACAAAAACAAGTATGCCAGCTTGTGGCAACCTCATATATGTGAATAAACATGACCTTTTTGAAGGCTTGACCAATGTAATCCACAAGCTCTATTCTCCTTGAGAAATGTACCATAAGTGGATGTTTTCTAGTAGAAACCTCAATAACAAAAAAAGAAACGTGAATAATCTTTTCCTAGAAATGAAGTCTTCCACTTGCAATGTAGCACTCATCAAAACTATTAAATTGTAAACCTAATTAGATTAGGTTTGTTACTTTAATTTTAATAGCCCATTTAGTTTAAACTTTTGTTGGAGTTTGTGCAATTGATAGGCCCATTGTAGAGTTATGTTTTAAGTGTAAAGGAAACAAAATAAACAAAGTGTGTGTGTGCTGAAACTTTTTGTACAAAACAAAATAATGGAAGACCAAAAAAAAACATGGGTTGTGAAAAAAAAGATGGGTCTTTTCACTTGGTGAGAAAAGATGTAAACTTTTGTCTAAGCATCTTATTTTACCTAAATAAATATATTTTGCTGTATTTTTAAGTGAAAAGATTGTTATATAGTTTTGTTTACGTGTTTGAATATGTGTTGTGCTTAATGTTAGTTATATAGGTATTTTGAAACTTGAGATAAGTTTCTTGGAGTTAAATTTGTGTATGGAAGTTGTGTTGAAAATTTGTGTGTCGTAACGGCTTCACGCTCGATGATTTTGAAAACATTTTCAAAAACAAAGAGAGTTGCCACCAATCTTTTTTGCCTAGGTGTGATTAGTCACCTAAAGTATTTATCTTTTTAACAAAATCTCAAAATTAATTAAGTTTTATTAAAAAGATAATTTTTGGTCTGCGAAAACAAAGTTGTGTTCGGGAGTATGATTACGTGTGGGGAAGGATTAACACCCCCACGACGCCCATTAAAAAACGGTACCATAATAACCATGTGTTATCCTTTAATTTTAATAAAATAGTATTGAATTAATATTTAAAAATAATTCTTATTTTATTGCAATCAATTTTATTCTGTTTATTTTGAAACATTTAAATTTTATTTTTTATTTGAAATAAATGAAAATCTTTTGTATTGAAAATTATTCCGAAGTACCCCAGTACTCTGGTAGCATTTCGAATAATTTTCTCACCTAGAGATTTCTTAAGAATCACTACTTTTGAGTTCTATAGAATCTCATCATCGGAAGAATTTCATTTATTTTGAAATTAATATTTATGCACATGATGCAAATAAATAACATATGATGCAAATGTTTTTTTTATATAAATATTCCTTTATTTATTTTAAATAGAAATTCTTATTATTGAAAAATTGCACTAAGTATCCCAATACTCTGGTAACACTTAGTGAACTTCTCTCACCTAGGGATCAGTTAAGAAATCACTACTTGTGAGTTTCATAATATCCCATCATCGGACCATTGTTTAATTATTAAATTTCATTATTTATTCTTCTTTGTTTTTTTTTATAAAAAAAATAAATTATTTATTTTCATAAAAAATTTAAATTATTGAAAAATCATACTAAATATCCCAATACTCTGGTAACATTTAGTAGACTCTTCTCACCTAGGGATCAGTGAAGAAATCACTACTTGTGAGTTTCATGACATCCCATCATCGGACCATTGTTTAATTATTAAACTTCATTATCTATTCTTCTTTGTTTTTTTTTTAAAAATAAATTATTTGTTTTCATAAAAATTTAAACTATTGAAAAATCATACTAAATATCCCAATGCTCTGGTAACATTTAGTAGACTCTTCTCACCTAGGGATCAGTCAAGAAATCACTACTTGTGAGTTTCATGACATCCCATCATCGAACGAATTTCATTTAATTAAACTTAATTTTTATATTAATTTCCTTTCTGGATTTTCTTTTAAAAACTTATTTATTTTTATTTTTAATAAAAATTTAAATTATTGAAAAATCATACTAAATATCCCAATACTCTGGTAACATTTAGTACGACTCTTCTCACCTAGGGATCAATCAAGAAACCACTAGTTATGAGTTTCATGACATCCCATCATCGGACCATTTCATTTAATTAAATTTTAATTTTTTATATGTATATTCTTTAACAATGAAATTACATATTTTCATATTTTCAAATTATATTAACTAATATTTAATTTTATTTTTATTTTATTTTTTTTAGAAAACAAATTCTTAAAATATATTAATTAACAATAATATAAAAAAATGAAAACAAAGTAATTAAATAAATGAGTGGCATAATAAAATAAATAGGAAAAGAAAGGGATTGTACCCAAATAATTTGGGTATAAAACCCAAAAACAAGGAGGCCCAACTAAAGGCCTAAAGGCTTTCCAAGCGGCCCAAAGTAGGTGGGCCAGATCGGGTCACACGTGGGTTGAGGGGTTGGGTCATGGGTCCTGGAGCCGGGTCGACTAGCTGGCATGCGGATCTTCCTCAGCTGGGTCGGGCGAGATGATCCCGGGTTGGATCCAGGTCCACGCGCGGGTCGGCAGCAACTCTTTTCTTTTTTTTTTTTTACTATAAAAGATCCCTTTTTTTTTCTAATTCATTTCCTTTTCCTTTTTTACAAAAAAAAAATCAGAGCTCCTTGAGGCTCTCGACTGGGGCGATTTTCGGCTGCCACTAGGGTCGCTTCCGGTCGCAGTCGCCGGTGGCCAAACCCCGAAAAGATTGCTACTTTTCGAAGCTTCTCTCCTTCCTCTTTTCGATTCCGACCTCCTTTTTCACAAAAAAAAAATCGTCTCTATCCTTATCGATCTGAGGTTGAAACTCTCGGCCTCCTCCCTTTTTTTGTTTTTTTTTGTTGGTGGTTTCGGATGGTGTTTGTTTATGATTTTGGTTTTGGTTTTGTGTTTGGGTTTGTTTTGCAGGTTTAGGGCTTTGGTTTTGGGACGGTGGAGTTGGGGTTTTTCAGTGGTGGTTGTGTGTGTATGGTGTCGAGGTGATTTGGTGTTTTTGATAGAGGCTCTGTGTGAGTTTGGTTTGTGGGTGTTTCGATGATGGTGGATTGGGAATAGGTCTCGGGTTTCGGTTGTGGATGATGTTGTTGATGGTTGGTGGTTGAACGGGGATGGTGGCTCACGATTGGGTGGTCGAACGGGGCTGGCTAAGGGGTCTTCTAGTAGTGAGGATGATGCTCCGGTTCGGGTGAGGCTCCCCCGTGAGCTGAAGAGTGAGGGGGTTCTTATAGGGGACTAGTATGGGGGTTTGGTGTAGATGGGATGGGGTGACAGGAGTGGGTGGTCGGAAATGACAGCCTCAGGAGAGGCCATGGCAAGGACTGGTGGCTGGCGATGGAAGGGGTTGGCAGTGGGCTGATTGGACAATAAACAATAATAATAAAAATAAAAATAATAATAATAATAATAATAATAATAATAATATAAATAATAACAAAACAAATAATAGAAATAAAAATAAATACAAATATAATAATAATAATAATAATAATAATTATAATAATAATAATAATAATACAAAATTAGGTGTCAACAGTTGCCCCTCTTTGCTCATTGTTGAGAATCAGGAATAGAGCAAAACAATAGACACTAATTTTGTCCGACTTATGACCTGATCCTTTTTTTTCTTTCTCCTCCTTTTTTTTTCTTTTTTTTTTTAAAGGTGCTCCTCTTACAACAGAGGCAGTGGTACTTCAAAATTTTTCCTGAAATATGCTCCTCTTGCAGCTGAGGCGATGAAACTTTAAATTTAAACCATCCATTTTTTTGGTTTTTTTTTAAATGTGCTCCTCTTGCAGCAGAGGCGATGAAACTTTAAATTTCCTTTTGTTTTTTTTTTTCGAGAAAGCTCCTCTTGCAACAGAGGCAATGAAACTTTAAATTTTTTCTAAGAAAGCTCCTCTTGCAGCAGAGGTAGTGAAACTTTAAATTCCTTTCTTGAAAAGTGCTCCTCTTGCAGCAGAGGCGATGAAACTTTAAATTTTTTCTTCTTGGAATGTGCTCCTCTTGCAGCAGAGGCAATGAAACTTTAAATTCCTTTCTGAAAATGTGCTCCTCTTGCAACAAAGGCAATGAAACTTTAAAAATTTTGCCCGGAGGACTTGAGATGTGGTGCCTGGAGGTCTTATGATTTCTTGCCCGAAGGACTTAGATTTTGTGCCCAGAGGACTTATGATTGGTGCCCGGAGGTCTTGAATTTTTATCTGAAGAATTTAAAATTAGTGCCTAGAGGACTTAGAATCTTTCCTACAGAGTTTAAAAATGGTGCCCGGAGGACTTAGACTTTACTTGAAAATTTTAAAATTGATGCCCAAAGGACTTAGATTTGTGCCCGGAGGACTTGAATTTGGATTTGGAATTTTGCTCGGAGGACTTAGAACTTTGAAATTTGTGTCAGGAGGACTTATAATTTGTGCCCGGAGGACTTAAATTCCTTTTCTGAAAAGTGCTCCTCTTGCAGCAGAGGCAATGAAACTTTAAAATTTTTGCCCGAAGGACTTAGAATTATACTTGAAGAGTTAAACTTTGTGCTCGGAGGACTTAAGAATTTTGAATTTGTGCTCGGAGGACTTGAAATTTGCTTATCTTCTGAAAATCAATCTTCAATCTTGATTAAACATGGCACTAGTCAAACTAGATTTGAGATTTTCTTTATCATGAGCAAACTTGCCCCCTTTTTTTTTTAATCTTGGAAAAGGTTGCATAACCTTTAAAATCTTGATTGGATGGTGTTGAGCCTTCGGCTTGAGAAACATGTTTTAATCTCAAATTTTTCACAAAACTTTCAATGCTGATGTTGTATGATATTGTGTATGTATGCATGAATGCATGGCACCCAATTCTGTACATTTTCTAACTTTAAAACTTTTTCCTGTCTTTGTCACAAAGGCACATCATTTGTCTTCCTTTTCTTCATCTTCTTTGCCCTTAACATGACCATGCCTATTTTCCATTTCTGCAAAGTTCTTGCACTCTCATCATAGCCTTTTGACTAATAGCACTAAATTTTCCTCATAACTATTTTCCTGGAGAAATGAATCTAAATTTCACAAGTGATACCTGATCCTTTTGAAAGATTAGTGATCACTTTTCAAGACGAGTGACATAAATCCTATTCGGATCTTTTCAACTGGACAATTCAAAGTCTGATGCACCAAGATGTTTTGTTCGGGGAATACTTTGACACTTATCCCAAAAAACCAAAGATTCCTCTCTTGATTCAAAATGGTTTTCTTAAAATACCATCGCTTTTCTTCCCTTCTTGTTTTTTGGTAACAAAATTTCGAATAAGAAAAGAAATAAAATATTCACAACTTGATTTGACAATCTCTTAAATTCCCGAATAATGGCGTTCTTCAAATGCCAATGTCAGGCATGAATGACTGAGGTTTTTTCTTTTTTTTTTTGTTTAGGAAGAGTATGTACAAGAAGAATGGTTCAAAATTTTTCAAAAAATGTCGGGCAACCAAGTGACATTGGAATCTTTGGATATCTCGAGGATTTCTCATAGACTATTGGTTCTTTTCCCATGTTTTCAATTCGTGTCACTGCTTGATTTGTTGCTCTGAGAGTTCATTGTTTGCTCTAGACTGCCCTTTTCGGGTTTTCACCCTAAAGTTGTGCTCTTTCTTTTGTTTTCTTTTCTCTATTTTTTTTTTGATTGATTGCTCCACCATGCATTCAAGAATTCAAATTTTATTCAAACCAAAGAAAGGCAAGAATCTTCCAAAGAAGAGCTCTTCGATACAAGCATCCCTACTTGATCAAAATGGACTTTTAAGTACGTAATGTAGGCCATGGTTCAGGGTTCTGAAAGAATAGATAAATAGGCCCAAAATGTGTTTGAAGGTAATCAATCCAAGGATCATTTCTTCTTATATAGACATCTATCATTTACATACTTAGAAGCACCTTTCTCTTTATACTTTTCCATGTATCTCTTCCTCTTTCTTTTTTTTGTTTTTTTTTCTTTGTTCATTCTTTGAAAGCACCTTTCTTTGTGTACTTTCACATGTATCCTTTTCTTATTTCTCTTCTTCTTTTTCATCATTTTTTTTATTTCTTCTTTTTTCATTGATTCATGTCCAAATTTTCAGATCTAATTTGCCCCCAAATTGTCCACATAGTAAATCTTATTTGATCAAAAACAAAAGTTGAATCATTCATCTTCTTTGAAGAGATACTTTCTGCACATGCCCTTCGGTGTGTAGGGTGATCCTTGGAGGAGGTTTATTATGAAAGAAATTATAAGGCTCAAAAGGGGCAGCAAAAGGATAGTGTTTATATTTGCGAATGGAATGCGAAAGACGGCCACTCGTCATCTCAAATTAAGATGCTTCTATTGAAAAGCAATTCTTAGGATAAGTTTTTCTTTTGGCTTTCAAAATCATCTGAATATCATGTTTGCATGGTGTCACGATCAATTTCAATTTTTTTCTTTTTTTCTTCCTTTTCTTTTTTTGTTTTTGTTTTTTTTTGTAATGCAACACTTTAATATGACAGAGCTTGACCTCACACACCACGTCTTCATTTGAGGAAAAAGGTGATGCGTAACCCAAGGTATTGTATAGATGGACAACAGTGAAAAATCCTCAACTTTGGCTCTCTCTTTTTTTTTTCTTGCTTCTTTTTTATTTTGCCCCAAAAACATGGGCGAAAAGGCATCTCGGGAGTACAATATTGGAGAATTCGGATTTGTACAAGAATTTATGTGGAAATGTATTTCAAAAATGATCTTGCCACATATTTGACAGCAATTATCCAGAATCCTTGAGATTGTCATTGATTTCAAAAAAAAATTCTCAAAAAGTTTTGCAAATCGATTATTCTTAAAAATCATTAACAATAAAGCCTATCATGGTCAAAGTGAAAACAAAATCAAAACTTTCAAAATCTATGTCCCAATTTAGCCTTTTGGCTCCCAAGTAAACTTAGGTTTCGCTAAGTTATGATCTGGGAATGATTTACGACATTCATCTTTGACCTTAATCACTAATTTTTCTTATAATCATTTATCATTATTGTGAAGAAAAGAAAATTCTTGTCATATGCCATTGGAAAATAAATTATGCAAAAAGTCGTGCTCATACAATTGTCACCTAGGCCAATGGAAATGACAAGCATTTTCCAACAAAATACAGACTTCAAAATCTCAAAATCTCAAATCTTCGTTTCCCTCCAATTGATCTGCCCGGAATGCCACAATTTTACACCAAGTGGACTTCCACTGTTCCATAAGTTCCGGAGTCAAGATCCCCCATTGATGAGCTCTTCAACCCTTCCTTCAATTGCCTACATTTTCTGTCGGATGCTCAATTGCACCCATGTGATAGTCACATATGCTATTCGGATCATAGCTCTTGGCCAACGTGTTTGGTGCTGTTCTCAAAGGTAAAGGGGTCAAATATTGGTTTTTCACTAGAAAGGTAAAAGATCGGAGATTGGAATTGGATTTTTTCCTTAATTGCTTCTCGATCTTTTTCTGTTGTTTATTGATGGTTGAGGAAGGTTGAGCTACTGGCCTAGGCATGACGATAGGCGCACGAGCAACCGTTGAAGGGTAAGAGTTTGCTTGGAATCCTGGTTGCGGGATTAGTGAATAAAGATAAGGATCACAGGAAGCATTGTTCGAGGTTGGACCGTATGATGGGTGAGACAAAAAAGGATTATGTGGAATGCAATTTCTAGGAAATTGTCCCTCAAATGTCGCAGCTTGCACTTCTTCTTCCGTTCTTTCAAGTCTGTTATCCGCCATATCACCTATCTTGATCTTGCCTCTCTTGATTACACTCTCATCATCTCTCCGGAGGCACCATGTCCAGCAAAATTCTTAGTAACATTCCAATCTTCTATCATAATATGGTGCTTGGAGTGTACTAAGAAATAGAGTTGTCGTCTCTTTTTCCGTGAGGGGAGGCTGATCTGGGTGGCAACATTCTTCCATCTCCGGGCGTATTCTCTAAAGCCTTCAGTAGCTTTCTTCTCCATAGTTTGCAAGGATAAACGATATGGGGCCAAATCCACAATATTCTTATATTGGGCGACAAATGCCCTTGCCAAATCTTCCCATGAATGAACATCGCCTCTGCCCAATTGTGTATACCACCTAGCAGCAGATCCCTTAAGGCTGTTTGGAAATATGGATCAATAGCTTTGTCATCATGCACATGCGCTGCCATTTTTCTACAGTACATAGTTATATGGGCCTTTGGACAAGTGGTCCCATCATATTTCTCAAATTCTGGAGCTTTAAACTTTAAAGGAATGACCACACCAGGTACTAAGCAAATAATCCGGCAGCATCTAAAGATCCATGAAAATCCATTCCTTCAACAATCCGGAGCCTTTCTTCTATAAGCTCTATCTTTTGTCGAGAATTTGAGCCTTCTTCCACTTGTGGCATCCTTGCTCTTTGTGACTATTCATTAGCGACATGAATTGGCTCGAGGGGGTTCATGGTAGGAGTTGCATGCCCTTGATACTGACTAGGGTCGAGACTGCGGACGGCATATTAGGGTCCTACATAACCCTCAGTGGGCATTGCTTGTGGCTCTTGAGATAATCGGGTTTCTCGTGGAGCCGATGTTAACTGGACAAAGAGAATCATCCGCATCTCGTAACCGATGCCCTTTTGAGTAGCTAGTTCTCCTCTTCTTCTATTGTTCAGCTGCTCCAACAAACCTGCCATCCGTGAAATTGCTCTCTCATCTCTTGTTGAGCTTTTTCCATCCTTTTCATTCGACTCAATTTCTGTCTCTTCCATGGTCCAAAACTATATCCGAAGTTTTTCAATGATCGAGCTGTATCTACACCAAATCCGTCACAACCTAAAATTAGATGTCATGCTTGCCATGCTAATGTGAAGCTTTTATTGTATTAAAATTGTATATCCACATGTAAAATAAATTTCAACCTTGTTATTATTTTACAGTATCACAAGTCACTCCATCAAAAGAAAAATATAAACTGAAAATTGTTTTTGTTGTTTTTTTTCTTCTTTTTTTTTTGGAAACGTTATCGTTAACCTTATTAATTCTTCTGTCAAAAATCGTATTATACACATATGAATGAATTGATGCAAACTTATATAAAATCTTGTAACCTTCATATTCATATAGGAATTGTTTACAAGATTCAAAAAATTCCTTACTAACTATCCCCTTATTCTAGTGCCCAACATTCAAAGCCTTTCAAAAACCAATTTCACAATAACGGCTACTTTTTCACCCTCTAAATTCTAATCAAGTGTGGCAGAATTCCTGGTTGACCATTTCATGAAAAGTCGATCGATCTCCATTTGCTAAATGATTCACCATGTAGTTGTTCTGGAAACAACAGCGACCGTCGAAAATGAACCATTTTAGTCCCTCCAAACTTTCAAGAATCTTCATAACCTTAGCTAGCTTCCCTTTATCTCTCATATATCATGTCAGCAAAAATTCTTCTTGATTATTCTCCAAAGTAGCAAGTCTAGCTTCAAATTGATCTCCGATATCTTTGACTTCTTTAATCCAAAAAAGACAAATACTTTCCTTATTATATGATGTGAATGCATTAATGTAATTAGATATGCTATGCTAAAATTTAAGAATAAAAGAATCAAATTTTTTTCTTATTTAAATTCAATTGAATTCTCTTTCTTTCTTTCTTTCTTTTCATTTTAGAATTTGATGATTTTTCCTCCTTTTTTTCTTTTAAGAATAATTTTCTCTTTTTTTTCTCTCTTTTTTTTAAAAAAATCTTATTTTCACACCACAATTTATTTTCTTTAATTTCCTTTTTTTATTTAATATATTTTTAAAGGAATGTGACAATGCACTTACCTTTTATTTTCTCATCAAAATTCCTCTTTCTTTTTAATGTCTATGCATTAGTTTAAAAGAAATAAAAAAAACATTATTGTTATTTTTAAAATATTATTAAAGAATGAATGGATGTTTTTCATGTTATTTTTGACAAAGGATAGAAACCGAATAAGTCTTTGTTTTATTCTATAAAATTGTAAAATGTGAAATTTTTATTTGAAAACCAAATATCTTTTGATTAATGAGAGCATGAATTTGAAAAATCAATAGAGTTATGATATTGAAAAAAGTAGTAAAATGTTCCCTAATGTGTCCTAAATTTCAGGATAGTTTCTACAAAAATCGGATATGGCTCTAGCTAGGATCGGCTTCTTAAGGCCTTTTACATGTTGGGTTGGGATATGAAGATCTAAAGGTTCCCAAATTATACCTTACTGTCATCCACACTGGACTAGTAAGATTTTGATTTGAGTGGGAGTATTTTCGATTGTCATTGCGGAGGTGATTACCTCACGGGAGCAAAGGTACACTACTCCCTCCTAAGAAGGACGGAACCCGGGTATAGAGCTCATGTTATGCATAATAAAGTGCAAGTGTGTGTATGAGGAAACACGTCAGCCTCAAATTAAATTATTTTCTCTATCCTAAATGCCTCAACAATTTATTAACAACAAGTATATACAAATATAAAACATAAAATAAATAACATAAAAAGCAGATGCAAACAACTTATTTCGAAATCCGAATGAATTAAGTTTAAATATATCAATCAGACTATTAAATTAAAACTTTGGATAACACATGATTAATGGATGGCTTGACCCTCAAAAAGCGTCCCCAGTGGAGTCCCAAGCTGTCGTAATGGCTTTCCGCGCTCGACGATTTTGAAAACATTTTAAAAACAAAGGGAGTCGCCACCCCTAGGTGTGATTGGTCACCTAAAGTGTTTATATCTTTTTAACAAAATCAAAAATAATTAAGTTTTATTAAAAAGATAATTTTTGATCTGCGAAAACAAAGTTGGGTTTGGGAGTACGATTACGTGTGGGAAGATTAGCACTTCCACGACGCCCATTAAAAAACGGTACCATAATAACCATGTATTATCCTTTAATTTTAATAAAATAGTATGAATAATATTTAAAAATAATTCTATTTCATTGCAATCAATTTATTCTTTTTATTTTGAAACATTTAAATTTTATTTTTATTTTAAATAAATGAAAATCTTTTTGTATTGAAATTATTCTGAAGTACCCCAGTACTCTGGTAGCATTTTCGATAATTTCTCACCTAGAGATTTCTTAAGAACACTACTTGTGAGTTCTATAGAATCTCATCATCGGAAGAATTTATTTATTTTGAAATAATATTTATGCACATGATGCAAATAAATAACATATGATGCAAATGTATTTTTTTTTTATTTTTTATATATAAATATTCCTTTATTTATTTTAAATAGAAATTCTTATTATTGAAAAATTGCACTAAGTATCCCAATACTCTGGTAACACTTAGTGAACTTCTCTCACCTAGGGATCAATTAAGAAATCACTACTTGTGAGTTTTCATAATATCACCATCATCGGACCATTGTTTAATTATTAAATTTCATTATTTATTCTTCTTGTTTTTTTTATAGAAAAAATAATTATTTATTTTCATAAAAAATTTAAATTATTGAAAAATCATACTAAATATCTCAATACTCTGGTAACATTTAGTAGACTCTTCTCACCTAGGGATCAGTCAAGAAATCACTACTTATGAGTTTCATGACATCCCATCATCGGACCATTGTTTAATTATTAAATTTCATTATTTATTCTTCTTTGTTTTTTTTAAAAAAAATAAATTATTTATTTTCATAAAAAATTTAAATTATTGAAAAATCATACTAAATATCCCAATGCTCTGGTAACATTAGTAGACTCTTTCTCACCTAGGGATCAGTCAAGAAATCACTACTTGTGAGATTTCATGACATCCCACCATCGGACGAATTTCATTTAATTAAACTTAATTTTTATATTAATTTCCTTTCTGGATTTTTCTTAAAAAACTTATTTATTTATTTTTAATAAAAATTTAAATTATTGAAAAATCATACTAAATATCCCAATACTCTGGTAACATTTAGTACGACTCTTCTTCTCACCTAGAATCAATCAAGAAATCACTACTTATGAGTTTCATGACATCCCATCATCGGACCATTTCATTTAATTAAATTTTAATTTTTTATATGTATATTCTTTAACAATGAAATTACATATTTTCATATTTTCAAATTATATTAACTAATATTTAATTTTATTTTTATTTTATTTTTTTTAGAAAACAAATTATTAAAATATATTAATTAACAATAATATAAAAAAATGAAAACAAAGTAATTAAATAAATGAGTGGCATAATAAAATAAATAGGAAAAGGAAGGGATTGTACCCAAATAATTTGGGTATAAAACCCAAAAACAAGGAGGCCTAACTAAAGGCCTTAAAGCTTTCCAAACGGCCCAAAGTAGGTGGGCCAGATTGGGTCACACGCGGGTTGAGGGGCTGGGTCGCGGGTCGTGGAGCCGGGTCGACTAGCTGGCATGCGGATCTTCCTCAACTGGGTCGGGCACGCGGATCTCGGGTAGGATCCGGGTCCACGTGCGGGTCAACAGGAACTCTTTTCTTTTTTTTTTTACTATAAAAGATCCCTTTTTTTTTCTAATTCATTTCCTTTTCCTTTTTTACAAAAAAAATCAGAGCTCCTTGAGGCTCTTGGCTGGGGCGATTTTCAGCCGCCACTGGGGTCGCTTCCGGCCGCCGTCGCCGGTGGCCAAACCCCAAAAAGATTGCTACTTTCCGAAGCTTCTCTCCTTCCTCTTTTCGATTTCGACCTCCTTTTTCACAAAAAAACGTCTCTATCCTTATCGATCTGAGGTTGAAACTCTCGGCCTCCTTCCTTTTTTTGTTGTTTTTTTTGTGGTTTCAGATGGTGTTGGTTTATGATTTTGGTTTTGGTTTTGTGTTTGGGTTTGTTTTGCAGGTTTGGGGCTTCGGTTTTGGGACGGTGGAGTTAGGGTTTTTCGGTGGTGGTTGTGTGTGTATGGTGTCGAGGTGATTTGGTGTTTTCGACAGAGGCTCTGTGTGAGTTTGGTTTGTGGGTGTTTTGGTGATGGTGGATTGGGAATGGGTCTCGGGTTTCGGTTGTGGATGATGTTGTTGATGGTTGGTGGAACGGGGATGGTGGCTCACGGTTGGGTGGTCGAACGGGGCTGGCTAAGGGGTCTTCTGGTAGTGAGGATGATGCTCCAGTTCGAGTGAGGCTCCCCCGTGAGCTGAAGAGTAAGGGGGTTCTTGTAGGGGGACTGGTATGGGGGTTTGGTGTAGATGGGATGGGGTGACAGGAGTGGGTGGCCGGAAATGACAGCCTCAGGAGAGGCCATGGCAGGGACTGGTGGCTGGCGATGGGAGGGGTTAGCAGTCGGCTGATTGGACAATAAACAACAACAACAACAACAACAATAATAATAATAATAATAATAATAATAATAATAATAATAATAATAATAATAATAATAATAATATAAATAATAACAAAACAAATAATAGAAATAAAAATAAATACAAATATAATAATAATAATAATATTAGGACAAAATTAGGTGTCAACATTGTGTATTATGTTGAAAATTTTATGATCTTGGTGGTTGATTTAAGCTTGCCTTAGTTGCTTTTTAAAAGCCTTATCAAAATGTGCATGTCGAATGTTTGTATAAATGCTTCTAAGACCTCTCCTCCCAACAACAATGATATCAAAGCTTGGGGTTTGTTTGTGCTAATTTCTTAGTGGAGTTAATTTAGGTCTTCCATTTAGGGATTTTTTATTGGTATGGTGATTTGATATGGGTTTTAGTAAAGTTGATGTAGTGATAGTTAACAACTTTAAGCAATCCCAAATTCTTATGTTAGGTAAGAATAATTTTGATAATTGGAGTATATAAATGAAAGTGTTGTTAAAGTCTCAAGAATTATGGGAGATCTCAAAAGAGGTTTTAGCTTTAAATTGATATATATATATATATATTTTTTGAAATGACAAAAACTTAAGCACAATTTAATGACTGATTCAATTTGTATGTTTGCTTAACTATTTATGATTGTCGCAACCCATAACAAGTGCTTTTATTAAGTATAAGACCATGATTTAATTAATGATTTCTTATTCGTCTAAATGATTATAGAAAATGATTTCGAATTTTATGTTATGTAATTTTCTCAAGTAATTATAGAATATATTTTTAGAAAATTACTTAATAATGTTTGGGCTAAGTTTTCATGTGTTTAAGTTAAGGAATATTTAAATGAAATTGAAAAATGTCTCTGGAATAATTTTGGAATCAATTTATATTCATTTTTCAATTGAAAATAGCCTAGAAAAATGCATGAAATGGCAAAGGATCGATCCTCCCTCAGAAGGGATCAATTCCTCTTTGGCAGATTGTTAAAAGGATCAATCTCTTCCCTTAAGGGATCAATTCCTTATGCCCAAGAAAGCCTCCAACGGCTTGTTTTTAAGAGTTTCAATAGGAAGAAAAGCATTAAATGCTTCGTGAACCCTCTTCAACTTTAGATGGGGTATAAATAGTTTCATTAAATGATTTGGAGGCAACGGACTCAACTAAGAAAAAACATCTTCCTTCAAAGCAATCTTCAAGTGTTCAATTCAAAATTCTTCTATCACTTTGCTTGTATTCTTCATCTTTGTAAACACCTACCTTTTGAGGTTTTCTAGTTTACACAAACTCACTCATACAAACTCAATTCTTGTAATCAAAGGGAGTGTAACTGTCACGACCCAATGGCCATGACGTTTACTTGGTACTTACACTTATTCCAGCTAAGAAATTTTTGAACTAAATTTTTCCTTTTTATTTTACAGTTTGTATTCGGTGTCAGTGCAGTCACTAAATCACTTTCATTCATTCTTTAATTCAATTATGATTTAAATTACACTCTAAGGTAGGGAAAGATCATTTATAATCCATAACTTACTATTTCTTAAAAAAAGATTGAAAATATCCCCCCTTATATTTTGAGATTTTTCCCAGTTAATTACCTGTAATTTATCACAAGGCAACAGAACAACATTTCTCACAATCTACAATATTCACCAAATATGTGTCATCTCAACAGTCCTAGTATTCACAACTAATCACCACATACACATCATCTAATATCAGAATATTAAATCAACTATTCATTATCCTAGTTTACATCCCATCCTATAGTACTGTACAGAAATTGCCTGAAAATAAAAGCATATGCGAAAGAGTGTATACCTCAAAAGCAACCAAGTAGGTTCGGAGGACAAGAACTAGTATCAAGCCTAGATACCATCTCTGAAGTCCCACTCAAAAGCCCTCATGGCAGAGTTTAACTCAAATAATCTGAAAAGAGGTGAAATTAAAGGGGTGAGCAAATCCACAGCTCAGTAAGTCATTTATATAAGTGCAGAATTAGACTTATACTGTTATAATGCAAATGCATGAAACCTTTAAGTGTAGATTTTCATATCATGTTCCATTTGTAAATGTTTATCAAAACATCTCAGATCATGCCTTAAAATCAATAAGTGAGCAAGAGTCTTAAGATATCAATGTAAGGATACTTGAAGATACCTCCTGTCTATCAAGTAGACCTCAAATCATATCAATTCAACTATGTTTCAACCTTCTTGTCCTTATACTATAATATATCATGTATAATGCATCATGTATAATTCCAACATCGTATGGTACTAAACCAGACTCATATCAGTCTCATAGCATATCACATCTCGTTCATTTATCATCAGTTCATTTATCATCTAAAATCAGTTCATGTAGGAAGACATGATAATATGTAATATATAGTCATGGCACTTTTCATATAAATTCCATGTTCATGTACAGTATAAGGTCATGACATCTCACATAAAAAGCATATTGTTATATCATGATCCAGTATGCAAACTCATGCAAGCTTTGCTATATAATACGACTATCATTTTAAATCATATTGCGTTTGGTAATATAGTCATATATAAAGCTTATACAATCTCGAAATCATATTACATACACTTTTGAAGCATGTTCAAAACGTGTAAAATCTCAAATCATTTCATGTTTACTTTTAAGATATGACAAAAGCATGTACAACTCGTAAACCATATCACGTGTACTTTTAAAGCATGTTTAAAACATTTACAGTACATATCTCATGTTCATCTTTTATAGCATGTCTAAAACATATTCCATCTCAAAACATATCTCATGTACTGTAAAAATCGTGTCAAGTTCAGAGTTCATATCAAATAAAATCATACTCTAGACTTCATATCATATCAGTTTGAGACTAGGCTAAATCCCTAATGCTCTATCAATAAAGACTTAAATCACTGTAGCTAGCAGTGAAAATCATGTCATCGTCCCCTGGAAACCAACTAGGGCGCTATCTATGGCCATAGACCTCATGTCTCTCAGCCACACTAATCAGGTGTGACTGAGCTCTGTCCACGACTATTGTCGGACAAGCATCTCTGCCTAATGAGTAATCTCCAATTAGGCGGTTTCCACTATGCTTTATTGAATTTAACTCTCTTAGGGTGCCTATAGTCTCATAAAGCATTTAAACACTTCACTTTTCTTATGAAAATAGTGTAAAGTATGTAACACATTTTTCTTTTCTTTTAAGATCATTTACATATGTAAATACATACACTTACACTTACACTATATATTCAGTCTTGTCAAAACAATTCAAACATATAAAATATTCATATAAGTATCGCATGATTAAATCCTTTCAAAATCTCAAGTAATAAACAAAGCATGCTTAAAAGCAATGTAATTCAAAACCTGAGTTAAAAATAATTTACTATCATGCTCATGAAATATATCAATGTAATATCATTCGGTATAGCAGTAAGTATAATCCCAATTCATTATTTTCATCCTTTCGATTTCAACCGGATTATTCCTAATAAATCAATTCAATATCTCCTATTGTTCCACAATATTCATTACTATGTCACAACATTTACCGATTAATTAATTATCTTTACTTTTTATATATATCAATACTAAAACTCCTACCACCAATGTGGATCCTCTTAGTATTTCACGTATAACCAAATATTTCCTGAGCAACTTTAACAATAACACTAAAATTATTCAAATATGATTGAACTCATTCACTGTAAATCATTCAATCATTTCTTCAATTTGTCATCATTCCATAGGTATATTATTCCTTATATATCACTAAGTCTCAACGTTTAATCATCATCATTATCACACAATCAAACTATATCTATACGATATAATTGTAAGTTTGAATTATATAAACGTCTTACCGACTCCTCGCTTAGTGTATGCGTATGTCAATCTTAGCCTAGCTCGTGTTGTCGCTTATATGTCGTGCTACACATTTACGTATTAGAATCGGATCAATACCAGCAAAATATAATTATAATTAATTTTCGTAAGATTAACAAAGAATCATGCGACCTTTCTTACCGATTTAAAGCTTAACGTGCCAAAAATCTTGGCTTCGTATGCGTTTATCGAATTTCACACGTACGTCGAGCTTGCCGCGTATACCCTTTAGACATTATTAATTAATTTAGTATGAATTCAATAAATTCTAAATATATATATAAATTTAAATGATAATAACTTACCAATTAACTAGAGCCAAGCACCATATATATATATATATATTTCTTTTCTCTTTCTTTCTTTCTTTCTTTTTTCTTTTCTTTTCTTTCTTGGCCATGCATACCCACAGACACACATATATATATCTATAATCAAATTTCAGCCTTCAACTACTTGATTTAGACTAACATTGGTTGGGATTGAGTGGTAAGAGACTCATTTTCTCTTAAGCATGACCCAAGTTCGAGTCATGCGTATGGAGTAAACCGTGCTAGGAGGGGCGCCGCACTTCCATGTGGCCTGACAGTTCTCCGACTTCGAAGTAGTCGCATAAAGCGGATACCGAGAGATCAAAGACAAAAAAAAAAAACTCCTTGATTTAGTATTGTTTCAACAGCCAAAATTTACCCTTTACATAGCCTCCATAACTCCTTTTTAATCCCTATTCAGGCACTAAAAAATTTACTTGCTTTCCGCCTTTGTTTTTGGCCACATTTAAAATACACTTCCAGCTCCTTTTTCCCTTGTCTTTAACGCCACATAGCCTTGAGTATTGTGACTAGAGCAGCACCTGTTCAGGTCTTGAAAGGCCCCGTAAAACTAGCACTTATACCCTCCTTTCCAAGCCACCGGACACCCTCAAACAACCTTCTATTTTCAGCCTTTTCGTGGCCCACAAGGCCACAACCAGCATCAAGAAAGTCTCTTTTTCAGCCTTGTTTTGCAGCTTCAATTCGACGCTAGAACCGATGTTTCTTACCCTGTGCAACACCTAGTTCCAACACTCAAAAACCTTGCACCGAGAGCTGCATTTCTGCCCTGACCCAAAGCTTTTCGAATGTCCACTATAGCTTCCGCCTATTGCACCTTTACTGCCTTGGATTGATCACCCTTTTACTCCTTCACTTCAGCCTAAAAGGCCCCCATTTCAATCACTAATATAACGTTTACAGAGCACCAAAAAAAATACCCTATTTTCAGCTCCCAAAGAGGTTACCAAATGGCTACTGTTTTCCCTTGTTTCAGGCCTTGTTACCATGCCTAAGCAACAACCAAAAATGCCTTGTGTCATCCCTGTTTCCAGCCTACATAACCTTCTAAGTTCAGCTCCTCAAACCTTAGGTTTTCCTTCCGTTTACAGTAAAGCACCACATTCAGCCTTTCTCCAGGTGTTGGTTGAAACCCTTATTTCACCTCTGATCAGCCTACCTATCAGCTTCAATGTTAGCCTTCGAAAGCCACAGCTTCACCTCTGTTCTTCTTACTCCAAACAGCCAATCGAGAGCTCCCTAAACCCAGAAACGATCCTGCTTGGTTCCCTGCACTTAAGTCTCTCTCTCGACCTTGAATGATGTTAACTCCCGTATTACCGGACCTGTTTTCTTCAGCCGGGATGTGCTTCAACTCTCACGGTTCTCTCTCTCCCTCACGTTCAATCCCTTTCTCGGTCTCTCTTACGCTAGCTCCATCCTTACCGCTTCACTCTTTCCTTCTTTCGCCCTTTTTCTTTCTTTTCTATTCTTTGTCTTTTATTTTCATTTTATTTTTTATTTTTCAGGAGGACAACGAGTGGCAGTATAGGTCTGCCTTTAAGGCAGACATGCTGCCAGGATAGGATTTGGTAGGGTTTTTCCCACCAAATCTCATTTTCAGCATTTTTTTTATATATACACACTCTTTATTATACATAGATATTATGTTCACATTTTTTTAATAAAATAAATATCATGTGTATGTGTGTGTATATATATATATATATATATATATATATATATATATATATATTCTCTTCTTTCCTCTTTTATTTTAATTGCATGAATATATATACATGTATTTATCCTTACACATCTATTCTCAATTATATACCTATGCATACTTATCTAATTTCTTTATTCATTTTATTATACATATACTTATACATGTATAAATATGATTATGTATCCCTATTTGTGCATATATATATATTATATATATATATATATATATATCTTTCATTATATACATATACTTTTACATATATATATATATATATACACATATATATACATATATATATATATATCTTTCATTATATACATATACTTTTACATATATATTTATATATTTTACTTATATGCTTTCATATTTATTTTCTATTTATTTGTATGTATAGGTATTTATTCCTATGTGTATCAATAAAAATATATCTTTATATTTATACGTATCTATTTATATATATTTAACTTATTTTCTTATTTATTTTCACTTCACTCGATCCTTTATTTATTTATTTATTTACATATGTATTTATATACGTACATATGTTGCATGCATGAACATTGTGTGCTTTTAGTTTGGCTTATGCGTATATGTAATCATATTCATGCATAGAATTACAACTTCTTTCGTATCCATTCAGTATATTTTGCATATACTGTATTAACGTACACTTCACGTTACTCTTGAAGACTTTAATTTTATGAGTGCGAAGTATAATTTGTATTTGTAAAATCCCAAAATTACATTATTGCATTATTTTCACTTATACTTATACTTGAGTATATTATCGGTTTATGAAATTTTTCGGTTCTCACAATAACCCTTATGAGGCATTCTTTTGAGAGTTTGGGTAGCCACTAATTAGTGGGGATAAGTGATTTCTTCCTTAGCTATCAAAAGAAAGTATAGGAGGTTTCACCTACTTTAAAGTGGTGTGTAAGTGATTCACAACTGAGTGGAATCAGCTAACTTGGCAAGAGGCTTAAGGAGAGGATATAGGCACGAGACTAGTCGAACCGCTATAAATTACTATGTTTGCTTTTCTCTTCCTTATACTCTTTACTTTTTGGTATTCATTTATATATATATATATTTATATTTATATTTATATTTATATTTATATTTATATAATTTGTTGGCTCTACAGGCTATACCGAGAGGTGGGTGAATCGGTTTTTAACTAACCTTAGGTTCGTTTTGCGATTCTTCTAAGTTCTCTAGCTTAGATTGATATTTTCTAAGTTCTCTAGGCTACTCAAGCATGCAATATAAATTCAATTCAATAAGTACAATATAATTTCAAGTAAAGAGAGTAGGGAAAGAGAGATTTACACAAGCGATTTATAGAGGTTCGGCAACTTGCCTACGTCCTCTACCTTGAGACGCTCCCAAGGATTTTCTCCAAATCCACTATCTTGAATTTGTGATTACACTCCCTCTTTTTCTAGGCTCAAGAGAAACCTCTCTCTTTTTCTAGGCTCAAGAGAAACCTCTCTCTTTTTCTAGGCTCAAGAGAAACCTCCCTCTTTTTCTTAGGCTAAAGAGTAACCTCCCTCTTTTTCTTAGGCTAAAGAGAAACCTCCCCTTTACAAGGTGTGATTTTGGTTTACAAGAGATGTAATCAAAGAAGACCTCTAAGAAGGTAAATGATTACAGAAATTAGGCACAAGTAAAAGCCTATACAAGATTTGTGCTAAACAATACAAGAGATAAGTGAATGATGGAAGATGAAGACTTATAGCTCTTGATTTGTTGTTGAGGCTTGAGGAAGATGAATAGGATGATGAATGATGTTGCTTGGTTGTTCCTCCTCCTTCCTTTAGCTTCTAAGCCTCTATTTATAGTCCCTTGGATGGTTTGTGGACGTTGGTTGGAGCCAAAACAGAAACTAGCCGTTGTATCTCACAGAAACTAGCCGTTGGGGACATTCTGACACAAAGGGATCGATCCTTTTACCAAAGGGATCGATCCTTTTCTTCATTCTTGCCTTCCGGGGCATTCTGCCAAAAAGGGATCGATCCCTTTCCTTAGGGGATCGATCCCATTCTTCCAGAATGGATTTTTCCTGCACTTTTGGGTTAGAAATGATGTGGTCTTTGATCCTAATTCAACCTAAAACATATTGGCACTTTTGTGGGACTTTTTCTTGACTTTCTTTGATGAAAACATTGTCCAAAAATTCATTAAGTGATTTTCTAAAATATTCAAAACATTTATAAAGAATTAAGACCAATAGGGATGTATCATTAAATCATGGTCTTAATGTTTGATATGATCACTTGAAAATGGATTGAGAAAATCATGTGTGATAAGGCAAATTTACAATATGAATTAAACCATTAAAGCTTACTTAAGTTTTTGTCATTTCAAAATGTATATGGCAATTTAAAGCTAACAATCTCCCCCTTTTTGATATGACAAAACTTAATGTAAATTTGCTTTGAAAATTCTTTGATAAAATACTCCCCCTCAAATAAAGCAGGATTTTATAAAGCTCCCCCTTAATATAAGCATGGGTTTTGAAAATGAATTTTCCCTCATTATCTCTCCCCCTTAATATCCTTCCCTTTTAATATCTATCTCTCCCCCTTTTTGTCATAGCAAAAAGAAGGAAAAATAATAAAAAATATGCTCCCCCTAAAAATATGGCTTATGTGAGAAGAAATAAAAATGCTCCATCCAACAAGAAACATGTTAGTACATGGGACTCATAGCACAAATTCATAAGACAATGTCCATAAAGAGTATGAAATGTTTAGGCATGCAAAGGACAATGCTTATTTTCCTATACCAATTGTTTATAAATAATTTTGATACCAATTGTTGATAAGTAATTTTGCAAGGAGGTTCCAATTGGTAAGAAGTTAAGTAAGCACCTAAGTATATTAATTGTTCTTTAAAGTTCAACTAAGGTGCATGGCAATACATCATGATTATGAGCTAAAATTATATAACATATCATATGCATGTGCTCATAAATCATTTTCAAGAAATATTGTGCCTTGAATTAAGATATATAGCAATTAACTACATATTCTAGCACAAAAGTGGTTCATGCAAAAGTGTCTTATATGAATTCTTCTCTATTTGTCATTTCAATCTAAGGAGCATGAGAAGAATTGTCAATTTAAAGCTCATACCAATTGGCAATTTAGATTTGGCTTACCAATCATTGAAAATATGGTTCCCAATGATACTAATTGTTATTTCAATCTAAATACCAATTGTTACTAATGGTTGACTTAGGCATTTTGCATGAATCCAATGTCTATGTGTAGTGTGTTCATGTCAAGAAAATAATCATTCTAAATATGCAAGAACACAATCACATATCATCAAATATGCATATGGATTAATTGAATATTAGCACACTATCATAAAGTATTAATCCATATTCACCAAAAATTATACCATATGGAAGATTCAAAAAGTCAAGGTATTCAAGCAAACACATTTTCTTCCATGGTTTTAAGCACAAAAATCCTATGCTCATTTTCTAATTCAAGTTTTTAACCCAATTATAAGCAAGGAATGATTCAACATTACCATTTTAATCAATTAATAGCCATATCCCTAGTTGTTATCATCATTTAATGTTCTAGAGGGTATATGCTATTTTAACTAAAATGGCTTCACCTAAGTGAATCAATATTATCAAGCTAAAGTATATTTTATCATTAAAATCTATAAACTATGAGTGAGATTAATCACATAATATCATGAAAAGAAATATTCTCATCTCATAGACATAATTATTGATTCAGCTCAAGCAAGCATGTAAGTTCAACATCAAAACAATCAAGCATAAATGCATAGATATCAATCAAGGTACATTTGTTCAAGTTTGCATTTATCTTTGAATGTTGGTGTTGTCATTAAAGCTCAAGTTCTTTAATAATTTGGCCATAAGAGAAATTTAAGTTCATGGATGATAAAGTTTCATGCATTTGACATATAGGATCTATTTACCATCACAAATTATAGGCCAATAACCATTATCAATTGTTGAATATACATTTGAAATCAATCCACTAGATGTATAATTATCATGAATCCTAATGTGGAATTGATAAGTCAAGCTAAGAGACATAATCCTATAAGCATGCTTGACTAAGATGAACAAAAAGGAATGAAGAATATTCATTATGCACAAGTTCATCAAATTCTCAAATATATCCATAAATCATTGAAATAATTCTCAAAATTATGTTTAAGCATTCATTGAAAATATATTTCAAGATTATTTCAATTCAAGTATGTTTTCAAGAAAAATGATTTTGCACTTGTGAGTTGATTGTTGGAAGTGATACCATTTGTTGGAAATGATTCAAATTGTTGGAGTTGAGCCATGATATCAATGAAAAATGATTTTTTATACATTAACGATCATCAAAAAGAAGTTAAAACAATGAATTTTGAGTTGAGAGGAGAGAAAGTATCAAGAAAGTGAAAAAATCCTTCTCAAATTCGGTTGAAAAGTGCAGAAAAGGCATAAATTGCCTAAAGGGATCGATCCTATGAGCAAAGGGATCGATCCCTAAACTCCAGAGTTCAATTTCCTGCATGTTTTTCCAAAGGGATCGATCCTGTATGTAGAGGGATCGATCCCTCATCCTGGTTCTGCAGATTTTTGACAGAAAATCCAACTTATGAGGTGCCAAAACTTCGTTTTTGAGTATTTTAAGTCCAAGTAATGGTTTAAACATTTGTAAAACATGATTTTGGACCTGTATGATTGAAAAACATGAATGAAAAACCATTTTACAAAAGATTTTGCAATTTTGGAAGGATTTTCACTAATAAAAGCATTTTTAGCCTCAAAGGAGGTCATTTTGGAAGTTAAACACATTTTGACAAAACCAATGCATTAGAAACCACAAATATGCCAAAACAAACTTGTTCACATAGATTTTAAGCACATATAACATTAAAACATACATCTTGTGAATAACATGCCATGATTTCTAACATGCATATCCTTCATTAAAGCTCATGGCAAGGCAATTTGCATATCTGATATTTTTGACAGCTTTTGAGCAACTAAGTATATTATCTAAACATATCAAACTTGCTCAAACTACAGAAATCCAATTATCATTTCAAAATCATAAATCATGCTTTTCATTCAATGCATCAAGTACTATTCATCAAACATTCAAAAATCATTTGTCATGCCTTTTGTTCAATCATTCTACTTATTATGCATCAAAGATCATCAACAATAAAAAGTTTATGGAGTAAGGAATTAAGCTTACAATACTCCTTTGCTTGAGAATGCTTTGCCTTGATGTGTTAAGTCCACCTTGAGCTATCCTTTGAAGAATTGTTGTGATGGATCCTCAAGCTTTTCCTTTTTCTCATTGGCACAAGCAAACTCCATGAGGATGTGTTGAGCATATAAACTTCATTGTTCTATTGTATTCTCATGCTCTAACACTCCTACAACAAACAAATTCAAGCATGCTTTGGTACCCAAATTTTCTTGGGTCCATGAGAGTTAGTACAAATAATTTTTGATCCTTTTGGGATCCATTTCAAGCACAATTCATCATTATTTACAGCATGCTTAGGCACCCATATTTTCTTAACTACTCTTCCTCTAAATGTGGTTTTTCTATAAGTGCATGCTTGTGAAGAGTGTCCTATTCTATTGCAAAGTGAGCATGTGAGAGATGTATCATGCATAGTATTTTTGCTCACTAAGAAATTCCTAAGATGAGTTTCTTTTTGTTTTTCATTATAGCCTAATCCATCTTTGTCAAAGAAAGCTCTTTGGGTCTCTAACATATGATATAGCTTTTGTTGACCCATATAAAACCTAGAAAATGAGTTATGCAAATTTGTGTTCTTTTTATTTAACTCATTTATTTCTAAGTTGGCCTCTTCTAGTTTCTTTTCAAGTTCTATCTTAGCACTTGTCAAGGCTTCATTTTCTATTTTTAATTTAGCAATGATTTTCTTATATTTAGAATTCATGCATTGAAATTCATTTGCTAAATCATCAAAGGCATTTTGTAGTTCACTAAAGGTATAATCATTATCTTCACTAGAACTACTACTAGCCTCATCATCACTAATGGCCATAAAGCATGAGTAGGCTACCTCATTATCTACATTTTCCTCATCGAAGCTATCACTATCGCTCCATGCAGCCACAAATGCTTTCTTCCTAGGTTTCCTATCCTTTTCTCTTCTAAGTAAGGGGCAATCTAACTTAGTGTGACCCGGTTCATTACATTCATAGCACACTAAGGGGTCTTTTTCTCTTCTACTTGACTCTCCCTTATGATGTCTCCTATTTCTCTCTCTCTTTCATTCTCATAAATCTATTGAATCTTTTGGCAAACATTGCCATTTCCTTTTCTTCCTCATTTCCACTCTCATCACTATCATCCTCATGAGTGGAAGACTTAAGTGCTACCCCTACTTTCTTTGAAGGCTCTTCATTTCTTTTCAATTTCATCTCATATGTAAGTAGGGAGCCCATAAGTTCATCTAGAGACAAGGTATTTGGATCTTTCGACTCTTCTATTGCGGTTACCTTTGCCTCCCATGATTGTGGCAAGCTATTCAAGATTTTCTTCACCATTTCTACATTGGAATAGGTCTTGCCTAATGCCTTAAGTCCATTGATTATGTCATTAAATCTAGTGTACATATCACTCATGGACTCATTTTCTTTCATTCTAAAAAGCTCATAATCATGTGTGAGCATTCCTACTTTGGTTTCCCTAACTTGATTGGTCCCTTCATGTGTGATGGCTAGTTTGTCCCATATTTGCTTGGCATCCTCACATAGGGAGACTCTATTATATTCATTGGGACCTAATGCACAAAAGAGAGTGTGCATAGCCTTGGCATTCAATTGTGCCATTCTCATGTCATTTGTGTCCCACTCATCCTCACTCTTAAGGACATCCTTTCCATCTACTTTCTTCATGGGAATTCTAGGACCATTCACTATAATCCTCCACACCTCATAATCATTTGATTGTACAAATAGCATCATTCTAGTTTTCCAATATGAGTAATTCTCACCATTGAAGAGTGGAGGTCTAACTAATGATTGTCCCTCTTCTCCTAGGGGTGTGCCTACATTCAAGTGAGCCATTTAAGATCTTTTTGCTCGATAGAGGTTAGTCTAATTCAATCTCGAGCCCAAGTTCTGATACCAATTGTTGGCTCTACAGGCTATACCGAGAAGGGGGTGAATCGGTTTTTAACTAACCTTAGGTTCATTTTGCGATTCTTCTAAGTTCTCTAGCTTAGATTGATATTTTCTAAGTTCTCTAGGCTACTCAAGCATGCAATATAAATTCAATTCAATAAGTACAATATAATTTCAAGTAAAGAGAGTAGGGAAAGAGAGATTTACACAAGCGATTTATAGAGGTTCGGCAACTTGCCTACGTCCTCTACCTTGAGACGCTCCCAAGGATTTTCTCCAAATCCACTATCTTGAATTTGTGATTACACTCCCTCTTTTTCTAGGCTCAAGAGAAACCTCTCTCTTTTTCTAGGCTCAAGAGAAACCTCTCTCTTTTTCTAGGCTCAAGAGAAACCTCCCTCTTTTTCTTAGGCTAAAGAGTAACCTCCCTCTTTTTCTTAGGCTAAAGAGAAACCTCCCCTTTACAAGGTGTGATTTTGGTTTACAAGAGATGTAATCAAAGAAGACCTCTAAGAAGGTAAATGATTACAGAAATTAGGCACAAGTAAAAGCCTATACAAGATTTGTGCTAAACAATACAAGAGATAAGTGAATGATGGAAGATGAAGACTTATAGCTCTTGATTTGTTGTTGAGGCTTGAGGAAGATGAATAGGATGATGAATGATGTTGCTTGGTTGTTCCTCCTCCTTCCTTTAGCTTCTAAGCCTCTATTTATAGTCCCTTGGATGGTTTGTGGACGTTGGTTGGAGCCAAAACAGAAACTAGCCGTTGTATCTCACAGAAACTAGCCGTTGGGGACATTCTGACACAAAGGGATCGATCCTTTTACCAAAGGGATCGATCCTTTTCTTCATTCTTGCCTTCCGGGGCATTCTGCCAAAAAGGGATCGATCCCTTTCCTTAGGGGATCGATCCCATTCTTCCAGAATGGATTTTTCCTGCACTTTTGGGTTAGAAATGATGTGGTCTTTGATCCTAATTCAACCTAAAACATATTGGCACTTTTGTGGGACTTTTTCTTGACTTTCTTTGATGAAAACATTGTCCAAAAATTCATTAAGTGATTTTCTAAAATATTCAAAACATTTATAAAGAATTAAGACCAATAGGGATGTATCATTAAATCATGGTCTTAATGTTTGATATGATCACTTGAAAATGGATTGAGAAAATCATGTGTGATAAGGCAAATTTACAATATGAATTAAACCATTAAAGCTTACTTAAGTTTTTGTCATTTCAAAATATATATGGCAATTTAAAGCTAACATAATTGAACAAATTAGTTAGAAAAATCTTAAGAAACCAATTTTAGGAGAAAACTTATTCACCCCCTCTTAGTTAGAGCCAACAAATGGGTTTGAAGAACCTAGTGTAAAAGATGAAAAAACATTAGCGGAAGCTCATAAGGCTACTCCTAAGGAGGTAAGGAAAAAAGATAGTAAAACTTTGTTTGTGCTCTACTAAGAAAATGATGAGTCAAACTTTAAAAAGATTTTTATGATCACAACTTCTAAGAAGTCATGGGATATCCTCAACCACATAGAGGGATTGAAAAAGTTGTGAAGATTCGCCTATAAATGCTAAGAGGTGAGTTTGATGTCATATCTATGAATGAGAATGAGAACATTTCAGAGTACTTTGGAAGAGTGTTGACTATTGTGAATGAGATGAAGAGGAATGACGAGAAGCTTGCTGATGTCCCTGTTATGGAAAAGATTCTTCAATCCTTAACTCCAAAATTTGAGTAAATAGCAATGATTGTTGAAGAAACAAAGGACTTGGAGGATATAACGGTTGATCAATTGATGGGAACATTACAAGTGCATAAACAAAGTATAAGCGAGCAGGTAACTAGCTCAATTAACTAAGCTCTTCATACTAAGCTTGCTTTAGACGAAGATAAAAAGGAAGTTGGTACTTGAGGTGCTCAAAGAGGAAAAGGTAGAGTCTATAAAGGCTGTGGTAGAAGTAATGCAATCTGAGGTCATTAGTATAAAGTTGGCAATAGAGATTATGATGACCAATTAAGAAGCTTTGTAAATAGAGGTAGAGGAGGTAGAGCAAGAGGTGGATCAATCATGGCATGCTCCCAGAGGAAGAGGTAGAAATGATGACAATTCAACAGCTGGCCAAATCAATAAGGTTATGGCAAAAGAAATGGTCAATGCCATAATTGTTATAAATATGGAATTATAGAAATGAATGTTGGGAAAGAATAGTAGTGAGGTCAATGTTAAGTACTCATCTTAGGATTTTTAGGAAGCATTAGGGTAATTTTAGGAAGCATTTTACATTACATTTTCATTAATCTCCTTAGCTTAGGCATTCTTTAGGAGTTTACTGTCTAGATTTTTTTTACTCATTGTTTTGATCATTATTTAGGTCATATTTCATTAATTTTAATTCATTTTAGGTTTATATAATTAGTGGTCTAAGTGTAGGTTAAGTTAGATAATTTTTCATAAGCATTTAGTTACATTTTCAATTCAATTTTGCATTAAATTTCAATTCTGTCTAGGTTTTACATTCACATTAATTCTATGCATTTAGGTATTGTTTTAGGTACATTTTAGGTGTCTTAGGGTAGTATTCATATAGTTCTTTGATTAGGTAAAGTTTGGTTTAATTTCAAGTTCATTTACTTAAGCATTTTCATGCATTAGTTTAGGAACTTCATGCATTAATTCATTTTTCTTTCAATTGCATTAGTTTTTATTTAATTTTTTTTACATGTTCATGCATTTTTATTTTCATTTTAGGATTTTCATGCATATTTTCATTATTTGCATTTTAGACCCTTATAGTTAGGAAATTACATTTTTACCCTTCCATTTTACTAATTTGCATTTTTGTTTCTTTTCTTTTGTAGTTATTTTATTTCATCATTTCTACTGTAAGTATTTCTTATTTGCTTTTTAATTTCAATTACTTTTATTTTATTTTATTTTAATGTTGTTATTTTTTTTATTTTATTTTACTTTGTTAACCTTTGTAGATCACCCTCAACTAAATTCATAATTTGCTAGGATATATCATAAATAATAGTATCTGGTACTTAGCTAGGCTTCGCGACACTAGTCTCTGTGGGACGATATTTCCGAGACAACGTGCACTTGCGTGTAGACTCCTTTTAGGGTCAACAAGTTTTTGGAGCTGTTGCTGGGGACTGGGCGTAGATTAGTGATCACTTATCATTGACTATGCATCTTTATGTTTGCTTAAACTAATCCGAATTGTGTACTTTGAAGTGAGACTGACATTACACACACACAAGGATTTCAATTTGGGTTAAAACTTATGATTGAATGATACTATTGTTTGATCTATGATTGTGAGTCTTTGAGATTGGAATTTGTATTTTATCTTTGAGGATGATTGAGAGAATAATTATGTTTGATACTTGTCATCTCCTACTTATGTTTTATTTTGCTTGAGGACAAGCAAAAGCTCAAGTTTGGGAGTGTGATTACTCTATGAAAATAGAGTTATTTTAGTATTTTATTAATTAATAATTATTTAATTCCCCCATGATTTTATTAATTATTCCCCTAATTTTATTAAATTCTTCATATTTTGCAGAAAAATAAATTCTAGATGAATTTCAGTCTTTTCGGTAGAAAATAAACTGAAAATGTGCAAGAAAGGAGACTGGACCACTACAAGACAAGAGAGCATGACTTTTCATTTTCTCTCTCATCTTTTGACATCTAGCATGCCACATGTCATCATCCTACTCACTCTTAGTAGATAAGAACAAAAGATATAGGCCAACATATGGAGGACACATGCCAACACATAAAGGACACATGCCTTTGCCACCTTGCATGCTTATGTGGGTTAGAAGACAAAAAGGAAGGTGCTAGAAGGGATGAGATGTCCATGGCTGATGTGAGCACTTAAATGATATGGAAATATCTATTTTGAAGAGCCAAGGACATGAAGACAAGTGAAAATTAATGCCAACTCATCTAGGATAGAAAATTGCCATTGTATCCCTATGTTAAGTGACTATATAAGCAACTTTATGAGACCTAACTTAGGGTGGGCTGCATAGGGTTTCTTAGATTTACTTTTCCAGCATATTTTTATGTCTTTACAAGTTTAGGGTAGCCATCATTTTTATTCCTTGAAGTTCGTTACATTTTTGCAAGTTGAATACAAGTTTTCATGATGTTTTCCTTTACTCTTTACTACATTCTTGCACTCTTTACTTAAGCTTTTTGTTTCTTTAATATTTCCAGCAACTTTCATCTTCTACTCTTTCTTTTTCTCTTATTTTGGTTCATGATTGAGCCCCATGATCATTGGAGCTTGAGAGGTTGGAAAATCACCTCCTTAGCTCTTGTGAGAGAGCTTGGTCCATAGTTTCCTTTTGCAATTTTATTTTATATTTTTAAGCTTCTAAACGAATTTTTAGTATTTTATTTCTACTGTTTTAGGGGTCTAGATTATTGGGTTAAAACAGTTTTTAAAAATCTTTTTAAAAAAAAATGTTTAAAGTCGGATATATAGGAAGTTGATCTTATTTTAGGCTAGTCTAGAGTAGGTATTTTTATTTTCTGTTTTCAAACTTTAAAATGATTTTTTTATTATTTTTATTCTACTGAGCTAGGAGTCTAGTTTATAGGGTTAAAACAGTTTTTAAAAATCTTTTAAAACAAAAATAAAAAAATATTTAAAGTAGGCTGGTTCAGATTAGGCGTTAGCTAGGTACCATGCATTGTTTTTGGATTTTGCCATTGTATTAGTAGTTTCAGTTCTGTTTTAGTGCATTTAGGTTGTGTTTTGAAGGTATTTTAGGTGTCTCTTAGCTCATTTAGAATATATGTTAAGGGTATTGCATTTAGGTTTGAGTATATTAGGTGTTTGAGTAAAGTTTCAACTAGCATCTCACTTAGTTTGCATCAAATTCTACTTTGTCATTTTTGCTGCTGTTAGGCATCCTTTGTGGTATTTTGTTGGTCTGTTTTTGGCATATTTTAAGTGCATTTCCAGTAGTATAATCTCATGTTTACATCATATAAATTTTAGGAATTTTTTAGGAGTCAATTTGGATTAGTTTCCTTAGTCATTTCACAGTTTGTTCATGCATTGCATTTTGATTTCCTGATCAGTTTTGCAGTTACTGTTTTAGCATTTCATGGCTGTTTAGTGTTCAATTTAGGTGCATTTCATTAGTTTTAAAGCATGTTAGTATTAAGTACTCATCTTAGGATTTTTAGGAAGCATTAGGGTAATTTTAGGAAGCATTTTACACTGCATTTTCATTAATCTCCTTAGCTTGGCGTTCCTTAGGAGTTTACTGTCCAGATTTTTTTTACTTACTGTTTTGATCATTATTTAGGTTGTATTTCATTAATTTTAAAAACTGGACAGAATTGAAATTTAATGCAAAATTGAATTGAAAATGTAACTAAATGCTCATGAAAAATTATCTAACTTAACCTACACTTAGACCACTAATTATATGAACCTAAAATGAATTAAAATTAATGAAATATGACCTAAATAATTATCAAAACAGTAAGTAAAAAAAGTCTGGACAGTAAACTCCTAAGGAATGCCTAAGCTAAGGAGATGAATGAAAATGCAATGTAAAATGCTTCCTAAAATTACCCAAATGCTTCCTAAAAATCCTAAGATGAGTGCTTAACACTAACATGCTTTAAAACTAATGAAATGCACCTAAATTGAACACTAAACAGCCATAAAATGCTAAAACAGTAACTGCAAAACTGATCAAGAAATCAAAATGCAATGCATGAACAAACTATGAAATGACTAAGGAAACTAATCCAAATTGACTCCTAAAAAATTCCTAAAATTTATATGATGTAAACATGAGATTACACTACTGGAAATGCACTTATAATATGCCAAAAACAGACCAACAAAATACCACAAAGGATGCCTAACAGCAGCAAAAATGACAAAGTAGAATTTGATGCAAACTAAGTGAGATGCTAGTTGAAACTTTACTCAAACACCTAATATACGCAAACTTAAATGCAATACCCTTAACATATATTCTAAATGACCTAAGAGACACCTAAAATACCTTCAAAACACAACATAAATGCACTAAAACAGAACTGAAACTGTCACGACCCGAAGGCCATGACGCTCCCTTAACACTTACCTTATTTCATGTAGCAAATTATGAACCAAATTTTTCTTTTTCTATTTACGGTTTGTATTCGGTGTTAGTGTAGTAACTAATTCCAATCTTGCCTTAATAATATTATTTCTCTAGCTATATCATACTTCTCAAAGTGATTTTTAATCGTTTTAGCCTTACTTTCACTTATCCAAAAGAAACGAATCGAAAACCTCCCCCTTGTATTTTATCAATTTTCCCAGTAAAATCACATGCATTAAAACACATTCTAAACTTCACAATACAGCCAGCTTTTATTTCCCACAATTCACACAATCATGCATCTCATATATCTCAAGATTCATTTCACTAGAATTTCCACATTTTGCATTTTTATACATACTTCAAAATATATATCTAATCCTGGATCGTACTCAATAATCACATAGACCTAGATAATAATCTAGTGCGATCCAAAGTTACATCCCATTTACTTCCTAGTACTGTGAAAATAAAGTTTGCATAATTATCAAAATGATATACCATTGTATACCTCAAAAGCACAAAAGCAAGGCTCGGAGAACGTAGACGAGTACCACAGCTAAGTACAGTTCTCGAGAGAGCCTATATGAAGCCTGAGCTGGATATCAGCCCATATAATCTGTAGATGTTAAATTTAAGGGGTGAGCAAATCCACGGCTCAGTAAGTAGCTTAAATAAGTACATACTAGGCTCACATCGTAAAACACAATCATACATGCATGAACTCTATAAACTAGCATGTATGCATTATATCATGATTAGCCACCAATTTGTATATACAACAGATTGCATAAGCTCATTCATACTTTTCTTCATTCCTTTCACTCACAAAATATCATTCTTTTTATCCCTTTTTATCGATATGGTTAAGTATGAAGGAAACAACCATTTCAAATAACACATGATTCTATAGCATAATATAAGTAAAATCCAGCAATTACTCCCATTCTCCGTCATATGTGTAATATCTATTTTATCTAATGATAGTCATCACATTCACAAATCACAATCATTTATTCATTGTCTCAATGGCATATGATTTCCCACAATTCATAGATCACAATCATTTATTCATTGTCTCAATGGCAAGTGATTTCCCACAATTCATCAGTACATATGTAGCACTTAGCTCTCAAAGGACTCTAGAGGTGGCTCCCATAGTTCACAAAGAAGGCTGTGTAGCACGTAGTTCCTTTGAGTTCTCTAGAGGTGGCTCGCACGATACAAAAGATCGAGTTTTACTCGGATTTGCCTCTATGGCTTATGTTTTCAAATGGTTCATCAATACACGTGTAGCACTTAGTTCTCAAAGGACTCTAGAGGTGGCTCCCACAATTCACGAAGAAAGCTGCCTAGCGCGTAGTTCCTTTGAGTTCTTTAGAGGTGGCTCACACGGTACGAGAGATCGAGTTTTACTCGGGTTCGCCTCTATGGCTTATGTTTTCAAATGGTTCATCGATACACATGCAGCACTAGTTCTCAAAGGACTCTAGAGGTGACTCCCACAGTTCACGAAGAATCTGTGTAGCACGTAGTTCCCTTGAATTCTCTAGAGGTGGCTCACACGGTACAAAAGATTTAGTTTTACTCGGATTAGCCTCTATAGCACATTCTTTCTAATGGTTCATCGAAACTCGTGTAGCACTTAGCTCTTAATTCGTGTTGCACTTAGCTCTCAAATGACTCTAGAGGTGGCTCACACAGTTCACGAAGAAAGCTGCGTAGCACGTAGTTCCTTTGAGTTCTCTAGAGGTGGCTCACACGGTACAAAAGGTCGAGTCTTTACTCGGGTTGGCCTCTTTCCTAGTTTTCGACAAACATGACTAGGTACTAATTGAGATCCATGAATTCAACATTGTAAGTAGCATATATACTGCACATTATTTTAAGTATTCATTCTCAAGGTATCATAATACATTAACATGCTCAATAAACATAAATAAACTATAACACATAGCACGCAAGTCACAACTAAGATTTCTCTACAAGCAAGTATTATTCACAATCACATCATGTCTAATTTATATCTTACCATACTTACTCTATTAGTCTTATTTGTAATGTTCCACCAAGCTTGATATGAATTTAAACAAATATTTAATAAGATTTCTTTCTTCTCTTACGAGATGACACTAGTAAGGCTTACTTAACCCACTTACCTCGAGGCTTAGTAATTATCCTCCTCGCGCTTTCGAGTCTATACTCAAACGTCTACACCGTTCCGCTTCGCCAAATTTTCCAGCAGCTCTCCCTTCCTTTCCGATGGCTATTCACGATGGAGGCAGCAGCTGTACACTTCCTCCTCTTCTTTCTCTTCTCTTCTTTCCTTTTCCCTTCGGCTTTCACCTTTCCTTTCTTTTTTTTTTCTGGTTCTCTTCACCGAAATGCTCACTTTCAACCTCTCTCCCCGTCGGCCTCACTCTCTGTTCACTTCTTTTCTTTTCTTTTTACTTTTCAAAGCTTCCTTGAGAAGCTTTATGTGTTTTGCCGAGAATTGCTAGTGGAGTTTGATGGGAGAAAGTCCCATCAAACTCCACTAACTCTTATTTTAATTATTTTATATTTTGTTTATGTTTTAATTTTTTTGTTTTAAATATCTTTAATTCACATAATGTAAATTACATATGAATGTATGTGGGTATATATATATATATATATATATATATATATATATATATACACACACACACACACACTTCAAGTCTTAATTATAATATATATATATACACTTACACATATCCATATATATATATATATATATTATATTTTCATGTCTAATATATTTTTAGTGTAGGTATGTGTATGTGTGTGTGTATATATATATATATATATATGTAAATGTATGTATATGTATATATATATATATATTTAACACTCAACATGTGTACATATATATTAAAATATATATATATATATGTATTCCTTGTTTATTTTATTTTAACCCTTTTAATATTCAAGTATACTACATTTCTTTTAGTATACTTGTGTCCTTGTTTTATTAAAACAAATATACTTATATGTTGTGGAATACTTGTATCTCTTTGCTCTCATACATCTCTTGAGCTCATTATTAGATTTTCTAAATTATCTCAAGGTATTAATCATTTATTGCTAAATTTACTAAACTTGTAACTTCATTCCTTATTACTTGAAATAATAAAGTTTACAAGGAGCATCATAGTGCTTAACTTATTCTATGTCTCATTTTTATTCACTAATATGGTACAAAGTTGGTAGTTTTTACAGAAACTACCAATACAATAGCAAAAACCAAAAACAATGCAGGGTACCTAGCTAACGCCTAAGCTGAACCAGCCTACTTTAAATTTTTTTATTTTTGTTTTAAAAGATTTTTAAAAACTGTTTTAACCCAATAAACTAAACTCCTAACTCAGTAGAATAAAAATAATAAAAAATCATTTTAAAGTTTGAAAACAGAAAATAAAAATACCTACTCTAGACTAGCCTAAAATAAGACCAACTTCCTACATATCCGACTTTAAACATTTTTTTTACTTTTGTTTTAAAAGATTTTTAAAAACTGTTTTAACCCAATAATCTAGAGTCCTAAAACAGTAGAAATAAAATACTAAAAATTCTTTTAGAAGCTTAAAAATATAAAATAAAAATTGCAAAAGGAAACTATGGACCAAGCTCCCTCACAAGAGCTAAGGAGGTGATTTTTCAACCTCTCAAGCTCCAATGGTCATGGGGCTCAATCATGGACCAAAATAAGAGAAAAAGAAAGAGTAGAAGATGATTAAAGTTGTTAGAAATTTAAAGAAACAAAAAGCTTAAGTAAAGAGTGCAAGAATGTAGTAAAGAGTAAAGGAAAACATCATGAAAACTTGTATTTAACTTGCAAAAATGTAAAGAACTTCAAGGAATAAAAATGGTGGCTACTCTAAACTTGTAAAGACATAAAAAGGTGCTGGAAAAGTAAATCTAAGAAACCCTATGCAGCCCACCCTAGGTTAGGTCTCATAAAGCTGCTTATATAGTCACTTAACCTAGGGATACAATGATAATTTTCTATCCTAGATGAGTTGGCATTAATTACCACTTGTCTTCATATCCTTGGCTTTCAAAATAGATATTTCCATATCATTTAAGTGCTCACATCAGCCATGGACATCTAATCCCTTATAGCACCTTCATTTTTGTCTTCTAATCCACATAAGCATGCAAGGTGGCAAGGGAATGTATCCTTCATGTGTTGGCATGTGTCCTCCATGTGTTGGCATGTGTCTTTTGTTCTTATCTACTAAAAGTGAGTAGGATGAGTAGGATGATGACATGTGGCATGCTAGATGTCAAAAGATGAAAGAGAACATGAAGAGTCATGCTCCCTTGTCTTGTAGTGGTCCAGTCTGCCCATTTTCAATCTATTTTCTACCGAAAAAACTGAAATTCATCTAGAATTTATTTTTCTGAAAAATATAAGGAATTTAATAAAATTAGAGGAATAATTAATAAAATCATAAGAGAATTAAATAATTATTAATCAATAAAGTACTAAAATAACTCTATTTTCATAGAGTTATCAGTCAAGGAGCAAGCACACTATGTTCACTTCTAATAAGACTATTGCGGATGAAAGCAACACTTGGTATCTTAATAATGCAGCTAGCAATCCCATGATCAGGAACAAGAAACTCTTAGTTGAGTTAAACAAAACAGTGAAAGGCAATGTCACTTTTGGAGATTATTTCAAAGTTTAAGTGGAATACAAAGGTAACATTCTTATCAAACTCAATCCAATGTTTACTATATTCCTTCTTTGAAAAACAATATTTTGAGTTTGGGGCAACTTTTGGATAAAGGTTCTATGATACATATAGAGAATAATCTTCCCACTATAAAATATGGGAATGGGAAGTTGATTACTTTTGTGAAGATGTCAAATAGAATGTTTTGCTTGAATTTGCAATATGATGAAATTCATTATTTGAGTTCATTGTGCAAGATGAGTCTTGGTTATAGCACTTGAAATTTGGGCATCTTAATTTGGATCGCTTAGGAGCTTTGGCAAGTAAACACATGGTGAATTCTTCAAAAAAAAAAAGTAAACACATGGTGAATTCCTCAAAAAAAAAAGTAAACACATGGTGAAGGCGTTGCCTTGTACTGATCATCCCAATCAAAATTGTGATCGGTGCATTCTTGGGAAATAGCATAGGCTAAATTTTGCCAATGAGGGTAGGTGGAGAGCATCTAGACTTTTAGAGTTTGTGCATACCGACATTTGTGGTCCTTTGAAACCAATGTCAAATGGAAAGAATAGATACTTCGTGACTTTCATTGTTGACATTAGTTGAAAAACTTAGGTGCATTTCTTGAAGAGGAAGTTTGATTTGCTAGAAACATTCAAAGAGTTCAATGCTTTTGTGGATAATCAAAGTGGTTATTATTTGAAGATTTTAAGGTTTAATTAAGGTAAAGAGTACACTTCGAATCGATTCCAACACTTATGCAAGGCGTATCAACTCATACCATCAAACATTGCACAACTCAATGGTGTTGCCGACTAAAAGAATCGAACAATTTTGGATATGGCAAGGAGTATGATGAATGGAAAGAAGATCTCGAGAGAGCTTTGACTAGAAGTTGTATTGTGCACCTTTAATATAATTATTGAAATAAATTTGCATTATGAATAAACGGTAAAAAATATGTTTTTTAAATAATTACATTACATTGCAAAATATTTTCTTCCATATTTAATTTTCGCAACATTGTATTAAATAACAAAATATTATATAAAAATATAATATTATAATATTGATATCACTAATCCAAATTCTTGACTACGCCACTGCAGGGTATCATGGAATTTTGGTTGGTATAGATAAAATGAGCAAAGCTAGTTATATAAACTTGTAATGCATATAGTGCTAATGGTAGAAAATTTCTTCTTCGTGCCATATGGTACCTTATTAGCTTAATTTTTTTTTTATTTTGTTCATTACTAAACGGCCAAAGCGCCTTATTAGCTTAAATTGGGAAGTAACTACTTGAGTTTTCTTATGAAGGGGTAAGCTCTACCTCAGAATTATGGAAGAATAGTTGCCGATCATTGAACAAGTTAATCTTTTCCCTTTTTTTTTCCCTTCTTTTTGTTAAGAGAAAATTACACTATACATCTTTTGTGCAACCATACAAGGAAATGAAATGAAAGACCACACCCCTTACAAAATGAATTCCGTTTTTGATTCAAGAGAATACCGTTTTTGCTGGCAACTTGATATCATCTCTTTTATTCTGCGTACACGGTCCCCTTACAAAATGGGGGAAGCTTTTCCCTTATTAGCCAATTAATGGCTGCTCTCTCACTTCATAAAATGCTTAAACAATATGATGCCAATGGGAAAACCTCAAATATATAATTTTCCATAATCAGAACATGAAGAAAAATCACGGTTGGATTTTATTTCATAGTCCAACAGGTTGAGAAATCTGGTTTTGAATTAGCTTCAGTCAGATGGGCCAATCATTTTCTCGGGCACCACAAGATTGTCAAAATCTTCGTTTGTGAGCACGCCAAGCTTCAATGCCGCTTCCTTCAAAGAAAAGCATAGAAAAAAAGTCTCAGATTTATTATTTCAGCCATAAGACAAACATTGAACAGTTCCAGTATAAGCACAACTTATGTGACCTAAATAGGTCAAATTTCCATATCATAATACTACCGGCTTAGAAAACCAATTTCAAGCAATTTACAATATGAGCTAAATTATTAAGATAGTTGTAGTTAAGCATAACAAGCGTTTAACCAGATTAGGTGATGAGTCAATGCTAATGCTAACTACTATTGCATGAAAAGACATTCAAGAACTGAACCACAAGGGGTAATAACATATCTGACCTTCAAAGTGCACCCCTCCTTGTGGGCTTTCTTGGCAACGGATGCAGCATTATCATAACCAATTTTCTGGAAACAAAGACAATGTGATTCAAAATGCAAACTCAAGTGGAAAAACTGATCATAGACAGATGAAAACTTACAGGATTCAAGGATGTGACAAGCATTAGAGACTGCAAGACCATGAAAAATGTCACAAGGCAACAACATATGATCATAAGATTTGGAATTTTAGGTATGGTATCAAAACAAATTTAAATAGAGTATGTAGCAACAACAGACCTCATGCAGTAATTTTGAAATTCTTTCCCTATTAGCTTGAATTCCCCTCACACAGTTCTTCTCAAAGGAAGCGGATGCATCACCCATCAATCGTAGTGACTGATAGCAAAGAATCAAAAACACAGTTGATGAAATGAATACATTCAATAATATGCCATGTTATCAGCATCCTAAGTGGGAAAAATCTGCTGGTCAAGCACATGATTGTCAAATCTCAAATTCTAAGAATAATTTTCATTGCAAAAATTCATTTAGTTCATCTAAAATTTTTTATAAAATACTAGGAAAGAAGAGACTAGTCATTTGACTCTTCAAATGAGCAGTTAATTTTGTCAGAAATTTTAAATTCTTAGACATGAAATTCCACTGAATTAATTAATAAAATTTCCAATGGCAAAAACTGTATCTACAGTCGGCTAAGAGCGAAAACACCATTACATGTATGTGAAATTGCTTGCATAACCACACTTAGTTAAAATAAATCATGCAAATAGGAACTTGAAAGTTTTGAAATCATCAGAATTGCAGTTTTTCAATTATATTGTAACAAAAGGACATACATGTAGGAGTGCACTAGCAATCATTGGCTTGAACACATTCAATTCAAAGTGGCCATTTGATCCACCCACTGTGATAGCCACATGGTTACCCATAACCTGCAAAGAAAATTTCCATCTCGTTAAAGTCTGATAAAAACAAATGACAGTTTAACGGCCAGCAGATAAACTCCCCAGTTGGTCACTACCATCTGAATGTGAAAAAAAAATAATAGTAAAAAAATTTACCTGGGCACAGACCATAGTAAGAGCCTCACACTGGGTAGGATTCACCTTCCCCTGAAACAGAATGAGTTCAGTCAGAAAAACAAGATTATAAGGGAAAAGAAATCTTCGAAGAGCAAACAGAAGTGAAAAGAATGGACTTTGCTAATAAATAAATTCATGGAAATTGAGATAAGAATTTTACAGGCATAATACTGCTGCCAGGCTCATTTTCAGGAAGAATGAGCTCACCAAGGCCACATCGGGGACCACTGCACAAGGAAAAAGCTGACACTATCAGAAATTCAGAATAATGCTAAACAACCAAAAAGGAAAAAAAATGGTCATCCAAGCCGCACACAAACCTTCCCAGTAAGCGTATGTCATTTGCAACCTTCATTAGTGATGTAGATACAGTGTTTAGGGCTCCACTAGTTTCAACGAAGGCATCATGTGCAGCCTGATTAAAAAAAGGGGGGAAATTCCATGCAAATGAAACTATTTCGAATTACAAGTAATGAGATGTAAGGTAAGGATCAATTCCAACCTAAAACAAAATGGAAAATATAAAAGCTCAATCAGAGTAAGTTAAGAGATTAACCAAAGCTTCAAACTTGTTTTCTGCTGTGACAAATGGCAAGTTTGTTTCCTCAGCAACTGCAGCAGCTATTTTTACATCAAACCTAGATCATTTTGACATTAGTAACTGTCATTAAGCATGAGACAATCTAAAGGAACATAGTTATCACAATAAATAATGTTCGTAGATAATGGTAAACATTCTTTATAATATTTTCCTTTTAAGGTTCACAGTTTGCAAACTTGGTGACATAAAAACTATTTCAATTCATGGGGCAACAGCTGCAATATCTATTAACATGAAACTAACAAGTAGAAAATTTGCAGCGGTAAAAAGTTTTAAGCAAACATTCACAGATCAATAAGAGTCAGTGAGCATGAAATATTAAAGATAAAACATGAATTACAGCTTAGAAGAGAAGCATGAATCATAAAGACTTGGATCTTAATAAATCAGGGCAATCAAAGCAAACCAAGCAAAATAAATAAAAATATGACATTAGAAGTAAACAAAGCCAAATCTAAAATTGGCAAAGGAGAATAAACATAATTACAAAATCACAGAAGCATGCTTCAACCCTAAAGCAACACATACCCTTTCTTTGTATTCAATCCTGTCCCCACGGCAGTACCACCTTGTGCAAGCTGTCATATGACATCCGTATATGTCAGTAGTTAGAACAAGCTAAAAGGCAAACCTGTACATTCAAATGTCATCAGATGTCATATGACATCCGTATATGTCAGATGTCATATGACATCTGTACATTCAAATATGATGGCAAACCTGATACATGCGTGGCAGGGTGCACAAAACCCGATCAATTCCATACTTGACCTGCAAGCAAACCACAAAATAATTATAAGTTATCCATCATTGGCCTCCCTCCACTAAACATATATTTATCCCCACAAGCACATCCTCCCCCCCAACCCAAAAAAAATTTTAAAAAAAGTGCTAGATAATGAGCTTACTTGTGTAGTATAGCCATTAAACTCTTGCCCAAGAGTCAAAGGTGTTGCATCTTGAGTGTGAGTACGACCGATTTTAACAATATCTTTGAATTCAGTAGACTGGTGAAAACAACACAAGCAAAATTAATCTTGTGTTTGAAGCCATCCAACTTAAAAGTAAGCTGGCATAGGTGCAAACATAAAACACAATGAAAGAGTTAGGAGGTATTGGACTCAGTAGAACATATATATATATATATATATATATATATATATATATATATATAATATATATATATATATATATATATATATATATATTCACAAAGCAAAGTAAAAAAGGGATAGATGTTGTATAGTGGTTAAACACATGATTCACCAAGAGACAGTAACATTACAAAGACTAAAAGACACAACACAACATCATTGACTAGAGTCAAGTTAACATAAGGAACCAAAGAGGTAGAATTCAAATAAGAAAAAAAAAAAAGGAGGCATCAATGAGATCGGGCATGACCAGAAAAATCCCCTTTTGGGAAGTAGATGCTGATATGATAATTAAAGTGAATAAGAACATGCTGCAACAATGGCATATAAGGCATAGATCACCAATTTAAAAAAAAAAAGTTAGAGAAAGAGAGATTATACATAGAAAAGAAAAAGTCATAAACTAGAGGTAAAAGCACAGCAAACCTTTGAATGTAGAGTAGAATGCAAAATCTTCAACTTAGGTATTAGTCTTGAGTTTATTTCCATGGCAGCTGCAATGTGCATTACCTGCAGAAAGAAAAAATGCAACAAAACATAAGCAAATAGGCAGTATGAAACCTCCCATGTTAGGATGAGGCCACATACGTCGTTGTAGGTGAATTTTTTGATAGTAGAAAGTTTAATCTTAAAGGCAGAAACCAACAAGTTAGATAGGTAAGTCCCACTTACAGTTGGGAATGTGTCGTTAGAAGATTGGGATCTGTTCACATGATCATTTGGATGTACAAACTTTTCACCACGTTTATGCCCAAGGATCTCAGCTGCTCTATTAGCAATAACCTGGGAAATTTCCGAAATTAAAATATAACTAAAATTTTACTATAAAAATTACTTTCAAAAGGCAAGAATTTTCACTCCGCTCAATAATTAATCAATCCACAAAAATTTCATTTACCTCGTTGGCATTCATGTTACTCTGAGTGCCACTGCCAGTTTGCCAAACAACAAGCGGAAAGTGATCGTTGAGTTTCCCTTCGGCTACTTCTTGGGCTGCTTGCAGTATGGCTTTCCCAATGGTTGGATCAAGACCATACTCCATGTTCACCTAAACCAAACCAAAGAGCCAAATACACTTAAAAACATGCAAAGTATTCACTACTAATTGATTTAAAATTAAAAATTATTTGGATTTAATGATCAGATTAGAAATGAACCTTGGCAGCACATTTCTTGAGAACACCAAAGGCACGAATAATAGGTTCAGGCATCCGTTCGCGCTCGCCGCCTATTTCAAAATTCTGCAATGATCTCTGAGTCTGCGCTCCCCACAATCTATAACACCAACAATAACTATAACTACTTCCCTCGTTTTATTTAAAAGTATTTTTCGAAAACAAATATTAACGGTGCGAATGAAAAAAAAAAAAAGATAAATCATGAGAGGGAGAGACGAACTTATCGGAAGGAACATTAATGGGGCCGAAAGTGTCTCGTTCCTCCCTAAACGACGTCGAGTAGGATCTCCAGCAAGCGTAACGGAGAGTGACCAGCTGGGAGGTGGTGGGTCCAGCGGAGAGCCGCCGAGATACGACATACATGGCCATTTCCAGGCTTTTACTTCAAAAAGATCACTAATCCTGAAGAATAATAAACCAACAGGGCATTCAGGATTAAAAATTTCAAATAATGGAATTGTAAAAAAGAAAAATAGTTAAAAAGAGAGGAACCAAACCTGATCAAGTGGAGGATTTTGGAGGGACCGGTAGTAGAGAAGGATAGGATTTGGGTCAATCAATCGGAATAATAATAATAATAATTAAATTAAAACTTGGGGTGCTATTGCTACACGTGACGCCGGAGAAAGCAGAAAGAATTGTTCGATGGTTTGGGTAAGCTTAGCTTGCTTGGGCTGAAATGGCTGCAGTATGGTATGGGTCAAAGGAGGGCGGTGACAACTTTGTTTAACGGAGACTTCTCATTTTATTCGCATTTTTTTGGTAGCCATCACTCAGGCGCACCAATGGACCTCCCATTTTTGAATGTAGGCAGCCCTTTGGCATTGGCTTTGGACTAAACTTATACAATTACCAAATTAAAACAGAAAAGAAAATTGAGTTTTTATAAAATGAAGCCAAAATGAATTATTTCACCTCACTTTAGTGCTCCAACTTTTGTGGCGAGTATGAGAGATCCTATAATGGCATAAGCTTTTGTAGCACCAAAGGGAATTGAAGTTGCTACGGATACGGGATGCAACTCCATTTTACTTAAAAGGAGACGCTCTTGGAATTATTAACCGTTTGAGGTCAAGAGTTAAAGATCTTTCCATAATAAAAAATCTTTTATGAAAGATGCAAAATTATTGACCAGTGTCAAAACTTCAAAATTCCACACGTGAGGAAGCTGCAAATGAAGTTGTACATTTACTGGCAAAACATCCACTTAGATCAAGTATAAATGTGCATTGGATGGAGAAATGTTATATCATTTCTGACATTACTGCGACTAATTGTACTGTTACTGTCATTGGCATTTAATCTTAATGAATTTCTTTCTTCATATATATATATATATATATATATTATATCTAATATGATAAAGATATACCTCGTGATTTATACTAAATATATATAATTAATATCCAATAAATCGTCATTGGTGTTTTTTTATTCTCTCTATATATATATATATATGTTTGTTAATGAATTAAATTTAATTAATTTTGTAAAGAAACCAAAAGAAGTAAAAAAGAATTGAGTAATCGAAAATAACAGTAAAAATGGAAATCTGCATTCTGTTTGCATACTGGGCACCTGAGCCTGTGTGGAGATTGGTGATGGAAGATGGAGCCCTACCTCACCAAGCCCCCTCGAGTGAAATACACAAAATTTCCTGTATAAAATAGAAAAAGACACAAACCCTCCTCTTATTTTAAAAATGTTATTTTACCTTTTGACTGTTAAATAGAGTTGATCATTCTGTTAGTTTAAGTAGTATCAATGACACATTAGACAAATTTTGTCACATCAACTTGATTTTTTTTAAAAAAAAAATTGAAACCTTTATTTATTTTTAATTTAACTTAATATGTTAATCATTAAAATTAAAAAAGAAAAAGCCTACTTTGTCGACAGCCATCTCTTTTTTTTTTTTTTGCCAATGAAATACTAACCAGCACCAAATTGTATATCACAGTATCCATGAATCAACAACTAAACATGGACTTTGCCCTTTTCACTCTTTTGCCGTTTTCTTTTTACTACCATCAAGCAAATTTTCAGCTTCTACAAATTCCTTCATCCTAACTGTCAAGCACAATTTTCATATCAAGCTCACACAAAAACTGGTTCAGTTTACTTTTCATATCCTTCATGTTGCCCAAATAATCATCATCTTCTATTAATTGCCCAAAATCAAAGAAAATTTTTAAATTTTAATGCCATGAAATAGAACCCAAAATACAAATCTTAAATCCAGCAAAATAAACAACCTAATTTAAAACCCTATAAGAAAATTTAAAACCCCTAAATTAAAATCTAAACACAAAATGCATAAATCCTTCGAATATTTATTACCTTATTAATAATACCAACAAAAACCGATACGATTGTAATTGTTGTAAAACCTGTCCCTTAGTCTTGAAGAAGAAATATTTTGAAGGCAAGATTAGAAATTTTTTATTTTGATTTTAATCACGAAACTAACAAGAGCAAGAATAATTATTTAGATTGTATAGAAAATCAACAAATTTTGTTTTTAATCGCAAATCAGCAAAAGCCAAAGGTATGAAAAGAAAGATTGAATTGTGAGAGATCAAATATGGACGTTGGCAAAGAAAAGAGATGGCTGTCGACAGTTGTTTTTCGCAGACGATCTAGTATTATTCGGTAAGCTACTATTCCCCAATGTCATATCATAATGGAGTGCTTAGATGCCTTTTGCTCCATATCTGGTCAAAAAGTGAATGGCAGTAAATCAAAGTTTCTCACTTTACCAAACATCCCTTCTTCTTTGGTGAGGAGTATTAAGAATATTACAGGCATGAGCTTTAGTAGAGATTTTGGCCATTATCTTGGGGTTCCTATACATACTAAGCATGTTGGGTGAGCTACCTATCAGTACATTCTTGACAAGATGAACAAGAGACTATCGGGTTGGAAGTTAAACCAGCTTTCGATTGTGGTAAGAGCAACATTAGTTCAGTCAATTTCAAGTTCTATTGCCACGTACTCTATGCAGTGTGCTAAATTGCCTGATTCAATACTTAAAGAGATTGATAGACTTAATAGGAATTATCTTTGGGGTTCAACTGAGACTAAAAGGAAATTGCATTTGATCAAATGGGAGGATGTTTGTAAGGCAAAGGATGAGGATGGTTGGGTTTTCGAAAAGCTAAGGACATGAATATTGCCCTTTTGACCAAGCTTGGTTGGAAACTAGAGATTGGTGACAGTGGATTATGGGCCAGAATACTTTCATCGAAATACCTTAGAGGGGAGTCTTTCATCACAGCTGAGAGGAAGAAACAAGCCTCGTTAACATGGAGGAGTATCGAAGTGAGTAGAGATATCATCAAAGAAGGTTGTGCTTGGTTGATTGGCAATGGTCAAAAAGTATCTTTTTGGAATGACAAATGGCTAAGCGATAAAGTGCTGGCAGATTATTGTCCAGTGAGTACTTCACATTCTGCCATGGAGGAGAAGGTGGTAGATTTTCTTCTTAGTAACAGTGAATGGGACGTAGATCGACTAAGCATTCTTCCAGATCAGATGGTGAAATCAGTAAGGTTGGTGATCCCTTCTATATTCACCAAGGACAGAGCATTTTGGTTAGCATTTGCCAATGGTGAGTTCACGGTCAAGTCTGCTTATTCTTTGTTACAAGATGTACAAAATTCGGAATTTAATTGGATGAAACTATGGCAATTGAACATTCCTCTAAGGGTCAAATATTTCATGTGGATAGCTTGCATGAGAGGTTGTTGACACGTGAACATTGTAAACAGAGGAATATTACAATAATGGTGAGGCGTCCAAGATGCCTAGAAGAAACAAAGGGATTATTACATGTCCTAAGAGATTATGCAAGTTCAAAAGCTCTATGGGCGAACTGGCAGGTAGCTTCTAAGGTGAATATTTGGCAGGTGGACGATACTAAGCTTTGGTTGTGGCAGAACCTTGCTTCAAAAGAAAGTGTAGCTGGTTTGAATATAGAATAGTCGATTTTGTTCAGCTATGTTTGTTAGTTTATATAGAGGTGGGGAAACAAAGTTATTTTCGAGGATGATTTCAAGTGGTCGGATAAGGGAGAGGAAATTATTCTAAATTATATCAAGGAATTTTTGCTTTACAGTGTAACGGTAGATCGATCAGTGCAGAAGAAAGCTCTTTACGTTGCTTGGCAGGTTCCTTCACCAGGGTTTATAAAGGCGAATGTTGATGCTACAGCATTCTCAAATCCTGGTTATTCCGCAGCTGAGGGCCTACTGAGGGACCAAAATGGTTCTTGGGTTGTTGGCTTTGTTAGAACACTATGCTGGGGGTCTATTAGTCGAGCTGAGTTGTATGCAATACTTGCAGGACTGACAGTAGCGTGGGATGTAGGATTTCGGTAGGTGGTTTTTGAGTCTGATTCACAACTTGCTATTCAGAAGATTGGTAGACAATCTGATAACAGGGATCCTTTATCTAGTGTTATTACAGCTATTAAGCACATACTTCTTAAAGGGTGGGAAGTCTATTCACCATATTTATCGAAAAGCCAATAAGTGTGTAAACTTTATGGCTAATATTGCTTAGGTGGGGAAAACTGACACATTAGTTGTTAATAATCCTCCACAGGATCTGTTTAATTTATTACTGGATGATTGTAGAGGCATTGGCTGTGACCGTTTTGTCATAGATTAATAATATCTTCATACTCTTAAGCACCAAAAAAAAAAAGAGATGGCTATTGACAAAGTAGGGTTTTTTTATTAATTTTAATGATTAACGGATTAAATTAAATTAAAAATAAATAGAGATTTCAATTTAAAAAAATTAAGTTGACATGGCAAAAAATTATTTGATTTGTCTTTGACATTATTTAAACTAGCAGATTGACTAACTCTATTTGACAGTTAAAGGGAATAAATTAATATTTTAATATAAGAGGTGTTTATATTCTTTTTTATTTTATGTAAGGAGTTTTGTGTATTTTATCTAAGGCCCCTCACGCCATCAATGATGTAGAAATGGGCTTATCAAGGCCTATAATAAAGGATAGATCCCACAATTTTGGGCCTGCAGGAGAAGACTAGATCACAGCCCAAATATCAGACCCCTTTACAATTATGAAAAAATTTCTCTTGCCATTTTTATCATATTTCATTCCTGGAGATTTGGCTCGTACTTTGGAATCTGCATCCTTTTTCATGCCAAGAGCATTTTTTTTTAACAAGCAGCTTGAAGATTACAATTAAGACTATTCAATCTTAAACAAAATAATACAATCATTTCATTGCATACATAGTGAGTTAATAGTTTTAATATATATGTAAGAATTAATACAAAGTTAGATTACAAATTACTGCTATTGTAATTATTATTAGAATTAAATTTAATAATTTCTTTGTATTCTACCTTGTCTATTATTAGATTCTATTCATGAATTTTTGATAGAAATTTAAAATGATATCAACACCTTAAACTCCAACGGGCAAAATAGTTTTTTTTTTCTTTTTCTTCTTCAATAGCTAAATAACATTTTGAATTATCTTTAAAAATATCGCCAACTTCAAATTATCTTTTCCAATGGCAAACATTATTTCCAAATATTTTTTCCTCCAATTATAAACGACATCTTCAACTATTTTTTTCCTCTTCAATGGCTAATACCTTCTCCATTTTTTTCTTCTCTAATGGTTACACCATCTCCAAATATTTTTTTTCCATGACTAACACCATCTCCAATTTTTTTCTTTTCTAATGGTTATCCCCATCTCTAAATATATATTTTTCTTCTCCAATGACTAACATTATCTCCAAATATTTTTCAAGCTATTTATAAAAGTCAAGCATCTCTTCTTTCACTTCTAAAAAGATCAAGTACTTCATCTTTCACTTGTATAAAAGTCTAGCACCTCATTCGCATCAACTTGCTCTTACAAAAGTTCAATACCTCTTCCTTCACATTAAATTGCTTCTACAAAATGATCATTCACATAAAGAATTATTGAAGTGCACTTACGTAATTCTTTTCAAGTTGATCATTCCAAACCACCTTTTTCGTGGCTCAACTTGAGGAGAGTATTAGAAAAGATTCTAATAATCAAGAGAGCAACTAAACATTTATTAGAATAATACATCAATCATAATTAGCTGTAAGCTTTAAAATTTCTCTCATTATTATTTTTCATAATCATAAGCTGAGGTTAAGATTTTGAAATATAAGTACACTTAACAGTAAGTTAGCTGAGATTTGTAAGGTTATGAGTAAAAGGAGGTTAACATCTTATGTCTCTAGGAAATCAAATGGGTTAGGGAGAACGAGGGAGATAGCACCTTAGTAGTATAAGCTTTATATACAGGAAAAGATAGAGACCGAAATGATGTAGGTATCATCATAGATAAAAAGTATCATAACGATGTTATGTAGGTTAGGAGACAAGGGGATAGGATTATTTTGGTTAAACTAGTTCTAGGAGAAAAGGTTTTGAATGTTATTAGCACGTATGCACTGTAGATAGGACCTGGTGAGGCTAGTAAAACGACAATTTTATGAAGATTTAGAGGAGGTAGTACAAGAAGTGCCTATAGGAAAAAAAACATTTTTATTGGCAATAACCTTATGGCCATGTTTGTGCTAATAGAAAAGGTTTTTGAAGTGTACATGAGGGTTTTAGTTATGGTGTAAGAAACAAGGGTGGGAATGCTATCCTAGATTTTGCTTTATCCTACAACTTAACCTTAGTAAACACACTGTTTAAAAAGAGAAAATCTTAACTTATAACCCTTAAAAGTGGACTGAACACAAGTCAAATAAATTTTTTTTTACTAAGAGGATGGATAGGCGTAGATGTCTGGACAATAAGATTATCTTAGTTGAGAGTGTTACCACACAATATAGACTTCTAGTCCTAGATATAATGATTCATAAACAACATTGAAGGAACCAACAAAAAGGAATGTTAGGGATTTAATGGTGGAAGCTAAAAGAATATTGTCATGTAATATGTAAAGATAGTTGGATCCAAAAGGAGGAGTGGACAACAAAAGGGAATCCAAATGTACTGTGAAACAAGATGACAAAATGCATACGCAAAGTGGGCAAGGAGATGCTAAGAGTATCAAATGAAAGAGCACTAACTGGAATAGATGCAATATGGTGGACTACATCAATTAAGAAAGCCATAAAGACAAAGTAAAAGTGCTACAAGACTTTAAAGAAGAACAAAGCCTAAGAGAGTTTTGCAAAATATAAGTTAGCTAGGAAGGAGGTAAGGAAAGTGATGGTAGAAGTTAAAACAAAAGTTGTAAAAGATATTTATGACAAGTTGAATGCAAAAGATAAAGAGAAAAAGATACACAAATTGATGCAAGCAAGAAAGAGGAGTCGAGACTTAAGAGTCATGAAATGTATCAAGGATGAGTACCAAAGAACTCTCATTAAGGACAATAACATTAAAGAAAGATAGCGTGATTATTTCAACAAATTTTGGATAATATCTTAGTGTCTCTCAAGGATCTGAATCAGTGTTTTTTGCACATAATCAGAGAGATAGAGTAAAGGACGCACTGAAGAGGATAAAGACTGGGAAGGCTATTGGGATTGACGACATTCCAATTAAAGTTTGAAAATGTGTTAGAGATGTAGGAGTTAGGTGGTTGACAGATCTTTTTAACAAGATTCGGCACACTAAAAAATTGTCTAAGGAATGGAAAAAAAGTGTCTTGATATATTTCTATAAGAATAAGATATATATATATATATATATATATATATATATATATATTCAAAGTTGTTCCAACTACCAAGGCTAATGAGTCACATAATGAAATTGTGGGAGAGACTGATAAAACGGAGATTAAGAAAGACTACAGAGATATTGGAGAATCAATTTGGTTTTATGCCGAATCAATCATTATGGAGGCAATACACTTGCTTAGATAACATGTGGAGCATTCTCGAGTACTAGGTAAAGATTTTTATATATTCTTTATAAACTTGGAGAAAACGAATGATAAAGTGCCTGGTCCTTAATAAAGAAAAGGGTTCTTGTGAAATAAATTGAACTAATAATGACATGTATGGAGATACAAGGGCACATGTGAGGACATGTGAAGAGAAAATAAATGAATTTCCTATCATTGTGAGATTATGTTCAGAGTTGGCACTAATTCCATCCCTTTTCACTGTAGTAATGGACAAACTGATAAAATCCATCCAGGATAAGGTGCATTGGTGTGTGATATTTGTAGATGATATTGTCTTGCGTGCAAAGACCAGAGCGAAGATCAATAAAAGGTTGAAAATGTGGAAACAGATGCTAAAATCAAGAGGTTTTAGACTGAGGAGAGTGAAGACTAAATATATATAATGTAAATTCATTTCAAACAACAAGAAAAATTAGAAATAGTGACATTAGATGAGGTGGCGATACCTAAGTGGGATCATTTCCAATATCTAAAGCCGATCATATAGATGAATGAAGAGATTGAAGGTGATGTGACCCATAAGATCCAAGCTGGCTAGAGTAAGTGAAAAAACGCTACAAGTGTGCGATGCAGTAAAGGAATTCCTATATAGTTGAAAGCAAGTTCTACAGGACAGTTACAAGACTAACATTACTATATGGTAATGAATGTTGAGGGACTAAGAGACTACATACACAAAAGATAAGTGTAACAAAAATATGAATGTATGTAATGGTGGATGTGCGAATATGTAAAGAATGATAAAATGAGAAATGAAAACATTCGTAAAAAAGTTTAATAACTATAAAGAATAATATGAATGAAAGTCATTTACGTTAGTTTAAGCACATACAACACAGACTTATATATGCTCTAATTAGGAGAGTGAAGACTATGAATAGCATTGGTAAAAGTTGACTTGAGCCCAAAAACCCACCAGAGCCCACTTGAAATCAAACCTAAACCAACCTAAATTGATTAAAAAAGTCAAAGACCCAAACCTAAAAAAATCGAGCCTGAAAAAACCCAACTCGGAAAAGCATAAACTAGAAAAAAAATGAAACATTAAAAAATCTAAATCCGAAACAACCTAAACCCAATACAATTTGAAGTTCGAAACTAATCCAATCCGAAACTCATAAAATGCTGAATTTATAACTCAAAAAAACTCAAATTATAATTATATGATTATTTTTTAAAAATAAAATAATTTAATAAATAAATGATACACTTTAAATTAAAAATTTTAAAAATTTATTAACAATTATTATTTATACAATTATATCAATAATTTATTATCAACAAAATAAGTATTGAATCATTAAATTCAATTATTAAATAAAATCAATTTCAAACACAATATATCTGCTGTAGCAGTGATATATTTGATTTATAAAATTTGAAAAGGTAAAAGAAAATTTGAAATTTTGAATACGATTAATGAAATTTGGATAAATATTTTTGATTGATAATAAAACTTGATTTACAAAATAAGAAAGAGTGAGAGCTTTCAGAATCCTTAGAACATGAAACTATCCGTCCTAAAAACTCTGTCTCTCAATGGTTTGAGAATCCTTTTTATAGAAAGGATTCTTTTACATCAGATGTTTCATGATTACAAAGTTTGAACAATTGTCTGTTGATGGAGCTTTGATTGATGGGAATCTCACTGTGCTTGTCAGTGGGCCATGCCTTTGTCTGTCGATGGAGCTTTGACTGATGGGAATCTCACTGTGCTTGTCAGTGGCATCTTTACTGTAGTTTTGACTGATGGGAATCTCACTGTGCTTGTCAGTGGAATCTTTACTGTTTGCTTTTTCTTTTTGTTTTGTTAGTTTTGATTGAAGGTAAGACTCCGAAGCAGTCATCTTCATTGTCTTGAGCTAAATCCAGCGAGAGTAAAGATCCTGTGCTGCTTTCATGATTGCTACTCTGTTCACTGTTCTCTTCATCATCTGAGTTGACTGATTGGAGGATCTGCTTCATCAATTCTTTGTATTCTTTCTTTGTTTTGGCTTGTGCTAACAGTGCACTGGCATGTGACTTGGCTTGGAGAAACTGTGTGATACCTGATGTTTGAGCTGATTTGCAAAACTCTGGGTGTTTCTGGAACCAGTCTTTTACACTATCTCTTAAGCATTTTGAGTAGTCAAATTTCTCCCACCACTTTGTTTTGAATCTTCTAATGATTTGTTTGTGACTTGATACTGGATCATTCATAAATTCATAGTGCCATGAAGAAATCCAAGACAGACTAAAGATTGAGCAAAACATCAATGATTTCTGGAATCCTTGTTGAGTTTGTTCTTCTTGGAAATATTCACTAAAAAATTCATAAGCTTCCCATACTTGAGGGGGAAGGATTTCATGATTTGGTCCGTACCACTGCCACCAGTGAGTAAACCAGACTGGGAATTGGTATTTGGTGTCTTTTTTGAAGTAAATGAGCCATGAATGGCGATTGTGTTGGTTTTCAAAGGTGAAAGTATTGAACCAAGCTTGTTGATAATCCCAGTAATTAAATGTGGGGCAATGGTGAAGTCTGGTGTTATAGCTGGCTGGAAACTTTTTGAGACTGTTTGGATCATTACCCCAGTCAATTGGTCTGAGGACTTTGAGAATTTGAGCAGTTGAATGGGTGATAAAGTCTGGTTGGTCTTTGTTGGCATAATGTTTGATTGCCAAGGAACCTGTTTCAATCAAAATATTTTCATAAAAACTTTGAGGTTTTTGTTGATCCCATGATTTGTAATGAAAACCTTTGAAAATATTTTTGATAACAGTGTTTGGATTTTCATGAAAATATTCAGGCTCAACAAGAACCATATGTTGAAATTGCTGTTTTGAAAAATATTTTTGATCAGCTTTAGGACGTGGATATGTAATCACCACTCCTTGTTTTGGGAAAATAGTTTGGAGAGGTTGGGTTTTTGAAATCATGACCTCTCTATTTTTTGAAATAGATTGTACCTCTGAAGAGGTTTGTGGTAATGACTCGGAGAATTGACGAATCATTTCCAATTGTGATTCTTCAAAATTGGATGATGACTCCTGTCTTTGGTGTTCTTGGGCAAAAATCTGTTGCCATGTTGGTATAGGGGATTGGGAGATAAGTGATTTTGATGGGGAATGAGTTTGCTTTTGCTTACCCTTGTCTTTTTTCTCTCTTTCTTTCTCTTTTTCTCTTCGTTCTCTGGAAGACATTGTGAAGGATTCTGAAGAAACTCTCTTATGAGGAAATCTGGGAGAGAGTTAGAGTCCCCTTTTATAAACTCAATTTCAAAATCAAAGATTGATAAAATTGCTTGCCATCTCGCAAAAATTTGTTTGGATGCCATATTTTTCACATCTTTTTGAAGAATCTCTTTTGCAGATTTGCAATCAATTCTGAGAAGAAATTTTTGATTTAACAAGTCACTTTGAAACTTTGTGATGCATAAAACGATGGAAAGAATCTCTTTCTTTATTGTGGAATAATTCTTCTGGGTGTTGTTCCAGTGCTTGGAAGTATACTGAACTATACTTTCTTTGTTATCTTTTAACTGTTTGAGGATTCCTCCGTATCCTATGTCAGAAGCATCGGTTTCTACGATTTTGAAGGTATTTGGGTCTGCTAAATGTAGACATGGTAATTCTTTGATTTGGGCTTTAACAGATTGAACTACTTCTGTATGGGCTTGAGTCCATGGTGGAGGATTTTTCTTAAGTCTTTCATGAAGAGGTTTAAGAATTTTATTGAGATTTGGATAGAAATCTAAAATATAATTCAGACTCGACTCCCTAAAAACCTTTGAAGTTGGGTCTTATCTAAGATTTGATCAGGAAACTTATCAGCAAATTGGATTGACCTTTCTATTGGAGTAATGGTTCCTTGATATACATAATGTCCTAAAAACCTTACTCGTGTTTGAAATAAACTAATTTTGGATTTGGAAACAACTAAACCATTTTGTTTGACGGCTTTAATGAAAATTGACAAATGTTTGAAATGTTGATCAATAGTTGTTGAAAATATTAATACATCATCAATGTATACTATCATAAATTGTGAATATTGGTGAAATATTTCATTCATTATTCTTTGGAATTCTGATGGAGCATTTTTAAGTCCAAATGGCATTACATTCCACTCATATTGTCCAAACGGGACTGTAAATGCTGTTTTATACCTATCTTTTTCTGAAATTTGAATTTGCCAAAATCCTGATTTCATATCAAATTTTGAAAAGATTTGAGCATTGCAAAGTTTTTGAAGTAAATCTTTTTTATTTGGAATAGGATATCTAATCCATTTTAATGCTTCATTCAGAGGTTTGTAATTAATGACAAGTCTTGGTGTTCCTCTCTCTAGTTCTGCATTTTTATTGACATAAAAAGCTGAACAGCTCCAAGGAGATTTACTTTTTCTGATAAGTTTTTTGTTTAGCAGTTCTTCTATTTCTTTTTTACAGTATTGCTCCATTTCTTGATTCATTTGATACCAAGGTCTTGCTTTTGTTGGAATTTGTTTTTCATCATAATCTTTTTCATATGGTAATTCTACCACATGTTTTTTTCTTTGCCAAAAAGCTGTTGGTAAATCAGAACAAATTGTTTTCTCAATTTCTGTTTGCAATAACTTTATCTTATTCTGTATTTGAGGATTTTGTAATTGCTGTTGGATTCTTTTGAAATTAATGTCTTCTTTTAAATAGAATATTTGTTTTTGTTTGTCTTTGATTATTATATTAATTTGTTGATTTGTAATTGTTTTTGATTTTAATAAATTTATATTTCTTATCTTTGGTTTTTCTGTAAAGTTCCATATTAATTTTGTTCCAAGGATTTTTGTAGATATTCCATTATTTGTTACTTTATATGGTTTGATTAGGGATATAAATGGTAATCCTAATATAACATTTTGACTAATATTTTTTATTATTAAAAATGGTGTCTTAAATGTAATTTGATCTTTACAGATTTCTGCTTTTTGTTAATTTGTATTGGATTTGGAGTTTTTCATTGTTTGCTGCTTTTAAACTTTCAAAAGTTTTCTCACAATATTTTGTTAGAATTATTCCTTCTTTAATACAATTTTGATCAGCTCCTGTGTCAAATAGAGCAATTGTTTCTACTAAAAATTCATTATTGATTAAAATTGATATTTTTATTAAGTATTTTTGGATTGAGACTTCAGTTAGGATATTTAAAAATTCCTGTGATGGTTGTTTGTCTTCGTCAGAAGATTCACTGGAAGTGTTTCCATTTGAGTTTGCTAAAGTTTTTAGTTGTTGACTGTGCTGCTGTTGTTGTTGTTTAAGCAATTTTATTTCTGTTTTAATATTGTGGATTTCATGTTGGAGGTCTTGGATAGTGATCTCTTTGTTGGAAGTTTATATTTTATCAAAGATTATATCTTTTAAATTATAAGATTTTGAAGTTGATGAGATAAAGGTTGGTGTAGAGAGAGATTTTTTTTAATTGTTCTAAATAATCTTTCTTAATTTGAGGATCTTGTATTTTATCAATTATCTCCATCATCAATTCTTGGTCTTTTGTTAAGACATTGAGTGTGTCTTGATCTGAAGATGTCTCTATATCATCCATTTGATTAACTTGTATATTTGATGAAGATTGTGATTCAGTATCTGAAGTTTGTGTCTCTGAAGTTATATATGTCAAAAGTTCACAAATTTTCTGGTTTGTTTCATGGTCAAGTTCTATTTGGTTTATTCTTCTCTTTATTTTACAATATTTTGAAATATGTCCTGTTTTCCCACATCTATAGCATTTTATGTTTGGATTTTTCCATTTCTTTTTAGGTTTGTTTTCTTAGCTTTTAAATTCCTTTTTAGTTTGAATTTTATTTCTTTTGGGTTTTTGGTAATATATGTCTTTGGAAAAGTTCGTTTGTATTCAAATTTCTTTGTTCTACAACATTTTGTTGAAGAACATTCTGGATTATAGTTTATATCAAATTGTTTGCAAAATGTTCCTAATTCTTTCTTAGATTGTCTTTGTTCTTTTTTCAATTGTTTTTGTAGTTTGATATCCTGACAAATTTTTAATCCTTCTTTTTGGGTGTAACTAATTAGTTCACCATATGTCAATTTTTCGTAAGGAATTATTCCTTTGAAGTCTTCTCTTATTTTGTTTCTAACTTTTGCTCCTAGCAGATTTGGTAATCCGGCTAGAAATTTTTCTTTCCAAAAGGGTTGGTTATTATCTGTCCTTTGCATGACTCTAGTGATAAAATTATCTTTATACCATTTAAATTCGCCTAATTTCTTACATTTGAGATTGGACAAAAGTTCTGCATTTTTATCCCTTAAATGTGATGGATCTCCAATGAAATGTTTAGCAATTGCAAAGATTAATGTTGCAACAGCATTTTGTATATGTTGATTTTCTTCATCTAAGATTGGATTATTATCATTATCAGTTTTGATTGCATTAAGTATTTCTTTTTGTTCTTTGGAATTGAGATAATTATCCCACCATCCTTTGAGTTGTCCGGAAAATCCAGATACTAATAAATCAGCTATTGCCCAATCAGATATTGTTTTTTGAGTTTTATAAACATTTGATACCATTGTCATTTGTTACAAAAGATTGAGAATGTTATATTCAGACATTCCATCTATGTTCCATTCATAAACTGTATTTGCATTATATTTGTTTTGGATTAAGGGTTTTTCTTCTAATACTAAATCTGGTGCAGATGTTTTTGGGTAGTACAATTTTTGTGGTTCTTTCCAATGAAGTTTTTGAATTATCTGTTCATCAGATGATTGAAATTGTTCACTATTAGTTTCTGAATCTTTTATTGTATTAATTGACCTTTGTTGTGTTCTATCAGGTGTATCTGGTATATATCTTTCATTTTCTCCAGTTATTTCTGAGTTTAATGCATTAAGTCTTGGTATCAAATGAATCAAGAAATGGAGCAATACTGTAAAAAAGAAATACAAGAACGGCTAAACAAAAAACTTATCAGAAAAAGTAAATCTCTTTGGAGCTGTTCAGCTTTTTATGTTAATAAAAATGCAGAACTAGAGAGAGAACACCAAGACTTGTCATTAATTACAAACCTATGAATGAAGCATTAAAATGGATTAGATATCCTATTCCAAATAAAAAAGATTTACTTCAAAAACTTTGCAATGCTCAAATCTTTTCAAAATTTGATATGAAATCAGGATTTTGGCAAATTCAAATTTCAGAAAAAGATAGGTATAAAACAGCATTTACAGTCCCGTTTGGACAATATGAGTGGAATGTAATGCCATTTGGACTTAAAAATGCTCCATCAGAATTCCAAAGAATAATGAATGAAATATTTCACCAATATTCACAATTTATGATAGTATACATTGATGATGTATTAATATTTTCAACAACTATTGATCAACATTTCAAACATTTGTCAATTTTCATTAAAGCCGTCAAACAAAATGGTTTAGTTGTTTCCAAATCCAAAATTAGTTTATTTCAAACACGAGTAAGGTTTTTAGGACATTATGTATATCAAGGAACCATTACTCCAATAGAAAGGTCAATCCAATTTGCTGATAAGTTTCCTGATCAAATCTTAGATAAGACCCAACTTCAAAGGTTTTTAGGGAGTCTGAATTATATTTTAGATTTCTATCCAAATCTCAATAAAATTCTTAAACCTCTTCATGAAAGACTTAAGAAAAATCCTCCACCATGGACTCAAGCCCATACAGAAATAGTTCAATCTGTTAAAGCCCAAATCAAAGAATTACCATGTCTACATTTAGCAGACCCAAATACCTTCAAAATCGTAGAAACCGATGCTTCTGACATAGGATACGGAGGAATCCTCAAACAGTTAAAAGATAACAAAGAAAGTATAGTTCAGTATACTTCCAAGCACTGGTACAGCACCCAGAAGAATTATTCCACAATAAAGAAAGAGATTCTTTCCATCGTTTTATGCATCACAAAGTTTCAAAGTGACTTGTTAAATCAAAAATTTCTTCTCAGAATTGATTGCAAATCTGCAAAAGAGATTCTTCAAAAAGATGTGAAAAATATGGCATCCAAACAAATTTTTGCGAGATGGCAAGCAATTTTATCAATCTTTGATTTTGAAATTGAGTTTATAAAAGGGGACTCTAACTCTCTCCCAGATTTCCTCACAAGAGAGTTTCTTCAGAATCCTTCACAATGTCTTCCAGAGAACGAAGAGAAAAAGAGAAAGAAAGAGAGAAAAAAGACAAGGGTAAGCAAAAACAAACTCATTCCCCATCAAAATCACTTATCTCCCAATCCCCTATACCAACATGGCAACAGATTTTTGCCCAAGAACACCAAAGACAGGAGTCATCATCCAATTTTGAAGAATCACAATTGGAAATGATTCGTCAATTCTCCGAGTCATTACCACAAACCTCTTCAGAGGTACAATCTATTTCAAAAAATAGAGAGGTCATGATTTCAAAAACCCAACCTCTCCAAACTATTTTCCCAAAACAAGGAGTGGTGATTACATATCCACGTCCTAAAGCTGATCAAAAATATTTTTCAAAACAGCAATTTCAACATATGGTTCTTGTTGAGCCTGAATATTTTCATGAAAATCCAAACACTGTTATCAAAAATATTTTCAAAGGTTTTCATTACAAATCATGGGATCAACAAAAACCTCAAAGTTTTTATGAAAATATTTTGATTGAAACAGGTTCCTTGGCAATCAAACATTATGCCAACAAAGACCAACCAGACTTTATCACCCATTCAACTGCTCAAATTCTCAAAGTCCTCAGACCAATTGACTGGGGTAATGATCCAAACAGTCTCAAAAAGTTTCCAGCCAGCTATAACACCAGACTTCACCATTGCCCCACATTTAATTACTGGGATTATCAACAAGCTTGGTTCAATACTTTCACCTTTGAAAACCAACACAATCGCCATTCATGGCTCATTTACTTCAAAAAAGACACCAAATACCAATTCCCAGTCTGGTTTACTCACTGGTGGCAGTGGTACGGACCAAATCATGAAATCCTTCCCCCTCAAGTATGGGAAGCTTATGAATTTTTCAGTGAATATTTCCAAGAAGAACAAACTCAACAAGGATTCCAGAAATCATTGATGTTTTGCTCAATCTTTAGTCTGTCTTGGATTTCTTCATGGCACTATGAATTTATGAATGATCCAGTATCAAGTCACAAACAAATCATTAGAAGATTCAAAACAAAGTGGTGGGAGAAATTTGACTACTCAAAATGCTTAAGAGATAGTGTAAAAGACTGGTTCCAGAAACACCCAGAGTTTTGCAAATCAGCTCAAACATCAGGTATCACACAGTTTCTCCAAGCCAAGTCACATGCCAGTGCACTGTTAGCACAAGCCAAAGCAAAGAAAGAATACAAAGAATTGATGAAGCAGATCTTCCAATCAGTCAACTCAGATGATGAAGAGAACAGTGAACAGAGTAGCAATCATGAAAGCAGCACAGGATCTTTACTCTCGCTGGATTTAGCTCAAGACAATGAAGATGACTGCTTCGGAGTCTTACCTTCAATCAAAACTGACAAAACAAAAAGAAAAAGCAAACAGTAAAGATTCTATTGACAAGCACAGTGAGATTCCCATCAGTCAAAACTACAGTAAAGATGCCACAGACAAGCACAGTGAGATTCCCATCAGTCAAAGCTCCATCAATAGACAAAGGCGTGGCCCACTGACAAGCACAGTGAGATTCCCATCAGTCAAAGCTCCATCGACAGACAAAGGCATGGCCCACTGACAAGCACAGTGAGATTCCTATCAATCAAAGCTCCATCAACAGACAATTGTTCAAACTTTGTAATCATGAAACATCTGATGTAAAAGAATCCTTTCTATAAAAAGGATTCTCAAACCATTGAGAGGCAGAGTTTTTAGGACGGATAGTTTCATGTTCTAAGGATTCTGAAAGCTCTCACTCTTTCTTATTTTGTAAATCAAGTTTTATTATCAATCAAAAATATTTATCCAAATTTCATTAATCGTATTCAAAATTTCAAATTTTCTTTTACCTTTTCAAATTTTATAAATCAAATACATCACTGCTACAGCAAATCCTCCGGAGACACTAGTTGTTTTTGTTTGTCTTTGATTATTATATTAATTTGTTGATTTGTAATTGTTTTTGATTTTAATAAATTTATATTTCTTATCTTTGGTTTTTCTGTAAAGTTCCATATTAATTTTGTTTCAAGAATTTTTGTAGATATTCCATTATTTTTTACTTTATATGGTTTGATTAGGGATATAAATGGTAATCCTAATATAACATTTTGACTAATATTTTTTATTATTAAAAATGGTGTCTTGAATGTAATTTGGTCTTTACAGATTTCTGCTTTTGTTAATTTGTATTGGATTTGGAGTTTTTCATTGTTTGCTGCTTTTAAACTTTCAAAAGTTTTCTCACAATATTTTGTTGGAATTATTCCTTCTTTAATACAATTTTGATCAGCTCCTGTGTCAAATAGAGCAATTGTTTCTACTAAAAATTCATTATTGATTAAAATTGATATTTTTATTAAGTATTTTTGGATTGAGACTTCAGTTAGGATATTTAAAAATTATATATATATATATATATATATATATATATACACACACACACACACACACTTATCAAATAATTTTTAATATTATCCTTGTTGTATTTATAATAATAAATAGACTTAACTTCTATGTAACCAAAAAAAAATTCTACATATGCCCTTAACGTTTACTACAAAATAGAACTAAGCCATCAATGTTTAATTGCATGAAAATCAGTTTAATAAATTTTATTTTAAGCAATCAAAATCTAAATGTTTCAAAATAATAGAATTGAGTACAATTCTGTTAAATTTTTTAATTGCTGTTACCCTTACACAGTAATTAAAACTTAACGGCAATTGAAGGGACTTAATGAAAATGTACTCAATTTCCTTATTTTGAAACGTTTAAGTCTTAATTGTTTAAAATAAAATTTAATGCACTGACTCCATGTAAGTAAACATTGATGATGTAATTCCATTTTATGGTAAACATAGAGGACATATTTGGGTATTAAACCAATAAATAATAAATATATAAATAATTTACTTATTATCTATTAAATATAAAGTTAAAGTGTAGATAAAAATAATTATCTCTAATTGTAAATTAAAGTATAATTTAGAAATATACTATAGTAGTAATTGTTGTGTAAGCAATAATTTTAAAACAATTAGTTTTATGTATTTTATTGACATTAAAATTAATTATGTTTAAGTAATTAGCATTATATTAATTAATTTAGTAATATCTATTATTTAACCTTCTAATTGAACATTTGATCAATTGGTGTATATCTAATGTTATTTTGTTATTATCATCATGACCAAATTTGTACTCGATTTGTATATAACTATATATGATTTGATTATATCAAATGTTAATAATGTAATGTCAATTAATGTATATAATTTTTTTAATTCAATGTTCTAAATTTTTAATGGGATATTTGATTAATTAGTGTATATAATTATATATAATGTAATAATATTAATATAATGATATATATACAAACCAGAAGCAAACTAGATATTAAATATTTATTAAAAATGATAATTGGTACATTTTTTCATAATGCCTATGCATTTTGTAATTGATGAATATAATTATATTTAATATTAATGTTAAAATGGTCAAAATAGATCAATACTACTATTTTCTATTAGTTTTACTTATCATTGTTTTCTTAAATTTTTTAGTATTGATTATTAAGTTTAATATAATTATTAATACTCTTTCATTATAATTGAACAATTAGTCAATTAGTTATAAAATTAGATTTAATGTAATTATGTTGGCATTTAAAAAACAAAATAAATATAAGAAAAATTCTCAAAAATTTAAAATTTATTAAAAAATATAATATAATTACTAAAAAGGCTAATAAAACAAACTAAAAAAAAGAAAAAATAAATATTTGTTGGACTAAGAGACTAAGAGTATATAAATTTCAATAATCCAAGTTTGGCCTAAAAAAAATCCAATGGCCCATTTGGTTTAATTTAACTATTTATATTTACTTATTTAGTGTGATTTATTTATAATATGTTACTTATTTCTCTAAAATACTTCTGTTTTTATGTACTGTAGCCAATAATTTTGGATTTTCATTTTTCTTTAGTTCTATTATATATTTTTTATTTTGGCTCATCTAAAAAAATAAATTCTTGTATAATCATTAATATATTTATATATTTTATAGCAAATATCATAGAATAAAAAATGAAAACAATCTTTGTAAAATAATAAAATGATTAAAATGTTGAAATTTATATATGTATATTTATTAAATTTCAGCTTTAGTACTTTTGTTTTATTTTTATTTAATTATATAAAAAATTAAATTAAGTATTACATTCAAATTAAAAATATGTATAACTTATAAAACTTCAAAATAATTCGAAACTGACTCGCAAAACTCGCTCGACTCAAATTGAACCAAAACCCAGATTAACCGAACCTAAAAAAAGTCTAAACTCAAAAAAGCCTGAACTCGAAATTATCCGAATCTAAAAAACCTAAATCCAAAAAAGCCCGAGCCCAAAACACCCAAACTTGAAACAACTCGAAATAAACCCAAACCTAAAAACAACTCGAATCGAACCTACTCAAATTGCCCTATTTGCCACCTCTAGTTATAAATGATGAAAAATGATTAGAACTAGAGGAAAATTGAAAAAAACTTAGAATGAAGTCATTCAAAAAGATATGACGATACTAGAGTCCGAAAAACACATTGCATTGAATAGAGATTTTATATATTAGTTCATGTAGCTCACCTCATTGGGATAAAGGCTCTAATGTAATGATAGTCTACACAGTGGCAAAACCAAAGAATTTATTTAGGGGGGGCTTCAATATATCTAGTAATTATTGTTTAAAAATTTTTAATTGCCTTTGACATGATCTTATATTTTAAAAACAATGCACAATGTTTCATTATCAATATTTTGGAACACATATTTTTGAAGGTATACAATGAATTTATCATTTAGCCATTAATCAATCATTCAATTACGCAAATAGAAGTTCAATATATTCATGGTTGAAAATATATTATTTACGTAACAACTGATAAATTAATGTTAATGTCAACAACGAATAAATTAATAGATACATCTTATACTTTCGGATCTAAACTTTTTTATAATAAAATGGTAATTTTTTTCGACCTTAAAAATCAATACTAAAGTACATAAAATAAAAAATATTGAATAAAATTTTTTAAATATAAAATTTTATTTATATAAATATAAAATTAAAATTTGTTTATTTGGGCAAGTGGGTGCTTGAACCCTCACTGGAACCCCAAGAGGCTCCGCCCTTGTCTCTACACCACCTATATAAATAAAGCTTTTATGTACTCTTTTATATAAGTAATAATATTAACAATGTACTCTTTTGAGTTTCTTTATGGATGTAAGTCATTGTGATCGAATTTTTCTCTGTTTTCTTTATTTTTTATTGTTATTTTTTATTTACTAATTATTATTATTATTAGAAATTTAACAGGACAACTTCTGGATTGATGTAGAACTTCAATCCAAACAAATTTGTGAGTGATTTTGATGGTCAAACAAGAACGCATGAAATTGGAAAGATTGCTCTACATGAAAATGCATATGTTCTTCGTCTCCATTAGTGTTAGTTATTAGTTATGTCAATATAAATTTTACTTGTCGACCAAAATTTTCAATTTCTATCAAGATATGCAATTCGGGAAAAAATTTTCACACAACATTGTTAAACTTTCACAAGTATTTCCACTAAAAATGGATGAAATGATCTAAAAGAAAAACTTTTTTCCATAATGCATTCCGAAGTCATTGGCAACTTAAAAAGGAAACCAACTTAAAAGGGATCAGAAAGAAAGGAAACCAACCATAGGTAGTTTTCGAATTTCAGTTGTCATATATGTTTTAGAAAAATAAAATAAACCAATGAAGTTGCCAGCCATATATACTTGGTGAGCAAGAAGCAACTTCGGTGCACATTGTGTACTAATATAGAATTACTTAACGTTTATGGTCTTTCATCTTTGCTAGTCCAAACTCAACTGAAGAGTGAAGAGAAATGTATGGTGTTCTTTTTCCCTTCTTAAGGTAGAAATGTAGGAATTGAAACAGCCATAGGAATTGTAACTAATTGCATGGCCATTCAGTAGGACTTTTGATTCTCTTGACTTTAAAGAACAGTGAAAAGCAGTCTTTGCACAAAAAACGTCACAGAACCAAGCAGGCAGATGCATCCACACAACTTGTCTTTAGAAAATGAGAAGCAACTGGAATTATTGCTGCATTTAACTTTACCATAAAAATTACAATGAAAGAAAAAAAATTATATGTATACTGAACACCTCTCTCTCTAACAAATATAAGATAAAAAAATAAAATAAAAGAATCGGAAATCACTTCAACACGGTTATAATGGTTTAAATTTGTTATTTTCTACTCCCAGTTTTGCGTTTCCCATCAGCAAGAGCTGGCTGCCTCCCATTTCGATGCAATGGCTGGCCAACTCCATTCGCTAGCTTCCTAGATGGTGATGGCCCTAACATGGGATGTAAATTTTTGCTGCAAAAATTTGAAGATCCTTTAGGAACATGTCCAAAACACAAAAAGATGGTAGACAATACAGGACATGAGTGTGTGTGCGTGCGCTTGTATATTTATATATATATATATATATATATATATATATATATATATATATATATATATATATATATGTAAGCCTTACCTCACTTCTGGGTTCCTTGCTGACTTTGTAGTAGGTTTCTTGGTCTTTAACTCAATCCCATTGGTTATGCTGCTGAGTTTGGACCGATTTAATTGCCAAAGCAAATCAGGCTCCGACGAGTCACTGGTACCAGCATCAAGATCATCTATGTCATCAGCACCAACCATGTTCAACCTGTTACCCCCCATGAACATATTATATGATTGTTCTGGGTAAAAATTTGAAGAATCTTGCAGATATTTCTGGTAAAAGACATCAGACAAATTCCCATTTTCTGCTTCCCAGCATTCTAGGGGGTTTCCTACTCTGTTAATGGCATCTTGCTTGTTCACCATAACCTTATCCACCCACTCACCCAAGCCCGGTTCTTTCTCATCATCCGTAAAGTTTTGGGCAGGACTGGTAACAGGAGGCCAGGGAGGTGAATTTGCTAGTAGGTCATCAATATCAAAGCTTTGCCTCTTTTGCCTCAATGTAGAGTTGGTGCACACCTGCAAAACAGAAGAAGTCATCAAATTTAACCTCTAGGCCTGCAGAGAACCTATATTTATATATGTATGTCAGTGGCAAATGCATGATGATGATATGAACAGTTTAGCTTTCTAGAGCATGTCGAGCGAACCTGATATATTGAATTGCTAATATTATTAGTAAATTTAGGTAAGAAATTTCAAAAAAAAAATCACCGGAGAATTTCCACCCATCCAACAAACTTTAATGAAGAGAAAAAGGAAATAGCCCCCTCAATCACTTTACTGCATATTGCCATTAAATTCTGAGTTAACGAAACCATTCACACTTTACTATTCTTAGCATCTTTAAATTATGAGGAAGAATCTGGGACTTGTGACTAATGGTATTCAACATTATTAATGAAAAGAAAATTTCCATACAATCATAATGTGGAAAGCAATAACTACCTCAATGTTGCCCACATCAACTACGGATTGTCTGGCACCCAACATATCTCCAACCTGTTGATTAGGACTAAAGGGCGATAATTCACTAGCCTTTGTTCGGTATTTTTCAGAGCTTCCAGATACACAATGCTGACTATGTTCTGTTTCTCCCTCTTTCCTTGCCAATGCTGCCTTAAGACCAGCAATCTGGAAGATGATTCCAACAAGTTATAAAAGGGATGATATCGCGTTCACCAACTATCTCAAGATAACCAAGTCAACCAATATGTAAAGGTGATTAAGAAAAAAAAACCTGTTCTTTGAGTTCTTTAACATCCACAGTATCTTTGTTCACTTGGGCAGCACCAAGTTCAACAGTAACCACACGCTCTGCAAATTTGAGAGTACTTATCGTTTCACCGATGGCATCAGGCTCGGGGCTTATGTGAACAAACATTAGTGTCTTGGCTTGCCCTCCTGAAAATACATTTCCAGCCCAAATATAATTAAAGAAAAAAAATGAATGCAGTAAACTTAGCTCCTAAATAGAACTGAGAATTGAACAGCTGTTATTTTGACAGTTTAAACTTACCAAGTGAATCCTGAAGAAGTTGAGTGAGTTTGCTGTTTCTGTAAGGAACATGTGGATTCTTTTGGGCAAGGGAAGCAATCACATCTCCTAAAGCTGATAGAGATCTGTTTATGTGCTGAGCCTCTTTTAGCCGATCTCCTGTTACTTTGGATTTGTCTACTCTCTCACTTCCTGCAAGATCAACAAGATGCATGCAGCCACGGAGAACAGTTCCAGATGTTAAATCTCTTCCTTGAACATGAACGGTCAAGCAACTGCAAAGTGATAAAATAGAATTTAGCCTCAGAATGAAGAAACATTTCCAGATCAAGCAGTGTAAAGAAATAAAAAGTTACCTATGAGAACGACTACTACGGTCATTTAGGGCTGTTGAACCTACCGCGCGATTCTTTTGTCCTAGGTTCATCAGATCAATAACATCAGACGTTGATGAAACAGGCACAAGGTTTGCATCTGGTACATTCAGACCTGTTTGAGAACTATTGCGTATTTCTAATGTAATAAATAGATTAAGGATTAGCCTTGATATGGAAATGACCAGAGAGGACCAAAATTCAAACCTATAGTGCATTTCATTTTTGCATTTAAACCAATTTCAAATTTTTTTCGCTTTTATTTTCAGAGCATCAACCAACTTTTGATCTAGTTGACGAAATAAGAACATTAAGACAGCTTTTCCTAAGTTACAAATCTGTCAAAATAATTTTACATGGTTTCTAACCGAAACATGATCTAATTTTCTAACGTTATGGGATGTAAAACCAAATGGATTGAAAAAAAGGATATCTTTTGTTGTTTCCATCTGTGACAAGGAGATCCCTGACTTGCTCGTTATAAATTTCAATCATCTGAACGGCAACTTCATAGTGGAAAGTATCCTTTCTTTGTTCTGCTAGAAGAAACAAATCACCTAATGCCCTATAATTAACACCTTGATTTTTCTCTGTCAGGTCTTTAGGTCCAGTCTGGATTCAAAAGAAAAAGGTATATTTCAGTAAACAAGTAATAATGAATGTATTATCACACTTTTAGTGAATAATCCAACCATGTCTTACCATAGTATAAGTTTTTCCTGACCCTGTCTGTCCATAAGCAAATATACAAACATTGTACCCATCAAGAACCGACCGGATCAGTGGCTGCATATCAGAAAAGACCTCCGCTGCAATATAATATGATATAACTAAGAATGCTAAAATTGAAGGAACATTATCAATAAGCAATTAAACTCTTAGCGAAGCAACCTTGGGTTGCAGATTGCCCAAAGACTTTGTTGAACGTGAAGGACTTTTGTGCTTTACCATACTTTGATGTTATGTTGACAGTGATGGTTCCATCTTCTATGTGATCAACAGTGCTCAGATAGCTCAATTGCCCAGACAAGAATGGTCGCACACGGCAGTAAACCCGGATACTTCCTAGTCAGATAAAGTAGATAACAATTTCTAATCAATTAAGGGACTCAATACAAGGACAAGCATGATACGTAGTAGAACTAATGCAAAAGATAAGTGAATATTTACCTTTAAGGTCCTGCACTTGATTGTATAGCTTGCGGTTTTCTTCTAGAACCCTATGGTAACCAGAAGCGGCATGAGCTAGACCATGAATCTGCATACCTGTAAAAAATGCATTAACTAAAACTAGAGACAAATCCCCTGCTTAGCACTTCCATAAAACAAGAAAATATAAATAAATTCTTCTATTAAAGCAAAGTCAGCATACCGAGATTTTTGAATTCTTCTTGAAATGTCATTTGTATGAATTGCATGCCAGATTTTGTGGAATTAATAGTATGTTTTAGTTCCTACAAGATTTATAATACATATAAGTGCTCTAGTCAAGTATGTAAATTGACAGGAAAATAGAAGATACGGCACAATTAGCTCCCACCTGGATATCTCTTTGTTGTTGATTAAATATTATTTGCTGTTTTCGAGATCGACTTTTTAATTCCTCATCATCAATGACATTCTCGTGAAAGCAATCTTCTTTTTTCTTCTCTTTGATGTTCTTTTCCTCAGTCTAAATGATTACAATTATGAATAAAAAAAGTTAGCAAAACGCAAGTTACATCACAAAGACATCTAAAGTCATCTAGTGAACTGTGAAATAGATGAGGAACATTATCTACCTTTTTATCCCCAGGAGTTTGTTTTAATAGAGACTTGCTGAAATGAGAAGGAGTGATGTCTTTTGAATTCATTTTCATCTTTCAATTTGGAGAAAAAAATTAAAAAACAGAAAGTACGTTTAAATCAGTAATTACACAGTAAGCAACTTCTATTCTTCTGTAAAATTTGAAACGCAAGCTTCACAATTATGAAAGCTTACGTACCATTTCGTATCGACTTGCAATCCTATGCTCAAACTCTTCTACAACTTTACTGAGCACAGATTCAACCAACTATCAACAAGCAAAGATGAGCTGAATAAGTAGCAGAGAAATAGAAAAAATATATTCATCATTTATGATAAAAATCTAACAGAGGTGGAATAAATAATAAGAGTTCAAAAGGCTTTAACAGAATATCAGGCAGACATGAAATGACAGCCATATATTAGCACTCAACAGACAAAAAGAGAGGAAAAGAGTCCTCAAGGTGGAAGGCACCCAAATGTTAATTAGACAACCTGGATTTGCACTCATATGATCAGGTCAAAGCTAACACATACCGCTACAGGACAGTTATTCCACTATCCTAGTTTAGATAAGCGAAGAAGTACTAATCAAGTTCAACATGTTTATTGATGATAATGAACCAATAAAAACTTACAACTGGAACTTCTTCAGGCTTTTTATCTTGTAGAATAGCACGAACCAGCATACTTAATGAACCAGAATTGGCCTGCTTTTACAATAAGAAAAACTCATTGACTTCATTGTCATTGTTCAATTATAATACCAGTGAATACTTTAAACAGTTAGGCTTACCAACCATTTTATTAGGATCAATTTCATTGGAGTGACCATTTGATAATTTCTCATTCATCGGTGAGGTCCTTTGCAAGGAGTTCGTGAAAGGCTCTGAATTTTTTCTTACAAATGACTTTCCCAACATTGTGGTGGCAGGTTTTATGTTTCCACCAAATTTCCACACTCCATTTCCACCTGTGAGCTTCCATTCATTATAGGACTTAAGCGCCAGAACACAATTCACAACCCTTGCAGATTTTCCACCCTAAGAATTTTAACCAAATAAAAAATGAACAAAGAAATAAACTACTCAATAAAACCCATGTTTCCAGAACAAAAGAATTGTAAAACAGAATTACTTGGAAAACATACTTGTTCTAGATCAGATGCCTCAAAAGTAGGAAGCCCCAATTCTTGCCCAGCTACCAAGAAATTCCTCACATTTTCAAAGTACTGGAATGCTGACAATGCAGCTCCATCTGGTATGAGAGCTGCATCACATGGACTTTCCACCACCTAAACTCCAACCACTCCAATGAGATAAATCGTAATTAAAAGGAAAATCGATTGATAAACCAAAATAAAATAAAAGTTCACCTTAGGCACAGCTCCAGGTTTAACTTTATTGAGAACATTGCAGAGAATTATTCCACTCCTCAAACCAAGCCTAAATTCTTCCTCTGACGGCTCTGCCGGCAAATCTTTAGCCGCCACTACTCCAACCATCTTCCTTAGCCAACCAGCCGCTTCATACCTCCTTGATGCTACCATACAAGAGATCATCACATTCAACTTCTTTTTCCTTTTATCCTTTTAACTTTCACAAATAAATTGTCTCATTCAAATTTTATTCACTAACGTGGCGCAATTCATCTAAATTTTTAAAAAAACCGTAAATGATCGAAAAGTTCGTTTTCCTATTTCAAGAAAAAGTAGAGGGGATGAGAGAGGGAATTAGAATAAAAAAGAGAAAATTTCAACATTTTCCACGGAACTAGAGGAAAATAACGTTATGTGTTCAGTAGAAAATTCGTCATCATTCAACAAAATCCAGGAAAATAAACAATTCAGTACCAGCTTCCTCAGCTTTTCTGGACTCCAAATCAAGATCTCTGGAGCGATTGCCATGCTGTTGCAGCACATCCTCCACAACCGAAGCAGCTGAAAACGATAATGTTCCCTCTGCCGCCATTTTCCTCCACAAATTATTCCAAGAAGAAGGGAAATAAATCCTCACAACTCCACCATTAAAAAAAAGGTTACCTAGCAAAACAAATTCAACATTCTCCCAAATGACAGAAAAAGAGCTTTAAATGAGAGATCAAACAATGAAAAAAATAGAAAAAAAAAAAAGGAGAGAGAAAAGAAAGCAAAGGGTGGCGGATAATTTTCCAGTGATATTTTTGTGCGGAAGTTTCTTTTTTGATATGAACACCCAACTTCTACAGCACAATCACATTCTCCATTACTTTTTTTCTAATTTTGTTATCTGCATTCAAAGTAAGAGACAAGAAAGCTAACTCTGCTTTATACTCTCACGCTTCTTTGAATCTCTCTTTTTCTAGTGTTACTCCAAACCTCTATCCGAGTCTGTCTCCGAACCTCCCCCCTTCGTAAGCGAACTCTTTTTGTTGAATCCAATCTAGGCGCGTGGGGTGCAAAGCATGATTAACGAAAGGAGAAGTATGATTAAGGTTGTAATAAATTGCAAATCAGATTGGGCAATAACCCCGCTTAAAGTAAATTTCCGGGTGGCGTGGCCAATAACTACTTCAAAGCTTAGACTTTCGCCACCTAAGACCAGGCATGGCTGACCATCTCACTGCTTACTAGCTAGAATTGATTTGAGAGAAAAAAAAAATCGGATTTAAGGAAAATTTGCCATATAATTAAGGTTTTTCTATTTTCTAATAAAAATTACAGTTATTGCTTTAAAATTCTTAACTTACTAAAACAAAATTGACCCAAAACCCATTGCTAATTAAATAATTGGTTTTTAATGTATAGTTTTTTAATTAAAGAAGAAAATTTAAAGAAAAAGTTCATCTTTGTTGAGGTTAGTCGTTTGAATAAATTTCAGCAACTAAAATTGAAATATTTAATTTTTTTGTGGCTTTTAACTTTTAAACCAAACCCTTTTTGCTTTTGCCGTGATATGAAAAAGTAATCATATTCTTTAAAAATGATCGTAATTACTTAATTAGAAAACAAGTTATTATGAAATTTAGGAGTTAATGAAGTTGGTCAGCGTAGTTTTTATAAGAAATGCTGGTTAACAAATATAAAGTTCAAATTTAAACTCAAATGGTTAGCTTAGTGATGTAAGGTCACATTAAATTTTTGAGTGAGAATGATTCATAGTGAAAAATCTCATGTTCGAATATTTACCAAATCAAATTTCTTTAGAGCAACATTAATCACGCAGCGCGAATAAAAATTAATCTCATACTCAATGTAATATGAAAATACCTTATAATTTATCCAAAAAAAATATAAAATTCAAATTTCGATACATACTTTTTTATTATTTTTAAAATGTGGCCACTTTTTTTGCTCTATATCCCTTAAATCTAGGGATGGCAATGGGTACCCTATAAACGGATACCCGGCACTATCCGTCTCGTTTAAGTAGGGTTATGGTAGTATATGATCGGGTTCGGGTAGTGAAATTACTACCCGTCACGGGTTCGGGTAGGGTACGGGTAGTTATCTTAGGGTATCTGCTACCCGAACCCGATTATAAATAATAATTAATTAATATAATATTTATATTATATATATAAATTATTTATTATTAATGTTGTATTTAATTAAATTAAGTCATTAAATATTATAATTATGATTTTTAACTTTAATTTATTTTTATGAGTTAAATTAAATTTATTAATTTCATTTTTTTTAATTAACTCATTCCAAAATTGATTTTAAATTTAAATTTGAAAGTCAAACTTTGACTTAATAAATGGGTAGTTAATGGGGTTTGGGTAGTTAAATGGGTATTTTCTATTTTATAGGGTTAGGGTTCGGGTAACATAAATCAAAATAATCGGGTAGCTAATCGGGTTCGGGTATTATACATATTAATCGGGATCGGGTATCTCAAATTTAGCAGTTACCCGACCCGTTTACATTCCTACTTAAATCTAACGAATATGCAAAGGAAAATTCTAAACCTATCTATTTTTTTATTCTTTTTATCCTAATTTCTTCTCTAAATTACTGTTCATCACAAAAGAAATAAGATATAAATAGTTGAAAAATGGGTATATTTAAAATTTTCTAAATGCAAAGGGGACTTTCTTAATAAATCTATTATGGAAGTAAGATGTTCCTATATTCTTCCACGTGGCTGTGGCATATGAGCCCATAGTGTGGACTGAATATTCTCACATTTTTTTCTCTCTCTCTTAACTTGTTTAATAACATGCTTAGCTTTTAAAGAAAAATCCCTCTAACCAGGTTTTAGAAAAAATTAAAACATTATGAATTAAATGTCACAAAGAGTTCAACTTGCAATATTATGAATTTCTTTGACATATTATTTGAAAAAAAGTTCGAAATGTGTTTGAAATTAGTCGTTTCTTTTTGCTCTCTCAATTTCAAAATACAAATGGTTAAAGCAATTTATCAAATTAAAGATTGACGCAAATGTTATAACCTCGATAGTTTAATTAATTAGTTGGGGTCTATTGTGATGGCTAATTGTCAAAATGGAATCTTTGTTGCAAAGTTGATCAAAATGCATGCTATCAACAAAATCTACTAATTAACCAAGCACCTACCTTGCTCCCGCGTTTAGCCACATTGTTTTGAAGGAGACTAATTTTAATTGTGTTTACTCTCTAGGTTCATTACACCTAAGTTAGATATTTGAATTCGTCTAAATATCTAATATCCTTTTTTATAAAAATTTAAATTAATAATTAACTTGTTGAAATTTTCAATTTATAATAAAATGTGTTATATCTTATTATAAGATATGTGCATAGTTATCAAATTAAAAGTTAATGCTAATATTGAAATTGAAAAATATTTTCTCCAGATCAAGAAAGTTGTTGATGCCGAAAAAGATCTTCTAGATGAATTTCTATTATTGTTTTCTTAGATTAACTTACAAAACAAAAAGGTGCACTAGAATTTTTCCCAGTAAGACTTACTTCGGCGTTTAAGTCAATATGAGTTTGAAAATATTTAGGCTTTAGAAAATGAGAGAGTTAGAGTATTCAGAATATTGTGCCAACATTTGGCTTATCATGAGACTCCTTTTTATAATGATCAAGTCTTCTTTGGCAATAGGGCTTAATGTTTGTGCATTAAATGAGTGGTTATGGATACAGTAAGAGGTTCCTAAATTTCTGTTCGCTAAGTGGGCAATTATGCCTCATGCTTGAACCCACGTCATTGGGGTACTAATTAACATAATGCCTCTTGACGAACAACGATTATAACGTGATTGGTGATCGCCAAAGACATGAACAAAAACACAAGACATGATAATGGGGATCGCCCACAGAACAAAATTGAATGCCAACAAGCAATTCAAGGATTCTAGTTTCACAATGTGAGCTTGAAAACTTCTTGCTCTTTCTTTTTATCAAGGAGTTATGTTTGTGTTGCGACACTTTGGTCGAAGAGCCTTACTTGACCTGATCATTGTTCTGAGGGCTAGTGATGCATTGAGAAGCTTAGTTCTTTGCTAAAAGAAGGAAACATTGCAAACCAATAGAATAGGATGTGTTGGGAGGCATAAGAAAGAAAGACTGGAACAAACCTTGAAGAACGAGTGCACTGACAAGTGGTGGTAAAAGACTGAACAAGGTTGAGAACAAGGTAGAATAAAGTTGAGAAAAAAATAAAGAAGAAAATATTGTAGAGAGAACTTAAGAGAGTTTTTATCAAATGGCTTCAAAAAGAATCCCTTCAAAAATAGTTAGAACTCCTATATATAGATGTGAAGAATAAAAGTTACATATCTTTAACATTAATAGTATAATAATGAGAATTAACAGTTACAAAAGAATCAATATTTTGTTTAATGGGAGTTTCACTTTTGAAGATAATGAGTAATTCACTACTCTGTTTTGAAAGAAATAGGTAAAAGCACTTATACTTTAAAGAAAAGTTAAGAGAATAACTCTTAACTATCTCCATATATGATCCAATAAAACTAAACTCTAGAATATCTCAATAGTGAAGTTACCCAAAAATTTTGATTTCGATGTTATTTCCATTTTTTCTTTTCAGTGAAAGTGACGTTCTGTGAAAAAGCTATTCTTACACCACATACTAAAGACTAATAATAACTTGGGTTTGTAAAATACATATGCTTGTGAGAGGGATTATAAGTCATGAAAAGCTTTTGTATTTTTTTCTAATACTATTATTAGAAAGTGAGTTTTTTTTATAATTACAATAAAATGAATTGTTTTTTTAGTTGTTTTAATAATCTTTGTTGATTTGCATTATAATCATAAATGAATTTCTCAATTACCTTTATCTATTAATTCTAGAAAAAGTTTTGTATTGGTTATTAGATATTAATGATATATAGAATAATATATATGTATATCTTTTCAATAAAAATTTTATAGAAAAATAGAATTTATGAATTAAGTGGACTTTGCAACCGCGAGCGAAGAGTCAATCAAGATACAGACGCCTAATGCTGTGGGCTTAAAGAGGCTCAAAATCCTAGCTCTCAAGGCCATGAGTGAGGAGAAGTCTAAGTTACTGGTGTTTAAATAAGTAGGTGAGCGGATGTTCAAGAGATTGGCACTTAAACAAAAGGCGAGTAAATATCCAAGAGATTGGTGTTCAAGCCACAGAGACTGGTGTAAGTTTCTGGGGCCAAACATAGGTGGATCATACATATAAAATCAGAATATACGTAATAGAATAACAAGTAGAATTAACAACCAAGAAAATGATCCTAATGGATCTCTTTGATCAAAAGCATTCAAATCATACAAATAATTATAAAAATCATAAAGATGTTTCAAGAAACATACCTATGTTTTTGATATCATAATCTAAGGCTTACTCTTCGTTGATGATGTTTGGTCTTCTTTTCTTGAATCACAAGATAAGTTTTCTGTGTGTCTAGCTTCTAACGTTAATCCACACAAATAGCATGGGGCCTTCGAGAAGGTTAGATTGTATCATGATTGTCACTATACTAGTAATTTAAGTTTCATAAACTCAACATAACTCTTCTTAATCTCTTAAAGCTTATAAACATGAGGAAAACCATTTTCTTGAAGCAAACAAAAGAGAAAAGATGGAGGACATAGGGGTAGGCGCTAAAGACTCCACAGGGTCATGTCGCGCTAGCTAGGAAAACCCTTCTCCTTTTTTCTCATGTCTTGTGACTAGCCATAATAGTCTATTTATATAATAAAGGAAATGTGTTTCATTAATTGGTATATTTACCTTTTAACCCTTGAACTTATTTTAATTGCAACTAGATCCACCTCTTCATTAAACTATTTAATTGGAGTTAAGGCCCAATATAATTAAGATTTTGGATTTCAACTTAATTATACCATCTAACCAAACTGTTGGCTCTACCGAGAGGGGGGGTGAATCGGTTTTTCTAGTTATTTCTAATTTTCTTAACTCTTAATGCACAATCAAAGTTAAATAAACAACAATGAAATAAATGCAGTAAATAAGTTTTATAGAGGTTCGGCCAATCTCTTGCCTACGTCCTCTCTCCTTGAACTCCTTGTCAAGGTTTTGATTCACCTCTTCCTTGAGAATGCTTACAAACCACTTGAAGGTGTGGCAAGACCTTTTACAATTTCTCTTGGGACTTTAGAGATCTCCCTCTAATCCTCTACCCTTGTAGTATTCCCACACTCTACAATATCAGACCTTACAAGGATAGCTTACCCCTTTGAATAACAGAATTTTCAGTGAATGGGTGAAGAACACAAATGAATCTCACAAAATAGAGTAATACAATGAACAATTTCAGATTTGAATTTCTCTCTTGAAGCTTAAGGATTTTTCAGTGCTTGTTCTACCTCCAAACTTCATAAATACCTCTATTTATAACCCACAAAACGAATAGAATAGTTGGAGAAGCATTTAATGCAAATCCTCCCATTGAAACCCTCAAAAACTAGCTGTTATTGTCAGGTCTCGGGCAAAGGGATCGATCCCTTTCTTGGGGGGATCGATCCTTTTTATTGCGAGAGCATTTCAACTTGTTCCAGGTGCTTGTCCAACTTACTGCCAAAATGGGATCGATCCCTCTACAGTAGGGATTGATCCCTTTTATCCAGAATGCCTTCCTGCACGTCTTTAACTGCAATTTGAGATAGTTTATGGTTTTTTTGTGATTCTAAGTCAGTTCAAAAAGCTTCTAGCACTTTTCTTAAGAGTATTTACTGACTAAATCACACTCCAAGACTTTGTTAAAATAGTTTCAATCATTGAGTTCATTCAAAGCAAATTTACTTGTATAAAAATCATTTTTAAGTTTACTTGAGTTTTGTCATTTTCAAAATACTTGTCAATTTAAAGCTAACAATCTCCCCCTTTTTGATATTACAAAACTTAAGGTAAATTTGCTTATGTGTTTGAAAATTGAGGTTACTTTATTTGAAAAACATTACTCTCCCTCAATATTTGCTCCCCCTCAATTTAATATAAGTTCACCACATTAATTCTCCCCCTTTTTGTCATAGCAAAGGAATAAATAGCACGGAGAAAGGGTTAGTGGTAGAAGTCAATTTAAAGCAATAGGGGTAAACCAATAATAAGCAAAATAAGCAATAGTATTGGCAAGGAGATAGAGAGAAACAAAAAACAACCCAATGTCATGAAAGCACAATTAATATCAGAACATGTCATAGTCATTGACAGAAAACAACTAGAAAGCATAACTAGCAAAGTCAGTAACATAGTCATAGACATAGTTATAAAACAACTAGAAAGCATAACTAGCAATGCCATTAACATAGTCATAGACATAGTCATTAACATAAAACAACTAGAAAGCATGACACATGCCACAACGAGGAGGATCAACGCCTTGGGAAGTTCTTGTGATATTGCTCAACGAAGTCCTCGTGTTGCATGTGGACATCCTGAATTTCATCGAACAAGGCAGCTTGGTTAGCCTCGATGTGATCAAGTCGCTGACCTACGTCATGTTGAAAGTTCTGAAGCATATGCATGATCTGGTCAAGAGAGACTGACGAGGAGCCGGAAGGTGCAGAAGATGTGGCTGCTGCAGGTGCATCGTCTTCGTCTCCTCCTTCTTCTCTGACGTCTTCCGGAGCATGTTCGGGAGGTTCAGCCTGTCCATGACCCTTGACCCATTCGATTGTATCGCTCCGTTGACGTTGATACCACCCAAGATTATGGAGAGTGGCTAGATTGATCGTGGTGCTAGGATCCGGAAGTACACCAACCTCACATGAGCAGTCAACGCCTTTTTGAAGTAAGTAGAAGGCGAGAGGCTGAGGGAAGATGATGGTGTGGACCTTGCCAAGAACAATCTTCACCCAGTCATGAAGGATAAAGTGTAGGAGGTGTCGTTGTTCGCCGTCGGGTTCATGAATATGATGGAGCCAAAAACGATCAAGTTTGCGAAGGTGAGAATACCGGGTGCCAAGAGGGCGGAGATTCCATGAGATGATAATATGGAGGAGGCGTGCGAAGACAGGAAGGTCACTTGCACGATTATTGGTAACGGGAAACACTAAGGGGACATCGATATTCTCATAGATATTACCGCCGTCGGGAACTCTAAAGATAAGAAAGAGGGATTGTGTGGTGATTTCAATGTGTTTGCCCATGACATAGGATCGAATTCCGACAACACGACATTCATCATTTGGATCCGTGATGGTTTCGGCATTGGAAAAGAAAGCCCGAATGATGTTTGGAGGAACCGGAGTGTTGATTTTGAGAAAGTTAATCCAATTAAATTCAGCGAATTTGGCCAAGTAAGGGAAATTAATTGATTCGAGGAAATCGAAATCAATTAGACGCCAATGCTTAATAGGCATATTGGCAAAGTTCGCTAGAAATCGTGTTTTCTCATTGGCATGGCGAAAGCATCGGTTAAAGGTGGCCGGTATGGAGGAGGAGGAGGAGGAGGAAGCACTGGTTTTGCATTTTTGAGCAGTGTGCTTAACTTTAGGAGCCATGTGGAGTGGAAAAATGTAGGAAATTTCGTTGAGGACTTTTATCAAACAGGTGGTGTGCACAAGTTTGGGGAACTATGGATGAATGTGTGGGAAAGATATGATCTAACCAACAGCGGAGAGCCACAACCCAAGATGCATGTAACAATAATGAGAAGGAAATTCGGATGAATAGCCACAAATACTCTAAGTATAAATCCTAGAAAAACACAAGTGCCATAGGGAGTGAAAACCTAGATGGAGAAGAAATTGATGCAAGAAATGCAAATGGGCAGTCAAGACATGATGAAAGTAACTAGAAATGCAAGAAAAATGGAATGAAAAATGTGAGAAAAACTTACAATTGAAATGTTGGGTGAATAGTAACCATGGTGTGGAAGAAGAAGGAAGAGAAGAAAAGAAGAGATTTTGTCAGGAAATGAGGAGGGGAAATGAAAGAGAGAACGAAATGAGGAAGATTGGTGAAAGAATGAAGTGATTTGGTGTAGAAATGAGTGAGATTGAGAAGTTTGGGATGAGAGAATGGGGAATGGCGTTTGGAATGAAAGAGGAAGAGGAATAATGTGATATGTGAGGGGAGGTCGACGGTTAAAATAAAGCTGGAAGTGCATTCTATCACGAGGGGATCGATCCCCTACTGTAGAGGGATCGATCCCTTTTAGGCAGATTGCTCCCATCACCCAGAATTTTGGCCAACAGACTGGGAAATCAATCCTATTCGAGAGGAATTGTCTCCTTAGTCACTTGCCTCGTTTATGATGCATAAAAATGATTTGAAAACAATGGAACTCATGCATTTTTACCATCTTAAAATCAAAAGTTGATTGTTTTCACTTAAAATGCAGGAAGTGAGATTGAAAACTGCAGAAAAAGTGCAGAAAATTGCAGCAAAGTGCAGAAAATTGCATAAGTGTGCAGGACCAAGAGGTGGACATGGCTGTGATTGTGTTTTAACATTAGAAATGTGTTTTGGCAAATGAATGAAGTTTATCTTGATCAAAACACATAACACTCAACAGTTTATCATGAACATGAACAGTAACTCAGCAAGTTAAGGTCATGAATTGCAAGTGGGAATTACATTCTTCAAATTGCTGTCTTGCAATCATCACAAACCAACTTAACATATGCATGCAACATCAAATTACTTCTAGGAGCAGTCATTATGCCTAATTCACCTCTAAGAGTGCAAAATCTCTCCTTGTCCAAGGGTTTTGTGAAGATATCAGCTAATTGGTGCAAAGTGTCTACATACTCCAGAATTATGTCCCCTTTTTGCACATGATCTCGTATAAAATGATGTCTAATCTCAATGTGCTTGGTTCTAGAGTGTTGAATGGGATTTTTTGTAAGATTGATAGCACTAGTGTTGTCACACTTAATGGGAACTTGGTTCATTTCTATTCCATAGTCTCTCATTTGTTGCTTAATCCACAAAACTTGAGCACAGCAACTACCGGAAGCTATATATTCAGCCTCAGTTGTGGATTGAGCTACGCTATTTTGTTTCTTAGATAACCATGAAATAAGCCTACTTCCTAAGAATTGGCATGTTCCCGATGTGCTTTTCCTATCGACTTTGCATCCACCAAAATCCGCATCGAAATATGCATGGAGATCAAGTGTAGAATCTTTAGGATACCAAAGTCCTAAGGAGGAAGTGTCTTTGAGGTATCTAAGGATTCTTTTTACTGCTTGTAGGTGTGATTCTCTAGGTGATGACTGAAATCTAGCACACAAGCATACACTAAACATTATATCGGGTCTACTAGCAGTTAAATATAGTAATGAGCCAATCATAGACCTATATAGTTTAGTGTCTACACATTTTCCTCCTTCATCCTTATCAAGCTTAATATTTGTGCTCATAGGTGTAGAGAAAGGTTTAGACTCATCCATTCCAAATCTTTTGAGCAAGTCTTTAGTGTACTTAGCTTGATTTATGAAAATACCTTATTTACATTGTTTAACTTGAAGTCCTAAAAAGAAGGTTAATTCTCCCATCATACTCATTTCAAATTCACCTTGCATTAGTTTAGAGAAATTTTTGCACAATGACTCATTTGTAGACCCAAAAATGATATCATCTACATAAATTTGAACTACTAATAAGTCATGACCCTTAGATTGAATAAATAAGGTTGTGTCTACCTTTCCTATTGTAAAACCTTTTTCGATTAAAAACTTTGAAAGTCTTTCATACCAAGCTCTAGAAGCTTGTTTTAATCCATATAAGGCTTTTGAAAGTTTGAAAACATGATTAGGAAATTTTGGATTTTCAAAACCGGGAGGTTGCTCAACATAAACTTCTTCATTTATATAACCATTTAAGAAGGCACTTTTCACATCCATTTGATATAACTTAAAATCCTTGTAGCATGCAAAGGCAAGTAGCATTCTAATGGCTTCTAATCTAGCTACCGGAGCATAGGTCTCATCATAGTCTATCCCTTCTTCTTGTCTATAACCTTGAGCCACTAACCTAGCCTTGTTTCTAACAATAATTCTATTTTCATCCATCTTATTCTTGAATATCCATTTAGTTCCAATGATGGGATAATCCTTAGGTCTTTCTACTAGGGTCCACACTTTGCTTCTCTCAAATTGATTTAATTCTTCTTGCATGGCCATAATCCAATTTTCATCATTCAAGGCCTCATCCACTTTCTTTGGCTCAAATTGTGACACAAAGGCTACATGTTGACATATGTTTCTATATGTTGACCTAGTCCTAACTCCTATGGTTGGATCTCCAACAATATCATTATCTTTCACATATCCTAGTTCTCTAGGACATCTAGATTCCTTCTCAATTATTTCTTGTTCCATGGACTCCTCATTTTTGTTAATATTAAGATCTTCTAATTGATTTCTAACATCCTTATCTTGAGATAGATCAACTATAGGTTCATCAAAAATCTCTACTTCATCATCAAGATTGATTCTACTAATGATATTTGATTCATCAAAAATTACATGTATTGACTCTTCTACTACAAGTGTTCTTTTATTGAAAACTCTATAGGCCTTAGAGTTTAGAGAATAGCCAAGAAAAATTCCTTCATCACTTTTAGCATCAAATTTTCCTAGATTATCTTTACCATTGTTCAAAACAAAACATTTACATCCAAATGGGTGAAAATAACTTATGTTAGGCCTTTTTCCTTTATAAAGCTCATAGGGAGTTTTCTTTAAAATAGGCCTTACCATAGCTCTATTTATAACATAGCAAGAAGTGTTTACTGCTTCAGCCCAAAAATATTTAGGTAAGTTATTTTCACAAAGCATGGTTCTAGCCATTTTTTCTAATGTTCTATTTCTCCTTTCAACTACCCCATTTTGTTGAGGAGTTTTAGGAGCTGAAAAATTATAGCTAATACCATTTTTACTGCAAAATATATCAAAACCAAGATTTTCAAATTCTTTTCCATGATCACTTCTAATACTTGAAATAGAGTAACCTTTTTCATTTTGAACAAGTTTTGAGAAAACAGTGAATTTATCTAAGGCCTCATTTTTAACACTTAAAAAGAACACCCAAGTAAACCTAGTGTAATCATCAACTATCACAAATCCATAGTGTTTACCTCCTAAACTAGTTGTCCTAGTTGGTCCAAAAAGATCTAAGTGAAGAAGTTGAAGTGATCTAGAGGTAGTGACACACTTCTTAGGTTTAAATGAGATTCTTTTGTGTTTTCCTCTTACACATGCCTCACAAACTTTGTCATTTTCAAATTGAAGCTTAGGCAATCCTACTACTAAGTCTCTTTTGGCTAACTTAGACAAAACATGCATGCTAGCATGGCCTAGTCTTCTATGCCATAACCAAGGTTCATCTTCTCTAGTAGCCATAAAGCATACATTTTTGCTATTAAGTTCATTTAAATCCACAACATAAATATTTCCTTGTCTATGTCCAATAAACACAATTTGATTAGATTTAGCATTAACAATATTGCAACACAAATCATCAAACATAACTTTAAATCCCTTATCACACAATTGACTAATACTAAGCAAGTTATGTTTCAAGCCTCTAACATACAAAACATTTTCAATGGTTGAGGAAGAGTTACCAATGGAGCCAATTCCTTCAATTTGTCCCTTGGAGTTGTCTCCAAATGTGACTTCTCCACCACTTTTATGCTTTAGGAACTTGAATTGGCTCTTGTCACCCGTCATGTGTCTTGAGCATCCACTATCAAGGTACCAATGCTCCTTGGACTTAGTCTTGTAGCAATACTCTTCCTCCTACAAACACATCAAGCTTTTATCTTAGGTACCCAAATTGTCTTGGGTCCTTGAGAGTTAGTACTAATAATTTTTGATCCTTTAGGGATCCATTTTATTTTTAGGGACTCATCACTTGAATTTAAGACATGTTTAGGCACCCAAATCTTGACAGCCATTTTTCCTCTAAACATGGTCTTCCTAGATGTGCATGCTTGTGAAGAGTGTCCTAGTTTATTACACAATGTGCACAAAACAAATTTTCTATCTTTAACTAGGAAATTTTTAAGATGAGTTTCTTTGTTAGATGCATTGTAGCCTAATCCTTCTCTATCAAAGAATGCTCTTTGAGTCTCTAGCATTTGATCAAGTTTTTGTTGACCCATGTAAAATCTAGAAAAGGAGTTTTGCAAATTAGTGTTCTTTCTATTTAATTCTTCTATTTCTAGATTTGCATTCTCTAATTTCTTTTCACATTCTAATTTAACATTCACAAGCATTTCATTTTCCTTTTTCAATTTAGAAATCATTTTCTTATATTTCAAATTCATGCATTCAAATTCATTGGCTAACTCATCAAATGCATCTTGCAATTCATCAAAAGTGTATTCATGAGTATCTAGCAAGTTAGAAGTTACCTTCTCATCTTCAAAAGCCATGAAGCAAAGGTTAGCTACTTCATCTTCCACATTCTCTTCATCGGAGGAGTCACTATCACTCCAAGTAGCCACCATTGCTTTCTTCTTTTGTTTCTTTTCATTTTGCTTCCTATACAAAGGACAATCAAATTTAATATGGCCAGGTTTTTTGCATTCATAACATATGATTTGGTCCTTATCTTTCCTACTAGTTTCACCTCTATTTAACTCTCTCCTAGGGGGTCTCCTAGAGTTTCCACTAGCTCTCATCCTCATGAATTTATTGAACCTCTTGGCGAACATGGTCATTTCTAAATCTTCTTCATCACCACTTACATCATGATCATCTTTTGATTCCTCACTTGTGGTGGATTTTAGTGCTACTCCAACTTTCTTTGGGGGATCTTGATTTCTCTTAATTTTCATCTCATAAGTGAGCAAGAATCCCATAAGTTCATCTAATGATAGTGTATGTGGGTCCTTGGATTCCTCAATAGCAGTGACTTTAGCTTCTCATGATTTGGGTAAGCTATTGAGAATCTTTTTCACCATCTCTACATTAGAGTATGTCTTCCCTAAAGCTTTAAGACCATTTATTATGTCCGTAAACCTAGTAAACATGTCACTAATTGACTCATCATTCTTCATTCTAAATAGTTCATAGTCTTGAGTGAGCATGCCTACTTTGGTTTCTTTGACTTGTGTGGTTCCCTCATGTGTGATAGCTAGTTTATCCCAAACTTGTTTAGCATTCTCACATTGTGACACTCGATTATACTCATTTGGTCCTAATGCACAAAATAGTGTGTGCATTGCTTTAGCATTTAGTTGTGCCATCCTAATATCATTAGAATCCCACTCATCTTCTTTCTTAGGCACATCCGACCCATCTACTTTCTTAATAGGGATAAGAGGACCTTTAACAATAATTCTCCACACTTCATAATCATTGGCTTGAATAAATAGCATCATTCTAGTCTTCCAATAAGCATAGTTTTCACCATTAAAGAGTGGAGGTCTAACCGTTGAGTGTCCCTCTCCTACCAAAGGTGTAGACAAACTAGTTTGAGCCATTAGTGATCGTTTATACTCGATAGATGTTAATCTAAGTCAATCTCGAGCCCAAGCTCTGATACCAATTGTTGGCTCTACCGAGAGGGGGGGTGAATCGATTTTTCTAGTTATTTCTAATTTTCTTAACTCTTAATGCACAATCAAAGTCAAATAAACAACAATGAAATAAATGCAGTAAATAAGAGTAAGGGAAAGAGAAGCAAACACAAGTTTTATAGAGGTTCGGCCAATCTCTTGCCTACGTCCTCTCTCCTTGAACTCTTGTCAAGGTTTTTATTCACCTCTTCCTTGAGAATGCTTACAAACCACTTGAAGGTGTGGCAAGACCTTTTACAATTTCTCTTGGTACTTTAGAGATCTCCCTCTAATCCTCTACCCTTGTAGTATTCCCACACTCTACAATATCAGACCTTACAAGGATAGCTCACCCCTTTGAATAACAGAATTTTCAGTGAATGGGTGAAGAACACAAATGAATCTCACAAAATAGAGTAATACAATGAACAATTTCAGATTTGAATTTCTCTCTTGAAGCTTGAGGATTTTTCAGTGCTTGTTCTACCTCCAAACTTCATAAATACCTCTATTTATAACCCACCAAACGGATAGAACAGTTGGTGAAGCATTTAATGCAAATCCTCCCGTTGAAACCCTCAAAAACTAGCTGTTATTGTCAGATCTCAGGCAAAGGGATCGATCCCTTTCCTGGGGGGATCGATCCTTTTTATTGCGAGAGCATTTCAACTTGTTCCAGGTGCTTGTCCAACTTACTGCCAAAATGGGATCGATCCCTCTACAGTAGGGATCGATCCCTTTTATCCAGAATGCCTTCCTGCACGTCTTTAACTGCAATTTGAGATAGTTTATGGTTTTTTTGTGATTCTAAGTCAGTTCAAAAAACTTCTAGCACTTTTCTTAAGAGTATTTACTGACTAAATCACGCTCCAAGACTTTGTTAAAATAGTTTCAATCATTGAGTTCATTCAAAGCAAATTTACTTGTATAAAAATCATTTTTAAGTTTACTTGAGTTTTGTCATTTTCAAAATACTTGTCAATTTAAAGCTAACACAAACATTTTTAGTCAAGCTTAGTAATTATAGTTTGGTCCAATAACTTAATTAAAACCCTTTTAATTAAGTTTAATTAATTAAACACATTTAACTAAGCCTAATTATAATTCTAACCAATAAGTTCAAATGAGAAATTCCAAATTTCCTTAGACCCATCCAATTTAATCCATATACTATTCTTTTGTGTATGATCCATTAGGCTCTTAACAAATTGGCAATGAAAATCCTTACATAATTTATAAATCAAGAGTGGCATTTAACAATGCATCATAACCCCCCAAATCTTATAAAAATAAAAGAGTGATTTCACTTGAAGACTTTCAATGATTAGCCTTTCAGTGTAATTAATATCCTTCCATAAACTATAACTCAAGGAATGAATAAGCATGATGCAACGTCTACTTATTTAATTCCTCATATTAGTTCTTACAACTTCAAAAAATTACTTTAATGAATCTAAGTGAATTCACTATTCAACTTAATTCATTGTACCATAGCCACAGATTTAATCAAGTCAATTTCAGGTCAAGAACAACCGAGATAGGTCGCTTAAATTCACTTGGGGTGATAGATCCTCTCTAGACCAGTCATTCACCTTCATATAATCCGAGTCACACTTAAAAGCACCCGTTTTAAGCATTTGGCTCTTCCAAACCTCCAAGGATGAAATCAAAGTGTAACATTTCACATATAAGATGATTGATGTCACAAGTCAAAGGATCACTTATACAACTATCACATGAGAATGTTTTTATAAACACTCAAATGAATACTACGAAATGAAATTCTCACGTTAAGTCATGTTTAATTAACTTGTTCCCTAACAAGCACCTACATGTTTTGCTCAAGATTTTCTCATAATTCAATTTATGAGATCAATTGCTTACTTTACAAATAAGAGGCTTAACATGTACTAGTCTCTAATGCATTGTCGATGCCCATTCTTGAAAATACATTAACTAGGAATGATTTTAAGGAACATGGCTTTGATACATAAGGATTTTATAATTATAACCCTTTATAATTTCTTTACAATGCCAATTTTGCTCTAATGTCTTCACCATATTTAGAGACAAATAATCCTTATTATTTTCAATCTAAATAATGAAGGGAAACCTTTATGTCACATACCCCAAGTAATCATGTGTTGTTATGGTAACATGCTTCTTGCCAAGTAAGTTGACTCTAAGGCATACGCTAATATGTGACACTCAAGTCACGAGCAAGCTCGCCTAAGATGCGTAATATACTGGTGTTCAAGGTCGTAGGTGAACAAGCAGTTAAACTACTGCACATTTTAATTTTACGAGGCTTTGTTAATTGTCAAATAACAAATTGAACTTAATGATTTATAATGTTAAATAAAAGAAAATATTTTAAATGGTGGGCGTTCCATGTCCTAGGAATTGTCATTGCTACTACAGTTAATGAACTCCTTCATATGCCCCTTCCTTATAAGGAACTAGATTTCATCTTTCAATTTTTGGCAATCTCTGTGGTGTGGCCATAATCACGATGGAATGTACAATATTTGCTCTTATCTGCATATGGGTTAGGACGAGCAAGGTTTGGTCTCCTAACAAATGACTCATTAATAATGGCATTCAGTTTCTGCTCCCTACTAGCAGCCAATGGTGAATAAGCCTGGAACTTCTCCTGCGAGGATCTCGTAAAGACATTCATCTATGGGTTTTACACATCCTAGCTTAATTTGCAGTTCATCTATAGTCATTCATTCTCTATGTTTGCCCAATGTTTATCTCTTTGATCTCTTCTACTTTAGCGAGGCTTTAAGCTTTGTGAAATACCTCATGTAAGGCTAGCAGTTCCTCATCATATAGGGCATAGTAAATATGGTCACTAAATATCACTGTCCTAATTCTTGTACAAAAAAGCTATCAATAAGACCTTTTATCTTTGTATAGGTTGTTTTGAACTGCCTTATATACTCTCTCAGTGGTTTCTTTGGTCTTTATACCATGATATCAAGCTCACTGAAATTCTATTTTTCTTCTTAATGGCTAAGAAGTGCCTTACGAACAACTTAGTCAACTAGTCAAAGTTCTTGATAGAATTCGTTGGAAGGTAGTAGAACCATGATTTGGTTTTTCTCTTTAGTGTAGTTGGAAAAGTCTTGCATTTCACAGCATTTGTTGTACCATACAAATCTAAGTGGTTTGAAAACATACCACATGATCTTAGGGGTAGCAAATTCCATCATATTTCTCCTTTGCGACCTTAAAGCTATAAGAGATTATTTCTCTATGAATTTCTTGTGAGAAAGGGCTATCACCTTGCTCCACACAATGAAAAAGTTCTTTCTTACCCTTTTTCATTTCCTTTAATTCTTCATACAAGGCGTCCAATCAGTAGTGTACAAAAGCAAAATATTTTTCTTAGGTCACCCTAGTTCTCTTTGTTTGGTTAATGATTAGGAGTTGACATTTCTTTTCTCCCTTTCCCTTCTCACTTTGAGATGATTGTGCTCATTTTGAGGCTCAACCATATTAAACTCTTTGTGAGATGGAAATTAGTTAGACGAATGGTTATGTCTTATGGGCAAGTGCATGTGGCTTGTGGATGGGCAACCCAAGCTTCAAAATGGATCCCTTGGGCCTTTGAGAGAGCAATTTGGGCTTTTGGGAGAATGATTTGGGCTTATTGGCAGGTTGTAGTGTAGTTGAACTGTTAGGTGAGAGATTCCACCATTTGAGCATAATAGGCAATGCTCACTTACAGCACTTGATTATGGGCGAGTAGTATATTGTACTACTTGATTGAAACTGTTTGAGACACATGTAAGGTTTGTGTCTAGAGTATTTTAGAAGGTGGTGAGAAGGATACAGGCGAGTTGTAAGGAAGCATTGGAGTTACAGGTTTGGTGGTGGTGGAAGTTATCATAACTTGGTTACGGTTTGTGGTATATGAGAGTGGATACTCCACTTATGTAAAACGTTTTTGGGTTAGAACAATGGTAAAGTGGCTGGAAGGGTTGAGCTTGCAATTATGGTTAAGGCAACATGAGTTAGTTAAGCATCTTTCTAAGTTGATGCCTGTGGATGTTGAGAACTCAACATGGTTGTTCCTTATTGAGTTCCTATAGATGGCGTTAAAATATTGATGCCAAAAAATGTTGATAGGCTTTTGGATGAATTTCTAACCTTTAGCATGATCTCCAGTCCTTTGTTTCACGAGGCTTAATGTTTGTGCCCTAAGTAGGCAATTATGAAGATGGTGGAAAGTTCCTAAATGTTCATGCATTAAGTAGACGATTATACCTCATATTTGGGACCCATATTATTGGGGTACTAGCATTACGTTTAAGCAATAGAAGGTACCGCTTGTTAGTTAAAACCGTTCACTTAATTTAATGATGCAAGAGCCAAGAGTAGACATCTTGGTTGAGTTTAAAAGCCCTGAAAATAACTAGGACTTTGCCATATGTGTGTTTGTGTCTCTCTCTATCTATCTATCTATCTATCTATTTATCTATCTATCTATCTATCTATCTATATACATATATATTATTATTATTATTATCCAATACATTACCAATAGAGTTTTTAAACATAATAAGTAAGTTTTAAGATGGGCATGTATTTTTTAAGGAATGTTTCAATACAATATCAGTGAAGTTTTTATACTCTACTTACAAGTAAGATTAAGATGGTGACATATAATTCTTTAGGAAACATTAAAAAATATAAATAAATAAAATGAGTTATATGTCATTATCTCAACTCCGTTTATAAAATTTAAAAAACTTCACTAATTGTGTATTACATAATAATCCATATATATATAAATCCTATATGGGTTTAGGGTTTATATATGATGCACTGACAGTGTATAGACTCTATACACTGTCAATAAGTCCTTATGAGCAAATTAGAAAAAAAAATTTATTTGTATTTATTTTTAAGGGCTTAGCATATTTTTAGTTTGCATATTGATGAGGTGTTAATCTATGATATATTGACAATGTATATCATAGATTAACACATCATCAATATGCAAACTAAAAATATGCTAAGCCCTTAAAAATAAATACAAATAAATTTTTTTTTCTAATTTGCTCATAAAGACTTATTGATGAGATGTCAACTTCTGATACATTGTCAGTGCATCATATATAAATCTTATGTATATATATATATATATATATATATATATATATATTCTTTTGCATACCTATTTTATGTAAGAAAAATATTTCAAAGTTTTATGATAAATCCAATACTTACGTGGAAAATGGGCCACCCAAGCCGATTGGTAGGCAACAGGAGTCGGCACCTTTCGACGATGGAAATTAATGATTGCTGGAAACTGCTACCCAATATTCTTTGTTTCATTTAGGAGTAGGACTACGGATGTAATGAAAGCATTAACCAAATACCATTGTATATATGTTGGACGTCATGATCATGAGGCCTAAGTATAGGAACAAGTGAAAACTTACCTTTTTCCTCTTGGATTTGGCTTTTTTTTTTAATTGAATATGGAAGTGTAATAATAGGGCTGGAATTTGAAATGATTTTGCCATGTTTTTCTGAATTGCTTTTATAAATGCTCATTTACCATTACTTTAATTTTTCAATCATTTTTGTTATTAAAGTGGAAAGATAGCAACCTCTTGAAGGAATTAATGACTCAGAAAAGTAGTCATAAACCCCACATCAAATGCGCTTCCATAGATTTTAGCAAAATGAAACGTTCTTGAAATCATATACATGTTAGGTTAATATCCACATAAAAGTAATACGGATTATTGTTTTAACTTTATTTTATGTTTTTTAAAAGTAATATGGATAATTATTTTTATGGTCATTCTTTTTTGTTATAACAATATATGACCCTAGTTAATATAAAAAGGAATAGCAGCTGAGACATTAGAGAACCCTATCCCAAATTGAAATAACATGGATACTATAAAAAGTATGTAGGTCATCCAATGCTAAAAAAAAAAACCAATAACATTATAAAAATTAATGGAAATTAAAGTCTATTATTTATGAACAAAATAATTTTTCTTGGAGTTGAAAACTTGTTAGAGAATAAAGGGTGAGTTTGAGAGGTCCATTGCCTTCATGCAGGCCAGTAGGGTCACTAGTAAAGACAAAATTGCAGAAGATGAAATTATCCTTCTGCCCTTGTTTTAAATTTTTTTTATTATTTTATTGAAAATGATATTTTTTTAAACATTTTTTCATTATATTTAATTTTATCGGAGTCAATTTTACCACTAATCCAAAATAGTCCAAAATAGTCCATTACAAAATTGACATAAAGGACAAACTTATTCTTTTTCTTATTCTTATTTAAAAGAATAAAAAAAAAAAAAAAAAGAAAAGGAAAAAGAAGCTTTATCCATGTCAATTTTTTTAGGTAGACGTATAATAATTGCCACAATATTTGAAAATTGAAATTATTTTAAAAATATCCTTTGAATTTGAACTGATATTTTTTGATATAGTTAATTTTGAACAGGAAGATAAAGACAAAGAAGAAATAAAGAAAAAGGTCCATATAAAATTTTGGATTAATAGTCAAATATGTCCCCAATGTTTAGAGAAAAATAGAATTAAGACTTTAACGTTCAATTGTATGGAAATAAAGTCATAAAATTTTATTTTCATCAAATAAAACCTAAACGTTAAAAAATAATAGAATTATGTATATAATCGTTAAATCACTCAAACTTCTGTTATTTATGCACAGTTGGCACATGACATGGATGCTGATAAGGATAATTTTGCCATGTGGATCACTAACATTACTTTTTTGCCATGTGGACTGCTGACATGAATATTAATTTTAATTTTTTAAAGTCATGTTAGTGATACACGTGGTAAAATTATCCCTATCAACATCCATGTCACGTGGATCACTGACATTACTTTTTTTGCCACGTGGACTGCTAACATGGATATTAATTTTAATTTTTTAAAGTCATGTTAGCGATCCACGTGGCAAAATTATCCCTGTTAGTATCCATATCATGTACCAATTGTGCATAAATAACGGAAGTTTGAGTGATTTAACGGTTATATACATAATTCTATTATTTTTTAACATTTAGGTTTTAGTTGCTGAAAATAAAATTTTATGACCTTATTTTTACATAATTGAATGTTAAGATTTTAATTCTATTTTACCTTAAATATTGGGGATATATTTAGCTATCAAGCCTAAAATTTTTGTAGGAGAATGCAAATGGGTAAGCTTACATCCATGTCTCCAATCAAAAAAAAAAAAAGCTTAGATCCATGTCCCCTTCCCCAGGATGCCCTTAAGCTTCAACGGTCAACAAATTCAAATCCCCGGTTTGGGACCAAACCGAACAGGTCCGGATACGAGCGAAGCCCACGTAGCACTGCGTTACCGGCCCCACTTCACATAGTACGCTGGTTTTATTACTTATTTTATTTTCGAGGGCCGGCTCTTGCCAGGTACAACGGGCGAATCAGACGTTGCCGTTTAGAATACGCGACCTGGTAGTGGCTACGTGGCATAGTACTGATACAGTTCAAACAGACTAAGGCTTATTCTGTTGCCACGTGTTAAAGTTGACGCCTTCGCTACAACATGGAATGATTAACAGACCCAGCCGCAGCTTTGATCGGGTGCATCTCATTATTTCATATTGACTCGGATCGGACGGCTGCGTCATAAGAACACCCAAGGCTATTTATTTATTTATTTAAAGTATATCCTAAGAATGAGGATAGCGGCTTAAATATCAATTTTATTTTAATTAACAATAAATTAAAGTATTGTTATTAGAAAATTTGTAGAAGCAACATTAAACACACCAAATCGTTTCTTAAATTTTAGAAATAATTTTAGAAATATTAGCTAATTAAATTTAAATTAATTAATGAAAAAAAAAGAGAAAAGAGAATTCATAAATGTAGACCACACCCATTTTTTGGAGAAAAATGTGAGATGATGCAAATTCCAAAGTAAAGCATTATTGTAAGTTTGTAACGATTGAAAACAAAAGATTGATAATTCCTAATTATAAATAAAAAAGTTGCAGTTAATTAATACTTAAACTATAATTACAATACTAATTTGAGCGGGTGATCTTTCCAGTTAAAGTTTGAGAAGGTGAAGTCATGATGTGGAGGTGAATACTGAATTATGACTTTTGTCTCTTTTCAACAGGTTCACATTCACTGATTCACAAGTGTTAGTGAACCCAACTACAATGATGCTGGCAGCTAAGGCCATGAATATATATTCATGGATTACAATTGGAAAGGAGGCATGCATCACTTTCTGCTGTGAAGATGGGAAGCCACATCATATAATGCATCCAATGCGTCACCTTATCCTCGAATCTAGAATTGCTCCATATAATTTGTGTGGGTGAAATACATAAACTACTTATATTAAAAGGACACTAATCTTTTTAAGTCTCAAAATATCTATTTTTTTCCCTTTAACTATCTTTCATCATCGTTAGAGTCTTTATCATAAGAAATTAAAGTACGCTATATGAACCAATATCTGAATTTATGTTAGATCGTTCATATGTATTCTTCTCATCCTTAGGGGACACTCCTACGATGTTTTCATATTGGTTCATTTCATGAGATTGAACTAGTTTATATGACTAGTTGTCCAAACTTACTATCACCCTCCTCTTTTATCTGAGCTTAGGACTGATCGCGTTAAGTCACACAAGCAAAGTTACTCACACTGGCAAAGTTAATTATCCTTAAATTCAAAAATTGTAAACACTAAATTTTAGATTCTAAATGCGAAAACTATAAATCATAAACTTAACTCTTAAATACTAAACCCTAGATCAAAAACCTCTAAATTTTAAACTCTAAACTCTAATTATAAGGAAAAAAATTGGTATTTTAAAACTAGAGGCGTTAGTGTCATTTTAATATAAGTATAGGGGGTTTATGTAATTCACCCTAATTTGTCTATGATCGTTTTAACTTTGTGGACCGAGTATGGAAGACATTAATGTTTGACACAAATGTTTTACATGCAACATTAGTGGAGAGATTCAGTTCCAAAACATCTTAAAAATATTAACTTAAATTGTCATTAACTTGGAGCTAGCATTACTAGAGATTTCCAAGAAGAAGTATGTATATCAGACAGTTTTGAAGTATAATGTAAATGAACTAATTATATGTGATTTTTTTAGTGCAAGATTTATGACCCATAAGCAAGAGATATACCAAAATTTCCAATTCAAGAATGTTTAGTAAAAGATGGAAGTCAGGTAAAATCAGTGATCCCAAGTTGCTTGCAGCTTTGGGAAAAGGAACCTAAGAGATATCTAATAGTGGAGCTATTGAGAAATTAGATTATACTGCCTCAGCCTGTCATTAATGTAAACAACATTTTGGCACCCTGGCCTCTTATTGTCACATAATGAATTGCTGAGGGATAAAATAATGCCTGCTATTTTCAACTGAAATATACTTCTCTTTTCTTGATCATTTTCTGCAAAAGAAAAGTGGAACTCTTGGATCTGGTTCTGGGGTCATCTCTTCGATTGCCCGAATACCTTCAAATACTAAAGTTTAGTGTATTTTCATTATCACATCAAGGATTATGTCCACACTCCACACATAGCAAACGAATAAATAGAATAGTCCCCATCATTTCTTGGAAAAGTTAAAAAGTACATATCATCATCATGATAAATGATGATTATTGTTGTTTACCGGACAGGATATTTAAAAAGTCCTTTGAAGGAAATTTTGGATCCGAATCCCATCTGGAAAGCAAACGCCAGTCCAATTTCTAACCTCAGACAGCAACAGTAAAACTCCACTGCAGAACAAAGCTAATATTATCATGTGGGTGAGTAGAAAAGAAGACTTTGTTTTCAAGAAAGGAAGTTTGTTGACAAGCCAAACTAGCTATTCGGTGGTAGTTTTACGTTCTTGAAGGCCTAAAAATTTCCAACAAGTGCTTCTTGCTACAATGTTTGTTTGGTTTAGTTATAATTAACCTTAATCAATCGAACAAATGAAAAGAAGAAAGAAAAATTAAAGTTAAGAGAAGAAAGATCATTACATTCACAGGTTGTCGTGGGTGGGGCAGCCAGCAGTCTCAGAAAATCATGAAAGCATTGCACTCCACCATCTTTTAATGGCCCTCTACTTTCGATCGAACAGACTATGATGAAAGGTGAAAGGGCGTCCTTTGTCCTCACATTCTCTTCCCTTCCGGGCCATTTCATTAGATTATGGTAGTGGTACTTTGCTGCAATGTTTTTCTGCTGATATTTCAGCACCCATTGGGCATCACAAAAATGTCAAAAAGGAAACAACAGTAAGGAGATCTTTCTTTTCTATTCCCATGACTCATAAAGTGCCAAACCAACTCCACAACCACAAACCTGAGATAGAAAATAAAAGAAAAAACGTCCAGAGCATTGAGCAAGAGGAATGTGAATCAATGTCCTAGGCTCCTAGCTAGCAGCTAGTAGCTTTCTAATTTATTCAAGTACAATTCTACATGGGATTTGGGAATGGGTTTTCTTTTTAATATCAACCCCATGTGTTAGTGTGATTTTATGAACTGTTAATCACATCTAATGTATAAAAAGAATTGTCCTGAATCTTGGTTCTTTTCATAAAATAATTGACTGTATTAAAAATAAGGAAAGATTAATGCCCTTAAAGAATGTCAAAAAAGGCACCAACTTCTCAGTCTTCTGATGAGAAGATGAAGCTCATAGGATTCCCTTTATAAGGCTAATGAGTTGTCAAATTATGCCCATTTTTTCCTTACACTTATAACAGGCATTGAGATGGAGATGTAAGATGATTTTTCTCATCAAGCACATTGTCATAGTCTTGGAGTTTTGGAGTGGGATATATTCTTAGGAGCATATGATCCATTCTATAATGTTTAAGATTATATATCCATTTTAATCTGACTGATCAACGTTGATTGCTCTAGATGCCTAGACTCCCAGAAGTTGAAGTTGGAGCATTGAAAAACCAAGCTGAGGAAATGGTTACCCATCTTCGAAACTTGCATTTTGTTATTTGTTAAATGGGAATTAGATCAGGACTGAAATTATTGCATATTTGTTCACGTAATATTACAATTAATTGTAATATTACAATTGATTTAAACTAATCGATTACGATTGATTTTAAGACTTAATTATAGGACTAATTACGATTCTATTTCCTAATTGTGATTGTATGAATTGTGATTGTGTTTCATTTATTGTCATAGTCTATTGCCTATATAAAAACCTTCAGTCTTCTTATAATATATACACTAGAAATATAATTCTTACTTTCATTCTCTCTTTTTCTTCTTCTCTTTCTTTTTTAATCTCTTTCTTTACAATATTGATGAGAGTAGATCTCGTTTGCATTAAGGGGAAATTTACAGGAGCTTAGAGTTCTTGCTTCTAATAAAACCAACTTTCTCTCTTCTTTTCTGATAAGGGCATAGGCTAGTATTGACTCGGTTTTTGTTCTCTCTACTTTATCACAAACAATGGATCTTAGGCTCAGGTCAGGCTTATTATTTAAAGACAGGCATTTCGGTTATTCTTTGTTGGGCTTGGAGGTTGGGCTTGTTACCAATACAACCAAAAGAGTTAAGCTCCTTTGTGATTTCGTAACAGATTATAAGTTTCCTGTCTCCATCAGAAAATCCCTATAGCAACAAATCTTATCCTTGCAAAATTTCCTTATACTTGCTCAGACGGCACGTGTTGGAATGCTCACCTACCATCCCTAGGAGTGACAAGGAAGTATGGGACTTTGGGTAGCTTCGTCTCCAAACCACAAGCCCAAGGCGCTACACACTGGAGTTCTGCATAAAACGCGGTTAGACGCTTGCTTGCCACCGTTACATGGCAATTCAGACAAATTTGGTTACTCCTTACGTTGGGGTAAGCAGCCAAAACGGTCAAAAAAGCAAAGTCTTAGCTTCGGGAAATTTTACAGTAAAATCATAAATTTTGATTTTATTATAAGATCAATGAAGAGTAAATTATGTTAAAATTATATAAACAATATACGATTAAACATAAATATAAAGCTATTAAATCTAAAATATATTATAAGTATGCTAACATATAATAATTAACATAAACATACATTATACTAAAATTATCATGTATTTAAATTTATTGATACTAATGTTTACATTAATTATCAAATTTTTATAATATTTTTGACATATTTTACGCTTAATGACTTTAAATTTACGCTTACTCATATGTTTTTTAATCAAAACTTTGATTTTACTGTAAAAATTCCCATTTAGCTACACAGAATGAATCAAATCACGATAAGCCCATATGTTCAGCATGTGATGAAGAAAAAGGCTGACAATGGAACAAGGAAAAGGAAACCAAGATCACAATGCAGATAACCGGATCGCAGGCTAAGCCATTCAGCCCGATAGTTCCCTCATAAATGAAAGAATAATTTGCAGTTCCAACTTAGAGATACCAGCTCTCGGCATCTTCACAACAAAGACCCAGCCAGGATGCAAAATCCTAAACACCCCTTTATAACTCATTTCAGTACAAGCAGTTAATGGATTAGATTTTGAGATCAATTTCCTTAAGTGCCAAGAAAACACCAGTTTCTTCAAAATAACTCCAGCCTGCAGAACCCAAAACTACCTTTCCAGCAATCATCTAAATTTAATGTTACATTGTTCATATACTTTGAAAGTTGATAATAGAATGATAAGAAAAAAAAACAGGGCCAACCAGACAAGCAAGTAGTACATGGTATAGTAAGATCATGATTATAATTATCTACCTATCCTTTAAGAATGTAATAATTTAAGCTCAACATGTACCATTTTTGTCCCATTATTTTTGTCAGTATAACAGGTCCACACCTTCCTCGGGAAACTTTGATTTTGCAGGAGTTAGATGAGGAGATGAGGATCGAAAGAATATTGGTAAAAGCTACCAGAAGAATACAAACCGTGAAACTGTATCACTACCAAGACGATGAATCACTGCCTAGTCGTGTGCCAGGACACAGGCTATATCCTTGTTTGAGCATGATGCACCATCACAATGTGTGAGACTGTGGATCAGGAGGGAAAAGATTGACGAGAAATCGATGAATCATCTCAAAGCTGGTGAATGTGATAACAGCTGCAGGTGTGGTCCTGAGTAGATTTGTTGCGCACCCACGGTAGAATCCAGCAAGACCTTCTTGCTGATATACTTTCCTGATGCAATCAACCACACCAGAATAACGTTTCTCAGAATGACGTCCCTGTTCTTGAAGCCTTGAGCGTACCACCTATATCATGCAAGAATAAGATGTTCCCTTGTTTCATCAGCTTACATAATTAAACAGCCATTAATGGTAATGAAATTTATATAAATGCAGCTCTTAACAGAGGTTGTGGCAATCAGAACACTGACCACATCCATCTTTTTTTTCGTTGAAAGCACAAACATTCAGAGTAAATGAGTGTTTCTTAATTAAACAAAATGACTGTAAACATTCATTTATCATACCTCATGTGGGTAAGTCATTGTAGATGCAAAAATTTTGGAAACCGATGAGGCAACAGCAACATCACGTGCACTGAGTTTATCCAAATTAGTGTTATCTGCCAATGCACATTAAGTTAAAATATTTGCAATTAGGATAATATACATACAACTTATAACATTCAGATTATTAACCTTGATCAGCTAAATAGAATTTGATATTCTCATACGTTGGAAACTGAATTGCGACATGACTGATGCCAGCTAATGCAGGCACAAGACCACTGTTCATCATGCAAAAATCAGACATCAATAGATCATTTCTCAGATCAAACCCAATAAAAACAACTTCGCTCAGAAAGTAAAATTAATCATTGTCTTATGAACAGTGATATAAAACCTGTATAGACCTCGAATCCCCTCCTCATGAGCTATTCTCCTTAAAGCAGAAAGCGTACTTCTATAGGGAACCACTCCTGCTCTCATTCCTTGAGTCTAAAGAAAAGAAACAGATGTCAATGCATAAAAAGATCAATGGCTCTAAAGCTATTATCTTTAAATAGCAGCATTATACAGTTAAAATAAACAATCAAACCCTGTACACTAGATTATAAATACGGAAAAGATTACAACAAAACAGGTTGTAACCTATAAGCCCAAAACAAACTGCCAAAATAACACTAATCAGTCATCCACCCAGTCAGTTTCTTGTGCATGCCCAAACCACATGAGGTCTCCTCTATCATTTTCTTTCCAAATTTTATTTGCGTTTCTTCTAAAGGGTTATTACTTGACTCTGCTATAGGCTTCCCAGTTCCTTTTTCGTTTTTTGGGGTTGACAGATAGTGCTAATTAAAAGTAACAACAGTAGAGATGAAAGTTTCCATACCTGTAAAAAACGATAATTGGAATGAAATAACAGGCAAGATAATTTAGAAATTTAATATATACCAGCATTGCTGCATAGAATGATTGAGCATGCCACACTACCTAGAATTTTCATTTCTTTCATCAGATGTTATTACAAAGTAAAATAATGAAGTATAAACTTGAGAGACGCACTTGAAGTCTTGTCTTCACAACCCAAAGAGGATTTGTAAAAATGGTTGTTGCAGCTCCAGCACCAGATGCAGCTAGCATGTTGGCACCTACTGAGAGATGGTGATTCTCATCTACACATGCACCCAGAAGAACCAGGCCAGAAATTAAAAAGAATACGTGTAAAACAATTAAGTATGGAAAAACAAAACCTAAAAGGAAGAAATAAATGGTCTAAATTAAGACTGAACTGTGAATACTATAGACTATAAACTGACCATTAGAACAAAGAAAGTCTTTGAGCTGCTCATACATTGTAAAATATACCTGCAAAAGGAAATGATTATGTCAATGCAAGCAAACACTAAAAAAGAGTGACAGAGGAAGAAGAAAAATAGAAAAAAACCTAAATGCAATAACTGAGTCATGTGAAAAACATCTCGCATTAAGGAGAATAATTGAATAGTTTATACCAAAAACATCCATGGAAATCTAAAGAAACATGTAGCTAGGCAAAAAATCCTATGCATAGTTGGTATAGAATATAGCAAGTATAATAAGTATCATGTTGGGTGGCAAATCAAAATTGCACATTGGGAAGGAAGCCAGATTTTTACATCTGCAGTTCAACCTTGTGAATGGATATCTAGCTCTTCAATTGCATATAAAACTTCTGCTCCTCCAGATTCAGTTTAGCTCAATTACTCAATAAAAACCCAACTGCTGTAATGCCACTTCTTGTTCAGATAATTTACTTAAAGTTTCTATCCTATCCAGAGTTACAAAATTAAAAAACATTGATGATTTAACTGTGTGAAGGATATGAGCAATTCTGTCCTGAATCTACATTTTCTGTCAGGCTATCCCTGTGTGTTTTGTGGAATTAATAATTGACATATATGCTATAATTAAAGGGGGAGATGAGAAACAAAGAAAACACTAGTAGAAACTATCATAAAAGAATTTTGTTTTTCCTGACCTAGCTCAGGATAAAGCATAAGTTCATAATCGAACCCATACGGGAAAGGCTTAGTTTATTCCTCTGTGTATATGCAAAATGTGACTTTACCCTTGGGGAATTTAGCATAGTAAACAGCAAAGAAAGCTTAGAAGCCTCTATCTTCAGATCAAGTTTGTAAGTGGGGGCAAGAAAAGAACAAGAACAAAGAAAATCTCATGCAAGCGATTATTTCTTTAATTTAAATAATCAACTGGTCATGCAACGAAGACTCAAAATCCATATTTCTTTCTCAAATTCATCAATCCTAGTTAACCAGATACAATCTTTAGGATCAACACAAACCGGCAACTAATCCACTTTGTTCTTCACAGACCATTAAGTTAACAAACGTTGACTTTTCCCATTTCATTATAACATCCAAGAATTCCACAAAACTTTATAAAACGGATTGGAACAGCTTAGAGTACAAACAGGGAATACACAACTTACTGCCCAATTAGGAAGCAAAGCGAGGACAGAAGGAGCAAGCCCACGGTACATGCCACGCAAGCCTTCCTTCTGAATTATTTGTTCCAAGCTACCTACTATTAGACTACCTGATCAAATAATTCAAAAAACAAAACAAAACAAAACGTAAGAAATTTAAAAAAAAAAAATTCTCGTGCTTCTGTTTTTTCACATGAAACTAAATCAGTATTACATACGTTTAACATTTCCGTTACCGAGCTTTGGCAGCCCATGAACCTGAAATCTGGTCTTTATGACATCTAAAGGACACACGAATGTTGCAGCGATAACACCTGAACGAGCCGAAAAAATCAGTTACTGAGATAACAGCTTATAGGAAATAGAAGGAATTATTCGACATACCGGCGGCGGCGCCGGCCCCAGCATTGCAAAGGAGACCCCTGGAATTAGGGGCATGGGAATCGTTGGTCATTTGGAGAACTTTTTAATTGAATCTGAAAACAGGCGAAGGTTTTAGCCGAACAAAAGGAGTCCTCTCGACAGAGAGATATCGCCGAGAACCAGAGTCGCATTGCCAGAGGATGTAGCTCTTTGGTGGGAAGAGTTGCGTTAGCTTGAGAATAGCAGAGTCGGATCACCCAAGTTAGGGTTCGATCTTCGTCGTTCGTATCTTTTGCTCCCTTTTCTTTTGTTCGGCGGAGGCGCAAGAATCAGGGAAGAGAGAGCTGGCACCAGACTTTGGTTTTTGTACGATAAGATCGAGAAATCGCCGTGAGACCTGGGAAAAGGAGAGAGCTTTGGTTTGGATTTTAAAACGTGAGGCTTTTGTTTGGCTACATCAGCCTATCAGCTCTAAGCCGAACGATTCGCCAAACATGGGACCCAGTTGAATAAGAAGGCTCCGATTCCAAGTCGAGTACTAATCTAGGTATATAAAAAGAATTCATCATTCGAGGGTTGTAGTTCAGTTACCAATACAGATTAAATTTGTAAAAAGAGTTCTCAAATTTGATTTTCATTAAACACATTTTTAAAAAGGGTGAAGAGTCTTAATTGTGATTAAATCCCAAATAAGATTAATCTCAAACCGTTAAAACAGATAAAAATACTTAAAACGAATGAAGATACTTATCATCTATAAAAAAAAAAAAGAATCCCTCAATGGGTTATTGCTTAACATTTGTTAATGATAGAGGGTATGATTTTATGAAGTTTATATTTATTTCTAATTTTTTATTTTATTTTTGATTTTTTGATTTTAAATTTTTACATTAAAAATAATATAATTTAGAATGAATCTAAGAAAAAAAATATTAAACATGTACATTTGGTTAAAGAATTTGATTTTTTATGAATTTGAACAAAAATATTTTTCAAAACAAAAAGATAAAAATAAGAAAGAATAATATATCTACTTATTATTTGGGTAAAAAATCTATACCTATATATTAAATGAATCTCTTTTAGTAATGTCTATTTTTTTTTGTGAAAATATGGGTTATGCTTTTGTTTTGGACAGGTAAATTTGCAAAAAAAATTTAAATAAATTAAAACAAATCCTTGTTGGATCTTGAGCATCATGTTTATAGTACTTACACATCTATTGTAATTTATTTTTTAGAAATAAATTCACTTTTTAGATATATATTTTAATTTTTAAAGCTAATAACAAAAATCATTATTTGAAAAATCTCCAATGATGAAAATTATTTTAGAATTTATAATAACAAATTGAAAATATTTTTTAACTTGAAGACTCATATAATCAACTTTACTTAAATGTAATGAAGTTCTTACAATTTAATTTAATAAAAAATAATTTCGAATTATCTTAAAAAATAATAATTAATTATTATTAAAATTAAGAAGTTTTTTAGTTTATTAGATAAATGAAAATTAATAAAAAAATAAGAAAATAGATATTTTGTAAAATAAATATTAATAATTATAAAATATAATAAATAAATAAAATAATAATTTCAAATGATTAAAAATTTGAGAGAATATACATATTTTGTAAACTAATTTTTTTTTATTGAAAATATTTGCCTCCAAATTTCAAAATGAGATAAATATATCCCTTTAAAAAATTTAAATAATTTAATAATTAAATATAAAAAATAATTTTTTTATAATTAAAAGTAAAAGATGAAATTGCTTGAATTAAAACTTAAATCTTATAATATATCACAACTTTTTTAATCATCTGACTAAAAATTTTAAACGTATAAATTAATTTTTATTTTTTAATCAATTCACCAAAAAATTATAAACATAAAAAATTAATTTTTTAATTTTTCCACCACAACGTCGTACAGGTAACATACTAGTAACATATAAAAAGGATAGTACATTTGAAGCAAAAAGAGTGTAAAAAATAATTAAAAATAAATTAAAGGTAATTTTTGAATGAAATAAGATCCTATATTAAAATTACAGCAGTAAAAAGTAAAAAATAAATGGATTAAAATTTGATAAAAAAAATATGCATGAATATGAAAAAATTTTAAAAAGTTATTTTTTTTTTGAGGTCATGAATTCTTATATTAAAATTTTGTGTTTTATGCAATATAAATACAATCCTACGTTATGCGAGTAAAAATTATAACCATCGAATCACATGACATTTTTACAAATTTGGCAGGTTGGTACACCCCTACCTAGCATGCGGATATAGCAATTTATGTTTTTGATTTGTATCCACAGCATGTAAAATCGAGTTTGGATAGTATAAAACTCGAAAATTTTGTGTTAAAATTCGTGTTAACGCCAAAAACACAAAACTTTAGTTTTAGTTTTTATCATATTCATATACAATTTTTACCTGTGTCACTTTCATATTTTATATTTATATCGTTACCGTGTCGTGTTTAGAATTATCAGGTATATGCACACCCTTACTCTCGTTATCGTATCGTGTCTAGAATTATCAAGTATATGCACACCCTTGCTCTGACCCCAGCCCTGGGTTTTGGTTCCTCATCTAATTGGACACCTTACCAAACCTTAAACGGCAGCGGTGTGACTGGCCGGCTGGTGCTGCCGGTGCTACGAGCCACGCAGTCCAAGACCATGTCAATAACTTTATATACTTTGCAATATATTTTATTTATTTTGAACTAAAAAATTTTCCACTACATGACATACGGTGGTGGACTGACTGTTGCTCAAATTTGACAGAAGGAAAAATAGAACAATTTTGACAATGTCAATTGCTTACCTCGAAGGTAATTCTAATCCAAACGTGCTAAATTGGTCGAATGATTTATGTTGGAAAATAATCAATGTCCTCGTGCAGGCCCTTGCTTATTTTCCTACAACTGTTGTTTACAATTATTCTAAACTTGGGTCAGTGACAGTCCAGTCTACATAGGCATAAAAGAGAGTGCAAATTGAATGTTTCCTTCCAAACCATTGGTGCTACTATTTTCTAACATCTTGTCAGGGATGAATTTGGTGGGTTATTTTCAGACGTGTGGTTTAATTTCAATGCAAAAGCTAAATCGGAGAAAGCATAAACACTATACTATTTGCTATTATTTCTCTAAAAAAATCAAAGAAATATTTGTTCCTTAACATCTGGATGCAACTTGTAAATCCTATTTTTGTCTGAATCTTTCATAATATTTCAATTAATTCATTTTAGACCTCATTCGTGATTTTGTACTTTGAGTTTATTTAGTTTGTTTTCAAGTTTAATCAATGGGTTGAGTTTTAGAGTAGCAAACTCGAAATTGCAAATGAAAACTTGTAATTACTTTTTAGACTTTTTTTAGCTTGTATATTGGGCTTAAGTCCACGACATTATTAACCAATTTGGGCCACTTTCTTATTTGTTTTATTTATACTTTTTACTTTTTATTTTATTCTTTATTTTGTTTCACAACTTTTTTTATTTTGTTTCTTATCATTAAAATTCAGAAAATAACAAAGAAAAGGAAAAATAGAAAAATGAACATCTAAAACAAGAAAAAATTAGAAAGTAAAAAATGAAAAATCAATGGTTGAATAGTATGTTAGTTGTATACATAGCAAAAATTATGTTCAAAAGCATTAATAAAGAAATTATTATGTAATTAGACCCATTCATGGGTCAGGTTGAGTCGGGCCGGATTTGAATCAAGCTTAAACAAGGCATTAAAGAAGTGAGCATGAGCCTAAGTGCAAGCTTAATTTTTTGTCTAAATTCATTTTTACATATAATGTATAAGTTCAAGCCTACCCAAATATTATTAATTTTTAAAAAAATTATACTAAAATATAATAAAAATTAAAACATATAATAGTTTATAAGTATAACACAATTAGTTTAAATAAATCTTTACAAAAAGATTAGAAGAAACATGAAAATTTAAACATGAAAATTTAAATTAAAGTATAAAAAAATACAAACCCAAAATAAATTACACAAAAAGCAGAAATAATTAAAATATATTAATATAAAATAGTAACTATTCTTAATAATTTAATATATTTAAACTCTTGTTGAAGCTCAGCCAAGGACCTGAAATAGATCAGTAAACCAACGCTTCTCCCTCTCCAGACTCAAGCCATGATCCAGTTCCAGACAACATGCCTGAGGTACGCCATTCCTCTCGTCTCTCTCGTCCTGTTCAAGGCTTTCTTTCATAACAGAGCCTAGAATAACGGCTGGCATAGAAGTCTCTCGCACACAAGGAGATGCTGCTGCTGGATGTCACGGTTCTGGGGCGCCATGAATCCTGATTGTCAATTGAGTGACCCGCTTCTGCGACTTGTGGGTTATTAGGTTGATGTATCGCTGTAGGGCCAGAATGATTCCACTGTTTGTGTCTGTACCTCCACCGAGACTTCCGATAGCATGAGACTGATCTAAAAGATTAGACCGACCTTGGCTCTTTTTCGTTTGATATTTCGGATCTCAGATTGTCATTCTGCAAGTGTGATTGCTTTTTAATGCTTTTTTTGAGGGTTTCTTTCCCTCGAGTACCCACCCTTCTTGGTAGAGTTACGACCTTACAAAATCAGCTTTCAATCTAGCAGGAATAGCAGGTTACAGGGCAATCTCTCCTGTGAGCAAACAAAGAATTGAGAATCTATTACATCTTACTTGTGCCTGTTAGCATCTTAGTGGCTAGCTTCAGCTTTCTTATCTGTACTGGACTATTTTGAATTAGCATCTTTATAGTTTCATCCGATTCCAGATGGAGTTGGAGTCCTTCCTGCTAGTGCTTTGCCTTCCATTTACAGGGTTGGAGTACTATTAGTTGCCTATGGATAAGTAGTCTTTGTTGCCTATTCAATCGCAGAATAAAGAGAAGCTTATACAGTAGTATATGTGTACCTTACATATCCTGCAATTCCTTATGCCTTCGATCGAGTTGGAGTTTCATGCCTCACATACAGTGCTAGTTTCCTATAAGGCATTGGGAGTTCTCTCTCTGAATCCAGTGGCAGTTTCTTTCCTGGAATGAAAGCTTTGACCTTTAATTTAATTTAATTTAATTTCATTTAAGGAGTCCCCTATATAAGGAGGCAGGCCAGCAAGACAGTTAGAGATGAGATGTCAAGACAGCCAGTGGAAAGATTTGTTGGGGTTTGCCTTGAATCCCACATCGAAAGTATAAGAGAAGTTATAAGGGCTCTCCCTTTATAAATAATGTGTTAGGCTTGGTTTGTAAAGTGTCCCAAGGAGTTGTAAACACCGATAGAATAGCTAGAGTTTGGGCTATTAAAGGGTGTAGTTGGGCTTTGGGATCTTTGTTAGGAGTTTGCAATTTTTCTCTCTAAAAATTGCATGGTTGGGCTTTGTTAAGAGTTTGCAATTTTTCTCTCTAAAAATTGCATGGTTGGGCTTTGGGCTTTGTTAGGAGTTTGTAATTTTTCTCTCTAAAAATTGCATGGTTGGGCTTGTAAGGAGTTTGCAATTTTTCTCTTTTAAAAATTGCACGGTTGTAGTTGTTTGATTGATTGTTAGTTTAGTTGGATGGTTATAGGCCAATTTGGTTGGGCCAAACTACATCTTAAAATTATTGTGTTTGTTTATTGTATTTGTTTTTTGCTTTCTTCCTTTTGTGGGTGTTTTGTTTGAGAGATATTTTTTCCCAACAAGATTTTCACCTTATCCAGTACCAGTTGCAGAACCTTCCCCTTTTTCCGGGGTTTGAATTCCAGTTTGAGTGGAAGGTGGGTTATCTATTCTCGTCGTTTTTCTTGCTTCTACCTATCCCTTACGATCCCACTTTCTTTCCCTATTTTACAACTCCCACTTGATACAATCTGTGGCTCCGCCACTAATAGAAACCACAATCGAGAGAGTCAATTGAAACCCACACCAGCATGGAATCATGCACAATGTAGAGAAGAATGCAACAAGTTATGTAACTTATCAGGGTTTTCTTAAACTTTTCTTCAATTTTGAAACTTTGGAATGTTGGTGATTGTTGTTCCTATTCCCAGTGGCCAAGTTAATTATGAGCATTTCCATTTGTTATTGTTGCACAACTTTTTTGCAGTAAAGTTTCTTAAGTCAAGAACCATAGTGTTGTTGAAGTAGAAGAAGAAACTCACCTAGTTAGTGTTTGCCCCTACTCTGTGTTTGGACAATCTTTTTCTTCCCCAAACTACAAGTTGGAAAAAAAGTGTGCGGATGAGTTGCCTGATAACAAGTAGGGAAAGCACCAAAGGTCATTTAGTGGCATGTTTTCTGATTGGGCTTTTTATTAGGCCTAAACTTATCAGTTTGGACTATAGTAAGGAAGATTCATATTTTAGTTTTAATCAACTTAATCAGTCAAATTGATTTAATTTGGTTAATATATTATTTATTGAATTAATTTCTAGTGATTATCAAAAATGAGTTTGAAATAATTTTGGTTTTCATTTCAAAAACCGAGTTAACTAAATTAATTAAAATTTTAATCAAAATATAAAAATTTAAAATTAAAACTAAAAATCTATGAAACTTAAAAATATGTTTAATATTTAGAGTTTGTACAATATTTAAAGTTTAATATTGTGATATATTTTAACTTAATTAAAATTAAAATTTTTTGTCGAAAAATTTTATCTTATTTGTGTCAAATATAAAAAATTATGCATATCATAAATAACTTAATTTAAATATGTTTTATTATTTTGTTATATTAAAAAATTAATCAAATTAATAAAATTATATTTGATAAATTAAATTTTTTAAATTCATAAATCCAAATAGATTAATAAGAATAAAATAAAATAATTCCATTTTAAATAAACATCTCTCCTCACTGTAACTAATCTATTAGAAGAAAATCTAAAACGATCAACGTTCTTATCTCTTTGAAAATTTGCGTTAACTCCAAAATCGGAATAAACCCAACCAGGATTGAATTTTTTTATGGTCGAGACAGCATCCTATTTTTTTTATGTAAACCACAGATATTTTTATCTGTTTTAACGGTATGAGACTGTTTAGTCACAATTAAGACTCTTCACCCCTCTCTAAAGATGTGTTTAGTGAGAGTCGAACTCGAGAGCTCTTCTCACAAACTTAACCTGCATTGCCAATTGAACCACAATCTTTGGATGATAGCATCCTATTTTTGCAATTAAGTAATCGCAACACTGGACTGGAAAACCTTATCCCAAAATTGCATAAAACCCAAAATCTCACCCTCAGTCCACTTTAACAATTTAAATGCAAGGTATAAATTTTTACGCAACCAATCTGATTATCATATTCTTTCCGATTAGGCATTCTCTTTTCTTTTCTGGTTGGTTCCCATTTGGTTAAGAATAGCTTCTAAATGCACTACATTTATTAAACTTTATACTCAATAAATTTTGAGAACAAAAATATCGTTAAATCAAAAAATAATTTTGACTTAATAAAATTTTGATAAAACAACATTCTTCTTCTTCATCTTTATCTTCCCAAAACTCTAAACATTTTCTTAATTCTTTATTCTCCATAAACTTTACAAATCAAAGAAAAAATGTCAATTTTTGTAAATTTGAGTGAAAATAATAATAATTGTTATAGCATATTTGTGAAGGAGAAACATTAACCAAATTTCAAGAAAAACAGCAAGCAAATGACGTCGCGAGGCACTACGTCTCACTCAAAAGTCGAAAGTGACAATTCAAAAAATTTCACAATGGTTTAGGAATTTCTAAACAAATTTCACAATCACAACAATTTTGACTTAATAAACGGATATTTAACGGTTCAGGTAGTTAAACGGATAGTTTTTATATTAAATGGGTAAGATTCAAATAGTAAAAATTAAAATATTGACTATTTAATCGAGTTCGAATATTTTATTTTATATTTTAAAATATAATCGAATTTGAGATTAGATACCTCAAAATTTACGGGTATCCTTCCTATTTACATTCCTAAGAAAAAAAGGCTTTTTCAATTCGTAGTTGTAGAGATAGAGAGCATATTCTATTATTCGTTTTCCTGGAAGCGTGGCAAAGGACTGGAGACGGAGCGGTGAATCGTGAAAGTGAGAAGTATGCTATTGACTACCGTCCACTAATATGGAATTGGAGGAGGAAAATATAGCCCGAAAATTGGGCTTTCCTTTTGTTTTCACCTTTTAATAGGTTAACAAAAAAGCGAACTCCTCCAAATTTTCAATGAGATTGCTTTAACGGACAGTTTAAATCGTTAAAAAAAAAAGTTTTGTTATTTATTAGTTTCATTTATTTATTAATTTTTTATTCGATATAAGTTAAATATTATTTAATTATAATTATATTTTATATTTATAAAAGGAGAAAAATTTTACCCACAAATGGTCATGTGTTCAACGAAATTCTTTTAATAAATTAGTTAAAGATTTTTCAAGTGATAAATCAATTATTATCAAGTGAATTAATGACATCTTTTAAGTCAATTATAAAATTAATTACTAAATTATTAATTTTATAATCTAATATATATAAGTCAAAATAGTTAACTTAAAATAAAACATCTTATGTGGATCATCTATATGTTTGACACATGTAAATTATTATAATAAAATAATAATTATCCTTTTTAAAATTTAAAAAAGATAAAAATCTCTTTGTATATATTAAAAAAACAAAATAAATTATTTAAAAAAGAAAACTCATTATACTACCAACAATAATCTATCCATTCATATCAATTTTAAAAATTATCCGTTATTGTACCACTATCTCAAAATTCAATTTTTAACAGTTTCTTATCTCATTCAAATACTAGCAATCTATTCATTTTATTTAAAATTTATTATCCATTCATTGAAACCGATGCTTCTATTTCGTTTTTTCCACAGTACCAACTTTTCTAACTTTCAATTTAACTTTCTGCTTTGAAAATCGAATGAGATTAGATATTAATAAAATAATGCCAAGAGTTAACTTCATTTTTTTTTTGTTTCTTTTCAGATCTTGCTTTTCTTTATTTCTTAAATTATTAATTTTTTAACAGTTTTTTTTTTGTCTTTCTATGCAACATTTACATTGTCGTTAGTGGAGAAACATGAGGTGGGATAAATTTTATGTATGATGCACTGATAGTGTATAGTTTCTATACATTATCAATACATCAAAAGTTGACATCTCATTAATATGCAAACTAAAAAAATGACAAGTCCTTAAAAATAAATACAAATAATTTTTTTCAATTTACTTATAAGGTTTATTGAGGATGTGTTAACCTCTTATACATTGATAGTGTATAGAGACTATACACTGTCAGTGTATCATATATAAATATTAAATTTTATTGTTTACATTTTGGGAACCTAATTCTACTCTTTGAAAGATAAATTAGGAAGCCTTAATTTTATAGCTCAAATTAATTTGCTAATTTGGTTGGAATTTGGATCTAGATTGTAAAAGAGATATGCTTTCAAATCAAACAAATCTGAATCAAGATTATAAAATAATTGCATATAATTAAATAAATTTAACAGGAAATTAGATTAAAATATACAAATATTAATACTTAAACCGGTACTTGAAGGACATAGATTTAAAAATTGAAAGACATTAATAAAATAAACAATTAAAATATTATATAAATAAATTTAAAACTATTAAAATAATTAAAATATTATCTAACTTAAAAATAATTAAAATATTATATGATATCTAATCCATTTAAAAAATAAATTTAATTCTCTATTACATTTAAAACAATTAAAATAATTAAGCATAATTTTCCTAAAAAAATAAAGTGTGTGAATAAAAAGATTTTTTATTCATATATACATATTTAAATAAAATTAAACCGTGTATTGCACAGGTGGTAAACTAGTTAATTTAAAGATAAATACAATTGGCTTGGCAACCAAAATTCAAGTAATTCATCTATTAATAAATAAAAACAATCAAGTGATAAATCTAAATTTGAGCCAATTTATCCCTTAATTAATAAAAATTATTTTAGAGATAAAATAAAAGAAGTTAAGTTCTCTTAAAGCTCTTTCACCTGGCATGCAAGTACTATAAATACAGTGCTCCTCTAAGTAATTTTTCACAATTCAAAAAAGAGGAGATTTTGAAGACTCAAAGCCTCTATGATATCTCAAGCAACAATTGAAGTTCATCGAGTTCTAAGGAATTTTGCAAAGATTAGGTCTAGTCGACCAAGTTGCTACTAATCAAAACAAGCACCAAATTCTTTAAGAAGTTAGTAAAAATTAAAGCTGCCACTGAAGATCTTCAAAAAGTTTTTTTGAAGCCATCAAAGATCAAGTTGATAGGGTTACCCAACCTTCATACACATATGATAAGCCCTATTCTCAAAGGATTAATTGAGTGAAGATGTCTGATAACTGTCAACCACCAAAGTTCCAACAATTTGATGGCAAAGGAAATCCAGGACATGTAGCACACTTTGTAGAAACTTGCAACAATGTTGGAATTGATGGAGATTTTATGGTCAAGCAATTTGTTCGCTCTCTAAAAGGCAGTGCTTTGATTGGTACACAAATCTTGAACTTAGATCAATCAACAATTAGGAACATCTTGAGTGCAAATTTTTAAATTATTTCTATAGTACTGGACGCATAGTCAGTATAATTGAACCCACAAGCTCAAGACAATGGAAAGGTCAACCTTTGATTAATTACATTCATAGATGGAGAGATCTAAGTCTTAATTGCATATAAAGATTGTCTAAAGCCTCTACATTTGATATGTGTATCTATGGCATGAATTGGACTCTTCACTACATTCTAATATGGAACTTAGATTTGCATTTGCTAAAATCAAGGGCCATCTTCAATAACTAATGAAAAGCAAGGGAAAGCAAGACGCCCCAAAAGGGGGCAAAATATTTAATGAAGAATCAATGGCTATAAGCATAAGACCTTTCAAGGTATCCAATAACTAAAAATAGTAAAGAAGTGCAATCAATTCTTCTCAAAGGAAACGAAAAAGCAAAATTACTTTGAAGGAAAAAAAGAGAAGCAATATTCATTCTCTGATGTTGATATCCTAATAATGTTAGAAGAACTTTTGAAGACCACCTTCATCCAATTGCCTAACCTAAGACGGCTTGAAGAAGCTAATCAAGTGAATGAACAAACTATTGCAAATTTCATCGTTTGATTGGTCAACCAGTTGAAAATTGCTTTATCTTAAAAGATAAAATCATGGAGCTCTACAAAGATGGATAAATTGAGTTTGATGAAGAAGTGGCAACTTCATACATAACCAACATTGCAAGCTCAACTTCTTTGGTTCAAACTCTAACTTAAATCTTAAAATTTGGATCTTTCAATCCTATAGCAGTGAAATTCACGCCAAGTGCAAGTGAAGACCCAAAATATGGCAATGAGGGCAATGCTCACTTCTAAGCAAGAGTTTAAATTGTAGACAAAGAAAAAAAAAGAAGAAAAATATGCCCGCTAAATTGAAAATCCTTTAAAAGATAGAAAACAAATTTTTTTTTAAACTACATCTTGATCCTTGGCATTTGAGGGTACGTAAGTAGCTTGATTCAAAATTTCAAATCAGTCAAACTAATAAAAAATAAAAATCAAACAAAAATCCTTTGAACAAATTTTTTTCTGATTCATCCTAAGTCACAGAAATCATGAAGTATGCTTGTATGATTTGAAAAAAGTTAAAATTAAATCATCCATCAAATAATTTATTGATAGAATATTAAACTCTTAATTTGAGTGATTAGTTCAATTCTTGACAGCCTCAACTACTATGGAAAAAATTGAAATTAGTTTCTTAAGGGAAATAATAACAAAATTGGTTCATGAATTTGATATTTTGAGCAAACAAAGGCCTAAAACTAAAATATATTGTATATTTATTTGTTTAAAAAACATGGATAGATTTAAACATTAAGCATTGATTCAGATGATCATATTTTTACCTCTGAAGTGTGGGTGGCTGAAATTCGAAATATAACATCTGAATTCTTTGTTTTCTTGATTAGAGATTTTGAATCTTACTTAAAAAAAAAATAGATAGATCCAAAGTGAGTCTCAAATAAACCAAAAGTCAACCCAAACATTGGCCCAACTACAGGATCTTAGGCCCTTTATTTGTTCTCTGGTGTTTCCTGGGGGCCCTGGTGCAGCGTCTAGCGGTGTAAATGATACACTGGTGCTCGCAAGCTACTTGGGCTCGACTCGAAAAAAACTTGAACTCGGCTAGATTTTTCTCGAGCCGCTCGAATTGTCGAGCGAGCCAAGTTCGAGTAATATAGTATCCGACTCAAGTGGCTTGCGAGCCTAATCGAGTATTTAATATTTTAATATATATTTTATTATAATATTATAAAATTATAATTATATTTGTACATAAAACATAACATAAATTAAAAATACTAATATTTCTTATCTTTTTGGCTTTTCCTTTCGACAGCTATTCCTATTACCTTTGTTTTTAGCAGCTTTACTTTTAAGTTCTTTGCACTTGCTCCGTTCGCCCATCTCCCCTAGCTCCGGCGACGCCACCTCCCTCAGTTCCGACTTCCGACGACGCTTCCCCCTTCAGATCTGGCTTCCCCTCAACAAGAGAGTGTCATCCACACTAGATCTGGTGCTCACGACAGCAACAAAGTGATCATCTTCCACAGATCTAACCCCGAAGAGACTGTCGACCTTTAGATCTGGCATCGGCAAGACATACGGCCTTAAGATCTAACACGGACGAGAGCCTTGGTTGGCTGCTTCGCTACCATCTCCACCCTCACGCACTCCTCTCGATAATATTCCACAGATCCGACGCCGACGAGACCGTCGGCCTTCAGATCTAGCATCGACAAGATCAGTCGATTCAATCCCAATATCATTTGAAATTTTTTTTTTGTGGTAAAGCTTTATTTTTTTTTTGGTTTTCTCTTTTGCATGTAATATATCTCTTTTGTGTGGGGCGTTGATGACTCCTTTAGAACGTCGGACTTAGTTTCTCTCGGTCTGGTTGTCTGGATTTCCTGGATTGTTTTGGTTATCTGTTTGGGCATTTTTGGTTGTTCTTTCTGGTTGAGTGTCTTTTGCACAAATTATAAAAACACTTTATTTGCCTTTCAAAAATATATATATTTCTTGTATTCTTTGTTGTAATGTGCACAATTTTTTGTTTGTTAACGTTTCTAATGATTTTCCTTTTTTTTTTTTGCAAAAAATAGAAAGAAGGTTGTTGTTATTTGGGTTGGAACGATCTGGAACCAGTACCATCTTCAAGCAGCTGCGGTCTATTCCTTAATTTCTGACGTCAAATTCATAATTTTACATTTTGTGGTAGGAGTGCATCCCGACTTTCTGACTTGTTTTCTGCCTATACTTCATTGTTGAATTGTCCTTTTTTATTTTTTATTTTTTTTCATTCTTTTTGTTGAGTTTCAAACAACAAACAACTTGAAAACAAATATCATAATATGCATATATACTGTAACAGACAATAATTAACTCAAGTTAATGATAATAATTTACATAATATAATCAAATCAAGTCTATCAACTAATAAATAACCTCGTCAACATCACATTATTAATTAAAAACTAGAAGCTTCTTAATCTCATTTAGTAAATTTTTTTTTTGAAATAGCAAATTAATATTATAAAATCATTGTTTAGGCTTCATTATCTTCCAAATTAAAAAGGATTGCTTTACAATATAAGAAAATAAGTATAAAAGTTTTGTTAATTATCAAGCTTGGTACATAAGAATGTCAAGGAAATAGACATATAATAGCAATAAAAAAGAGTATTTGATCAATGATCATGTTGCATGTGCTGCCAACTGCTGTGAAAATGAATCCAAAGGATAAGTATTAGTGATTTAGATGTGAAGTGCAGGTGTGGTAGGACAACCAGAATGTCTCAATTTTTTTTTACTTTGAAATATTTGAATAAATAATTTTTTTTCTTTCTTTAATTTTATATTTGTCTTTTTTTGTGTTAGAAAACTAGACATGTCAAGCACACCAGATGTTTCCTCGACACCATTTCAACCTACATCAGATTCAGGTGCAAGTCGAATTGTGTTAGATGATGTTGACGATGGTTCAAAGGATGAGAATTTATATGCTAACACCAACAAAACGCCAATCATTGAGACTAGTGATAAAGAAGGTGGTGATGTTGATATTCAAGAGGGTGAGGAAGAAGGAGGTAATGAGAAAAAGAGGCAAAAGACATCTGCTGTTTGGTTGGAGTTTAAGGAAGTTAGTCTTCCTGATGGCTCTAAAAAGGGAGAATGTGTCCATTGCAAGAGGAGGTTAGCTATAAGCTCGAGTAAAAGTACAACTTAGTTTAGTAGACACTTGAAGACTTGTTTGAAGCGAAAACTCTATTAGAGTCAACAACGAATGATTAATTTCCAACCAGCTGACACAAGTAGTGATGTGCAAGTGCTACTTGCACTCACAAATGGCAAGTTTGATATGGCCAAAATGAGAGAAGCAGCTGCGCATTGGATACTCATGCATGAGCATCCTTTCTCAATTGTGGAAGAAGAAGGCTTTAACATGATGCAAAAATGTGGGATGCCTGAATGGGAAAAGGTATCACGCAACACTATTAAAAAGGATTGTTTGCAAGTGTATGAAGCAGAAAAAAAGAAACTAAAGGGAGTTCTTAGAACCATCGACAAGATCAGTTTGACAACGGATTTGTGGAAGTCAAGTAATCAAAAGATTGAGTACATGGTTCTTACAGCACACTTTATAGATGCTAATTGGAGATTGCAAAAGCGTGTTGTTAGCTTTGTTCACATACCTCCTCCTTGTCGTGGTTTTGAGATTGCTGATTGAATTTTTAAGTGTTTGAAGGAATTGGGAATTGAAAACAAGGTGTTTACACTTTCTGTGGATAATGCTTCAAACAATGATGTGGCAATTAGAATTCTTAAAGACACTTTTTCGAGAAATAGGAGGTTACTTTGTGGGGGAAAACTTTTTCATGTCTGGTGTTGTGCACACATCTTAAATTTAATGGTTCAAGATGGTTTTTCAGAGATTAAGCATGTGATTGAAGATGTTCATGAAAGTGTCAATTTTATTAATCAGAGTGAGGCAAGACTTAACTCATTTTCTGAAATAGCACAACAGTTGTAGTTGCCTGATAGGAAACTCATTCTTGAATGTAAGACACGTTGAAATTCAACATTTGAGATGTTGTCGACTGCAATTAGATTCAAAGAAGTATTCCCAAGATTCAAAGAACGAGAATCTTACTACCATTGTTGTCCAAGTGAAGAAGATTGGGAAAAGGTGGAGAAAGTTTGTGAGATTTTAGAGGTTTTTAATTCAGCCACTAAAATCATATTTGGGAGTAATTATCCAACTTCTAACTTATTTTTGAATGAGATTTATCGTATAAAAGTGTTGTTGGATAAAAAGGCGCAAGATGAGGATGAGTTTGTTCAAGTGATGGTGCGTAAGATAAAGAGCAAATTTGATAAGTATTGGGGAGAATGCAATTTGTTAATGGCTATAGCAGCTATCTTGGATCCAAGGTGCAAAATGAGGGTACTTGAGTTTTGTTTTCCTCGAATGTACCCTGAGAGAGAAGCAAGAGAAAATATTGCTAGAGTTCGAGATGCTCTGTATGAGATTTATGAGGAATATGTTCGTGAGTATCAATCTGTCAATGAGCAAATTGCTGAAACTCAAGTGTTTGACGGTGGTAATAGTGGTGGGAGTACACATACTTCTTCTTCGGGTTGGTTTGAATTTGCAAATTATGTGATGTCAGTTGAGACTGTTCAACCACAACAATTGGATTTAGATAACTACTTAGCTGAGGGTTGCTTTATTTATAAAAGAGATTCCAATACCTTTGATGCATTAGACTGGTGGAAAGCAAGTATTTTAAACTATTGTGTTCTATCCAAGATGGCTCGTGATATTCTTGCTATTCCTATCACTATGGTGGCTTCAGAGGCTACTTTTAGTGCGGGAAGTAGAGTAATTGATACTTATCGTGTCTCATTAGCTCCTGACACAGCCCAAGCATTACTTTGTGGAGGAGATTAGTGTCGGAATCTTCATGGAGTGAAGAAGAAGAACAAAGTAAGTTTATTTAATTTTTTTTTATTTTATGGTTGTCTTACTTTTGTTTGACGTTTAACTACGTCTCTCTTTTACTTTGTCTATGTAGAAAGAGAAGCAACCTATTGAGATTGCACTTAAATTCCCCAGCTGAGATAAAGCACTCTATTTCAAGGTAAAAATACTGTTGTCAGTTCAGATTTAAACCTAGAAGCTAGACTTTTAGATACTAGTAGCCCTGATAATCCATCACATATTGCAGCAGCTGGTGCAGCAGAGAGGGTTTCGAACGAAAGGTATCAGGAAGTGTTTTTCAATCATATTGTTTTCCATTTCGATTGTTGTTCTTAATTTGGCTTAGTGATAGTGTCTTTCATTTTTCCTTCCTTAATTTTGGTTTGAATGTTTGTCGATATCAATCTGGCTTCTATCATGCACTTCCAGTTTAGAAATCTTAGCATCCATTCTAGGAACTTGATAAGGTGGTAGTTATTTCCTTTAGTTATTTTATTGGGTCTTTTAATCAATTCCCAAACCCCTATTGCTTATACCACCCATAGTGGCCTTGCTTAAGAAGCTGCTGATGGAATATTATTTGCTGTTTATTGTGGCAATGGACCTCGGTTTGTATAAATTTATTCTAATAATTATTAAATCCTAATGCAACTCCATTGAGTTTTAGAAAGACTTTTGGATTAGAAGTTTTGCTGTTAACAAGCCTTGTTTTTCTAAGCATCAGAATCTGTTATTTTAGATCTTTGATCATTCTGTTCTATGTTATCCAAAATTTTTCTCAATGTGACATTTAGGCATGCTTTTTGTCATAATGTATCAAGTTTCGGGGGAAACCTAATAGCTAGACACAAAATTATGGAGTCGCCACCAACCATTCTAACCTAGGTGTGATTGGTCACCTATTCAAACTAAAGATAAGGCTTGGTCTACGTTCAAAGATACTAGGGTTCGGGAGTACGGTTACGTGTAGGGAAGGATTAGCACCCCTACAACGCCCATCTTAAAATGGTACCAACTAGTTTTAGGTTATCTTTACAATTTGCCTTGTGTTTATATTAATTTCGATATGCTTATATATTGGGAATATTTCTAAGATTTTTCCATCAATTTGGCTCCAATCTTAAAAATCTCCCTCACCTCAAGATGTTCAAGGAGTCTCAATTGACTTTCTTGAATTCCATCATCGGACCAATAAAATATTTTATGAAAATCTTATTCTTTCCAATTTTGGCTCTAATTTCGACTCCATATTAATCTCTATATTTTTTTAATCTTATCTATATATTTTATTTTTTTATTTTATTTATTTAGATAATAAATATGAATCATGGTTTATTAAAGATTTTCTTAAAAGCGTCCCATCAATTTGGCTCGGCTTAAAAGAAATCTTTTCACCTAGAAATTTCCAAGGAGTCTCAATTGACTTTCTTGAAATTTCATCATCGGCATAATTCATACTTATTTCTTATTTTATTTTTATTGTACTCTTGTCTTCATGTCACATTTATTTATTTATTCATTCATTTATTTATCTAATTTTTATTCATATTTATTTAAGCGTAGTCTTTATCTAATTTATATTTTGTTCGTTTTATTTATTTATATTTATTTTAATCTTAAAATAAATATGAATTATATTTTATTGAAAATTCTCCAAAAAGTATTCCATCGATTTGGCTCAAATTAAGGAAGAATCCTCTCACCTAGAAATTTCAAGGAGTCTCAATTGACTTTCTTGAAATTTCATCATCGGTACAATTCACACTTATTCTATAAAATCTAATTCTCAATCTAATTCTTATTTCTAATTTATTATCCTTTTTATTTATCTATTATTTTTATTTATGCTCATTTAATTTTAGTCTTTACTAATTAATTTTTATTCGTTTCATTTATTTTACCTCTATTTAATCTTAAAATAAATATGAATTATATTTTATTGAAAATTCTCTCAAAAGTATCCCATCAATTTGGCTTAACTTAAGGAAGAATCCTCTCACCTAGAAATTTCAAGGAGTCTCGATTGACTTTCTTGAAATATCATCATCGGTACAATTCACACTTATTCTATAAAATCTAATTCTCAATCTAATTCTTATTTCTAATTTATTATCCTTTTTATTTATCTATTATTTTTATTTATGCTCATTTAATTTTAGTCTTTACTAATTAATTTTTATTCGTTTCATTTATTTTATCTTTATTTAATCTTAAAATAAATATGAATTATATTTTATTGAAAATTCTCCCAAAAGTATCCCATCAATTTGGCTCAACTTAAGGAAGAATCTTCTCACCTAGAAATTTCAAGGAGTCTCGATTGACTTTCTTGAAATATCATCATCGGTACAATTCATATTCATTCTATAAGATCTATTTTTTGACCTAATTCCTATTTCTTATTTATTATCCTTGTTATTTATTTATTATTCTCGTCTATGTTCATTTAATTTTAGTCTTTACTAATTAATTTTTATTCCTTCCATTTATTTTATATCTATTTAATCTTAAAATGAATATGAATTATATTTTATTGAAAATTCTCTCAAAAGTATCCCATCAATTTGGCTCAACTTAAGGGAGAATCCTCTCACCTAGAAATTTCAAGGAGTCTCAATTGACTTTCTCGAGATTTCATCATCGGTACAATTCACATTCATTCTATAAAATCTAATTTTCGACCTAATTCCTATTTCTTATTAATTATCCTTTTTATTTATTTATTATTCTCGTCTTCATTTAATTTTAGTCTTTACTAATTAATTTTTATTCCTCCCATTTATTTTATATCTATTTAATCTTAAAATAAATATGAATTATATTTTATTGAAAATTTTCCCAAAAGTATCCCATCAATTTGGCTCAACTTAAGGGAGAATCCTCTCACCTAGAAATTTCAAGGAGTCCCAATTGACTTTCTCGAGATTTCATCATCGGTACAATTCACATTCACTCGATAAAAATCCAACCTTAAATTACTATTTTTCATCTTATTATTTTTCTTAACTTATTTCTTATTATCACTTACTAAAGCCTTACAATCCTAGGCTACATAAACAAATTTGACAGTATTTTAACCATGCATTAAATTAAGCGTATCATACAAACTTTATTTGAAATCTTAAAATAAATAAAAATAAAAATAAAATAAAATAAATAAAAATAATAATAAATAAAAACAAACCGTACCAATTATATCAAATCATGCCAATTAAGTGGAAACTTATACAATCAAGTCAATAAAAAACAACTTATATCAAATTAAATACCGAGACTACATTACACTAACTAAATATCACCAATACTTGTTAAATTACACTATCCATACACCAAATTAAATCTGTCATTTTATTTGTCATTGAAATTAACCAAATTAATTACTTAAATCATCTTTATTGCACAATTTTTTTCTTGTTAATTAAACTACTGCATTAACTACAAAAATACAAAAATTATCAAAAGAAAATAGATAAATAAAAATGAAATAATATATATATATAAAATCATCAGAAAAAAAAAACCTGCGATCGGGTCCGGTTGAAACCAGGGCGACTCGCAGGTCCAGACGCGGGTCACGGGTCAACGGCTATTCCAAAACAGCGTCGTTTCGATCTGGGTATTTAAACTCTTTTTCCGTTTTTTTCGCTCAGATTTTCAACTCCCCGAAAAAAAATCTTCAAAGCCTCTCAACCCAGGCGATTTCCGGTGGTCGGAAACTTCAAACGCACGCCGAAAAATTCAAGATTTTCCAGATTCCGGCGATCGCCGACCACTGTAGACAGTAGATCTAGGTCTTAAAAATCTCGCCGGAGCTCCCTCAAACCAGATCTAGAGGCTCTGGTTACTAAATCCCCCCCGAAACTCCCAGATGCAAAGTTCTAAAATCAAAAACCTCTACTATTTCCACTCGAAAAACCCTCGATTATCCCCCATCTGTTTTTTGTTTTTGTGTTTTTCTCTGCTTGCTGTGTTTTTTTCTCTGTGTATTGTGGCTGCTGGTTACGGTTGTTTGGGTTGTTGTGTGTCTCTGTCTCTATGGTTTCTGTTTGTTGTGATTGCTGTGGTTTGTTTGTGTCTCTGTTTGCTGTTGTGTGTTTGTCTCTCTCAGATCTGTAGCTGTCGTTCTCCCCCTGATCAGTGGCTATCTTCCCCTTTTTATCAATTTAGATCTGAATATTTTGGGAGTTTTTTTTTGAAATCGGATCTCGGATCCGATTGTGATTTTGTCTTTAATGTTCATTTTTTTATTCCTTTTTTGTCTTGATTTCCTTGCAGATCTCCGGACCGACTTGAATTACGGAATTTCCTTTTTTGTTTCTGGCGGCCATTAGGGTTTGGATTCGTTTTGGGGTCATGGTTTGGGGATCTGTTTGTGTTTAGGGTTTGGTTCAGTTTGGGGGTTTGGATTGTGTTTAGGGTTTGGGGACTCAGATTAGGGCTTGGGTTCGATTTGGGGTTAAGGTTTCATATTAAGGTTTCGTTGGGGTTAAGGGTTTGGTTTAGGGTTAGGGGTTCTGTTTGGGCTTTGGGGTTTCTGTCAGGGTTAGGGTTAGGGTTAGGTCCGGTCTGGGGTTTTGGATTAAGGTTTGAGATTAGGGTTAGGGTTAGGGTTTCCGTTTTTGTGTTTTGTTTCATTTTTACTTTTTTTTTTACTTTTTTTTTGTCAAAAGAATAAATGTACAAATAATACAATAAAACAGAAAGAAAAAGGAGAGAGAAAGAAAGAAAAATAAGATAAAATAAAATAAAACGAAAATAAAAATAAAAATAATAATAATGAAATAAAAAATAAACAAAAAAATAAATAAATAAAAGAAATAATAAAATAAAATAAAAATAAAATAAATAAGATAAGAATAAAATAACATAAAAAATAAAATAAAATAAATAATTAAAAAAAATAAAATAAAATAAAAAATAAATAAAAATAAAATAAAAATAAAAATAAAAATAAAGATAAATAAAAAAAATAATAAAAATAAAAATAATAAAAGTAAAAATATAAAGGAAAAAAAAATCAATTATTTAAACATGGGTTTTCATTTTTTATTTTTAGAATACACGTTGAGTGACTCGAGATTCACAATCCTGGACAAAAATTGGTGTCTACAGTTGCCCCTCTTTGCACATTGCTGAGTATCAGGAATGAGGCAAAGACTTTAGACACTGATTTTGTCCTTTTCATGAAAAACGTTGCTTGAAATAGTGAGACCCTTAAAATTTCAAATTTTCTTATCTTTGACGTGCTCTTTCAATTAAGAAAGCCCTAAAACCCCTTCTTTTTTTTTTAATTTTAATTTTCACCTAAAATGCTCATTCGACTAGGAAGGCCTTGAAACTTTAAATTTCTCATCTGCAAAATGCTCCTTCGACTAGGAAAGCCCTGAAACTTTAAAATCTTCTTCTCTTGAAAGTGCTCCTCCGACCAGGGAGGCATGAAATTTTAAAATTTTCTCATATCTAAAATGTTCCTTCGACTAGGAAGGCCCTGAAACTTTAAATTTTCTCATCTCTTAAATGCTCGTTCGACTAGGAAGGCCCTGAAACTTTAAAATTTTCTCATCTCTAAAATGCTCCTTCGACTAGGAAGGCCCTGAAACTTTAGAATTTCTCATCTCTTAAATGCTCCTTCGACTAGGAAGGCCTTGAAACTTTAAATTTTCTCATCTCTTAAATGCTCCTTCGACTAGGAAGGCCCTGAAACTTTAAATTTTCTCATCTCTAAAATGCTCCTTCGACTAGGAAGGCCCTGAAACTTTAAAATTTCTCATCTTTAAAATTGTCTTTTTTCTTGAAATGAATGGGATGCATGCTAAAAATAATTTCATTATAATTGTGATAACAAAGGCTTAAAACCCTCTTTTTTTTGGACCAATCTTATCTTTAAATCAGTTAGCGACTTTCTCATATCATCACCTTCAATCTTCATTCTTCCCCCCCCTTTTTTTTTGTTTCTAAGCAGCTGGTGTATTCGACTTAGTTTACCAATCTTCTGATATTCCACTATATTTCTGTCCCTCTTCTTTCCTTTTTTTAAGCATTGCAATTATCTTTTTCTCTCATTTTATATATATATATATATATATATATATATATTTGCCAATCATCTATTAATTACCATCATAATAATATGACTAACATAATGCAAATTTCGATTTTCCCAATCAAGGTAAGAAGGTAAATGGAAGTAGATACGAGATAAGTCTGGAAGAGAGGTTATTTTATTTCAAACATCAAGCCAATTTGAACAGAGGAATATTACAAGGAATAATTGCATTGATGAAACAATCAAATATCTCAACAATCAACATTCTGACAATTCTGATCAAATTAATTCAAATTTCTCTTTTGAAAAGCCTACTCCATCAGTTTATCTAATAATGCAGAGCCCTTCGGACTAAGCCTTTCCTTTGATATCAAAAAATTTCCAATGCTAGTCTTTCCCCTACACTTAAGCTGCCTATTCAGGTTTTCAACCTAAATGTCTTCCCATTGATTTAAACCGCCCTTTACGGGTTTTCGATTTAAATCCTCCTTTTTATTTCTTTTTTTTTTCTCTTTTTTTTTGCTTTTTTTTTTACATCTCCTCGTATAATCAATGTAAACTGAACTCATCAAAGACTCTTCTAATGCATCTCCTCATACCTAAGTCGCCTTTTCAGGTTTTCAACTTAGGTATCCCCCATTGACTTAAAACAACCCTTTTTGGGTTTTCGGTTTGAATCCTCCTCCTTTTTTTTAGGCATAATACTTCTTCACAGCATCGGAATTGATGGGATTTGGCAAGTCCTCACCATCCATATTTGCCAATATTAATGCCCCACCAGAGAAAGATCTCTTCACTACATATGGTCCTTCCCAATTTGGTGCCCATTTTCCCCTCCTATCTTGTTGATTTGGGAGGATCTTCTTCAAAACCAGATCCCCTTCTCGGAATTTCCTAGGTCGGACTTTCTTATCATGTGCTTTCATCATTCTCCTTTGGTACAACTGGCCATGGCATAAAGCTACAAGCCTTTTCTCGTCAATAAGATTCAATTGCTCATAGCGTTTCCGTACCCACTCTGCCTCTTCTAATTGTGTTTCCATTAAGACCCTTAATGATGGAATCTCTACTTCAATTGGTAGCACTGCCTCCATCCCGTACACTAATGAGAATGGGGTTGCCCCAGTAGACGTGCGCATTGACGTTCTATACGCGTACAAGGCAAAAGGTAACTTTTCATGCCAATCCTTATAAGTTTCTGTCATTTTTCTCACTATTCTCTTGACATTTTTGTTCGCGACCTCTACTGCCCCATTCATTTGTGGACGATACGGCGCCGAATTGTGATGCTTGATTTTGAACTGTGCACAAACTTCTTCCATCATTGTGTTATTCAAATTACGAGCATTGTCTGAGATAATTCTTTCTGGAAGTCCATATCGACATATGATATCTTTCTTTATGAATCTGCACATTGCCGCTTGTGTCACACTAGCAAAAGACGACGCTTCTACCCACTTAGTGAAATAATCAATCATCACAAAAATAAAACGATGCCCATATGAAGCTTTTGGTGTAATGGGTCCTATCACATCCATCCCCCACATAGAGAAAGGCCAAGGAGGGGCTAATACATGCAGAGCATCCGATGGAGCATGAATCTTGTCAGCATAAATCTGACACTTGTGGCATTTTCTAGCGTAGTTAATACAGTCTTTTTCCATGGTTGACCAATAATAACCCGCTCTCATTATTTGTCTTGCCATCATATGGCCATTAGCATGTGCCCCACAAGATCCTTCATATACCTCCTCTAATATCTGTTTAGCTTCTGCAATATTCACACATCTCAAAAGCATCTGGTCTCGATTTCTTTTGTATAAGACTTCCCCATCTAAAAAGAATCCCATAGCCATTCTCCTAATGATTCTTTTATCATTCTCCGAAGCATGTTTTGGGTACTGTTGGTTTTTAATGTACTGTAAGATGTCATGGTACCAAGGCTTTCCATCAACTTCTTCTTCTAAACTTGCACAATGCGCTGGTGAATTCTTCAGATTCATCCTGATGGGTTGAATTTCAGCATTACTGTCCAACTTGAACATTGCAGCTAAAGTGGCTAGAGCATCTGCCATTTGATTCTCCTCTCGAGGTAGATGCTCAAACTGAATACTTTTGAACTGATCAATTAAACCGGCTATGTATTTTTGGTACTGGACCAACTTCTAATCCCTAGTTTCCCATTCTCCTCGCAACTGGTAGATGACTAGAGCCGAATCTCCATACACTTCGAGCACATCAATCTTCTTTTCAATGGCGGCTTGCAAACCCATGACACATGCTTCATACTCAGCTACGTTGTTGGTACAGTTGAAGTCCAATCTTGCAGTAATCGGGTGATGATCTCCTTCTGGGGATATCAGGACCACTCCTACTCCTCGCCCAAAAGCATTGGATGCTCCATCAAAGAACATTCTCCATGATTTCTTAGCTAGCTTCTCTTTTTCTACCTGAAATATAGCCATCAAATCCTCATCTGGAAAATCAAGTTTCATAGGCACATAGTCATCGGCAACCCGGTCTGCTAAGAAATCAGCAATTACACTCCCTTTAATGGCCTTTTGAGTCACATATATAATATCATACTTAGAAAGCATGACTTGCCACCTCGCTATTCTACCAGACAAAGATGGTTTCTCGAAAATGTACTTTAAAGGATCAAGTTTGGCCACCAACCAAGTCATGTGATATAACATGTACTGTTTGAGTCTTTGGGCTGTCCAAGCTAAAGTGCAACACATCTTTTCCAATTGAGAATACTTCGCTTCGTAGTCAATGAATTTCTTACTTAGGTAATAGATGGCTTGTTCTTTCTTGCCATTCTCATCTCGTTGCCCCAGTACACATCCCATTGAACCTTCGCAAACTGTCAAGTACAAAATCAAAGGTCTATCAAGAATAGGAGGTACTAACACAGGCGGGTTTGATAAGTACTCCTTGACTTTATCGAAGGCCTTTTAACATTCTTCATTCCATTCCCCAGAGTCATGTTTATGAAGAAGCTTGAAAATTGGATCACATTTTGAAGTAAGTTGAGATATAAACATGGATATGTAGTTTAGCCTCCCTAAGAAACCTCTTACTTCTTTGGTGGTGCGAGGAGGGGACAAGTTTTGAATGGCACGCACTTTGTCCGGATCAACTTCTATCCCCCTTTCGCTAATTACAAATCCCAATAATTTTCCAGATCTTGCCCCAAATGTACACTTGGCTGGGTTTAACTTCAACTGGTACTTCCTCAACCTTTCAAAGAGCTTCTTAAGATTAGCCACATGATCTTCTCCTTCACGAGACTTTGCAATCATATCATCCACGTACACCTCAATCTCTTTATGCATCATGTTGTGGAAAAGACTAACCATAGCCCTTTGATATGTAGCTCCAGCATTCTTCAATCCGAATGGCATGACTCTATAGCAAAATGTTCCCCACATTGTCACCAAAGTAGTCTTTTCCATATCTTCTCTAGTCATCTTGATTTGATTATAGCCGGAAAAACCATCCATAAATGAAAATATGGAATGTCTCGCTGTATTATCCACAATGGTGTCAATGTGAGGAAGTGGAAAATTGTCTTTAGGGCTAGCTCTGTTCAAATCCCGATAATCTACGCACATCCGCACCTTTCCATCCTTCTTAGGCACAGGGACAATATTAGCTACCCACTCAGGGTATTTGGCCACTTCAAGAAAACTTGCATCAAATTGCTTTTTAACTTCCTCTTTAATCTTCAACAACATTTTCGGCTTCATGCGTCTTAACTTTTGTTGTACCGATTTGCACTCTGGTTTCAAAGGCAATATATGCTCCACAATATCAGTATCAAGGCCAGGCATATCTTGGTAAGACCAAGCAAACACATCTACATATTCACGAAGTAACTCCTTAAGACCTTTTCTTTCATCTGATGCTAGCGATGTTCCGATTTTGACCTCTTTCTTGTCTTTTTCATCTCCCAAATTAATTATTTCAACAACTTCCTGATGAGGTTCAATTGGTTTCCTATCTTCTTCTATCGATCTCAATAAGTCACGGGGTAAAGGGTAGTCCGTAAAGACATCTTCATCATCAGATTCACCAAATTGAGCAGGGTTTTCAAAATCAATTTCTGAATTATTGACATTATTATTATCTTGTTTATTGTTTTGATGCCTGAAAATAGATGAAATGGGAAATTATAGGTATTTTCAGTGTTGGCATGCTAGAGAAAGACAAAAAATTGATTGGGAAAATAGGAATGCATAATGCTAATCATTTATTGAAATGGAAAATAACAAAGTTGGCTTATACATAAAAATTTATTTGGGTGCTTTTGGGCTGAAGCACGAAAAATCCAACTTGCATTATTCAAAACATAAAAGAAAAAGGACAATTGCATTATTACTTTTCAAAGGAAATCTCTGGGAACTCCAAAATCGTCCAATTCTTCAACTCAGCTCCTGGAGGGGTCATATGCACAAACCGTCCAGCTACATTCTCCTCTGATATCTTCTCATCTACCATGTGAATGGACAAATCAGAAAAATCCCCCTCAAGCTGCATCGCCAGTTTCCCCCCTTCGTCACCAGTTTGATATCCACCAAAATAAAAGGTGTCATAAAGGTAAGGAATGACCAATTTCTCAGTTTCAAATTCGTCCCCTTTCAACTGTGCTATTCGCCTCTCCTTCTTCTCTTCCATCTTCTTTGCTTTATCTTTCCAAGTTGGTTTGTATCCTAACCCGAACCTATCCTTGCTTTCCAAAATTGTGATGGCCTTTCTAATCCCTTGGTGGTTTCTTCCCAATCCAACTCCTGGATACCAACCTTTGCCCATGGTTTGCTTCATGACCATCTCTATAGCTGCTGACAGGTGAGGAGCATATAATTTCGAACCTTCTCCTATGTAGGTTGCATTAATGAACTCAAAAGCTCGATATGAACATTCCCATGCATTCTCTGTCGCCTCAACATACGGAGTGTTTGGAGATTGAGTGACAAAGATGTCTTCCTCTCCCGAAACTGAGATTTGTTGATTCCCCACGAAAAACTTCACCTTTTGATGGAGAGTGGAAGGGACAGCTCCTGTCGTGTGTATCCAAGGTCTTCCTAGCAAAAGAGTATATGAAGGCGTAATATCCATGACTTGGAATTGTATATTGAAAATACATGGACCAATCTCCACAGGTATCTCTATATCGCCCAACACTTCTCGACGGACTCCATCAAATGCCTTGACAATCATGTTGCTTTTCCGCATATACGATGAATCCACTGGTAACCTTAGCAAAGTGCACATAGGCATCACATTGAGAGCCGATCCATTATCAATGAGAACCCTGCCAATTGTGTGGCTCTTGCACCTGACTGTGATGTGAACAGCCTTGGTGCTTCCCCTTCCTTCCGCAGGAATCTCATCATCACTGAAAGATATATAATTTGAAGTCACCAAATTACCGACTAAATTGTCCATTTTGTCCTTGGATATATCAAGAGGTACATATGATTGATTGAACACCTTTAATAAAGCATTTCTTTGAGACTCAGAATTCAGGAGAAGTGATAAGAGTGAAACCTTTGCCGGTGTTTTGTTCAACTGCTCGACAATATTGTATTCACTATGCTTAATCAAACTCAAAAACTCACTGGCATCTTCTTTCGTAATAGGCTCTTGACATCTTGTCTCTTGAACCTCTATCGGGTTAGCCCTATCCCCTTCAACAATTCCTGCCTTCTCTTTTCTAGCCTTAGCTAACATTTCAGGACTATAGCAACGCCCACTTCGTGTCATTCCCCCAACTCCAGTGATATTCGCTGTTTCGAGGCTCTTAGGGGACACATGCTCTCTTTCTCCATTCATTACTATGTCATAGCCATATCTCCAAGGTACCGCCTTGTTGTCTTTGTACGGAAATGGAATAGGAGCTTTGATTATGATCCCACTAGCTTGGCTTGATTTTTCCTCAAGGCGAATTTTCAGAGGCTTTGACTTTAGGTCGTCATCAATCACACTAATCTCATTCTCCTTTCCTCTTCCCTCCCAAAATTCAATTTGATATGAGTCCATTAACTCCTTCAATTTACAACGAAAAGCTTCACAAGACTGAATTGAATGACCTACTGCACCATTGTGGTATTGACAAACTAGATTGGGGTGATACGAATCTATATAGGTTTCCAAATTCAAGGCTTCTGGTTGCAACATGTCTGCCTTCACTAATACATCAAAGACTTGACTTAACGGAGTCTTTACTTCTGCAACAGCTCTTTTAATGTGATCCTTCTTTTCATTACTTAACATGTTCACTGCTGCTCCACCATGGTTTGGTAAAGGATTCCCATTCACAACTTGTTCTGCTTTCGGCTCCTCAAAACTCAACTGCCCAGCCTTCATCAAGCCCTGCACTTTATACTTCAGTCCCAAGCAATTTTCTATAGAGTGACCCACATTGTCATTGTGGTAAGCACATTTTGCGTTTGGATCATACCATTTGGGATACGGGGGTTTTAGGGTTCAAGGTATACGGGGGCAATAAGACGGTTTTGCACCAGTTTAGGATATAACTCCGCATAGGTTTTGGGGATTGGGGTGATAGGGGGTCTTTCTTGATTGAAGCGTGGCCTTCCAGGGTTGTTCATTAGGTTTGTAGGTTGAGTAAAGGGTTGGGTTGGTCTCAGGGTTGGCGAGCGAAAAATGGGCTGAGTATTTGTTGGTGGGTTTAGTTGATATGGGTAGGGTGAAACATAATTGATAGCATGAGGATAAGATTGGCATTGGTTAGATGGGCATTGGTGAATATAACCTCCTGCAGAGATAGCTTGGACATCTCCTTCCTTTTTCTTAGGAAACCCTCATTTCTTGGCCTCTACACCCTCAATCTTGCCATTTTTAATAGCATTTTCTATTGCCTCTCCTGAAAGCACCATGTCAGAAAAGTTCTTACTGGCATTTCCTATCATCCTCTCCTAATAAGGAGCTCTGAGAGTGTTTAAAAATAACATTGTCAACTCCTTTTCTGTCAATGGAGGTTGAACTTCAGCAGCTGCATCTCTCCACCTTTGAGCGTATTCTCTAAAATTCTCGTTTGTTTTCTTCTCCATGCTTTGGAGGGAGAGGCGATCAGGAGCCATATCACTTACGTGACGATATTGGGCTAGAAATGCCCTAGCAAGGTCTTTCCACGAATGTATACGACTCTTGTCCAACTGAACATACCACCTTGCAGCAGATCCTGTAAGGCTATCTTGAAAACAGTGAATGAGAAACTTTTCATTACGAGCATATCCTGCCATCTTTCTGCAAAACATCGTAACATGGGTTGTCGGGCATTTAGTTCAGTCATATTTCTCGAAATCCGGAACCTTGAACTTTGCGGGCAACACCAAATCGGGAACTAGGATCAACTCTTCTGCATCAACATTCCCAAAGGAGTCGTTTCCTTCGATGGCTTTCAACCTTTTCTCCAACATGTCACATTTCTGTTGTATCCCTACAGCAAGATTGTCAACTGCTTCTCTCTTCAGCTTCTCTTGTTCAACAGGATCGTCCAAGTTTGGGACGAAAATAGGGTCGACAGGACTAGACCTTACACCAGGTTGATTTTGGCCTATAACACGGCCTTGTCCTCCCATTGAGGGTGTTGCATGAGCATAAACCTTTGGAGGCATTTGGGCTTGATGGGTGAACCCTGGAGGGTATGGTGGGTCATCACTAGGATATTCCTTCCGCTGTTAGGTCTTGCACAACTCCTTTCCCCTTAGCCATACTCATCATCAACTCCATCATCTTGGTCATCTGCTCTCGAGTTTCCTCTTGAGCTTTGACAATCTCTTGTTGCACCTTTTCCATCCTGTCAATCCGTGCTATTTGCTCATTTTCCATTGCTCTAGTTCGTGCATGAGTTTGGTATGGATGATTTGGAAGGGCTATTTTTGTACCTTTGTTATCACAATTAGATAAAATTATTTTTATTAAATGCTCATGAAGGAAAAGCAAAAGTAAGAGAAATTTTCGTGAGAAATTTATTGCATAACAAAAATTGTCTCATGACAAAAACTTATAAAAACTTGTCTCATAACAATTGTTGAACAAAGTTAAAGACCCATTACATCCATAAAGAACATCTAAGGTGTCCACTAAGTCTCTTCAACAAACTGTAGTGACCTTGGATCTCATCCAGTAGTAGTAGCAGATTCTCCCCATGCTCAGTAAGTGGGCTGACTTCGAGCTTCAAATCCCTTATTCTGTCCTCCATATCTCTTGCTCTATGAGCCATGACATTGATCTGTTCAATCATGGAAACCAGAAGATGTGAATCACAAGCTCTCCTTAAGGTGGCGTATTTCTCCTTTAGGTCATTCAACTCATTAACAACCTTTTGTAGGATCTGCAAGTATTCTTGGGATCGATTGAGGGCACCTTGCAAACTCATCTGCTTGTTTATGACTTTGCCTTCAAGTTCTTCACATTCGGTCCCCTTCTTCTGTATCTTAGCTTTGAGTTGTTCATTCTCTTCCCGCAAACACTTATTTTCAGACCTTGAGAGCTGCTCCTTCAAGTATCTAATTTCATCCATCAACTTGTACTTCTCTTGATGGACCCTTGTATATGCTTGCTCCCTTCTCCCCAACCTTTCCTCCGTTTCACGTTTGAGTTTTTTAATTTCTCTCTCTAAGTCCTTTTTCTCTTCCTCTAATTTCCTCTTGGCAATCTCCAAATCTATCATAGGGTCTCGAGGTATAGGCTCTTCATGGACTTCATCTTCTTCAGGGGGAAGTAAAATATCTTTGACTCGCCTAGCATGCCAGACAGAATATTCAGGGGAAATTTTATCTATAAATCTTCCTTTTTGTATTTTGCAAGCTGTCCTCCAAGCCTTGACATCATCCTCTATCTTCCTCAATGCCCCTTTTTCAGCATAGGAGTATTCCCTTTGGTTGAGTCCACATGTCATGGGGATGAACTGGTCATATCCTAACTGTCTTTGTCCATGATGGGAGAATAAGTAATAGTTCCCCATACACCCAATAAGGGGACCCACGGTTGCCCTCCACATTTATACACCATTGACCTTCGTGGCATCCTTGGCGCTAACCAAACTACATCTTGGGTCATGGTTTTGCGCAAAGTCGAAACCCATTCCTTCTTCGTCTTGACCTTGGGCCACCCACTTTCACAAAATTCCTTAATAGGAAGACTACTACCAAGGAAAGCGTCTTTGAATTCACTACGTTCACACTTAAAATGGCTTTTCATCCACATATATAATAACTGCATGCACCCGATGAAGTGCCCTCCACCATTCCTACGACAGTAGCTCAAAGATCTAAACGTTTCAGCTAACATAACCGGAGCAGCATTCACCTCATGCTCATGTTGTTCAATGAGGTCTACAAGAACAATCTCCACATACTGCAAGGATCTAGGGAAAACTACCATCCCATAAATAGCTAATGCCATCAAGCTCATACTCTGTTTGTCTGTTAATTATTTGTCAAAACAGCTCCGAAGAAAATTCCAACCCAAATAGGTACCTTCCCCTTTCTTCTTGATGTGTTGGTCAACCTCTTGTACATTGATACTATCATTTGGGCTAAACACTTACGATGGCTCATCTTATTCTTCTTGTAAACCTTGTTTTTCTCTGACTCCTTAATGCGAAGCAAAACCATGTACTCCTCAATAGTAGGCACCATGTCCACCTCGTTAAACACAAAGCACCTATACGAAGGATCCCAAAAATACACCATAGCCCTGATCAAATTATCGTCCACAGGTACAGTAAAAGCAACGCTAAATCTCCGTATTTCTCTTGAAAGGCAATCTATTTCGTTTTATCCCACTTTTTCCAGATATCAATCAATTCAGTGAGATCATTTTGCTTGAGATCAAGACGAACTTTTTCTGGAAGGCTACACACGTGATCTCTGGGCAAGCAATCACCATCCTTGCGTTGAGCTTCCTCAGATACCGCTTTAACCATATCAGCAGTTCCTCCAACATAGGCTTATCTTGCAGACGGTTTCCCATGGGTGTAGAGAACCAACTTTGACAATCAATTGCTATGAGACAGGTTTTCCTACAAGAATGCATGATGAGTCAAAACAAGACATGATTAAAGATATATGCACATACTTCAAATTTTGTTAAACATTGCTCCTTCATGTGTCCTATAAGGTTTCCATACTATAGGTAGGCATAGTTCTATCTTAGGACGGTTCCCTTAAGCTTCTACATGTAGGGATTGGATGGTCCAATGTTCTAAAGGTTCCCAAATTGTTCCTCACTATCGTCCACATGGACTAGTAAGGCACCCAATCCTCACCCATCATAGGCTACAAACGGAAAGGTTCAATTTGAGTGGGAGTATTTCGCTAGCCATTGCGGAGGTATTACCTCACGAGAGCGTAAGTACTCTACTCCCTCCTAAGAAAGGGTAAAGCCCGAGAAGAGGGCCGATGTATGCAAATGCGCGTGAAGTGCGTGTTGAAGGAACATGTAATTATTAATTTTTCTTTTTATAAAATTTAACACTCTTAAAATGAATCTAAGATAACCTAAAACCAATTGTTGGCTTGACCCTCTAAATTCCCCAGCGGAGTCGCCAAACTGTCATAACGTATCAAGTTTCGGGGGAAACCTAATAGCTAGACACAAATTATGGAGTCGCCACCAACCATTCTAACCTAGGTGTGATCGGTCACTATTCAAACTAAAGATAAGGCTTGGTCTACATTCAAAGATACTAGGGTTCGGGAGTACGGTTACGTGTAGGGAAGGATTAGCACCCCTACAACGCCCATCCTAAAATGGTACCAACTAGTTTTAGGTTATCTTTACAATTTGCCTTGTGTTTATATTAATTTCGATATGCTTATATATTGGGAATATTTCTAAGATTTTTCCATCAATTTGGCTCCAATCTTAAAAATCTCCCTCACCTCAAGATGTTCAAGGAGTCTCAATTGACTTTCTTGAATTCCATCGTCAGACCAATAAAATATTTTATGAAAATCTTATTCTTTCCAATTTTGGCTCTAATTTCGACTCCATATTAATCTCTATATTTTTTTAATCTTATCTATATATTTTATTTTTTTATTTTATTTATTTAGATAATAAATATGAATCATGGTTTATTAAAGATTTTCTTAAAAGCGTCCCATCAATTTGGCTCGGCTTAAAAGAAATCTTTTCACCTAGAAATTTCCAAGGAGTCTCAATTGACTTTCTTAAAATTTCATCATCAGCATAATTCATACTTATTTCTTATTTTATTTTTATTGTACTCTTGTCTTCATGTCACATTTATTTATTTATTCATTCGTTTATTTATCTAATTTTTATTTATATTTATTTAAGCGTAGTCTTTATCTAATTTATATTTTGTTCGTTTTATTTATTTATATTTATTTTAATCTTAAAATAATTATGAATTATATTTTATTGAAAATTCTCCAAAAAGTATTCCATCGATTTGGCTCAACTTAAGGAAGAATCCTCTCACCTAGAAATTTCAAGGAGTTTCGATTGACTTTCTTGAAATTTCATCATCGGTACAATTCACACTTATTCTATAAAATCTAATCTCAATCTAATTCTTATTTCTAATTTATTATCCTTTTTATTTATCTATTATTTTTATTTATGCTCATTTAATCTTAGTATTTACTAATTAATTTTTATTCGTTTCATTTATTTTATCTCTATTTAATCTTAAAATAAATATGAATTATATTTTATTGAAAATTCTCTCAAAAGTATCCCATCAATTTGGCTTAACTTAAGGAAGAATCCTCTCACCTAGAAATTTCAAGGAGTCTCGATTGACTTTCTTGAAATATCATCATCAGTACAATTCACACTTATTCTATAAAATCTAATTCTCAATCTAATTCTTATTTCTAATTTATTATCCTTTTTATTTATCTATTATTTTTATTTATGCTCATTTAATTTTAGTCTTTACTAATTAATTTTTATTCGTTTCATTTATTTTATCTCTATTTAATCTTAAAATAAATATGAATTATATTTTATTGAAAATTCTCCCAAAAGTATCCCATCAATTTGGCTCAACTTAAGGAAGAATCCTCTCACCTAGAAATTTCAAGGAGTCTCGATTGACTTTCTTGAAATATCATCATCGGTGCAATTCATATTCATTCTATAAGATCTAATTTTCGACCTAATTCCTATTTCTTATTTATTATCCTTGTTATTTATTTATTATTCTCGTCTATGTTCATTTAATTTTAGTCTTTACTAATTAATTTTTATTCCTTCCATTTATTTTATATCTATTTAATCTTAAAATGAATATGAATTATATTTTATTGAAAATTCTCCCAAAAGTATCCCATCAATTTGGCTCAACTTAAGGGAGAATCCTCTCACCTAGAAATTTCAAGGAGTCTCAATTGACTTTCTCGAGATTTCATCATCGGTACAATTCATATTCATTCTATAAAATCTAATTTTCGACCTAATTCCTATTTCTTATTAATTATCCTTTTTATTTATTTATTATTCTCGTCTTCATTTAATTTTAGTCTTTACTAATTAATTTTTATTCCTCCCATTTATTTTATATCTATTTAATCTTAAAATAAATATGAATTATATTTTATTGAAAATTTTTCCAAAAGTATCCCATCAATTTGGCTCAACTTAAGGGAGAATCCTCTCACCTAGAAATTTCAAGGAGTCCCAATTGACTTTCTCGAGATTTCATCATCGGTACAATTCACATTCACTCGATAAAAATCCAACCTTAAATTGCTATTTTTCATCTTATTATTTTTCTTAACTTATTTCTTATTATCACTTACTAAAGCCTTACAATCCTAGGCTACATAAACAAATTTGACAGTATTTTAACCATGCATTAAATTAAGCGTATCATACAAACTTTATTTGAAATCTTAAAATAAATAAAAATAAAAAGAAAATAAAATAAAAAAAAATAAATAAAAACAAACCGTACCAATTATATCAAATCATGCCAATTAAGTGGAAACTTATACAATCAAGTCAATAAAAAACAACTTATATCAAATTAAATACCCAGACTACATTACACTAACTAAATCTCACCAATACTTGTTAAATTACACTATCCATACACCAAATTAAATCTGTCATTTTATTTGTCATTGAAATTAACCAAATTAATTACTTAAATCATCTTTATTGCACAATTTTTTTCCTGTTAATTAAACTACTGCATTAACTACAAAAATACAAAAATTATCAAAAGAAAATAGATAAATAAAAATGAAATAATATATATATATATAAAATCATCAGAAAAAAAAACCTGCGATCGGGTCGGGTCGAAACCAGGGCGACTCGTGGGTCCAGACGCGGGTCACGGGTCAACAGCTACTCCAAAACGGCGTCGTTTCGATCTGGGTATTTAAACTCTTTTTCCGTTTTTTTTCGCTCAGATTTTCAACTCCAGAAAAAAAATCTTCAAAGCCTCTCGACCCAGGCGATTTTCGGTGGCCGGAAACTTCAAACGCATGCCGAAAAATTCAAGATTTTCCAGATTCCGCGATCGCCCACCACTGTAGACAACAGATTTAGGTCTAAAAAATCTCGCCGGAGCTCCCTCAAACCAGATCTAGAGGCTCCGGTTACTAAATCCCCCCCGAAACTCCCATATCCAAACTTTTAAAATCCAAAACCTCTACTATTTCCACTCGAAAAACCCTCGATTATCCCCCCTCTGTTTTTTGTTTTTGTGTTTTTCTCTGCTTGTTGTGTTTTTTTCTCTGTGTATTGTGGCTGCTGGTTACGGTTGTTTTGGTTGTCGTGTGTCTCTGTCTCTATGGTTTCTGTTGGTTGTGATTGTGTGGTCTGTTTGTGTCTCTGTTTGCTGTTGTGTGTTTGTCTCTCTTAGATATGTAGCTGTCGTTCTCCCCCTGATCAGTGGCTATCTTCCCCTTTTTATCAATTTAGATCTGAATATTTTGGGAGTTTTTTTTTTGAAATCGGATCTCAGATCCGATTGTGATTTTGTCTTTAATGTTCATTTTTTTATTCCTTTTTTTGTCTTGATTTCCTTGCAGATCTCCGAGACTGACTTGAATTACGTAATTTCTTTTTTTGTTTCTGGCGGCCATTAGGGTTTGGATTCGTTTTGGGGTCATGGTTTGGGGATCTGTTTGTGTTTAGGGTTTGGTTCGGTTTGGGGGTTTGGATTGTGTTGAGGGTTTGGGGACTCAGATTAGGGCTTGGGTTCGATTTGGGGTTAAGGTTTCATATTAGGGTTTCGTTGGGGTTAAGGGTTTGGTTTAGGGTTAGGGGTTCTGTTTGGGCTTTGGGGTTTTTGTCAGGGTTAGGGTTAGGGTTAGGTCCGATATGGGGTTTTGGATTAAGGTTTGAGATTAGGGTTAGGGTTAGGGTTTTCGTTTTTGTGTTTTGTTTCATTTTTACTTTTTTTTTTTAGTTTTTTTTGTCAAAAGAATAAATGTACAAATAATACAATAAAACAGAAAGAAAAAGGAGAGAGAAAGAAAGAAAAATAAGATAAAATAAAATAAAACGAAAATAATAAAAAAATAATAATAATGAAATAAAAAATAAATAAAAATAAATAAATAATAAAATAATAATAATAAAATAAAAATAAAATAAATAAGATAAGAATAAAATAACATAAAAAATAATAATAAAATAAATAATTAAAAAAATAAAATAAAATAAAATAAAAGAAAATAATAAATAAAAAATAAAAAAATAAAATAAAATAAAAAATAAAATAAAAAATAAAGATAAATAAAAATAATAAAAAATAATAAAAATAAAAATAATAAAAGTAAAAATATAAAGGAAAAAAAATCAATTATTTAAACATGGGTTTTCATTTTTTATTTTTAGAATACACGTCGAGTGACTCGAGATTCACAATCCCGGACAAAAATTGGTGTCTACACTTTTTTAATCATTATGACTGATTTGTATTTTAAAAAGTATTCAGATTGAAGTGTCTTATTCTAATATGGGTTTCTATCTATTGGATCTTTAGAGTTGCTTCTGCTTCATTTTGAAATCATTCAATTTCATTCATTGTTAAATTCATTTTGTTTTTTCATTTAGTTCTTAAAAATTTCTATATACATGAAAAAAAAACTATATATTCAACTTCCTAATTGATCAGTTCATTTGATAAAATTTACTACATATGTTCTTCATTTCTTGGTTGAGATTGGAGGGTGGAAAGAACGCAAATTATTTTGATTCATTTAAAGATAAAATGCTGATATTGAATATTATGCTAACATGGAATTCATTTATTTCTTGCACCTGCTGATCTGTATCCATAACAACAAGGATGTTTGCTGGAACCAGAATTGCACACAAATGCTGTTGTAGCCTGCTTATATCTCTTGTTTTTGCTCTTCATGTTTAGTTATTTCATGACCCCAATTGGTCTAGTTTTCATGGCTTGAAAATTGAAAATGAAGCTGTTGAGTTTCTACATTGGCTGTGAAAATAATTAGATGTTTGCTATTTGAGTTGGGTCAGTTTTGGAGCAACTTCTTTGCTTACTGAAACTTTTCTTTGGTTTTTCTTTGACTAGTTTGGTTAAACTACTTTGAATAAAGTTGTATAAAAGATATTTGGATCTTTCTTCTTGATATTTTTCTTGTTGGGTTTCAAGAGGCTTTGCTAATTCTGATCTTTTCTTTTTTCTGTTCTGAGCTAATTCTGATCTGGGTTTTCTTGTTTAGGCCTAGATATTCCACTTTTTCAAGAATTTTTTTGTTGAGGTAAGCAAATTATATCCGGAATTGTATTATACTTTTATAAATGTTTACTACATATGTTCTTCATTTCTTGGTTGAGATTGGAGGGTGGAAAGAACACAAATTGTTTTGATTCATTTAAAGATAAAGAGCTGATATTGAATATTATGCTAACATGAAATTCATTTATTTCTTGCACCTGCTGATCTGTATCCATAACAACAAGGATGTTTGCTAGAACCAGAATTGCAAACAAATGTTGCTGTAGCCTGCTTATATCTCTTGTTTTTTCTCTTCATGTTTAGTTATTTCATGACCCCAATTGGTCTAGTTTTCATGTGATAGGATGATATTTTGTGAATTTTATATGTGCTAATATATTTTCTTTATTGATGTTTTATGCCTAAAAGAGCTTACTAATGTTTATTTTATGTTTTAGGTATTAAATATCAAAGTTGGAATAAAAAGAAGTTAAAAAGAGCAAAGTGCAGTATTTTCTGTCCAGCTTGAAAGATTGACGTTTTTGACCAATTTAACAACCTGATCTCAAGAAGTGGCCTTCATAGACGTTGTAGAGGACTTCTCAAGGTTTCCAGAATGTCCAAGATCGCAAAAATCGGAGTTCATTTGATGGGTCAAACGTCTAGACAAAATCAGTACGAAATTCTGGGCAGAAAAACGAGATTGAGAAGAAATTCCAACAAAGCAAGTTCAAGACTAGATTTTGTTGAGAGAAGATAATTTCTTAATTTTATTTTGTCTTAGATCTGTAATTAATTAATAAAAATAGGCCTTAGGAATTTTACTTAGAAAATAATTGTAAAAAGATGATGAGATAAAGGTAAGAGTTTGACTAGTCAAATTACTTGTTTCCCAAGTAAACTCTTATCTGAATCCCACATTGCTTAGGAAAGTCTTTTAAACTCTTCCTTAGGCCTATATAAAGAGCACAAGGCTCTCGTAAACAGCAATCCCTCAAATCCCTCACATCCCTCTTCTCCCTTTTCTCTTTTAGTCTTGTAGGATTTTCTTTAGGGTTTTTAATAAAATTTTATTTTTTCTTTATTTTTAATTAATTGCTGATTTCTTTATTATTTTTAATTCTGATTTTTTTTCTTTATTTAAATTAATATTGTTTGTGTGTTCTTGCTTGCTACTTTATAATCTTGATTAGTAATTCTGATTTTATATTATTAAAGATTGCTTCTTTGATTGTTTCTTGCATGATATTTGTGATCTTTATAATATATAACTTGAATTATATGATCTTGAATATGTCTAGTGAGTAGTTTTCTTATTCAGTTATGAGGTAAATTAATTATTTTTGGGAAAAGCATGTTGTGAGATTCTTGAACCTATTATATAATTGTTGATTAAGTATCCAAGATTCTCTGAGCACATTATAATGATTGTTTGTTTGATTAGATAGGGTGCACACTATTTAGTTAAACTAAATAATCTACCGCCAGATTAAAAACATAAGTCCGTAATTGCTTGTGGAGTTAATCACTAGGGATGGAAGAGAATTAAGGTTTAGATTAAATGAACCGAGCTTATGTGTTTGTTATCTAATGTCAACCCATATCTTTCTTGTTGTTAATGCTGCTACAACTTATATCTAGAGAGCTTGTTCTAGGTAGGTTAAGTAGTTAGAGATTAGTTAAAGAGCTTGTTTTAACTAACGACTCAGTAAGGAAAGATGGTGTAACAGAGCTTGTTGTTATGCTACGGTTGACTATTTAATTGACAGTGATATTTTGTAATCAATGATCAACATCAAAATCCAAGAATGATTGATTGCCTCGTAACTGAAGCTTTTTTGCTATTTGTTTTTTATATTTAATAATTCTTGTTTTCTTTATTTTAGACATAGCTTACAAAACCCCCCAGATTTTCTTCTTCTTTCCCCAAATCCTGAAATTAGATTTTTAATTTAATAATTAATTTAAATAATTCAGTCTCTGTGGGTTCGACCCTTGCTCCGCTATCTACATTGTAGAGTTAGGAAATTTTATTTTTGGTGACTGACGACACTCATCAAATTTTGGCGCCGTTGCCGGGGACTGAAATTTGTTTAAGTTAATTATTTTAATTTTAAGTCTAATTTTTTTTCTTTTCTTTTTCAGGGATTGCTTGTCTGAGAAGGATTCTAGTCACAAACTTCAAAAGATTAGGGAGTACATACAAGCAACCCAAAGCGTGGTGCCACAAACACCACAACATCCATCACTACCACCTAAGACAAGAAGAGGACACCATGGAGCAAGCTTATGAACCACACTATAATTATGACCCATACTATGATTATGAACCACACTACGATACCTACTATCAAGGATGGTGGGATCATTTTAATTTTAGTTATGGGAATCAATATGAGGTTTACAATATGCCATTCCAAGATACATATCAAGCTCCACCTCAAGACTCAGGTATGCCTCCACCTCAAGAATCAGGTATGTCTCTTGAAGATATTGTTAAGACTCTTGAGATTAAAACTTTACAATTGTCACAAGAGGCTAATGTTTATATTAAGAATATTGATCACCATGTGAGTCAAATAATGAATTCCATCAGTAACATTGAAGCTATGACCTCTCAACCTGTGGAGAATCCAAGAGATAATGTTACTAACATCACCTTGAAAAGTGAAAGGGCAATTGAATCCAAGGAAAGTGCACATGAAGATGTCGATGACTTTATAGAAAGGGAGGATGAAACCGATTTCAATATTAAAGGTGGAGTTGTTGACATGCACAATGTAAAAGGGAGAGAGAATTTCGACAACTTTATAAAGCACTATGAGGATGTTGAAATCAAAGAATTCAAAGCTGAGGTAAGTGAAAAACAAATTCCTTTTAATTCTTCTACTTACCCTCCTCCTTTTCCTGGTAGGTTTGCAAGAGCTACAAATGAAGAGCAAGACAAGGACACCTTGAAGACATTTAGGAAAATGGAAGTTAATATTCCTCTCCTTGATGAAATTAATGATCAAGTGCCTTGTGATGCCAAATTTTTAAGGGAACTATGCACTTCCAAGAGCAAATTAAAAGGTGATGAAAAACAAGTTCTTAAAGATGAGCTAGAAATAGCCACATGCAAAAATCTTGAGAATGAGGAACTCGAGAAACCGATAAAAAAGTTAAGGTCTGGGATTGGATGATGGAAGGTGGAGCAGTCGAGCTAACGACATTAAACAAAAGCGCTACTTGGGAGGCAACCCAAGGATGTAAAATGAGGGAGTATTTCTTCCTTTACTTGTATTACCATTTAATTTTTGAGTTTTTTATTGTTCTTCTTTGCATGCTAGACTTACTTTGAGGACAAAGTAAGATTTAAGTGTGGGGGGGGATATTGGTTTATGAGTCTATAGAGTTTTTTATTTTTTTTAACTGCTATTTTTTTTTGAAAAAAAAAAGGGTCAAATTTTTAAAGAGTTTTAAAGATCATGATATGTTTTCTTTCTTTTAAGGATTGATTCTAAATTAAAACAAAGTTTTATAAGAAAGTTGAGAGTATTTTGATTGTTATTATTGTTGAAGTGAGTACTTTCTAAAGAATTTATGTGAGTTCATGATTAAATATGATTGTTCATATGATATTGATAATGTGATTATTTCATTGAAGTTGGTATAAGCAAAGGATAAATAGACAAGAACAAAAAAAAAACATAAAAAAAGAAGAAAAATAGAGGTTGAAAGCTTTAAATTCTACTCCGATGTTTTGAGTTACTCGATCTTGTTGATTAAATTCTCGAAGTGACTTAAAATATGAGTATGCAAAGCACTCTAAAAGAGGGCTTACTTGTTGAGTAACTGGGTGTTGGTATCACCAATATTAACATTCGCGTAAAAAGGCAAGTAAGTACTTAGGGAAACCATTATTGAAACATCAAAAGAAAAAAAAAAGAAAAAGAAGGAAGAGAAAATAGAAAAAAAAAATTCTTGATCTATTGACTTTGTTTGTAGTAATGTAAATTGGATAATTGCAAAGTTGATGTTATATGTTTCAATTGTGTTGATTGTGAATTTTGCATGAATTTATTTAGAAGTATGCATGAATATGAGAAGTAATGATTAGAATATGATTGACTTGATTATTTGACTCTTGTTGAAGTTATGAGTTAAGAATTGAAAGATTTGAAAATATGTTCATGATCTTAATCTTGTTTTGAGTCTTAATTTTTAATTTTTAAGTCTTATTTTGAATTTTTAGGATTGAGTCTTAAGTAAAAGATTTTGTTGGTATATCTTCTGAAAGCCCTCACGAGACACAACTCGTCCACTAGGGGTGACCTAGGGGTTTAAAGGCTTATTGCATAAGCTAAATGCAATCGTGATTCCTACGAAAGTGAGTTAGGATTTAAGATTTGGAATTTAGGATTTAGTTCTTTAGGTTTTGCTAGAGGACTAGCAAAAGCTAAGTGTGGGGGAATTTGATAGGATGATATTTTGTGAATTTTATATGTGCTAATATATTTTCTTTATTGATGTTTTATGCCTAAAAGAGCTTACTAATGTTTATTTTATGTTTTAGGTATTAAATATCAAAGTTGGAATAAAAAGAAGTTAAAAAGAGCAAAGTGCAGTATTTTCTGTCCAGCTTGAAAGATTGACGTTTTTGACCAATTTAACAACCTGATCTCAAGAAGTGGCCTTCATAGAAGTTGTAGAGGACTTCTCAAGGTTTCCAGAATGTCCAAGATCGCAAAAATCGGAGTTCATTTGATGGGTCAAACGTCTAGACAAAATCAGTACGAAATTCTGGGCAGAAAAACGAGATTGAGAAGAAATTCCAACAAAGCAAGTTCAAGACTAGATTTTGTTGAGAGAAGATAATTTCTTAATTTTATTTTGTCTTAGATCTGTAATTAATTAATAAAAATAGGCCTTAGGAATTTTACTTAGAAAATAATTGTAAAAAGATGATGAGATAAAGGTAAGAGTTTGACTAGTCAAATTACTTGTTTCCCAAGTAAACTCTTATCTGAATCCCACATTGCTTAGGAAAGTCTTTTAAACTCTTCCTTAGGCCTATATAAAGAGCACAAGGCTCTCATAAACAGCAATCCCTCAAATCCCTCACATCCCTCTTCTCCCTTTTCTCTTTTAGTCTTGTAGGATTTTTTTTAGGGTTTTTAATAAAATTTTATTTTTTCTTTATTTTTAATTAGTTGCTGATTTCTTTATTATTTTTAATTCTGATTTTTTTTCTTTATTTAAATTAATATTGTTTGTGTGTTCTTGCTTGCTACTTTATAATCTTGATTAGTAATTCTGATTTTATATTATTAAAGATTGCTTCTTTGATTGTTTCTTGCATGATATTTGTGATCTTTATAATATATAACTTGAATTATATGATCTTGAATATGTCTAGTGAGTAGTTTTCTTATTCAGTTATGAGGTAAATTAATTATTTTTGGGAAAAGCATGTTGTGAGATTCTTGAACCTATTATATAATTGTTGATTAAGTATCCAAGATTCTCTGAGCACATTATAATGATTGTTTGTTTGATTAGATAGGGTGCACACTATTTAGTTAAACTAAATAATCTACCGCCAGATTAAAAACATAAGTCCGTAATTGCTTGTGGAGTTAATCACTAGGGATGGAAGAGAATTAAGGTTTAGATTAAATGAACCGAGCTTATGTGTTTGTTATCTAATGTCAACCCATATCTTTCTTGTTGTTAATGCTGCTACAACTTATATCTAGAGAGCTTGTTCTAGGTAGGTTAAGTAGTTAGAGATTAGTTAAAGAGCTTGTTTTAACTAACGACTCAGTAAGGAAAGATGGTGTAACAGAGCTTGTTGTTATGCTACGGTTGACTATTTAATTGACAGTGATATTTTGTAATCAATGATCAACATCAAAATCCAAGAATGATTGATTGCCTCGTAACTGAAGCTTTTTTGCTATTTGTTTTTTATATTTAATAATTCTTGTTTTCTTTATTTTAGACATAGCTTACAAAACCCCCCAGATTTTCTTCTTCTTTCCCCAAATCCTGAAATTAGATTTTTAATTTAATAATTAATTTAAATAATTCAGTCTCTGTGGGTTCGACCCTTGCTCCGCTATCTACATTGTAGAGTTAGGAAATTTTATTTTTGGTGACTGACGACACTCATCATCATGGCTTGAAAATTGAAAATGAACCTTAGCTGTTGAGTTTCTATATTGGCTGTGAAAATAATTAGATGTTTGCTATTTGAGTTGGGTCAATTTTGGAGCAACTTCTCTGCTTGCTGAAACTTTTCTTTGGTTTTTCTTTGTCTAGTTTGGTTAAATTACTTTGAATAAAGTTGTATAAAAGATATTTGGATCTTTCTTCTTGATATTTTTCTTGTTGGGTTTCAAGAGGCTTTGCTAATTTTGATCTTTTTTTCTTTCTGTTCTGAGCTAATTCTGATCTGGGTTTTCTTGTTTAGGCCTAGATATTCCACTTTTTCAAGAATTTTTCTGTTGAGGTAAGCAAATTATATTCGGAATTGAATTATACTTTTATAAATGTTTACTACATATGTTCTTCATTTCTTGGTTGAGATTGGAGGATGGAAAGAACACAAATTATTTTGATTCATTTAAAGATAAATACTGAGATGGAATTTTATGCTAACATGGAATTCATTTATTTCTTGCACCTGCTGATCTGTATCCATAACAACAGAGATGTTTACTGGAGCTGGTAATGGATTTCATGGTGGATCAAGTGGAGTTGATGATGGATCAAATGTGATGTCGCCTTTTTTTTTATGTTGTTTAATTTATGATTTTGAAATTATGTAAGATGTTATAATTTTTTAGACAGATTAATGTTGTATATTTGTGTGGACTTAAGTTACTTTTTTTTATTGTAAGGTTTTTATCATTGTTGATGTGGTATTGATATTATTATTAAAAATTGTTATATTTTATTATTATTAATTGATAATATTTTCATGTATATAAATTCGACCTCGAGCTCGAACAGTCGAGCATGATTCGAGTTCGATCAATCAAGTTTAATCGAACGAGCTCGAGTAGCTCGTGTTCGATCTCGAGTTCAAAAAATACGACTCGATCGAGCTTGAGCCGAGTATCGAGTAGTAATTTTATAGTCGAGCTCGAGCTCGAATACCTTACTATATCAGCTCGGCTTGATTCGATTACACCCCTAGCAGCATACTAATAAGCAATGAATTTAAAAACTCTACCATCTTCAACCATTCCCTCACTTCTTCGTCCAAAAAACCATTGAAGAATCCCAATTTTCCTTCTAAATCCTCATCCTAACAGTCGTTTCTTTCGCGATTCACGACGATAACCGTTATCGTTATTCTTTTTTCCCAATGGCGGCAAGAAACCGGACCATTCAATACAAAAGCACAGAGGCGCATGGAAGAGTGTTCGAGCTCCTCTCTCTTCCTCAGCATCAGTTTCGGCTGGTCTTGTTATTGAAGTGGTTAACGCTTCTTTCTTTCGCTCCGAGCGCTCTTCTTACACTCCTCTCAGCACCGAAGAAGACCCTGGTCCTTAAAGTAACTACCTCTCCATTTCTTTTCTTTTCATTAGTAAAAATTGTTATAATTGCGTAATGATTACTATTGAATTTCATTTTATTTTATTTTTAATGCAGTGCTGGGTTTACGATAGGTTTACCTCCGGCGTGGGTTGACGAATCGGAAGAAATAACGGCAAATATTCAACGAGCTAAGGTCAAGATAGCGGAATTAGTCAAAGCTCAATCCAAGGCCTTAATACCTTCGTTCGGAGACGGCAAAGACGATCAACGCGCGATTGAGTTTTTAAACAGAGAAATTACAGATCTATTAAGGAAATCAGAAAAGCTTTCAAGCAACGGGTCTTCCGAGGGCTTCAATCTCAGAAAAAATGTACAGGTAATTGTTAATAATTAAACTATTCTCGAAAAATATTGGTTTTTCTCTTGCTTCAATTGTAGATTATGAGAATTTGGTATAACTGAATCTCAGGTTATTTATTTACCGATTTACTTCTTTATTTATTTATGTTTAAATTGCTCTTTTAGTAGCGTTCACTTGCAACAGACCTTCAGAGTCTATCGCTGGACCTGCGGCGAAAACAATCAACTTATTTGAAACGGCTACAGCAGCAAATGGAGGTTTGTTTGGATTGACATTTGGTTAGGTTCATGTTAATGTCTATGAAGATTTGTGTTAGATTGTTTTATGCCCTGCTCAACTTTGTATGCATATGTGCTTTTATGGTATAGGGCATGTTGAATTATCTCATTAATGTGGACTAATTAAGTATAATTAATATCATATAAGTTAATTTAATAGTTTATTTTGTATAATGTGTGATCATTAATATACGTAATATATTTATATTATTCATATATTTATCATTAATGGGACGGATATAATACATGATTTATGATATAGGGGGTCCCTACCCATGGCACTTATATATAGGCAACGGTGTGGCCCATTGACACGATTGTCATTTTTGACAGAAAAGTGAACATAGGCAGTCTCCTCTTCTTCTCTCCCTATCCATTCTCATCTCACCATCATCTTCATCTCTCCCTTGCACAGGCCACCATTGCAGACCACACCTGCACCGGCCGACGTCCGGCGTGGCACCGGCGGCGTCTATTTCCAACTGACAGTGGCGGAAATGGTGTGTAATGGTGGGTTTTGACTTAACCCATCCAAGGTTAGTTTTCTCTTTAATTCATTGTGCTAATGGGCTTGTGGACGAATTTGTTCTAACAATTGGTATCAGAGCACGTCCGCAATAAAGCCATTAGCCATTTTTTGAAGAAAAAAATGAGATTTATGGATTTTTATTTTTTTGGGTATTTTCGGATTTAATCTATACCCAAAAGATTTATGTGTATTTAAGCCAAAATAATGCCATATATTGATTGAGGATGATTTGTTGTTGAAATGCCATGAAAATGAAGTAAAATAAGGTTGAATTGAGTGAGAAATGGTCAAAAACCCGATCGGGTCGGGTTAGTATCCATTTCTCTGTGTTTTTGCCCGGTTTCGGGCGAAGACCGACAGTGCCTTTATCGACGCCTTATTCAGTCACGCGCCCGCTTCTGAAATTAAAAAAAATAAAAAAATAAAAAAATATTTTTCTAGCCATTTTCGGCCCCAATTTTGGGCTTTTCTGGGCCGTTTTGCCCCCATTTGGCATTTTATTTGGCTCGTTTTCCTGGGCCAATTTTGGGCATTTTTTTGTTTAGTTTGGGCCAATTTTGTTATTTAGGGTATTATTGTTTATTTATTTTTGGGCCATCTTGTTTTATTTAATTAGATCTTGAAATTAATCTAATTAAACCTTATAATTTTATTTAATATAGGCCAAATTAGTTATGTAATATTATGGGCATAATTGTTTAATTATTTTAATGATTGGCCATTTGGTATAATATTAATTTTGGGCAATTTAATTAATTAATTTTTAGGCCATTTTGCTTAATTAATTTAGGGACCATGTTGATTAATTAATTTTATTTGGCTATTAAATTTAGATTAATTAGTGGCTATTTTGCATAATTAATTAATAGGCCATTTTGGATTATGGTTTATTTGGCTATTTTGATTAATTAATTATGAGCCATATGGTAAATTGATTTTTTTGGACAATTTTGGATATTTAATAGCCATAATTAGTTGTTAAACCCAAAATTAATGTGATATAAGTGAATTTTGGAAGAATTAATTTTGGAGTAATTTTTAGAAATTTAATTACTCATTTAATTCATAATTCACTTAATTTTTGAAATATATACTCATGCCCATAAATTATTAATATTTGGCCTAATTAAATAAGTTTAAATAAATTATTTGGGTATTTTGTTGAGCCATTTTGGATTATGGTTTACCCATTCGTTAATAATTTATTTAGATAAATAAACTCTCTAAAATTAATATTGCCTTATTATTTGAATATTTCACATTTATGTGAAATTAATTTAATTAATTGATATTTGATTTGAAATTACTACATATGCTTCAGGAATTGCATATTTTAGATGTGGTCAATTTTAGTCAATTAATTATATGAAAATTCTTAAAATTATAAATCATTAATTGGAGTGACTAGTACTTGCCTGTTGCAGGAATAGCCATGAAGATTTTTGACGATTTATTCTGATAATTTTAAAGATATAATAATAAGGCAATGCATAGTGATAGTTGCAGTTGCATAATTTACTAAGGTCTTTAGAAGTGGCTAGTCTCTCCCTGTCGGATTGTTAGTTGCGTTTAGAGATGCTTGGGATTGAGAGGATTCTGGTTGGGATATGACACGGTCTTCCTACCCTGTCGGTGGGCGATCATTCAGGTTATATTCAACTAGTTTTGTTTTATCCTCTGTAGTGTATTATGGAATAAATTTTGATATTGTTTGAATTATTCCACTAGTCTCCATATTGTATAACTATCACATATCAAATCTCTAGTAGGATCAAATTAAATAGATAGTATGAATTATTCTCTATGGTTAGGGATATATTAAACTAGGAAGTAGTCCCGAGAGTCGATCTATCTTTTATACCCAATAATGTGAGTTCTTTGAGGACAAAATATTTGGAATTTCAGGAACACCCAAATAGAAATTCTCTGATTATATAAGGTATACCATGAAAGAGTACATCAGAGAAAGTGTTTCGATTAGGAAAAACCAAAAAGTATTTATGGATGCCATTAGAAAATAGTTCGCATAAGATGGATAAAGGTTGCTATAGGATTTTGGCAGATTCAGTACTACTTCCTTCTGGGGTAGAGAGTGGGAGATCTTCTAAATTTGCAGATCTCATTTAATGCAAAAGGAAGTATGGCATTTCATATCAAAATTGATATTGTCATTCAAGAGTGAGAGATCTTTTAGGTTAATAGATCTCATTCAGCCATAATGATGACATATGCCAAATAGTACTGCCAAAAGGAAATATTATTAAGAGGTCTCAATAAAAGATTATTTTAGAAGAAAAAATTTGCGAAGTCTATTTCCCATTCTGATTCCACCAACATCTCTAAATATCAAAGTGTGCCACTTCTATAATAATCTTGGGCACAAGAGGGTAGATTGCAAGAGTCCTCTAGATTGGAATATGTAAAAAGGCATTCCGTTAGCCTTTATTTTGAATCCAATCTAGAAGATATGCACTCTAACTGTTGGTGTTTGGATACTGGTACTATTATTGATAAAGCTATAAGCAACCGGAGATAGAATAAGGGAAAATTGTTGTGAATTGGGGCTATAGAGTTAAAATCCATATTGAAAACATAGCCAGATTGTTGTTACATTTTGGAGACAGTTTTGGAACTACTGTCAGTTTATACTTTTCATCTTAATAACAGAAAAGTATTTCTATTTAGTAACAACATGTGTATTGATTCTGGCATTCTGTGTAATGGATATTTAGTAGACTTATACTCCAATATTAGGTAAATTTTCTTCAGTTGTGAATAACGTGACTATCGATTCAAATTATGATAAAATAAATAGGAAATATGTCGTATAGTGGTGTAAGAGTTAGGAATATTTTGAGGCACATGTAAGATTGTATTAAGGCAAATCTTACTGCTAATATTAAGGAAATGATTAGCAGATATTGAAATGATTAGGAGCTGATATATACTGACAATTGTAGATCATTTCCACATCCTGTATTCAGTGGATATAAGTGTTTCATCACCTTCACTAAAGACCATTTTGATTTAGGTCATATAGAGTGAAAGATTTGATCTTATGGAGGCCTTAAGCATTTTGATTAACTCCGCTGCGCTGCTTAAGGCAATGATCAGACAGTAGTGATGAATGTTGTGCTTGGTATAATAAAGCTAGGTGAGATCATATATCGATTTTCGGATTAAGTGCACTATATGATTACGTATTGACTCCTAGTATGTTTTGCTTGGAATACTAGAAGAGAATGAGATTGCAGTAATAATCATTCGTACATTTTGATATAGTACGATTTATGTTGTTCACTCCAAATTTTCAAAATTCGGGTGGAGTGAAGTTATGAACACTGCAACTCACAATCAAAGTTGATCTCCAAGCAAAACCAGTTCCTAAATGCATCCCAAGTTGTAGTCAGACATTAAGCCGATTTTATGCCGCTTCTTGTGTTTAGGGTTATAAGGTAAGGCAAAAGAGCTATAACCCCCAGTCAAGAAAACTTGACGAGAAAACTATCAGCGGCAATTCTGTTGGCTTTTATATCGGCTAGAAAGATTCTAGATTTCATTTCTCGTTATGTGACACTAGAATAATTAAGTCTGACAATGCATCTATTTAGTGGATGACTTAAAAAGTGGGAGTTGCGAACTCCACAAAGTCATTATTAAGATACATTTTGTTGTGCCATTCCCTTATATGCGTTATCTTTGATGATGAAAAGCCACAAACCAAAGGAATCAATAATTGATCTCAATACCATATTTCGAACCTGCACCTGACTTTACAGAGGAACATGAATGTAAGATTCATGTGTCCTCTAATTCTGATGTTTGTCAGGAGACTATCCTGATCCGAACTCTAAGAGTTGAATATTACTCACGCAGGATGAGTAAGCATCTATGTTGCATAAAGATGCATGGGATCTATTTCTGTTGTCACATCATTGTAGACCAAGTGAAACCCTAAAGATCAGGCTAAAAATTTTAAAGCTAAATTTTGCCAAGGCTTTAAATAAAGCAACCTAAAAGTTTGTAGTTCCTAAGTTGGAACATGTAGTTTGTGAACTCAAGGAGTTTATTTGCAAATATTAAAAAGGCATCCAGACTGTATCTAAAATTTAATGAGATTGTCACATTGAGGAGAACATTATCGTTTGATAATTGGATCCATTGCAAGGTCAGTGGGAGTTATGTGCTTATTGTGCTCTAAGTGATGATGTCAAATAGCAGCCTATAACACTGACCCATTGTATGAGACATTCCATGTCGTCATATCACTTCAGGATGAAGAATCTAAGTGAGGCTCCATTTCGTTTTAAGGATTGAGATTCTTCGTGAAATATCAATAGGCATACATTATTAGTCTCAAGAAAACCTACATTTGGGTATCAAGTAGGTTTATTGTATATTGTTTCTCCATTAAGGCGCCATTTATTGAAAAGTGACATATTGTGAAAATCTCAAAGTCCTCAAAGTATAAAATAAAATAAAATAAAATAAAAGAGCTCATATCGAGTGTGATGTATGCCTTATTGTGGGTAATCTGTGTATGCTCAAGTTTATACACATTTGGATATTGTGTATGTTATAGGTGTATTTCGGAGATACTTGAGTGATCCTGTAATAGAGAACTGGAAGCTACAAAGAGAGTATTCGGATATTGACAAATCTGACATTTTGAGTTTGGTCAGATATTCTGATGTTAATTTAGCAAGCTGTATAGATATTGAAAATTATTTTGGTTATATATATTTGTGGATATAAAGGAGCTGTATTTTGGAAAGTGTAAAGCAAACACTTATAGCATCTTATGATTATGGAGGCTAAATATGTAGCATGTTGTAAAGCTACTTGATGGGCCATTTAGGTTGCAGAATTTCATCTTAGGGTTGGTTTTCTGTGATTGCCATTTCGAAGTCCTGGAGATGTACTGTGGTAATGTTGCAGCAAGTATTTTCTCTCTCAAAATACTAGGAGTTCCTCACACTTTAAATATTTAGATATCATCATTTGGTTTTGTTAGAGAGAAAATAATGGAATCCATTGCTTGATTGGATGGTAGAGCACTTAGTGAAAGAGCTTATTCTGGCTAACTGAAAGTTTAGCTGCTTAAGTGCTTTGACGACATAGCACTTGTATGAGGCATATGGAACCATTTGCCGTATTAAGTTAGTGGGAGCTTTATGTAATGAAATCAGTTATAACTGTATTAATGGATTCTCCACTTGCCATATATGCATATTTTATTTGCACGCATTTTGATGAATATGGCATTCTGTTGGATGAGACATTCGGTATTAGTCTCATATGCTTTCGTTGAAGCGAGGTATTATTCGGTTTAGATGCATGGACCTAATGGAAATGGATATTGTTTTTGTTTTCATATCATTTCCATTTCACACTAATACTACTATTTTTGTTGCAGTCTTTATAAGTTTACGCATTTGTATCCTGTCGGTATGATGCATTTTGAAGCTTATAAAAGGCTTGTTGTTGTTAAAGTATGTATGAGTCTACACATTTGTACCCTTTCGGTACAATGTATTTAGAGGGCTTACGAATACTTACTGAGATTATATGATATATTTTGTTAATTAACTTAATTGTCCAAGTGGGAGAATGTTGAATTATCTCATTAATGTGGACTAATTAAGTATAATTAATATCATATAAGTTAATTTAGTAGTATATTTTGTATAAGGTGTGACCATTAATGTACGTAATATATTTATATTATACATGTATTTATCCTTAATGGGATGGATATAATACATGATTTATGATATAGGGGGTCCCTGCCCATGGCACTTATATATAGGCAACAGTGTGTCCCATTGACACGATTGTCATTTTTGATAGAAATGTGAACATGGGCAGTCTCCTCTTCTTCTCTCCCTATCCATTCTCATCTCACCATCATCTTCATCTCTCCCTTGCACAGGCCACCATTGCAAACCACACCTGCATCGACGGACGTCCGGCGTGGCACCGGCGGCGTCTATTTCCAACTGACAGTGGCGGAAATGGCGTGTAATGGTGGGTTTTGACTCAACCCACTCAAGGTTAGTTTTCTCTTTAATTCATTGTACTAATGGGCTTGTGGACGAATTTGTTCTAACAGGGCAAGGATGGTGATGACTTGGAGACGAACCTGAATGGGAGCAGATACAGATTGGAAGACAGAGAATATGGTGACATGGTTCGTAATTTTCTTATTTATACTTTCTAGTTGCAACTGTTTCGATAGATGATAAGTGGACTGATTTCTATGATTAGGATTTAGGTGTTAAGGGAGTTCTGTTTCTACTGCAAAGTGAGTGATATCAGAAGGATGTCAAAACTCAATTGAAGTGTAAATTATGGATACTTTTGGCATTGGAGTGTGCTTTGAACAACATCTACCTGTTTTATAAATGCTTTAATATATTATAGATTGCAAGGCCTGAATCATTTACAATTGAATGCAACCAGTTTTATGGTCTGGTATAAATAACATGATGGTTGCTAATGCAGGGATTTAATGTGTATCAAATGAGCAAGCTGAAGCAGAATGACTTCTCAACCGCAGAAAGGAGAGAGATATCACTCGGGTATCTGGATGCATGTTGTTTATTGTTTTAGTGGTAGTTTCTGTCCGATGAATATAGTCATTTTGTAGATTGTCAAGTCAGCAAATGAGCTTTCTCAAATAATGAAAGATCTCGCAGCCCTTGTGATAGACCAGGTTTGATGCGCGTTTGTATTTTGTTATTAACTGTGGTTGATTGGTACTGGCTGATTTATTTATCTAATATCTTCTATCAGGGCACAATTGTTGATCGGATAGACTACAATATCCAAAATGTTGCTACATCAGTTGAGGAGGGCTTCAAACAGCTCCAGAGGGTTCTCTATTTCCGCCTCTCACTCACCATACATGCGCGCACACAGACAAATTTATACCCTTATATTGAAGCCACATGCTGAACACTCATTTCCACTTCCAAAACCCTTAGCTACTACCCAAAGACCAGCTGTTCTCAATTAATAAATGGTTTCTTTGAACTCAATGTATGTGGTGTGTGCATTAGTTGCTATTTCTGTCCTTAATTAGATTGTTGTGGCTTTGGCAGAACTTCTGAGTTATGTATAAGACAGTCATGTTTCGAACATTGGAATTGCAGGCCGATCGAGTGAACACAGGAGGGAGGGATGGTGATGTGTGCGACAGTGCTTGTTATTTTATGTTTCATCATGATAGCCCTTCTGATCCTCAAAGAGTTATTCTTGTGATCAGATTACCGTACAATACTGACAATTATTTAGCATCGTTGTTTGACATGATTCATCATGTATATATTTAAATCAGCAAACCACCAATGATTTTTGAGGATGATCCTGATAGGAACCATAAACGCACATTGGTTCTGGCCAGTGCAGAAAGTACATAGCTTTGTACGCACCTTTTTTAGAAACTTGTGTAGAGGAAATTGTAGAAATCCATTTTCAAATGGGTGCAAGAATTTTGATTGTCAAGTTCCTTTGTCGTTGTAATGAGGAGTTCTATTGTATCGATTCTTTGTGTGAATTTCACAAACTAATGACAAAGCAGAAGGTATACTGCCTTTTCTTGAACTTTTGATATTTCTTGTGGCATTAACTTGATTGTGGTGTCCCTGATCATTTGATGCAAAACCACATGGTTCCGTGATATCCTAGACATTGTCAATCGTACCTATGATTGGGGGCTCATAGTGGGCCACACATTATCGAGGGCAGTACTTTGTATATTTTTGGACTAAAACCTACCAACAGGCCCTGTTTGCAGGTGGTTCAGTCCACCGTCCACCCTACCTTTGGTATCATACTATTGATCATTGAAACATGATTGTACAATATGGTAATTTACTTGAATCTGGGACTTGGAAATTTTTAATACTATGAATTTATAGTGGTTTATTAGTTTGGGACGGGTCTACTCAAATTTGGTTGAAGGTTTTCTTTTTTCTTTTTTCTTTTTAACGAAAGAAAAAGAGATTTGAAATTTTACTTGAATAAAAAGATAATTTTTTTTATATAAATCGCAAGTATCTTCATTCGTTTTAACTGTCTGAGACTCTTTCTACTCGGAGCTTAGTCACACCGATAACTCTTCCCACAAACTCAACTTACGTTGTCAACTGAACCACAACCCATGAGTGAATAAAAAGATACTATGCATCAATTAATTGAGCCAAATATTCCATGTAATTTTGAATGAAAACTTAAAACTAATGCCATATATATGTAGGATTATTATCCTATCCACTGTCAGTGGAATTTTTTAACTCCACAAGCGCAGTTAGGATGATGACATGTGTCCTTTAAAAATATTAAGAAAATAAAAAATAAATAAAATGGGAGACATGTCATCATCTTAACCCCGCTTGTGGAGTTAAAAAACTCCACTGACAGTGTATAGGATAATTTTTCATATATGTATATATAGATATATAATTACACAAACAATTATGATTCTATCTTCATTTTAAATTTGATGAATAAAGTGTGAAGTTCATCTCAGATTTAATTAATAAAGATGAAATAAAATATCTACTTCTATATATCTTCATCGTCTAGGAAAACTGCAAAATCCAACTTTTGAAAGGCATGAGTTCGCTATCCGCTGAATAGGCTAACAATAAATGCACTCACCGGCAAAAATCTTATATATGAACAGGGTTCCATTATAATGATCATATTTATATTTTTTCCCCATAATTAAGTCAACCAATCATTATTATTCAATAATAATAATAATAATAATAATAATAATAATAATAATAAATAAAAATAAAAAAGAAGCATGTGCTCATTGAAAAGATACTTGACAAACAAGAAAACTAACACGCCTGCGAAAACTATTACTAATAATATGAAAGACCCTAGATTTTTCCGGTCCTTCAAGGGTATACTATTGCTAATAGCATAGCTTCTTTTCAAAAGTTAGAAAAACCTATAGCGTTTCGGTCTTGGGTTTTAATCGCCACCTTCCTTTACAAACCAAAATCAAACAAACCCTAGCCAAGAAGTTTTTATGCAAAAAAAGAAAGGAGATTGTGGAATACAATATCGCAAGATATAGAGGGGATAAAGTACTAGTATTTACAGTGCTTCTTCTTCTTTTTCTATTTCGATTTATTTCCATAAATTTATTGATGGTGTTTTCGGCTAATGGATGAAAAGAAAATTCAGAAATCTGTTTTGAAGAATAGTTGTACAGATGGTGAAGTTGGTAATTATGATGTTGATGAATTTCCGACTGGTTTGAAGATTCTCATAGTTGATGATGATAGAATATGTCTTCTAGTATTAGAAAGAATGCTTCGAAAGCTTTTATATCAAGGTATAGTTAATTGGCATAGTTAGAAATTAGTTTTTTTTTTCTATATAATATTCTTCTTTTTCCCATATAAAACAGTACTACGATTAACCTTTTCTTTAATTTTCTTCAATGTCTTCTGTTGTTATTCATCTTGTTCATTGCAATTAGTTTTCAATATTTAGGTTTTTACTTTCCAATGTTTTGGTTTAAGAATTAGTTTAGATTATTGTTTTTTTTATTAATATTCTTTCTCATAAAATAAAGTAAAAAACAATGTAGTTTTTTTTCCAATAAAAAAAAAAAGAAAGTAGTTTTTTCTTACACATTTGAATTTTTTTTTTCTGTTGTGTATCAATTTGATGATTACCCTTCTCTTTAATTTTCTTCAATGTCTTCTGTTAGTTATTTATATCTTGTTCATTGCAAATCTGAATTCAGAATTCTAAAAACGAATTACTTTAGGGTTTGCTTTTTTTTTTTTTTTTGCTAGAGTTAATTCTTACAATTTCTTAGAAAACAAAGCAGTTTTTTTCTTGCACATTTGATTTTTTTTAATAAGGAATATATATTTTTTTGTTTTTAATTGTGAATCACTTGGATGATAATTAATGATGATTTGATGTATTAATGCTTTGTCTCATGATTTCTTAATTTGATACCGCGATTTTCAGTTACCAAGTGTCAAGCAGCAAGGGATGCCCTCGCTTTACTGGGAGAAAACAAAGACAGATTTGATATTGTCATATGTGACTTACATATGCCTGATATAGATGGATTTAAGCTTCTTGAGATCATCCAATCAGACTTGGACTTGCCTGTTGTTAGTAAGTAAAATACATGGATAAGATTTTAAGAATTCCCTGCTTTCGAGCATTTTCTTTTTAATCTTTTCATCAACTACAGTTGATGCGAATCTTGTTTCTATTATACAGTGATGTCTTCGGATGATGCGAAAGCAGTTGTTATGAAGAGTATAATCCACGGAGCTTGTGATTATTTGGTAAAACCAGTCCGCATTGAGGCGATTAGATTGATCTGGCAGCATGTTGTTCGTAAGAGAAAACATTGCTTCGGAGATTCTCAGCAGCCGGGTAATGACAGGTTATTGCTTTTGGAAAAAACTAACGATGCCGATGGAGTGCCTGCTAGAGACAAAGCAAACCCGCAAAGCCAGAAACGCACAAGAGAAGATGAAGATATAGATGGGGAATCCTCCGATGAAGCGACGACTGCGAAGAAGCCGAGGATGGTTTGGACAGAAGAGCTCCATGATGTGTTTGTCGCTGCCGTAAATCAGCTAGGGCGTGACAGTATGAACACTCTTTTGCATAGTTTTCTTGGGTTTATTTTGATCGTTAGCACATCTTTAAATGCAAATATACTCAATTTCCAAAGAAAAGCTTAAGTACATTTTCTTTATTTGCGAAACTTGTTTTCTACGCAATTAACAATAGATTGGAAGAAGTAAAAGTAAATTATATTTTTAGGCATTTGAGCATTTAAGAAAATTTTATCGTTTATCACTTTTGACATGAAGTAAAACTGATGATATGTGTGATTACCCCAAAAAAAAAAACTTGGTTTCTAGTCTGAAGTACTAGTAGTAGTGTCATTATTTGTTTTTTTCACATCAGATCATGTTATTGCAGAGGCTGTCCCCAAGAAAATTTTGGAGCGTATGCAAGCAATGAATGTTACTGGTGTTACAAGAGCAAATATTGCCAGCCATCTTCAGGTAAAAGTTTCATTTTCAGTGAAATTTCTTTACAGATAGTATTTTATTATTCAAGAATTAACTTAGTTGTCATGTTTTGCCTAATAAAAAAAAAAACACTCACAATTTAATTACAATGGTAGCAGAAATACCGCATGCATCTTCAGAAGGCAGGTGGAATACCCTCAGCTGATAACAGAGATCTTGATGTCTTCTTTAAGCAGGCTTCTTCGTTTGGGCCGCCCAACCAACAATTCCAACCCGCTGGCACTTCATGTCAACTTCCATTACAAAATCTCATCACCCCACAATCATGTAGATTTGAGACAGGAAATGAAAGTTTCAGTACGGGTCCAAGTGATCGTCAAGGGAGCAATGTTTTTGACTTCAGATTTTCAGAATCAAGTCGGTCATGTCTCCCAACTGAATTCTCCTTGCATGATCTCTCTCGAGAAAACTTGTCATACCAAAACGATTTTCCTGGTGCTGTTGCCATCTCGAATGAAGAATTTTTGTATAGAAACGTAGGAAACTTTACTGGCCTTTCGAACCACCTTTATGCTGTTGATGAGTTGATCTATGAGCCCTCGGTCTTGGTCAGACAATATCAGGATGATATCTTTCATGGACCATTTGTATAGGTTAGCTTTCAATCTTCAGTACTATATCACTACTTTTCTGAATCTAATCAAATAGTTAGTACTAATTCATGGACGTCTATTATATGGTCTTTTCCTGCAATAGGAATAAATCTCTCCAACCCATGACGGCTATCCTTGAAAAGTTGTTCATAGGAGAAATCTTAGCCCCTATGATCTGTACTTCTTGTGCAGTTCTTTCTTGTTTCAGTCAACCAGAAGATTAGACTCAGAATTTTCTTTCAAGGGTACATTTTGTTGTTTCTTTGAATTAGAACATTGTGTTTTAATATATGAAAAAACAAAGTATTTGAAAAGGCAGAAGCTTTCTCCAACATTTGGATTATCCTGACTTGTTATGAAAGTGTATATTAACTGTTTAAGAAATTGCTGTCACACCATCACAATATAACCGTCCAGAAATTTGAAGGCAATATACAGCAAACAAATGGATGGATAATTGAATATATGTAGTAAATGCTAGATGGCAATCCTAGACATGATAAGAAAACGATACGAATAAAAGATACGAAAGTGATTTGGGCTAAAATTAAGAAAAAATCATGTATGAATATGTTAAATGTTAAAAATAAAGTTTAGTTTTTCGTGTTAATACGAATTTTAATACGAAATTTTTATGTTTTACACAACACAAACACGATTTTACATAATACAAAAATGAACTATAAACACGAATCGATAGCTCTGCTTTAGTCAAACTATAGAACTTTTGCATAGGCAGTGATAGTTTAATGCTAAAAATCAACTCTAACTCAGGCAATCCAACAGCTATCACTGCATTAGCAACAGAAAGGAAGTGTTAGAAAGGCAAATGTGCTAACCCAAGAGCACGTAGATCAGCTGGCAGGGGGCTGTTCTAGCTTAACCAGAGGTCTCGAGTTCGAGTCCCTGGGTATGCAGCTGTGTTAAAACTCTTGAGGGAGAGCTTTTCCGCCCTTTGGGTCCTGCCCGGCTCGAATCCGGATTAGTCCTATACCAAAGGTATGGGGATACCGGATGGTCTAGACCAAAAAAAAGAAAGGCAAATGTGCCGGTTGATGCACTGATCCCGGAAGATTTGTTTGGAAGTATATAGTCTCCTCTCGGTGAAACATTACTTACCCAGACCGTTTTACCGCATTAAATACCAGGTGAAGACTTCTTTGTGAACGATATAACTGACTGCTAGATGCTAGGAATACGGGGATCCTGTTTTGGATTGGCACCATCTGTAATCTTTAAAGTTCGAAGCTAGTTTCAACCCAGTAAAAAACAGTGATCTTTGCACTCCCTGTAATCTGATAGTAAGTCCCAGTTTATTCTAACAACACAGTTATCTCCATATGGCAACGGTTGGAACTGTTCGTCTATTAACCCACTCCAAAGCTTCAACAGTTACGTTCTTAAAAAGGTATACGAAGAGCATCGGGTAGCAAAAGTAATTCAGCATCTGTAGCACTGCAGATCTGGCTTCGCTGCAGCCAGAAGCACATGTACTGCTTGGAATAGAATCATTTTAAAATGCTGAGTATGAGACACAAGATCATGGAATTCCCTCCTTGGACTGTGTTGCAAACTACTTGCTAACTGGTAATTGCCGCAGTTTCTGAAGGCAAACTTCTCGTTCGATCAGGGAATTGACTTGGGCTTTACTTGCATCGGAGACCTGCATCCCTCGTCTGGATTCATGGTGCCATTGGTCTTCCAGTTCTGAGGTGATGGAATTAGCTCTGCCCTATTAGTCAGGGGGTGAAATACACAAAATCCCCTAGATAAAATGGGAAAAGACACAAACTCTCATTTAGTTTTAAAATGATATTTAACACCCTTTGACTGTTAAATAAGTTAGACAATATCTTAAGTTATTTGATCCTAATGCCACATCAACTTTTTTTTTCCAAGTCAACTTATTTCCTTTTAAAATAAAACCATTATTTACTTTTTATAATATAGTTTTAATTTAATTTAATCACTAAAAAAGCGTAAATAGATTTACCCAAATATCTGTATCCTCAACAACCAACTCTTTTTATCCTCACAAAACCAACGTCTCCTTTTCTCACTGATATGGCAAAGCACAGTGACATTAGATCGAAGCCCAAGACTCAGGAAGACCGCCATGTGGCAGACAAGTTAATGTGCGACGTGGCATCGAGCGGGAGGCATCATTGACCTGGAGAGATCACGTGCAAAAGACCCTTCCGCTTAGCGACAGGGTGTCTGTCGCATGCGGCAGACCTCCAAAGGCCACAACGTAGTATCCTCTCGCCTTACACACGTGGCACCGTTCTGAGGCTTCCGCTTAGCGATAGACATCTCCCGCCTATATGTGTCGAATCCGTCTCCCGCCGGGTGACAGACCTCTGCTGCTCGAATTTGACGTATTAAAGTCGTACTGGAACACGAACTCTTCCAAAATGATGAGATTACCCTCTAGTGATTACTCTGTAGTAATGGTAATTTATTCGCTTATAAATAGGCCTCAGATACTACTTTATTCTAGAATTTTGGACTTACGTTTCCCAATATTCAAGAACCTTCTACTGACTTAAGCATCGGAGTGCCTATGCAGGGAACCACCCCCTCCGTTCCTCTGACTTTTCCTGTTTTACAAAATCTTTTTGGAGACACGTGGAAAAGGACAGATATTGACATCAGTAAACATTTATTGTTGTTTTGAGCAACAACACTCACTTTTCTGTTAAAATTCAACTTTTCTTCTCAAAGAATATACAAATGAATATCTACAAAATCATTGATTCAAAGAAACTATTGCTAGAGATTTAAATGTTTAATCATAAATATACAAATGAATATCCACAAAATTATCATATCTCCTAAACATTTCCATCATATCAGCATCACTTCAATATAATAAAAGTTGTAAAGATTATCGCTTCCTCATTGTGCCACGTTTTTTGCCACTTTTTTGCCGTTTATTGTCCTTCATCTTTTGTCCACTTCCCTTTCTTTTGTATGTAAAATAGTCATTTCGCGCGCTGCTGCTCCCACTCACTTGGGTTACATGTGCCTTCCTTCTCCACCGTTCCTTCTACCTACACTCTCTTCAAGCAATCTGGACCGTTCGTGCTAGCCACCCTCTTTTCAAACACTTTGCAGCCATTCTTTGATTTTCGGTAGCCTTCTCCCTTCTTCTTCTTGCTTCAGAAATTTCCATTTCTTCTTCTTTTTCTTGCTTCAGACATCTTGAGTTTCCATTTCACTATTTTTTTTAACTATTTGTTCTTCTTCTTTCTCCCTCTGATCTTTGCCAAGCTGAACCAACCCGTCCATCCTTTGAAGGTAAAACAAAAAAAAATATCTTGATGAAGCCAGTAATGGAGATGAAGCCGGTGCCCCCTTCTTTTAATATATAGATTACATTAGGATGTGTGGGTAGAGATCCTGAGGGAGAATCTGCTTGAGATGCATTTTTCCTTTTTGCAGTGGCTTGATTATGTGCTTGGTTGTATGTTTCTCATCTTTCTATTTATTTTTATTTCATTTATTATCATTTAATTTATTGGAGAGGTGTTCTGATTTTGCTTTACCTATATTAGAAGTCAGTAATGATGTTTTATCTGGAAACATTTTCTGAGTTAGGTTTTTTTCTTTATGTTGTTAATTCATGTTTTGAAGAAAAAACAAAAACTTGAGATTGATGTTGGCTGACAAAAAGAGAGTAAACTGTAGATTCACCATATTGGCCGAGCGTCTGCTTCAAAAATTGGTTCACCATTTTTAGGTACAAAATCCAAATTCTTATATTTTGAAGTACCCATCAAAGTTTTTATCTAAAATTAATCACTACCCAGCTCCTATCATCTCCAGCTTTCATGATTCCCCACTTTTTCAAAGCATTTGATTAGATAGCTTTTATTCTCATTGAATGAGCATTTCTAGTTGTTCACTTACGAAAATATGAATGCAAGCATATAGATTTTGCAAGTTGGAAAGAATTAATGTAGATGCCTTGGTCTTGATTGTTGTGTAACTTTCTTTGGTGACTTGATGTATTTGGCTTAAGTTAATATAAGATTCAATTTCTATCTTCTATGTTCAGTTTCCACTTGAATTCCATGTTCTTTTAGTTTATGGTGAATTTGAGTGATATCCATCTCTTATAGATATGAGCTCAATCATAGTAATTTATAAAAAGAATCAAATTGTTAAATAAAAAGATGGAGTATAGAAACATATTTGACTAAAAAAGGGTGAAGAAAGAGATAAATCCTCCTGTTGAAAATTTCGATTAGATTAGACTTATTATATTAGTATTTCGCCGCCCAAATTATTGAAGAAAAAAAGTGATGAGTAATCTCCCTCTTGCTCCATTGTCCCACAGGCTCCTCCTATGATGTCATCGCCATAAAGGATTGCCCTGTGAATATCACATCGGATCTTGAATACAAGGTTATGCAGACAAAGTCGGTTAGCATCTTTTGACTCTATTGATTACTAGCCCTTTTTTTGTGGACTAAAATTTTTATTTCTCATTAGTGATGCAAACGATGCAGACTTTGGCCAAATATGAAGAAAAGTTGTGAAGAAATAAACGAGAGCAAAAGATAGTAAAGATAAAAAGATGAATACAAAGGGAGAACCAAGATTCAGCTAATCTTGATTTAGAGAAGCCTGATCAGATAATTGGCATGATTGTTGTAAATTTGAACAGCATAGTCAAAATCAACAGCTGTGTAAAGTTGGCATCCTTAGCGTGGAGAAAAAATTGGTAAATTTTTTGTCATGTTTCAGCTCTAAATCACAGTGTTGCACCGCTGCTTAATTATTTTATTTGTTTCTTGATTGATCTTATTCATTTACATTCTATTTCTGCTATATTCTATCCCTTTTTTTTGGGTGCATACATTCTATCATTTTTATGCATATGGTTTGATTGTCTTGGATTTTTTTTGTAAACCGAATATATTGCAATGAGGATATTGCAATATTCTTGACAGGTACCTATGCATAATCTAACAGTCCTGTAGAGCATAGCCCAATGTGTTCTCTTAGCAAGTCCTCTGTTTTTAGGATCATAAGTTCGATGGCCAGCAACCAATTATTTGGCCTGCCTTCTATCTTGCTACCTCGAATATTAAACTCCATGAAAGATGCACATATATTTTGTTCTCAATTTCATTAATGCAGGCAAGTTTCTATTTACTAGACTAATCTTTGCCTTTTGTTAAGATTGATATATTTCTATTTTTAATTTCTTCATTTAATTTTAGAAATACAATGTATACCAATTCCCTCTCATTATCTTATGCAACTTAGTGAACACTTTTTTAGTGAAAAAAACTATCAAAAGAAGCTAATCATATTGTAGAATTTAAAATTTTCTATTTAAGGTGTGTTGGCAGTCAATAATTTCGTATGTTCGTATATTTAAACATATAAAAAGATAAAAATAAATAAATGTTTTTTCGCTGCATCGTGTGTGTATCATATAATAAAAGTTGTAGATTTTCTCGGCCTCCTGTTAAGCCACGTTTTTGCCCTCTTTTTTCCACTGTTTACCCTTGCTTTTCTTGCTTTACTTTGCTTTGTCTTCTTCTGTCGCATGGACATTTCAGCTTGGTTTAGGCGCGTGTTCTTCCTACACGTTCCTCCCCTTCTGCGTTGCTATGTTTTTGTCTATTGAAGGTCACACGCATCCACGTTTGTCTTTGCCTTTCATCCCCTCTGCTTTGCTCTGTTTTTATCTATTGAAGGTCACACGTATCCACGTTTGCCTTTGCCTTTCACCCTCTGCGTGACAGAGCTGGAAGCTAACGATTGCCCCGATTTCATCTCTTACCTCTGCTCCATCCCAATCTCTCCCATCACTCTCTCAAACAACAAGCATTGCGTCACTATCTCTTCAATAGACTTTTCTTTTTTTGCCACTTACTTAGTGCAAAATTTCTATATTGCCGATGCTTTCACTTGGCCGTCGATTCAAGTCGGTAGTTTCCCAAAAATATGGCTTAGGCAATGGAATTGACTGGGTAATTCCAAAACAAAACAAGTTTTTTAGTTTTTTTTTTCTTTTCACTTTTTTAGTGTAATTTGGTCTTTATGTTTTTGGTTGACTTTTGAGTAATTTCCAACAGAGGATGTGGAAAGAGAGTTGCTTCTTTAGTCAAAGAGAATTCAGAATTATCGTACCAAGGTATTTTTTATGCTAACTATAGACAATAGATCTGCAGAGGAAACTCCATGGAATTGCTATTTGGTAGTATTTGTTAGCTGTATTTTTAGCATATGATGACAAGTGTGTAGATCTTGGAAATACCATCAACCAATTTTGTTTTTAGCAACTCTCTTTTCGAAGTTAAAGTACAGAAAAACTTATTAATAAAAAAATTTCAGGCACATTACCATCTAACTGATGATATCAGCAGAATTGTAGTATTGAGTAATCGGTTGTTCTTGATAATTAACATTGTTATGTGACCAGCTCACCATATCACAATGGCTAGATATTTTTAAATTGATGCTTTTTAAAGTATTTGATCATTTTTATGTTCTTTTAAGATTGTGATGTTGTTTGGTTTTTAGCTCAAAGGATTTATATTCTTGAGATTTTGCAATCTTATGTTGCCTTTAGCAAAATTTTCTTTCAAATACTATAAACCATTTTGTCATTATTGTACTTATTCACATGTTATTAGTATTTTGTCATTTAGATTTGAGTTTTGAGAAAGTAACAAAGCAATTGTTGTACACTGATATTGGACTATTTAATTGTAATGTGGGCTAAACAACAATCCCTACTCCAATTCTAGGAGGACAAGCATGTGAGATGATAAAAAATATGAAACATTTGGAATGCTATTGGATTTCTTGAATTGCAAATGAAATAAACTTGTTGGTTTAAACAAGAAGTAAACGCATGCCATTATATTTTACCTCTTTTGAAATTAAATACTCCAATTTATAGCATGCTTGAGTTGGCTTATTGGGCTTTAGGCATGAAAGTGAACATATAATATTGTGTTGAAATTGAATAACATTCAGTTGGTATGGCTTTCTCTAGGTTTAAAGTCTCTAGGAATTGGTAAAATTTATTTATTTTTACTGCAAATTATAGAGTATAAGGCATGAGATATCTTATAGTATTATGCATTTTAACTTAAACTCTAATGAAACTTTTGGAAGAACATGTATGTGTAGAATATAATTCATCCAATCAAATGATCTTGAGATTCTTGCCTATGCTATGCAATTCAATGACAGGAGAACTTATATATATTTGCTTTATTTTGACAAGATACGAAAGAGACGCTCACTATGTTGGCCTTCTTTTACTTTATTTTCTAGTTTTGTAACATTATGTCTATGTTAGATATGTCTTATACGTGGTCTTTATCTTTTCAGGATCGAATGAATCAATTGAAATGACAATACTTAATGGGTGGCCTTTTGATGTAAGTAGCAGATCGGAATTTCTTCGATTTTGGAAAATTTTGATTGCTTTTAACTCTAATTTTCTAACCAAAGCTATGCAATAATATGATGTATTTTTGTAATTCTTGCAGACTAGAATGCTTTAACTTCAAAAGAATCATTAACTCTGAATCTGTTTCTTACTGCTCATGCATCATGCAAGCATTGTTGATTGTTTAGATGTATCACTTATTTAAGATATTACATTCAGGCTAAAGCTGAACATGAAAATAATTTTGCTGATACATACTTGTGTGATCTTTTTGTTTTTTTATTTACATCGTATTGTAGCCTTCTGCATGGAATGTTCATCTGCAGGATTGTAGCAAAGCTAAGGAGAATAAACCTTTGGATGACATTGTTGAGTCTTTTTCTGTTCCATGATGATGATAATGTTGATAATACAAGCATTCCTTTTAAAATTTTAAGATATCGTTCTAATACTTCTAATAAAGGTGAACATAAAGGTAAGTTTGTTGAGACTAACATATGCAAATCATCACTTATACTGCCAGTTGGAATTTTGGAATTTCTAAGCATGTTAAGAGTGCTAAATGACTAGGTAGCAATTGAGTACTTGGATTTCTAGATTGATGTGCTAAGAGTAGGTAGGAGTTTTATTTTATGTTACATATTTTTTATTTTTAAATTTGCAGTATTTGGATACAGCAGAAAGCTAAATGCCTTTTAGCAATATAAGGCAATTTTATATGATAAAATCCAAGTATATAGCACCTTTTAAGTACCATACTGATGCTGAATGTTATTTAGACCAATTCAAAGTTCCTTTTCACATGTTAATAGCTTAAAAGAAAGGCAAGAGGTGTATAAATTGAATTCTCATCTCACACATCAAGTTGTATAGGAGATTTTCTTTTCAAATATCTTTGTCCAGCCTGTCTGAATTTTGAAAAGTTCTTATGGTTTTAAGTTTATAAACCCATGTTCAGATATGTGGGTATATGGAGACACAAGTAAATAGTCCACACCTGAAATCTCACACGACAAGTTGTATATGAACTTTTATTTTTAAATATCTTTTCCAGCCTGTTTGAATTTTTAAAAGTTCTTATGATTTTAAGTTTATAAACCCATGTTCAGATATGTGGGTATATGGAGACACAAGTAAAAAGTCCATACCTGAAATCATTGTTTTTTTTAGAAAGTTCACACCCAAAATCACATTTTCACTCTCCAAAAGGTTCAATTATTTTTACAAGTCCATGAAGTATTTGGAGATATAAGCAATTTTTTTGTGGGTCAATGTTGTAATTGAGTTTCCTGTTAAATCATGTACTGGTAAATCTATTGATCAAGTTGTTAGGTTTTGTGTTGCAAATGCTTCTTGAAATTTTACTGGAATTATTGCTTTTGAGGTCTAGATCTTGAGCAGTCTGAACCTACATAGTAAACTGGAATTTATAGTTAACTTTTGGGTGTTTTATCAGTAGTTTGGATGTTTATTAAATCCTTTTATATAGATATGTAGGATTGTTAAACACGTTGGGGTTGCAATGAGAGGTACTGCTGCAAAGCAAATTTCTGTTTTGATTGGAATTATGGTTGAAAGGAAAGCAAGCAAGAATGTGCTTCAATTATTTTTGTACACTTGGATGCAAGTTGGATCATGAGTTGCTCCACAAGAAATATTGCAGATTTTGTTGTTAAATTAAGAATCTTGCTATCTTCAGTGTCAAAAATCCCAAATTCAAATAAAAATCTTACTATTTTCATTGTCAACAATTTCAAATTGTTTCTTATCATTATCTTTAATTCTTTTCTTTCAGGCCCGCAGCATAGCACGGGGATCATGCGAATTAAATTAAAAATCCATCTCCAGTCTTCAAAGAAACACTTACAATACTTTTAAACTTAGTGACCATTGCCAATAACTCAATCTATGAGAACTTATCAAGATCAACATCATTTTCCACATGGATTTGGTCACTATAATGACATATAAAATTGTGATTCATTGTGTTTACTTCTATATACAATCCAAGAAAGAAAAATTATAACAAAAAATAGCATACCTAAATCCAAAACGTTTTGCAAAAATTGTATATTTTTGGACTAAAAATTATATAAATCTTAAAAATTAACAAAATGATGGAGAAGGCTTTTCCATGTGAAGAATTCCTAAGATTCTTATAAAAATAGAAAAAATTATAACATTAACAAATATAATAGAGCATGAGATCTTAAAGAAAGGAAATTAAAAAGAAATGAAACTGTTAAAAAATATAAACTTCATATTTGAGATTTTGATCCAATGAATTTCAATAAATTGTCAGAATTCAATAAATATTTGTTTAACTTAAAAAAAGAGAAATATAGCAAACATAAATACCTGACGTAATCTTAACGTTGAAAGCTAGCCAAAGAAATTTACTCCTTCTGTAACAGCCCGTTACCACATTTTTCACGTATTTCCATACAACTTTACCGGTTGGGCTGTCTGCAATGCTAATAACATTCTACAATGATAGTGATAAATAATAACATTTATTTATCAAATACGGAATATGAAATTCTTTTCATTATTCCTTACATCTGACATCCCCTATTGTCTTTATTTCAATAAAGTAGTACTGTATACATATGTCTGGAGTGTAAAAGAGAAGTGACTATACCTGTCATATTTCACATAAATTGCCCCCGCGCTTGATATGTAGCTATCCATACGGGAGCTAATTCTTTCAACTTCGTGTCTTTTATCTGTGGAGTCAAAACAAAGGGGTGAGCGATTCATACGCTCAGTAAAGGAGACATATCCTGTTTTATGAAACCAAAACCATATTTCACAATTTATTTGTTTTCCACAAATCACTTCAAATAGGAAAACAGTGGTTATATCAACCAGTACTCTCAATGCGTCATTCAAATCATTTTCTCAACAGTTTACAATAAAATAGATTAAATAGCAAATAGCATTTTAACAAATCCTTTCTGTAAACAGAAATCAACAAGTTCAGACTAGGCATCACCCTACGAATAATTCATGCTATCATCGTTCCCCCTCCCTCTTGCGAGAACGGAATCTACCGCTATTGGGGTGCACCCGTAGGCCATCGCCCCTCACGGTTATCTCTGCTAGATCTATGGCCATAATCTATAGGTGGTCCTCGGGTCCACTTGCCAGGTGACCTCGAGACCGCTGATGACTTGGCGGGTCTATCAGCCCTGTGACGCTCTGAGGTGCACTCGTTGGTCCATCGACCGAGCCACCGCCCCAGGCGGGTCACGCAACAACATAAATAATAATGCATGAAACTAGGGCCTAAAGTCTCAAAATCACTTTATATCTCATGAAAAACCTTTGAGGAATTGCTTTATAAATTCATCATTTGCTCAAAATGATTTTCTTTCCAAAAAGGTTCTAAAAACAGCCCGCAATCTCACTGAATTCTGTGTGAGAAAGTCCCGGGTTAAACTAGCTCGCCATGGCTAATTCGCCCATGGTCGACCCGCCCATTGGTCAACTCGCCCATCAAAGGGTTACATATTTTCTATTTTTAAAGCTCTTAAAAATAACTCATTTTTCGTTGAGAAAATGTAAATAGAACTCTATTCGCCATGGTCAGTTCGCCCATCGTGGCTCGCCCATGGTGAATTAGAAAGTGGGGTGACAAGTAGTCGCCCGCCAACCTTTATTTTTAACAACAAGAAAAACTGACTCGCCAAAGCGGCTCGCCCATCATAGAGTTGCCATGGTCAACTCACCCAAAAGTGACACTCCATGGTCAACTCGCCCATTTCATGAAAACAAGGGTCGCCCGCCCCAAAACCACATATAAAGGGTTCGCCCATTTAGCTCGCCCGGATTTTTTGATCTAAAACAAAGCCACTCGCCCAAAATATAATAAAAGGGTTCTACGCCCAAAATGACAAAAATTTTGGCTCGCCCATAGCTTTCTTAACAAAAGGGGGTCGCCCGCCCCAAAATATCAAATATTATAAACGAGAGCTCGCCCACTTGGCTCGCCCGCCCTAACCAGTTCACCCAAAAATATCATATGACGGCTTTGTAGCTCGCCCAAGATCAGAACACTTTATCAAACCAATGCATGTCAGAAAAACAAAACAATTTCTCAGTAATTTCTATAAAACTTAACTCCATACGACATGCATTCATTTCACACACATCTCCCTTACCTGGTCCAACGAAGTCTTGCTTCGCCTTGCTTCCTGCTTGCCAATAGCCATTCCCAATTATCGGCTGCGAATAATATATAAATTCCATTAATATTTTCTTCATATATTTTTCCATTAATTGGGCGAGACTTGAGATAATCAACCAGTTCGCCCACAGACATTTTACTAGCTCGCCAATCCGAGCTCGCCATTCATCAAATGGCTTACACGTGGAAGCTCGCCCGCCATTACTCGCCATTCATATATTTGGGAGCTCGCCAACATTCAACTCGCCAAGCCTTTGCTGGCTTAAATGTGGGAGTTCGCCCACTTTTCTACTCGCCCAATGCCTTATGCATGTGAGTTCGCCATACAGCTTTCTACTCAGGATGGGTTCGCCTATAACTTAAATTGGCGTTGGGCGACCTCGCCTACTTAAACATCAAATTTGGCGAGTTCTTTATTGCCTTCTCGCCTCATTGGCGATCACTAACATTCAACACGGGCGATCACCATAATCGCCACTCTCATCACTTTTACACCATTTCAACCCAGTTTCATTTTATTCTTCATCTACTTCAAGTTATGGATTCATTCTATTTCTATGATCTAATAAAAATAAATCAAAAGCAAGACAATCATCATGCTTCTTATGCTTGAAATCATAGAAATATATCATTCAATCATTAAATCTCACCTTAATCAACTGTACTTCCAAAATAGAATATTTTCTGTCTCACGTTGGCCTTACTTTGCTTATTCCTTTAGCTCATCAGCCTATGGAGGAAAGGTTTTGTAAGCAGGTTTACTTGTTTAGCCAACTTGAGGGTGAAGTTTAGTGAATCAAGCATGGTAAAAATGTATGAAATCAGAACATAAACTGGCATTTGCATAGCTCTCGTGAAGAAGATGAATATGGCTAAATCGGTTTTCCTCAAATGTTTCTTCTTATATAGCCATGCTATCCAATTAGAGCTCATCACTTGGCCTTATCCCATTTCCTTCATTTATTTCACGTCTTTCATTCATTAAAAACAGAAGAAAAACTGCAGCAGAAGGAACGGCTATGAGAAGCTATTCTCTGCACATTTTGACTTACTTCACTTGCCATTAATTGTCTAAACCGAGAAGCCAATGGCGTGAAGTCCACAGCCTCTTTTCTTGACTTATTACACCTTTTGTCTTATTCCTCAACCAATGAGGTTATTTCCTTTATTGCCTTTATTCTTTCTCAATTTATTGTCTTCAACCGTATGACTAACAAAGTCAATTTTGGCTGCAAAATGGTTTGAATCTATTTTCATTTTGTCCATACTGATTTCAATTCGCCTCCTTATTCTGGAGACTTTCAGCTCACCAACTCGATTTCAGTTCACCAACTCAATATCTGAAATTTACGAAATGATTTCCTTTGCTAGGCTATCATTTGTGCTTCTATATGGGCGACCACATTACTCGCCAAATACATTCTTTGGGCGATCACAGTCCTCGCCACACACGGGCCATCATCTAATCACAGCCTTGGCGAACTCACCTATTCACCAATGAGGCCATTGAATCCTTCTCGCCCTCACACTCATTGGGCGATCAATTCTACCAATTAACTTGGCGAACTTACCATTCGCCCTCGCCAGAATCCATTGGCGATCACACCATTACCTTGCTCGCCCATTGGCGAGCCGTTTCTTCATGGTACTCGCCCGTCGAGTATTTCACAGAAATTGCTCCCTTTTCATCCTAAGTTAAGGAGCTTTTCACTTAAGTGAAATCAATATTCATTATTTATTTAATTTCCAATATTAATTTCATGAAATTAGCGTTTACAGTAGGGTAAAATCAGATCTTACACCTTCAATCCTAGTGAGCAAGAGAATGAATGGATTTTCAGATTTTGTTTTTGGAAGAGAAAGGTTGAATTTTTACATAGGATGCCTTTAGTTGAGAATTAAGATAGGATTAGAAAGTTTTAGGGGTTTTTTTTTTAATTTAGGATTACGTTAAGTTAAATTTTAATATATTAATAAATAATGGTTTTATTTAAAAAGGAAATAAGTTGACCCAAAAAAAATGATGTAGCATTTAGATCAATTAACTTAACAGATTAATTAACCTATTTAACAGACAAAGGGGGTTAAATATCATTTTAAAACTAAAAAAGAGTTTGTGTCCTTTCCTATTTTATTTAAGGGGTTTTGTGTATTTCACCCATTAATCAGGTGCACTTTGTGAACTTGTATTTGGAAAGACTATTTATGACAGAAAATTGATTAATCAATAAAAAATAACTTCCTATTCAATAGAAAATTTTTGCAATTTTTAATTTATTTGACAAAAAATTGATTGATCAATAGAAAATAACTTTCTATTCAACAAAAAATTAGATTACTTTTCTGGAAATTGTCTCACGCTTTTGAGAATGAAAAGATATTTTCAAGAAAAAAGCTATGTATGTGTTAATAAGCTCATAAGTTTAAAAATTATAAAAATCAGATTTTTATGATTATAATTACAATTATTACATTTTATACAAAGTTGTGCAAATTTAAAAAAAATATTAACGATTGAAATGACTACACAAACCTGTTCATGAGCCGAGCTTGGCCAGGCTTAAGCAAGGTATTAAGGAAATAAACATGAGCCCAAGCTCAACCCGACCCATTTTTCTAGTCTTATTTTTTGCCCAAGCCCTTTTTTACATATAATGTACAAGCCAAAGTCCGTCTAAGCCTACCCAAATATTATTAATTTTTTTTAAAAAAAATTATAATAAAAATATAAAAATTTAAATTAAAGTGAAAAAAAATACAAACTCAAAATAAATTGCACAATAATAATAATAATAATAATAATAATAATAATAATAATAATAATAATAATAATATAGGCTAGGCTTGGGCTTGATACGGTGAATCCAAGTTTGGCCCTTTTATAATGGGTCTAGATTTTCAAGCTTGCAAAAAAAAGTGCCGGGCCTTCGGGTTTGGGTGGTAGCTCGGCCCTTGATCAGGTTTATGACCACAATAATCACGATGATTTCTATTATATTCACAACTGTGATAAATGTAACACGACTGAAAATGTGATTGTGACGGTAATTTAAATTTTTGCCAAGGAAGGCTGCTTTAGGATTTGCTAGGGAAACTAAGGCAGACCAGCTTTTTCTCTTGTAGTGCCATGTGAGCCTTTGGATGCTGCAACTATTGCAAAAGCAATAAGTGTTATCTCATGCTTCTATGAGGATAAAACTGAGTGGGGAAAAGGGGTAGGATGGATATATGGCCCTGTCATAGAAGATGTGCTGACTAGATATAGAAGGCACAATTGTAAATGGAGATTAGTTTATTGTGTATCCATGAGAAATGCATTCCTAGGAACTGCTCCAATGAATTTAATAGACAGGCTGTAGCAGCACCAAGTCCTTCGTTGGGCAACTGGTTCTGTGAGATATACTTTTCAAGGAACAATGCACTATTTGCTAGTTGTCGAATGAAATTCTTGCAAAGAGTAGCATATTTCATTGTGGGAATGCACCCTTTCACTTCTATGTATCTCCTAGGCTTAGTTTGGATTCCCGGTAAAAAATTGTGCAGGGGGTCCAATGCAATCAAAAGGATAAAAGACAAAAAAATTTGAAAAATAAAATTACCATTTTTTTCTTCTTTTTTAATTTTTTAATATTTTATTAAAAAACATATACCTTTAATAGTTATTTTACTTTTTTCAAACTCACCGAAACTAATTGCACCACCTATCCAAACTAACCATCTACTACATTCTACCTGCGGTTTCTCTATTCTCCAGCTAGTTCATGGTGCAAGCCCTCTGTGTGACCTTCCTGATATTCTTGTTACTATTGCCATCCTTGAAAACAAATGGTCAGGAATCACTATTCATGATTGGTGTTTAAACGAACAGTTCCGGTTGATGGGCGGAACAAGTGCTCATGTCGGAGCTATGCTACAAGGATTCTTTGAGGTTATAACAAGAGTTGATATCTCATTTACATTGACTTCCAAATCTGCCACCCCAGATGATGGAAATGACGAGTTTGCTGAGCTATATTTTGTAAAATGGAGCTTCTTAATGGTGCCCCCAATCACAATTATGATGGTAAACTCGATCGTGATTGCAGTGGGTGTAGCAAGAATCTTGTACAGCCCCTTTCCATAGTGGCGCAAGCTTCTCGGATGGGTGTTCTTGAGCTTCTGGGTCCTGTGCCATCTCTATGCATTTGCAAAGGGTTTGATGGGAAAGTACCAACCATTATTTTTGTTTGGTTTGGCTTGATCTCCATCATTATTTCCTTTTGCTTTGGGTGCATGTAAGTCCTCCATCTGGAAGGCAGGATTACATGAAATTCCGGTTCCCTTGATGTATATTTTTTGTTAGAGGCCGCTTTTGTGCACATGCAGCTTCATCCTCTAGCTTTATTTTTTATTATGCCTTTTCATTCATTTATGGTAATGTTGTTCATATTTATCATCTATGCTTTTAGATGCAATGGTTCTTATGGCTTGTTAGCTTGATTATAGTTCTTCAGCCGTATGATATATAGAATGCAGCATTGCGAATGATTTGACTTTTTTAGATTCAAAATCTGCTTTCAAATATGGAAGTCCGTTTAATCAAACTACAAAAATGATTTAAAATGTTAAACATTTATTGATGTCCCTCCAAGGAATTTTCCGATGCCCCATACCTCTCTATTCAATGATGTAAGCTTTCTTTGTATTGTATGCTTGCCCACATAAATCTAGTCTAACCACTGTCTTATCTTCTGTTTTATTTGCGTTGTGCCAATGGTTCCACTAAATTTTAGAACTCCTGTGGCTTGGCTGAATCCACATGGCAGAAGAAGGCACTCCAATGAGATGAATCTCTAGTCCAGTCATTAACAACAAAATGATGGATCCATTTTTCATAGAAAAGTATGAGGAGAAAAGATTCGAATTTTAGATTTAATCTCTTATCAAGGAATATTCCAATTACCAAACTGGTGTTTTTCTCTCCACTTCGCGGACAAAACAAGCTTAACGGAATACTTCTTGCCATGAATTGCACATTGATATAATGTGAAACAAGAGCTGTGGCTGTAATGCCCCACTCAATTAATTAATAATGCCGGGCGTATGGCCACACGAAAGGAGCTTTTTGTAACCAAAAAAAGAGCGTTTAGCACCCTACAATCTGAGTAAAGGAAATCCGCTTCATTAACCTGGTTTTCTCCCCTTTGCACATCGATAGAAGTATAGATTCAATAAATTCTGAAGGTGCAACATGTCAACAGTCCCCGTCAATGTCAAAGCTACACTTCCTTAAGCGAAATTTTCAAGTGGTCCCTTACTCCTATTGATCACATTCGGGCTAGAAAACATCGTTTTAAGCTAGGTGGGTGCAGCAAGGACATTCATCTGTAATCTGTCCCACCTAGCCTCTCTACCTGCAGCTATAGGCCTACCGCCCCCAATCTTGGGTCACTTCATTTTCTTGGCAGCCAGCTTTTAAATGAATTTGTCATTTCTATTTAATGTCAATTCCTCCTTAGTCTTGATTTTACAGGTTTCTCCTTCAACAGATTAACATTGAACTTGAAGAAACTTTTGATCAAGAAATTTCCAGTTTCCATGAGTCCAGAATAGTTTATATAATGATGTTGGGAGTCTTGTATTAGCTGTAACCACATGGCAGTTTGTTGGGATTGACTGAAAGGAGGCACAATCGATTGCTTTGCTGCTACAATCATTGCCTTGGCTCTTTGAAGAAAACTTTCATGTAAATAAATACAGTTGGAGAATTATCATCATACTGCAGGAAAACAAAAATAGTATACTTGGTCACATCATCTCCGTTATAAATAAGCTATGTTAAAAATCATAATTAGCATCACTAACTCATTGAGTTTCCAAAAACTCATAATTTTGGAGTCTGGAGAGTGAAGAATATTATAGATCAATGGAATAAAATTTTAGAAGAATTATTCCGAAAAGAGAGGAATCTTCTTGGGGAGGCTGACTGAAAATTATTTTAGTAGTATTACTAAAGAATACGACATTGTAACAGCTAGGTAAGATAAGCAATAATGGTTGCGTTCTGGAGAAAAAGACCACCATCTAACATTAAACTTGAACCGTGCAGGCAAACCTATTACAGTATAATGTTAATCACTAGTCAACGAAACTCCTTTGCTCTGGCCTCATTCATTACAATTTTCTGCAGTTTTTAAGGTGGACAAAGAGATTCAGATATGAACTTAATACTTTCCTTTCTTTAGTAGAGAAAAAGCTAAAATAAAAAAAAAAAAAACTGCCTCTTTTTTTTTCTTTGGGAATATGCCGCTGAAACTGCCATCTAAACTCCAGAGGTGGCCTAGACAGTGAATGACACCCCATTCTTGAGGTTGGTTTGTTGTTAGTTTCTTGCTTTCTGGACCCCAAACAAAGAAAATCACCCTGCTTTGAATCTAAACCAAACATCATTTATTAGGTCAAGTTTATTCATCCGTTCGACTTTTTATGTTTAGGTACAAAACACAGCTAGTGCATGTGCCCCCACTTGAATGAAGCAGAAGCTTTTGGTTCGAGATTAAGGAGAAAAGCTTGGGTGGTGGACCAGTGATTGTTGGTGGTCCTCTCTTTACCCCCTCCGTATTAATCCGGTGGCTGTTTCTAGCTGGCAAGGTTCTCAAACACATTTTAAATATAGATTTCGTTTCTTTTTTGAGACCTTTCCTCACAGGCTCACATGCCACAGAATAGCATTAGAGAACGAAACCGAACATTTTTCTCTGGTTTTCTAACCTCTCAATTGGGAAAGAACAGAAGCTTTCCAAGGAACCCCAAATTTGTTGTGTCTTGGCTTTATCTACTGACATGATTCCAAAAATGCTAGAGCTACTAACGTCAGGTAGCCATGAAAGTCACTGTCAACATTCAATAAAGACTTGGTGTGCTTATGTGCACAGAGAATAAAAGGGACAGTTGTGTAGCAACACAAAAGAAGACCACGGAACGTAGTTTGCAGATTTAAGTGTAATACTAACTGGGCATAAAAGAACTTATCGCATAAGAAAGAAATGCGCAGACTTACACTGGGGACCAATTCCTTGCGAATCGCGATGGCTTTATGGTTCCTTCTGGCTAAATATTGTAAATCTCAACACACAATTATAACTTTGGGCAACCCCGGGAAATGACATCTTTATCAATGTGAGAATTTAGAGAAAACAAAATACTACTAAAAACAATAAAGAAAAAAAATCTGCATTTCACATTATCAACCCCATGAATAACCCAGTCCAAGAACCGCGGTTCAAAAAGGAAAGTTCATCCTGATCCATGGTTTTATAGTCACACAAGAAAGAGTAATAACTTTTCTTTTATTAAAACTCAATACTATGTAGGCCATGCTGCTGCTACCATGTCCAGGTCAAATTTTATTTTAATTAATTATAGTATAAGAATTTTTTTTCATAGTTGAAGCAAAGAGCAGTTACGAAGCAAAGCAGGCGCATGTAGGTTGATGCCACATAGGCGGTTGTTAGCTATTTTAGGTTCGATTAGAGCTGGTTATTGGGCCGGATTGGCTCGACCCGGTTCGTAATCGGATCGGGTCAACTCGACCCAATAACCGAATCGGTACTGTACCAGTTCGGAACCGGCCCAACTTGATATGTTACCGAGCTGGGCCGATTCTTGTTAATTGAAATCGGGCCCGCTAAGGCCCGACCCATTAAGGACCGGGACCTTACAGAACCGATCTGGTTCAATTAAAAAATAAAAAAAATAAAGGAAAGGCCTGCCATTGCGCTGCACAGTGGCAGGCCTTTCTAGGTGACTTGCCTGTTTGATGGGCAACGGCCAAATCAATCTTTCATTTTTTTATTTTTTTATTTTAAAAATTTTAATTTTTTTCCTATAAATACTTCTATTCTATCTTCTATTTTTCTTTACATTTCTTCTACATTTTCTCTCAAATTTACTATCTACATTCTTTTTTTGGTGTAAGTCACAGGTATTCTCATCCGTTTTAACGGTCAGAGATTAATCTTGTTCAGGATTTAGTTACAGTTAAGGCTCTTCATCTCTCCCCAAAGATGTGTTTAGTGGGAGTCGAACCCGAGAGCTCTTCTCACAAACTCAGCCTGCGTTGTCAACTAAGCCACAACCCTTGAGTAAATTTCCTATCTACATTCATCTACTCTTATTCTCTTCACTCACATACTCTTTCAATATTCACTCAAACTCTCTCAAATTCACTTAAATTCCTTTATTCCAAATTTATAATATCATTTCCTTTCTAAATTTCATTTTTCTTTTTATTTTATAATTTTACAAATTTTACTTTTAATTTTCAAGTTTCAATTTTCAAATTCCAATATATTATATATATCCTACATCTATTTTTTTTAATTTTTAACATATATTTATTTTTAAAAAAATATAAAAATGTCAAATTTCTTTCGTCATTCATGCTCTGTTTCTTGACCATTTGATTCCACTCATATTCCTAATTTGGGTGATGAATCATTTAATGAAATCGAACTCAATATTCATCCAAAGGAGGAGGAGCTTCCTTTGGCACCATCATTAGGTCATGGTTGTGGAGGAGGCCATGCTCAAACACAATCATCAACTGCCACCACTGCTGCTACATCATCAAGATCGAAGTTTAATCCAAAAAAAAACAAGCCGAGTATGAGAGTATTTCGACATTGTAGCAAAAGAAGGTGAGACGAATAATTATTATGTTATTTGTAAATTGTGCAAAGGCGTTTACTCTTATAACTCCGGTGGAGGTGGTGGCAGTACAGGTACGTATAAAAGACATTTAATTTCTGCACATAAAATTAATCTGATGCCGAAGAAAATGAAATTTTAGGAGGTAAATAGTCTCAAATTAATACACATGATGGTGGAAAAAATTTTAATTTTGATAATGTTCAAGCTAGACTGGTTTAGTTAGATTTGTAGTTAGGACTGAACAACCATTCACAATTTGTGAAAAAACAGGATATTTAGAATTTGTTTGTAAATATTTATAACTCGCATATAAATCAGTTTCTAGACATACATTAAAAAAAGATTGCATGGATATGTTTAAAGAATATAGACAAGTTTTAATTGATAAACTTAGTAATATTTCATCTAAGGTTAGTTTAACTAGTGATATATGGACTAGTACTAATGGTATAAGTTATCTTGTTATAACTTGTCATTGGATAGATGAAGACTGGTCCATGCAAAAACGAATTTTATCTTTAGATGTAATAGAAGAAGCACATAATTCATATACTATTCATAAATATATTACTAAAGTTTTAAATTATATGGACTAGAAAATAATAGAGTTTTTGCTATTACTTTTGATAATGCTTCGAGTAATACTCAGCTATTCCTCATTTAATTAAAAGTTTAAACCTTGTTATGCAAGGCATATCTTTTCATGCAAGATGTGCATGTCATATTATAAATTTATGTGTTAAAAGTGGTTTTAGTTCTAGTGGTACTGGTACTGGCATAGGTCCAATTGATAAAATTAAAATTTTAGCAAAATGGATTCGCACACCCAGTAATAAACGTGAATGGAAGCAAATTTGTATAGCAAATAATATACCTGTTAAAGCGTTTCCACTTCCCGTGGAAACAAGATGGAATTCACTTCATCGCTTTCTTTCTTTATTACCTTATAAAGAACTTGTTACTCCTTTTTATAACAATTATACAAGTAGCACGCATCTAGTACTTTTCGAAGAAGATTGGACTTTTATTGAATATTGTGTTGATTTATTATCTACTTTTAAAGATGCAACCGAAAGATTTTCAACTCAATTTTATCCAACTATACCGTATTTTGTTCCTATTATCTACACAATGTTTGACAAATTTGTAAAATTTAAGAATCATGAAACTTTAGGTTCTTTTGTATATGATATGGAGGAAAAATTTTAAAAATATTGGGAAATAATTCCTCCTATTTATTGTTTTGCAACTTTACTAGATCCTAGTCAAGGTGAAGTAAATATAGAGATTTTTTTTATTGTTATAAAGAATTTCTTGGTCTTGATTCTATTAAGGATCAAAAGTCCTCAATTAACAATCTTCTTCGAGAATTGTTTAATGTTTATGAAACAGAAATGGAGCAGTTCAACTTTAATCGAGGAGAAGAAGATTCATACGAAGAAACCGAGAGTAGCAAAAAAAGAAAAGGAATTTTAAATGCAATTAAGGAAGCAGCAAAGAAGAGAATGAAGCTAAAAGGAAAAGCTAGCGGATCAGGATCAACAACTTGACAAAGTTCTAGCTTCAATGAGCTAGGATTTTTCTTAAGTCAAGATTTTTCTGTAAATGAAAACTTTGATCTTCTCCAATGGTGGAAAGAAAACCAAAAACAATTTCCAATTTTAGCTTCCATGGCCGAGATGTTTTTGCGATGCAAGTTTTTTTCTGTTGCTTCAGAATCCGCATTCTCGACGTGTGGAAGAATTATTGGAGGCCATCGAACCACTCTTAATCCGGATTCATTGTGCATGTTAACATGCCTTAAAGATTGGTTTGATGTGGAATCGCGCAATGTCGAACTTGGAATGGCCAATGAATTCGCTGATAATAATTCAGAAGAGTAGGAAAAAATTTCCAAGACAATCCGTATAAATTATGAAGAGCAGAGAATAATTTTTTTTTTTGTAAATTGTATGTAAAATTGTAAATAAGTTTAGTCATAATAAATATTTTTATGGACTACGGTCCAGTGGTTTTTACCCTTCTAACTTTTGAAGGGGTTTTCCACGTAAAAAATCTTTGGTCTCCTACTCTCTCCTTTTTCTCCTTTATTATTATTATTATTATTATTATTATTATTATTATTATTATTATTATATTATTATTATTATTATTACATACCAAATTAATTAATGTTATACTTATCTATGTTTAAAATAAATAAATATTTAAAATACAAAATGAACGAATATTTTAAAAACATATTAAATAAATGAATAAATAAATAAATGAATAAATATTAAGTAAATGATATTTCAAATATAATAAATTATTTTAAATGCAAAATGAATATAATAAATGAATATAAATAATGATATGCAAAATGATATTTCAAAATGAATATAATAATAAATTAATAATATTCATAATATCATTATTTGTATTTTGAATCAAATATCATTTTATCATAATAACTTTATTATAATATTCTATTTATAATATAACTTTATTTTATTATAACAATCATTTTATTGGATAATTTTATAGTAATTTATTTTTACATTATTGTTACGTTAATTAAATAAATTATAATATAACTTTATAATAAATTATTGTTAAATTAAACTATTAACATTATTTATTATAAAAATAAATTTATTAGATTAAATTATTAAAATATACTAATATATATTAAAATGAATTAATATAAATTTTAAACAATTAAAATTTTAAATGTATCAAAAAAATAAAATTGGACCGAACCTGTTTAAACAGGTTTGGTTCAATTTTTGGGCGAACCGATCCAACTAACCGGGCCGATTCGCCCTTTAATAACATAAGAACCGCCCGGTCCAGACCGGTTCTCTATCGGTTCAGACCGGTTTTCATTTGGCATGGGCCGAAACCGGTGAAAATCGGTCCGGTCTAGTCCGTAACCACCTCTAAGTTCGATTGTAAGATGATTAACCGAAAAGGAACAAATCATATGGTACCGACTGAAAAAAAATTGTATGAAATGATTATTCTATATCAATAGATTTTTTTATTCAAATTATTTCATGCAATAATAATATTTAAAAAATATATAAATATGATAATTAAAATATAAATATTTATTTTAAAAAATTCATTAATAATTCAAATAAAAAATAATTAATTTTTTTAAATATTATGATCACGTGATACAATTAAAATAAAAATATATATTAATATAAAATAATTGTTTCATATAATATTTTCACATGTGGACAAATTAGAAAATATAAGTAGTTGATTCTACAAAGATCCAAAAACTGGCCACGTATCATACCAGGGCCAAATGAATCGGTCCCCATCCCTTCTTTGGACATCTCTTTCGTTACAATGACATCTGGGTCCATCTTCCGACGCACACAAGCCCACAACTTTAGTTTGATCTCTCTCTACTAAGCCCATTTACACAACAGCCCCTCATTAACCGTTAAGGTTACCTATTTTGTGTATAAAAAAATATTATAAAAGAAAGTCCACATCACGTACGTATCATTTTATTTAGAGTATAAATAATAAAATATGTATCTTTAACCTAATAATTAAAAATAAATTATGACATATTATAAATTTTGAATTCGAATCTAAATATCTCATCTTCAATTATTTAATATTTTATCTTGTAACTCTTAATAATAAAATAATAATAATAATAATAATAACTAGGAAATACACACAAATCTGACGGCAAAAGTAGAGAATATGTGATTGCCACCTAAGTGCACAAGGAAACAGTGTGGGGAGCGGACAAGGAAGGCAGCTCACAAGTCATCCGCCGCTGTCGCTAACAAGACTACAAAACAACAAAAGTTTACAACCCCATGAACTAAGCAACCGGCTATCCAAGACTCTTTTAGATTCTTCCAATGCCTAAAATTAGTTCTCCAGCCGCCAACGCACCCTCCCCTCATTTCGGTCGCTTTCGGCCATCATTGAAATTGGATAACCAAACTGCCAATTAAAAGAGCGCATGCCCTTTTCCACTTCTTGCTCATTGCGCTCCATTCCACCTACAACGGTATAACGTCTCTTAATCTGAATCTGATGGAATGTGGTGCTGTTCAGTATCTTTGTAGAAGGCAACAAGCAAGTATGAACGCAGTCATAGAGCCATGCCCTTTTATAAGGGCCCTACTTCAAACACTGGACCACATATCGGAAATGGCCGACCACTTTGTTACAAAAAAAAATCTATGTGATCCGGCGGTACTGATTCTTTGATCCCCGCCTTTGTAACTTAGCACAAGTGCATTTAAGGGATCAAAGATGAGAAAGAGAAAGCAGAGCCTTGTTAAGATTATCAGGAAGAATGTGAAAATACCAAAGAACCGAACAAGTAGGCCGACAGCAGCGCTAATTTATGTTCTTCCCTGCCAGTTGCTTGTGAATTACAACAAAACATTTAAAAAGTACAATCTGGTCATTTTAAATTTTTGTATTTTGCCACCTCGATGCCGCTATTACCACGTGTACTGTTTCCTCCACGGAAAGGACAATCTCAGTTTCTGTTTGGACCTAGAAAGCAACTGAAACTCTAAAACTACAGAGCTAAAACTAACGCACAACACCATTTAACACTCAGAAAAAAGAGTTTATGCAAATGTAACAATTTTTTTTTACAGCACATGTAACAAATTGAATATCTCTTTTTTATTTTCAGAAGCAGGAGAAATGGAATACAAATGGACTGAGAAACTAGTTAAATAAAATAAAAAAGTGAAGAAAAATTGAGCATGCCATTGCCATCATCATATTCATAGTCAAAAAGAAGAAGCAAAATAATGGCGAGAAAATAGAAAATGAAAAATAATTAAAATGAAAAACAAAAATGACAATAAACAACAGTCCTGGTGGGAAATTTACCGGCGACTATCCCAGCTGTGATTTCAATGTTAGTGCCCCTTCAAGTCATATGGCGCCCATAGTGCGTCTAGTGGACACGGCCGTTTCGAATCCAGCCTAAGCCATGGCTTACCGCTACCAGACCAATGCAAGAGGCTAACTGGACCCGGATGCAAATCTCGACAACTGCCCCTTGCGTTGTCCCCACCCAACCCATGCTGGTTCCATCTATGCTCGATGGGCGCCACGCGTCCCGCAAAAACCAACAAGTACGGCGGCAACGAACCAAGATCGTAGATGCGGTCGCTTTTCTGGATCTCCATCCACCTTTCGATCCGCTTCGTGTACCCGACCCGCCTCCATTTCGCCAGATCTATCACCATCACACCCGAGTTAAAATAGCATGGCTTCCTCCCTTTGAAAGTCCCCGAAAACCGTTCGTCCGACCAGAAACCGGCAGTAAAATATTTAGTGAAGTTGGCGTGGCAATATTCCGGTGCCCCGATTGTTCGTGAACCCAGGTTGGTACTCCACAGCTTAGAGATGTCATCGACAACGACTAGATCAGAGTCCAAATAAATCACTCTCCGTACGCACGGCTCTAGCAGATCCGCTAAGTAATTTCTGGCATAATTAAGCGGCTGTTCAAGCGCTTGCCTAACAGAAGATGAAATCAAGTTCCGTACAACCTCGGGATCGAAATAATAAACCTTGAACTTCAATCTAGGGAACGTAGACCGAACTAGGGTTTCCAGATTGGTCTCCCAGACGAGGAAATGGAAGAAAATGTTCTCTGGACATAATGAATGTTGGAGAATGGAGTGGACGGCGGCGATTGAGCCCCTGAGGTACTCAATATCGAGAGTGATAGCCACGTGGACTAAAGAAGGATCGCAAACGCTAGTAATTTTCTGGTCGGTGAAGCCACATTCGTCGGCATTGCGAAATGCGGTGGCTTTTCGAAAAGAGAATCGGTCCTCCAGTGAGGATGGTGATGTGGACAGCTGATATGATGGTAACCAGAGGTAGCTGTCGAGGTGAGAGGATCTAATGGCTTCAGCTGGAGGAAACGACTGGAGTGAAGGGGAGAGTACAATCATCACCATTGCAGCTGAAAAGAACCCTGAGAATCGCATTATCCAAAGCATCTTAATGCCGAAAATCCCTCTCTTCTTTTTTTTAAATTTGAAATCGAACCGATCTGCTAAGATTATAGAGAGGGAGGACCGGAGGAACGATAGGGTTCCTTTTAGTTCTGCCAGAGTTCAAAAGGGCAAAATGAATAAATATTGAGTAGGAAGCGAAGTTCAGAATCAAATTTTTTTCTCTTTTGCTCTGTTACAAAGCGAAATTCGCCGTGGGAACGAAGCGACCTTGGAAAGAAATAATAGGAAGGAATCGGTGGAAAATGAACCAGGGCGTAAAAGAAGAAAGCCCAGCGCAACCGTTCGCCGTCGGCGTAACGGCGTCAGTCCCTTCACTTCTCCTCCTCTCCCCCTCTACGTCCCCTCCTCTTTCTCTACGAGAGAAGTTGATCGGTAGCAGAACAGAGATAAGAGGGAGAGACTAGAGAGAGAGAGATGAAGAGGTTTTTTCTTCTTCGTTTCTTGTCTTTTCTATTAGCTTCGCGTTTTCCACCATTGAAATCCACGGCTAAACATAATTACATATCTTTGCGAAATGGGTATATGAATAACAGAGTGATTAAATTTGGAAATAAAAAATTTCTATTTTAAATTAAAAAGATAAAATATTTGTATTGAGTAATATGTGAACCGACAGTGCTTGGAAGAAGGAAAGCACCAGCTGTGCTTGTCTTCTACTAGAATGACGATTGTGTCCCGAAGCCTACACGTACATTTTGTACACTTGGAATTTTGTACACGTCACCCACTCTCTTTTCTTCTTTTTGGTTCATTTCACCCACTCTCTTATTTGTCAATGTTTAATCTATAATTCTATATTCTGCCATTATTAGGTTTTAGCATAAAAAAGAAAAACCCAACCCTTAATGTGGGCCGGTACGATCTGATCCCACCCGATGTCTTTACCTTATAACCCGATTGGTTCACGTCCTAGGTCTCTGTTCTCCAATAATCCCAATGTGTGTGCTTGTTTTTTTTTTTTCGCTTTCTTGAAAATGTAGGGCAATGGGATCACCTCAAGAACATTTATAATAAGATCAAAGTAAATTTTTTATCTTATTTTATCACCCCAAATTGCATTATATTAACTCAGGAGAGTTTTTTTTTTTTCTATTTGGTTTAACCCTGATTATTTCTATATTTAAAAGTATGTATAAGAAAAAAAACTTAAAAAATTGATTCGATTAGAAAGATTGGATGAGTTCAATTTGGATTATAAAAAATGCAAGTTTGGATTCGAATAAATGATATCATCAAACCATATATATTCGAATTGATTCGGATATGAATCAATTTAGAACCAAATTATACGAAAATGCTTTATTGTTTAATATTTCATAGTTTCTACTATTTGAATTAAAAACTTAATTTCTCTTAGAATACTTTCAAAATAATAAGAAAAGATTAATTAAATATGATGTTTAATTAATGGAATAAGAAACTAAATTTTAAGAAAGCTATACAATGGCTTTGGAAAGCTTTTGGACCAAAGAAATTAATTTAAAGTTGATTAGTGAAGCTTAAGTACAAGGGCAGTCGATTGCCTTACAGGGGTCGCGACTACTCTACAAAAAAAAGAGCTTTTGTTTTTAAAATACATAGGGTAGTCGGATACCCTATGAGTGATAGTTGACTGTCCTAACTAGAAAATATGTTCTATATAGCAATTATACTAATATAGTCAACTACTATTGTTAGGCATCCGACTACCCTTGTCATACATCCAACTTCCCTAGTACAAAATACAAACACAATTCAAAGAATAGTTTCTTCTTCTAAGAGTTACATACTCTTTGAAGTGATATTCTTTCACTAGAATGGTTAAAAAACATAACCATTAGTTTTCAAAAGTTGTGATTTTATTAAAAATATATGTTTATTGGATCAAAAAACACAATTGCAAGATAACAATATTTGGTTGTGAGGACACAACTCCTATGTTGGATCTCTATAAATAAAGATGTCAATGTTCATTCTGTAACACTTGAAAACACTTAAATTATCTGAAAAGTTCAAACATTCTTTTTTTCGCTCTCACTTTAATATAGACATAAGCTCTTAGACATTATTACAAAAAATAGTGGCAAAAATAATATACTTTTTACTTATCAAAGATGATTTCACAAGTGTAAGTTGATTTCCAATGGTGGTTTTATACTTTTATTATATGCTAAAGCTATTCAACATAATGCCTAATGCCTACCGTAAATGATGAATGTGAAATAAACCTTAAAGAAACTGACATTAGTAGCATATTTTGAAGTCATTTTTTACTTTAATTATATATAAAAGTCCATCAAGACGAAGAAAGAAGAAGTTTGAAGAATCAAGAATGAATCCAAAGCATTCAACAACTATTTCGATTAACGATCTTAAGGCTTGTTTTCAATTTTGAATATTGATTCCTTGAAAGAGATATCTATCAATTTCAAGTTGGTGAAGCAACTTTGAGATGCCCAAATGATTCTCAAACAGAGATGTATATGCAAGGAAAAGACAAATGTGGTCTTTTATTATCTTAGACTACGTTGTTTTATAAAAACGTGATTAGAGGCATAATATCTAAAATTTGAAAAAGGTTAAAATTTTAAAAATTGTAGTTAAATATATTAGACTACGTTTGGTTTCATTAACCATGGTAAATTTTTTATGTAACCTTAATCTATTGCTTTGTTCTAGTAGTGTAAGTATCACATTTGCTCTATTTTTAAAATGATGAGGGATTGTTGGAATATTTTCAAAATAATGAAAAACTAATATTAAACATGAACTTTAATCAATAGACTAAGAAACTAAAAGTTAAGAAAGCTATACGATAGTTTTGAAAAGTTTTTAGGTATCAAGTTAATCGATTGCCTTACAAGGAAGCTGACTACTATATGAGAGAAAAGAAAATCTACTTGTTAAATATACTATGGTAGTCGAATGCCCTATGAGTAACAATTGATTGCCTTGACTAGAAATTGGTTTTTCTATAGAAATTACACTGATGTAGTCAACTGCCATTATTAGGCATTCGACTGCCCTGGCTAATACAAAATACGAACACAATTTTTTAACTAATAGTGTCTTCTTCTAAGAGTTACATACTCTTTGAAATGTTATGTATTCTTTCACTTCTGAATGGTTAAAAAACATAACCAATGGTTTTCAGAAGTTATGATTTTATTAAAAAGACACAATCGAAAGATCACAGCATTTGGATTGGGTTGGATCTCCATAAATAAAGATATGAAGGTTGATTTTGTAACACTTGAATTATCTGCAAAGCTCAAACATTCTCTCTTCCTTCTCATTTTAAAAGTAGAAACAAGTCTTTAGACATTATTTACTACAAAAAATAGTGGCTAAGATAATATACTTTTGTATTTATCAATGATGTTTAGTGGTTTGATTTCACAAGAGCAAGTTGAATGTAAATGGTGAATTTATTGTGCCTTAAGATTATCGAGACAACCCTATTGTATGCCATAAATGGTAGGAGTGAAATAGATCTTAAGGAACGTGACATTAGTAGCATGCTTTGAAATCATTTTTTACATTAATTCTATGTTGAAGTCCATCAAGATGAAAAAAGAAGTTTTAAGACTCAAGAATAAATTGGAAGCATCATCAACAACTATTTCATTTAAAAAAATTTTGTGTTTCAGTTGAGAGTTCAAGTTAAAGTTAAAGCAAAACTCAAAATTATCTAAACAAAAAATCTGCGAAATCTAAACCAAATTGAATTTATATTAAACTATTGGGTAAATTCTATCTAAATATTTGATGTTGTACCTAATTCAACTTTAATCCATTAGTATAAAAAATGGACATCTGTTCCAAACTTTTTTATTTCGCAAGATAAGTCTTTCTGTTAGTCAAATGTTAGGTAAATTGTTAAAATTTTAAGTTTGAGACAATTTAAAGGCCTAAATCATTTGGAATACTTTAAATATTCAAAATAAAAAAAATGAAAAAGAAAATGTTGAAGAGCTATTGGACTTTGAAAAGTTTATTTTCTTTTTTACTTCTAATTTATTTTTTGTTTATTTATTTAAAATTATTTTTTATTTTTTCTTTATTTATTTTTACCTCTAATTTATTTTTTATTTATTTACTTCTAATAAAGTTGGAAGTAACTTAGATTAAAATAACATAGCATAAAATGATTTATATTTAAAATCAAAATAATTTAAAATTTAAAAATTTTGAGACATTGATTGAAATTATTAAAATTTAAATTAAGTATAATTTTATTTTTAATAATTAATAAGATTAAATCTAATACATTTGAGAAAAAAATCATGGATTGAATAATGCTTGTGAAAAATAGTGAAAAAAATTGTGAAAAAGCGTAAAGAATTGTGAAAGATAAAGGAAAAATAAAAGAACAAAGAATTATTTATATTGAAAGTTAAAGGTTGGGTAATTTTGTAATTTTTCATATTCCATTAATTTTTGTTATCGGTGTTAAGTTATTTGGGTGGAATGTTCATTTTAAATATTAATTGACTAAAGTTAAATTAGATTCAAACATCAAGAACTTAAATGGAATTTATCTTAAATTATTTGTTAGGATTTTTCAAAAAGAAATGTATTCCACAAACGAATGAAATAAACGCAAAATAGATTCCCAATTAGAATTTGAGTCAATATCTAACAAGCTCCACTTAACACAAATTCTTCCAAAACATTGACCTTCAAGAAATCTCAGCTACACATAATTGAATCAGTCCTAATTGTTCATGATTCACACAACAAGGCCAATAGCCATGTATAGCCAAATCAACTCCACCTAGTTGACTTCAGAGAGAAACCTCAATTTATGTCACAACCCATGACCCTATTTTTCACCTTATTCTATACATCTTATTTGGTTGGGCTGTCTGCGATACTTTACTTTTCTTTTACATATAAACAATTTCATATTAAATTATAATATAAATTACATCCCCTATTTTAATTCATAAGAATGTAGTACTGTCGAAAAGTCTAAATACAGAAAATAAATGATCATACCTTATTAAATAAATCAAGCTGTTGCATCGTCCCCAAATGCGCAGCCGAAATCCTTTAGGTGTCAGACTCTCAGTCTTCGAAAACCTAAAATGTTAAAATTAAGGGGTGAGCAAACCACGACTCAGTAAGGGAATTATATGCCTCACTTGATATTCAGCTTCCTATATGCTAAATTTTTTTTTTCATTTTTCCTATGGGGCTCTAGGCACACATGTAAGAAGGATACTACAGTCGGCTAGGGATCCAGATGGAGTAAGGAAGGTATTTTGAAATACTTGTCTTGTCCCGGAACCTAGAAGCAACTGTAGAGAGTAATTTTCTTTTCGTTTGGAATTTAAATCCTTTTTCTTTTTTATTCCATATCGTTTTCATATTCTTTTCAAAATAATGCTTTTATGAAATAAAACATTTAAATAAAATAACTAATATTCATATATTCTTTGAAAAGAATATTAGTTAAATCATCATCATTTTCATTCAAAACTCATTTCATATTTTACTGTACAACCATAATTAGTACAGTACTTTAAATAGCAAAATCAACTATTAAATCCTTTTCGTATAACATATATATCATTTAAATCTAATATTCAATTTAAAAATGAAAATAAGAATATTAGATTTATTTTCCTCCTCTTTCCTTTTTGGAAAACATATCACATATTCATGTCACATATAGTCTAATATTCAATTTAAAATCATAGTTAGAATATTAGACTTATAAACTCTTTTTTCTTTTGAAAACATATTACATGTTCATATCACATGTCATGAAAATCATCTCGTAGTACTAAAATCAGTATCGAAATAAGCATTATGTAAAATGTTGTAAATCACTTTCATTTAACTTATCTCATATCATGTAAAACGTTTACATTTAACATACAACATATCATATAAAACATTTTTCATATATGGAGACTTAGGCACGCACGCCCAGCCCGTCCACTGAGTCGTTACTCATATCATACTATAGACCCCGAAGGGTATAAATAATCATGTCATATCTATGGCCATAGTCTATAATTATCCTCGGCGGATCACTGATCAGGTGTCGGCCGGGACTACATATCACATATCACATATCACATATCACAGATCACATATCACATATCACATATCACATATCAACATGATAAGGTTGCCCACTAGTCTCAAAACAGTATTTTTCATCACCAATAAACCTTTATGGAATTTATAAAAATATATAATTTCATAATTTAAAACCATAAAGGTTATAAAACCATTTAGTGAATATTTAAGAAATATTTATAAAAATATTCACTTTATTTCTTTTCATTTTTCATCTCGCATTATGTGTAATTTACATATTAAGAGAATTTTCGGTGATTTTATTATCACCATTCTCGAAAACATGAATATTTTAAAATCACTTTCATTTTATTCATGTTTGTATGAAAATATTCATTTTCTCGATTTTCGTGATTGAAAATCATTTCTCGTAAAATAAAATCATTTATTATATTTTATGAAATTTTCTAGAAATTTTTAGTAATTTTCAATAATTTTTCGGCAGTATAATGGTTGTCGATTGGCTAGCCTCCTGCACAAAAAATACAATTTATAATTCCAGCCAGTACGTCATCACAATTTTCCAACCAAAGAATATTTAGAATATTTTCATAAAATATTTCATAATTAAAAACATGCAGATTGAATATCCTTACAATGTTGCACATGCATCCCTTACCTTTTCGAGGTTGGTGACTTCCGCATTATCGGTCGCGCCCGTACTCCATCTCTTCCAATTCCATCATCTCGTTCGCCGAGAATAATTTCTAGAATTAAAATTCTAAACTTTAGAATTTTTTTCCATAATTTATTAAAATTCATTCGAAAATATTTTTCAGAATTTCTTACCGAATTTTTCGTAATTTTCAAAATTTCTGAATTTTCGAAAATTCTTGCTTTTTCTCCCTTTTTTCTTTTTTTTCTTCTCTTTTCTTTTTCTTTTTCCTTTTCTTTTTTTTTCTTTTTCTTTTCTTCTCCTTTTTCCGATTCGGACCGGTTCAGACCAGTTCAACCCGGTTTGCTCCTCATCGCCGGTTCAGCCTCATCCCGCCGACATCACCGCCAGTTTGTGCCTCCCACAGCTTGTCGGAGTTGCGGGGACACCGGATCTGGTCTCCGTTTCACCCCATCACTAGCGACGCCAATGGATCTGGAAGCGACGCCGGCGGCTCTTCTCTTCCTCTTTTCTCTTTCTCCTTCGCCGTCGGTGGTCTTTTTTCCTTCCCCTGGCCTCCGCTGGTGTCGTGGGGGGAGTGGCGGTGCCCAGATCGGCCGTATCTCTTTTCCTTTTCTCCTCTCGATTCCGCCTCGCAATTTCTTTCGCTTTCGTTTTTCGTTTCCGTCGTCAGCGTCCGCGTCGACTTCCTCTCCTCGGCTCACCGGTGACCTCGCTTCCTTCTCCTCTCCCCTCGCTCGGCTGGCGTCGGCCAGAATTCTCTTTACCATTTGTCCTCTGTTTTAACAAAGGAGAAAAGAATAAGGGAATCGGGTTGTATCCCAATTCCCATTTCCTATATTTGTTTTTTTTAATTATAATTATAATTATATAAATAATTATAATTATATACTATTACATCATTTAAATTTATATATATATATATATAAATACATATTTTGTACTAAGATATATATATTTTATACTTTATACTTTTTAATATGAATTAATATTCATATTTTCATATATATATATATATACATACATATATATATATATATATATCAACATATAATATATATCAATATATATTATATACATATATTTTATATATGTATTTATGAATAATTTATATTTATATAATTTAATTATATAAATATATAAATATATTCATTTTTATTTCTTATTTAATTTGGATCTTATTATATCCAAATTAAATCCCTTCATACAATTTCTCGATTCCGACACTTCATCATTCATCTATTTTCGAATATCCCTGTTTCATAATAAATTCATTTATTTTCTTTAATTTATTTATTTGTTTTAATATTAAATTTACAATTATTAATTATTAATTTTAGAAAATTACGTTATCACAATATAACTGCTCTCCATGGGAATTATCTTTCACTATTGTCTTCATGTAAAGATTGTAAAGCCATTTCTTTAATTAATTTATTTGTTTTAATATTAAATTTACAATTATTAAATATTAATTTTAGAAAATTAGCGTTATCACAATAAAACCCCTCTCCATGGGAATTATCTTTCACTATTGTCTTCATGTAAAGATTATAAAGCCAACACCATCGAGATTCTTATTCTCTACCAATCTTCCACAAACAAGATAACCAAACTTTTCTTCATGTTAAGAGCCTTGCCATGTGTGATTTCCTCATCAAACTAATATTATGCTCCACATAGTTTTAGAACATGTCACACCTTCCAAAAATTGTGTATGTACTATTCACCTTACGCAAGAGTATAATACCATAAAAAAAGTGTCATTACCTTTTAGAGAAGTGAGGCAACCTCTAAGATATTCAATATGTTTCATTCATGTTATCCAAGACATACATCTATTGATTTCAAATCTTTTACAACACTAATTTTCACTTAAATCATATATTTGTTAGAGCGCCATTGGATCACACTAAGAATTACTCCACTTATAATTGAGACCTTATTGTAGCAAATCTTCTCTTGCATATCTCCGACCTTATGAACACAATCTGTAATAGCAAATTCCCTGAATCAAATCATCATCTTTATATCATCTTCATAATAATTCTCGAACCATAGCTCTAATACCACTAGTTGGAATTTTTAACATACAAACAAATTTCACAAATGAGCGAGATCAACATGGAATGAAATCACACACAAGAAATAAAATTTAACGTGGTTTGGTCCAAATGCCTACATCCATGGACAAGAGAGAGGAAAAATCCATTATAAACTATAGATATTACAAAGAGTAAAAAAGACCTCAAAACAAACACTAAGCCTAACCCTAAGCCCGAAATAAGCCCAGTTTCTTCTCTATAGTGTCAACCTAGTATTTTCTCCAACTCTTCTTCACATCCATACAAACTCATCTACCAAATAGTGGCATAGCCACATGTAAAAAGTGGGGTTAATTGACCCCACTAAAATTTGAAAAATTTTCATAATATATGTTTTTTTGGTACAATTTTCATAATATATATATATATATAAATGTAAGATAAATCATAAATTAACTTCATTGTGTGAAAGCCATATGTCTTGGTACTGTTGTACATGTAGGTGTGACCTAATATAATCAGTTGGGCTCTACAGGCTCTGCAGTGCCCAGATGGACGTGAGATCAGATATATATTATTCAGAGAGTCCAATAAGCCTATGATAAGAATCCAAAACTTAAAATCCTCTATTTAGATTACTTTTGAGAAATGTGCCAACAATTTAGAAAATAACAATTAAGGATATAGCTCGAAAGAACTTTTGTGAATTGTAGTCAAACAAAATGGAATCTTAACCTATAGACTGAAGCATGATATTCTACATGAAAATTAGTTCTAGGCTATGTCAATAGATAGATCGAAAATGTGGTAAAATTAGAATTCTACGCGATTGGCCCGGTAGGGTTATTTTCATAATTTCACCCTTACGGTTAGTCAAACCTTAATGAAACCACCATCATCCATCACAATATGTTTAATAATATTATTTAATGATAAAATATGAATTTTTGGAGTTAAATTAACTAGTAAGAAAAATTATAGAAGTTTAAGGGCATAAATGTCCAAAATCTTTAAACTAAGGGCAAAATGGTCATTTTACTATTTGGGAAGCTTCTAAATATTTCTTCACGCTTCCTTGGCCAACCATATCATCATCTTCAACATCTCTTTCGACAAACTCCATAGCCAAAGCTTAGAAAACTTAAAAATTTAACAAAAACACCATTAAATCTACCTTAAATCATAAAACTTTCTTCTACAAAATTATTCTACACATCATCATCTACAAATCCATACCCATAGCTCATCCAAAAGTTGAAAAAATCAATAGGAAAGTGGGCAAAAGGAATTCGGCCAAGGTAAGACAAAATTATGCTTTTAATTTCATTAAGTTTTAATGTTAGAAAATGATTAATCTAAGCTTCCTAAGCATGATTTTAGCATTTGTTTGGATTGAATCTCAATGATTCCACTCCCTAGGGTTTCGACCATTAGAAGAACTCTATGAAACCATGTTGTTTGATGAATAAAAATGAAGCTAGAATGATGAAGGAACATGAATAAGCATGGTATAAGGGAAAAATTGTTGAAAATCCAAGAATTCATCACCATGTCATTTTCGGCCATAACAAGGGGAATAGGTTTTTGTGCTTCATTTGATGAGTTTAGGGTGCCATGAGATTGTAGAAATTATAAGGAGACTGTTGGTGAAGTCAGAATTAAAATCGGAGCTATGTAAAAGAAGTTGTGTTTTATTACCAGTGTAATTTAGATCGAGATCGGAACCCGCCCCAGAACCTGCACTCCCTCCGCAACCTGAGAGCCCTAATATGAGAATTACACAGGCAAAATAGATTTTAGCAAATTTTATAGCTATGTATAATGCTGATCGAGTTGCTGACAGAGCAGTAGCAGCTCCAGTAGCACCACCCCTACCTCAGCTTGCACTTGCAAAGCTAGCTCCCGAGCCATGTCCAGAACCCCAGTAGCTCGCAGCCACCAATACAGTCACAGCCAGCGATTATTGAGTCTTATTGTGATGTTACGCTGCTACGGCGGTTTAAGAAGCTAGATCTTCCAAAATTTAAGGGGGATAAGAATCCATTGATGACCGAGCAGTGGGTTAATGCTACAAAGAAGCTATTTAAGTACATGCAGTGCTCGGAGATAGAAAAGGTGGGCTTAGCAGTGTTCTAGTTGACAGATGATGTGGAGCACTAGTGGAAATCTACTTAGACGGTTCTTTTAGCTTAGCATGTTGTAGTGACTTAGACAATATTCTTTAAGGCTTTCTACCGACAGTATATTCCCCGCACAGCTTAGAAGAAGTTGCAGCAGAAGTTTTTAGAGCTAACTCAGGGGAGTATGATGGTTGATCAATACGAGCCTAGATCACTACTCTCAGTCGATTTGATCCTCAAACTAAGACTAGCGAGGAGTACAGGATTGGTAGATTTATAGTTGGATTGAGACCCTCTATCAGGACTCGATTAGTTCCTCTCGATATCAGGACTTATGATGAGGCTGTTAGACGGGCACAATTATATGAGAGGGATTACGATCAGTTTCATGTAGATTCGGATTCTAAGGCTAAAGGTAAGGGAAAGGAGAAAGTGAAGAGGGGTTCAGAGGATAGATCCGGCAGATGGCAGCCTAAGAAGGCTAGGACATCATGTGCTCAGATTTTCAAAGGGAGATTAGTTCGATCTGTTGCTACTACCCCTACTACTAGCCCTATCACCACTTAGAGGGGTACCGGGACTAGGTGTACAATCTGTGGGAGGTCGCACGGTACTTGACCATGTTATATGCTCACTAAGACTTACTTTTGATGTGGACGGATGGGGCATTTAGTGAAAGATTGTCCAATGCTGAAGGAGGCAGCTGTATCTATAGCTCTAGCCACTGTACCACCTCCAGCAGCCCTAGCACAGACCGAGTTGGAGAAGGCGACACCTTTACACCCGAGACGTGCTACAGTAGTTGAGAAGGGCAAGAAGGCTGTGACGCAGGGTCGAGTGTTCGCACTAGATCAAGAGGCTACTGATGCTTCTACTAATGTGATTAAGGATAAGATTTATATTTTTGATATTTCGATACTTGCTTTATTTGATCCTGGTTCTACACATTCATTTGTATCACCTATTTGTGCTAGAAAGATACCGGTAAAACTTGAACCATTAGGATATGCCTTACAGATTAATACACCCTTTAAAGAATCACAAGTGACTAATGTTGTGTATAGAAATTGAAAAGTGATGATAGGAGAGAAGGAAACAACAGCTAACCTAATTTTGTTGAACATGTTTGATTTTGATGTAATCCTAGGGATGGATCGGTTAGCTGTGAATTATGTGAGTTTAGACTGTTATACTAAGTTTATCACTTTCTCTCATCTTGAAAGATATATTATAAAATTATTAGATAAATAATAAAAGTGAAATACTGTTACTAAACTTGTTTGAGTGTATTTGTGATCTGATTGAAGGTTACATATCATATGTGGAGGACGCAGAAAAGAAACGTCCAGAGCTGTCAGAGTGTAACGCCCCGTTACCACATTTTTCACCTTATTTTACACAATTTATCTGGTTGGACTGTCTGTGATACTTCACTTTACACTTGATGTTAAACAATTTAATAAAATATTGTTAACATTATACACATCCCCTATCTTAATTACAAATATGTAGTACTGTAGACATGTCTAAATACAGAAAATAAATGATCGTACCTGATATATCTTAGTCGGTCTGTCACATTTTCCATTATGTGCAGTCGTAATCCACAAATATTGGATCTCACCATCATCAAAACCTGAAATGTTAAAATTGGGGAGTGAGCAAACCACGACTCAGTAAGAGAGTTATATGTCACACTTGATATTCAACTATCTATATGATGAAAATATTTTTTTTCATTTTCTTTAAAATCTTCCTAGCTGGCTCTAGGCTCACATGTAGGAAGGATACTACAGTCGGCTAGGGGTCCAGATAGAATAAGGTAGGTATTTTAGAATACCATACTTGTTCCGGAACCTAGAAGCAATTGTAGAGAATACTAAATCGATTGTTTTCAAAACGATATAATTTTCGTTTTTCCATAAAGTAAACCACTTATCTCTTTTCACTTCAATATGCTTTAAAACACATGGCAGTTCAGTAATAAAAATAGTGGTTTACTTCTCTTCTCTTCAGTACAGTAAAAACAGTACAGTACAGTGATTTGTAAATATCCAATCATTGGATAATTACTTCTTCGATTATTTCTATCTTAGAAATAATTCTTATGTTATTCTTTTAGGATAAACATTTATTTCTCTTTTCAAATCAGTAACCGTATCGTACAGTTCAGTAAAACAGTATATTCAGTAAAACAGTAATTCGATACGGTTCAATAAGTAACAGTAAACAGTAACTACCAATTCAGTAAATAGTATAAGGTAGCTTTCAGTTCAGTAAAACAGTAATCAATGGCTAACTTTTTAGTAAACAGTACAGTTTAGTAACATAGTGTTTTGGTACGATCTTTCATCAGCAAACAGTGGTTCGGTACAGTAAATAGTACAGTAAATAGGATTCCGTAAATCCTTTCAGTAAACAGTAAACAGTAAGTGAGACTAGGCATCACCCTACAATCAAATCATGCTATCTCATCCACTAGGGACACAGTAATAGTAATGAGATCTATGGCCATAATCTACAATATGTCCTCGGTGTACGCTTGCTAGGCGACAATCCGGGACGCTGATGACTAGCTGGTCGATCAGCCACATGACAGTAACAGTATATGTGATGCATAAAGCTCGGGGCCTAAGTCTCAAAAAAGTGTAAAAAATCGTACCTTAGCCTTTATGGATTTCAAATACCGTAAATCAAATATCCATAAGGCTCACATGTAAATATAATCACATTTATGAAATTTATAAAATAAATAACATTTTTCAAATTATTTCATAAAGGTATATATCATGCTTTCCATACGATGAAGACAGTTTGAAAAATCATCACTGAAAGTATAGAAGGGCAAAACTGTCTTTTTTCACAGTAAAACACATATGCACGCTTTTTCGTGCATTCAATCGAAAACATAGTTTTATAATTATCAGAATTTCAAACAAATCATTTTTATAATTTATGAAAATAAATTATTTATTTTCTAACTTTAAATTCCCCTCACCATGTTTTCTTTTAAAAACACGTGTAGAGACCTCTAGTCTCAAAATCATAGTTTTTCTTCATTTCTTAACCTTTTATGAAATTTTCATAATTAATTATTTCCATAATTAAAACCATAAAGGTTTTATGTAAAATCAAGTGAATATTTAACAATATTTATAAAAATATTCACTTCAGTCTCTTTTTCATTTTCATCTCGTTTCACGTGAAATATCACCTACCGGGTGAATTTTCTGTGATTTCCTTTTCACCATTCTCGAAAATATGAATATTTAAAATTAAATATCACTATATTCATGTTTTATGAAATTTACTTAATTTCTCGATTTTCATACCCGAAAATCGATTCACGTAAAATCAAATCTTTTATTTTGGTTTTCGGTGATTTTCGATAAATTTCAGTAATTTTTTGATAATTTTCGGCAGTATAATGGCTGCCGATTTGGCTAGCATCCAGCACGAAAAATACAGTTTATATTTCTCAACTGGTATTTCACCACAATTTGAAACCGATAAATCACCACAATTTTCAAAACTAATAATTATAAATTGCATTTATAAATTAAATGCATAATATAAAACATGACCGAATATCCTTAAAGGCGGCACATGTCTCCCTTACCTGTTTCGGGTCGGCGACTGCCTCTTGAAGGTCGCGCCCGTGTTCACCTCGCCCGATTCCATTGGCTCGGTTATCGAGGGAATTTTTCTGGAAATTTAAATTCTAAAATTTAGAATTTTTCCATAATTATTTAAATAAATAAATTACTTAAATAATTTAATACTTTCCGGGATTTCTTACCAATTCCCGTAATTCTCGAGTTTTCAAATTTTCGGGATTTCTCGTAATTTTTGAAATTCTCCTTTTTTCCTCTCTTTTTCTTCTTTTCCTCTTTTTCTCTTTTCTTTCCTTTCTCTTTCTTTCCTTTTTCTTTTTCGTTTCTTTCCTGGCTGGTTCAGGCCCTTCAGATCGGTTGCCTTCCCCTCACAGCTGGTTCTTCTCCGGCGATCGGTTCTCCGGCGGTTTAGTGGCTCAGCAGCTGGTCGGCGTCAAGGCGAACCTACTAGTGGCCTCAGCTCGGCCTGGATCGGCGGCACGACGGCGGATCTACTCGGTTTTTGCCTCGGTTTCTCTCCTCCTTCGTCGGCCTTCCTCCGCCGTCGTTGGCCTCACCGGTGGCTCTTTTCTCCTTCCCTTACCTCCGCCGAGGTTAAGGTGGCTGTGGCGGTGCCAAGATCGGCCGGCACTGCTGTTTTCTTCTTTTCCTTCCTTCCCGGCTTTCGCCGGTTTCTCCTTCGATTTTTCCTCCTTTTTCGTTTCGGGTTGTCGCCGGTCACCTCCCTCTTCTTTCTCCTTCACCGATGTCGTCCTCCCTTTCCTTCTCTCTCTCTCCTTTCTCCGGCACAATGGCCGGTCACCCTTCGGGGGGGAAGAATCGGGTTTCCCGATTCTTCCTTCTGTTTCTTCTTCCTATTTTTGTTTTCCCCTTTTTTTTCTATTTTTATTCATTTAATTTAATTATATATACATATATATATACATATATTTTATATATACATAATACATATAATATTACTATTATATATTATATTACTATATAACAATATATTGTATATGTATATAAAGATATATATATATATATTATGTATTATCAAAATACATATTTAGTGTGTGTATATATATATATATATTTAATTTAAATTGCTTAACATTTATATATTTCTTTATATATAAATGTAGAAAATTTCATATATATTGTTTTTACAATATATATATTTATTTAAACTTTAATGTAACATAGTATTTACATTTCTTATCTTATTATTCTGATTTAATTTTCCTTCACTCGGATTTCCACCATATTCTGATTCTCACAAATTTATTTATTTTCACTGATTTATTTCCTCCAATATTTATTTCCAATAAATGAAAAATTTATGGTTATCACATTTTCCCCACCTTAAGAAATTCGGTCCTCCAAATTTAACTTAAATCAAAAGGTGGTACATTTCGTATACTTATGACTTCTAACCTTTAGGTCATCCTCCAAGTAATACTGCCAGTACACTTTCAACATCAAGAATTCTTTTAGATCACTACATGAAGTCTTTCATCATTTAGTATATATTTATACTCCCATAAATTCATTTATTAATTCGGGAGTTGTTCATTTCCACTCTTTTCACATAAGAGTCCATTCACTATATTTTTCATATCACAGCTGATCTATGCTGTTCATCATCCATTTTTCTCACTTAGTGCCAAGTCGATATGGTTCGATACTGTCATGTACACATGTCAATCAGTTATATGTAATTGTCCCAATAGCTTTCATATCTCATGCATCTGTTCTCTCAATGTATCTTCAAGCGTTTCAATATTATGCTAAGATATTTACATCAGTATGGAGCGATGCTATCAATACACTTGGGATTTCAATATACTGCGACTAAGGCACTAGAGAATAGAGGATTCCGATAATGGAACGTGATTCTATTTAGATCATTAGTCCTTAATCACTTCCATATCATTATATCTCTTTTGGACTCTTTATTATCCCCAATATTCATTTTATCAAGGCTGTATTTCACTTGCAGACTTTACTATTAATCACCATGCAGACTTTACTATTAATCACCAATCATGAGACGATCATGTCCTCTTCATGTAGTATGGTCATTCGATGTTTGAATCCTCAATTATCCATTTAGTCAACACATTATCTATACAATTCCACCATTTCTATCATTTCAAGGTAGTTATGTGTATAATCATTTTTCATTTATATACTGGCAATAAATAATATTTGTCATTTATCTTACTCCTTTGAGTACTATTTATTTCACTTGTCAAATTTGGCTTGATTTTACATCTAGCCGCTGTCATGTGATAACCAATACAAATCACTTTCAGTCGCAATTTTAGGAACTATTTCATGTTCCCTACTCATCATGCAACTTATTTCCTTATTCCACTTTCATTTTCGTTTTCATATTTCCACTTTTATCTTTTCATGTTTTTACTCTCATCCTTTTAGTCGGTTTTCTCAATTGGTATGGTACTATACTGCTAAGATCTTTTAAAATCTTGCATACCATCTTTTCTTTACACTTATCCATTTACCGACTTAAATTTCTTTAATTGGGTCTCATCTATAAAGCAGCTAGTCTCATCACTCTTTTTATAGATTGGCAGTAGTATCTAGCTAGACTCATTACTTTTGTATCTCAATCATTATCTCTCTATCATAGACAGATTCACCGTCACTCTGTCATCTCGAGATCATATATCCCTCATAAGGAGACATTGTCTAGCCAAACATCTTAGTTGCCAATCTTAGCACAATTCCACAGTCTTTAAGAGTTTAAGGGTCATACTAAAATGCTGCTCATTTTTCATTTGTACTTTTGACTCTATTAATGTCTCCTCAATTTATTCTCATATGGATGCCTCATTCTTTAGGCTTATATACTTCACAAGGCAACTCATTAACTTTGTAATCTCAAAAGGAACTCATAAAATTCACTCCGAGTTCGAATCATCATCTTACGGACATTAGTCTCCAATCTTTTATCTAAGGACGCTTTATACTGAGGCTAGTCTTATGAGCTCCTCATATATCTGTGATCAAATCAATAAAGCGTCTATTTCCATGTAGATGAATACTTGTTCTTCACAAGAACTTTATTATAGTAATCATTTACTATATCACTTTCATTCATCTACATATCGAGGTCATCTGTATTTCTCTCGTTTACACTTATACAGACAACTTCATTATTCTGAATTTCACTATCTGTGTTTTCGTCATTCAGACCTTTACACATGAATTCTATTATTCTCACATCTTTTCCAGAGTTATTTTCTTAAGCTTTTCGGATCCTTTCTATATTTTTCAATATAAGCTTATAAGTAGATTTCATATCCACAATCGAGTCAATGTTAGCTCGATTTCTCCAATCTATATAACTCTGGAAGTTCTATCGGAAATCAAATCCGATACTTTCCTTAATTACACATCTCTTATCATCTTGGACATTTCATGCTTGTGTCCTTTCATTTACATTGTGTATTCTCAAGGCAGAGACATTCGATATTCAAATCATTTTGAATTATTCTCCACCTTAATTCACTTATTTCCGTACATCTCACAGCATTACTAATCTCATTCTAGTAAGCTGTGGTACGTACAACAGTTATCAACACATGTTACAGCTAACCAATTTATTATCACCGTAATTTACTTTAAAATCAATTTCATTTAATAAATTCAGGTTTAATTCCCTTGAGTATATTATCCGCAAGGTTTGAACCCTGACACCCTTACGTACCTAGTTCCTTTCACTCGTGTTACCATTAAATTAATTGTAAGAGTCCCGCCCATTCGTATCGGCTGTCGACGAGCATCCCCTGGGCGATCCTTTCGCCCCAGGTTTACCCTTAATAGTGAGTCGGCGATAACATAGTTCGCCTGCATCTCACAACACATGATCCACTACGGGTCGCCCATCACAGTTCTGTCTCAAGGGTCCTGAAAACTCTGGTTAGCTGTCATCTTCTTTTTATCACTTTACTATTCTTATATATATTCACCAATTCACAATACTCCATACAGTACATCAATTTACAAATCATAACTCAAAAGTTCAGGTTCTATATAGAAATCTCTGTTTGATACCTCAAAAACAGTATAAATGTATAGAACCGTAATTAACCGTATTGTTATGGATCTCTTTATCTGTACTATCCACCTTCTCAGTCATTTTTAGTAATTATTTCACTTTCCATAGTATTCAACAATCCCGTCCAATACACTCTTAATTTTCGACCCTTAAAATCAATAATCGGGCCAATCATTTTGCAACATTCCACTACACTCTTATAGGATCGCATCGTGTAAGGCCTCGGCTCGTCCGCCGTCCGCCTTTACACGTGTACTATCCCTTTTGAGAATGCCCAGCCCATTCACTAGGTCACCTCTCAAGGTTTTATCATGAGGCCTAGCCCATTCACTAGGTCACTCACAGTTCGCTTCCGTAATCTAAGTGTCAGTGGAATCAGTAATAGGGATCGATATATCCATATGACATCCTCTATGCCATTTATAACTCCATTACTATCAATGGATTCAAGATTAACATGATTTTATCACTATTCAAAACATCGCCCAACATAGGGGCATTTTCGTCATTTCGACATTTATTTCTTTCTTCTCAGTATACATTGAAATCAATGATCTCATTATCCATGTGCTGATATTATCCTTTCTGATACTTATATCAGCAATTTAGATCTCATTCGATTTCGACAGAGAAGTTCACTAAAATCCATAATTAGATTATTTTACTTGTAATTCAGCTTTATATCATTAATTTCTCTGTCAAATCGATCAAATCCAACTTCTGTTGGTCTATTCTGACTCCCGATAAAATTTTGGAGGCAGAGTTTTTTGGTCATTTTTGGCCAAAAATTTTCTCTCTCTTCAAATTACCCTTAATCGGTGATCTTAAAGTCTATTTAATGATGATATGTCATTCCCCTCCTTCATACCATCATTTTCAGGTCTCAGTTCGATCCAGACCGTAAAGTACTGGTGGGGCCCTCATCGAGTCCTTTCGGTTTCTTACCGAACAAGCGTTCATTTAGATGATAAGAATCACCAATTTTTTGGTAATTTTTGAGCCCATTATTTCTTTAACAATCTCAATTTATACTTTCTCACTCCCTTTAATTTATTTTTCTCAATTTACAATCATTTATTTTCTTTATGTATTCAAACGATACAGTACCACCGGGGATGTTTAACACTTTTCTTTCTAAAAGTATCCACAGACATCATGCCAACTATGCTCTGATACCATTAAATCTGTAACGTCCCGTTCCCACATTTTTCACCTTATTTTACACAATTTATCCGGTTGGGCTGTCTATGATACTTCACTTTACACTTGATGTTAAACAATTTAATAAAATATTGTTAACATTATACACATCCCTTATCTTAATTACAAATATGTAGTACTGTAGACATGTCTAAATACAGAAAATAAATGATCGTACCTGATATATATTAGTCGGTTTGTCACATTGTCCATTATGTGCAGCCGTAATCCACAAATATTGGATCTCACCATCATCAAAACCTGAAATGTTAAAATTGGGGAGTGAGCAAACCACGGCTCAGTAAGAGAGTTATATGTCACACTTGATATTCAGCTATCTATATGCTGAAAATATTGTTTTTCATTTTCTTTAAAATCTCCCTAGCTGGCTCTAGGCTCACATGTAGAAAGGATACTACAGTCGGCTAGGGGTCCAGATAGAATAAGGTAGGTATTTTAGAATATCATACTTGTTCCGAAACTTAGAAGCAACTGTAGAGAATACTAAATCAATTGTTTTCAAAACGATATAATTTTCGTTTTTACACAAAGTAAACCATTTATCTCTTTTCACTTCAATATACTTTAAAACACGTGACAGTTCAGTAATAAAAATAGTGGTTTACTTCTCTTCTCTTCAGTACAGTAAAAACAGTACAGTACAGTGATTTGTAAATATCCAATCATTGGATAATTACTTCTTCGATTATTTCTATCTTAGAAATAATTCTTTTGTTATTCTTTTAGGATAAACATTTATTTCTCTTTTCAAATCAGTAACCGTATCGTACAGTTCAGCAAAATAGTATATTCAATAAAATAGTAATTCGATACGGTTCAATCAGTAACAGTAAACAGTAACTACCAATTCAGTAAATAGTATAAGGTAGCTTTCAGTTCAGTAAACAGTAAATGGTAGCTTTCAGTTCAATAAAACAGTAATCAATGGCTACCATTTCAGTAAACAGTACAGTTCAGTAACATAGTGTTTTGGTACGATCTTTCATCAGTAAACAGTAAACAATAAACAGCAAACAGTGGTTCGGTACAGTTAACAGTACAGTAAATAGGATTCCGTAAATCCTTTCAGTAAACAGTAAACAGTAAGTGAGACTAGGCATCACCTTACAATCAAATCATGCTATCTCGTCCACTAGGGACACAGTAACAGTAATGAGATCTATGGCCATGATCTACAATATGTCCTCGGTGTACGCTTGCTAGGCGACAATCTGGGACGCTGATGACTAGCTGGTCGATCAGCCACGTGACAGTAGCAGTATATGTGACGCATGAAGCTCGGGGCCTAAGTCTCAAAACAGTGTAAAAAATCGTACCTTAGCTTTTATGGATTTCAAATACCGTAAATCAAATATCTATAAGGCTCACATGTAAATATAATCACTTTTATGAAATTTATAAAATAAATAACATTTTTCAAATTATTTCATAAAGGTATATATCCTGTTTTCCATATGATGAAGATAGTTTGAAAAATCATCACTGAAAGTATAAAAGGGCAAAACTGTCTTTTTTCACAGTAAAACATATATGCACGCTTTTCCGTGCATTCAATCGAAAACATGGTTTTATAATTATCGAAATTTCAAACAAATCATTTTTATAATTTATGAAAATAAATTATTTATTTCCTAACTTTAAATTCCCCTCACCATGTTTTCTTCTAAAAACATGTGTAGAGACCTCTAGTCTCAAAATCATAATTTTTCTTCATTTCTTAACCTTTATGAAATTTTCATAATTAATTATTTCCATAATTAAAATCATAAAGGTTTTATGTAAAATCAAGTGAATATTTAACAATATTTATAAAAATATTCACTTCAGTCTCTTTTTCATTTTCATCTCGTTTCACGTGAAATATTACCTACCGGGTGAATTTTCTGTGATTTCCTTTTCACCATTCTCGAAAACATGAATATTTTAAAATTAAATATCACTATATTCATGTTTTATGAAATTTACTTAATTTCTCGATTTTCGTACCCAAAAATCGATTCACGTGAAATCAAATCTTTTATTTTGGTTTTCGGTGATTTTCGGTAAATTTCGGTAATTTTTGATAATTTTTCGATAGTATAACGGTTGCCGATTTGGCTAGCCTCATGCACGGAAAATACAGTTTATATTTCTCAACTGGTATTTCACCACAATTTGAAACCGATAAATCACCACAATTTTCAAAACTAATCATTATAAATTGCATTTATAAATTAAATGCATAATATAAAACATGGCCGAATATCCTTAAAGGTGGCACATGTCTCCCTTACCTGTTTCGGGTCGGCGACTGCCTCTCGAAGGTCGCGCCCCTGTTCAATTCGCCCGATTCCATCGGCTCGATTATCGAGGGAATTTTTCTGGAAATTTAAATTCTAAAATTTAGAATTTTCCATAATTATTTAAAAAAATAAATTATTTAAATAATTTAATACTTTCCGGGATTTCTTACCGATTCCCGTAATTCTCGGGTTTTCAAATTCTCGAGATTTCCGTAATTTTCGAAATTCTGCTTTTTCCTCTCTTTTTCTTCTTTTCCTCTTTTTCTTCCTTTTTCTCTTTTCTTTCCTTTCTCTTTCTTTTCTTTTTCTTTTTCCTTTTTCCTTTTTCTTTTCTTTTTCCTTTCTTTCCTGGTCAGTTCAGGCCTTCAAACCGGTTGCCTTCCCCTCACCGCCGGTTCTTCTCCAGCGATCGGTTCTCCGACGGTTTAGTGGCTCAGCAGCTGGCCGGCGTCAAGGCGAACCTACCGGTAGCCTCAGCTCGGCTTGGATCGGCGGCATGGCAGCGGATCTACTCGATTTTTGCCTCGGTTTCTCTCTTCCTTCCTCGGCCTTCCTCCTCCGTCGTTGGCCTCACCGGTGGCTCTTTTCTCCTTCCCCTCACCTCCGCTGAGGTCAAGGTGGCTGTGGCGGTGCCAAGATCGGCCGGCACCGCCGTTTTCTTCTTCTCCTTCCTTCCCGGCTTCCACCGATTTCTCCTTCTATTTTTCCTCATTTTTCGTTTCGGGCTGTCGCCGGTCACCTCCCTCTTCTTTCTCCTTCATCGACGTCGCCCTCGCTTTCCTTTTCTCTCTCTCCTTTCTCCGGCACAAGTGGCCGGTCACCCTTCGGGGGGGAAGAATCGGGTTTCCTGATTCTTCCTTCTGTTTCTTCTTCCTATTTTTGTTTTCCTTTTTTTTTCTATTTTTATTCATTTAATTTAATTATATATACATATATATATACATATATTATATTATATACATAATACATATAATATTACTATTATATATATTATATTACTAATAAACTATATATTATATATGTATATAAAGATATATATTATTATTATCAATAAATACATATTTAGTATTATATATATTTATATATATATATATATATTATATTTGTTTAATTTAAATTGCTTAACATATATATATATTTCTTTATATATAAATGTAGAAAATTTCATATATATTGTATTTACAATATATATATTTATTTAAACTTTAATGTAACATAGTATTTACATTTCTCATCTTATTATTCTGATTTAATTTTCCTTCACTCGGATTTTCACCATATTCTGATTCTCACAATTTTATTTATTTTCACTGATTTATTTCCTCCATTATTTATTTCCAATAAATGAAAATTTACGGTTATCACACAGAGATTCCTCTGGTAAGGGATTTCTCAAATGTATTTTCAGATGATTTACTAGGGTTACCACTGGATCGGGAGATCAAGTTCACCATAAGTCGGTACTTGGTGCGGAGCCAATATTTAAGCTACCATATCGGATGGCATTGGTGGAGTTGGAGGAGCTTAAGAAGCAACTCTAGGAATTATTGGAAAAGGGCTTTATTCGCCCCATTGTGTCTCCATGGGGTGCTTCAGTGTAATTCATCCGGAAGAAGGATAGTAGTTTGAGATTGTATATAGATTATCGACTGTTTAACAAAGTTACCATTAAGAATAAGTATCCTCTACCCAGGATTGATGATCTATTTGATTAGCTTAGGGGTGCACAGGTGCTCTCGAAGATAGATCTCCAATTAGGGTATCATCAATTAAAGATCCCTGAGGCTGATGCCCCTAAGACAGCATTCAGGATTCGTTAATGAAGGAAAAATATCTAGAGTTATTCGATTAACTAGTTTGACCAAATTTGGAGGACCAAATTTTTTAAGGTGAGGGGAAATGTGATATTCATATATCAACAATTCGTACATATTAATAGATATTATATAATTATCTAAATGACCTGTACCTCACAGGAATAAAGAATAACGAATGGTGGACCCTACAAGACTTATAAATTTCTAGACAAGTGAAACTTGGTGGACACAATATCTAGAGCTAAATATGGATATGATAAGAATTTGAACCCTAAACTCATTTGTTTGTGCATTTTTAGAAACATGCAAACAAATTTGGAAATGACAATTAAGTCCATAGGTCGATAGAATTTTCGTAAATAACGATCAACTTGAGTTGACTTCGGACCCATTATCAGTGATGGAAAATTTCTCATAAAATAAGGTTCTAGGCCATGTGGACTGATGGAATAAAACATGCGTAAAAATAGAAATTTACACGAATTTATGGTTAAGGGTATTTTGGTAATCTTGCCCAAACGATTAGTCGAACTTCAACACAAGCTCAACCAAGAGTTAGAGCAAGTTAAATAGATATATTTCATGATGAAATAAAATATTTTGAATATTAGACTGATTGTTTAAGACAAAGTCAAATCAAAAAGGGCAAAATCGAAAGTTTACTTAAGAATAAGGGCAAAATGGTAATTTGCACCATAAAATATCACTTTAAATGAATTTTCCAGCTTCTTCTTCAACCATTTTCGAAAGCAACCAGACTAGCTCCAATTTCCTCCATAGCCAACCTTAGTGAAGAGAGAGAAACCTTAGAAACCTATACCAAAAAGTCATAAAAACTGAAAATTGTCTTCACCATACTTGTTCCTCTCAACTTCCTCTATCTTCCTACACCAAAATCATTAGCTAAAGTAGCCAAAATCAAGGTGTAAGTCCCTCCTTCAAATTCGGCCAACAAGGAAAGGTAAGAAAATGATTAAATTTTCATGCTTTCATGGCATTTCACTAAGTGTTTAAGGTGTTTAGCTATATAATTGAGCTTAAAATGGAATTAAATCATGAAATTTACTATCCAAGGGTTTCGGCCAAGCTCTCATGTGCATGAAAATGGTGTGGTTTGATTGGAAAATAATGTAGAATTCATGTAAAGTAGTAATTTAAGCTTAAATGAAAGAAATTCATGGTGTCGCTAAGGAAGTGCTATATGGCCAAAGCAAGGGGAAGATGAATTCATGTTCAATTTAGTACATTTAAGGTCCTAAAATAATGTACAAATTAATATGAGATAGGTGAAATCAGAACTGAAATCGGAGGTGTTTTAGCTGTAGTTGCAGTGTTAGCACCGGTGTAAAAAAGAATAAAATGGGAGTTTCTGTAGGCAATGTGATAGATTATGGAGAGCTAATAATTCTTTATAATTGAAGTGTGGTGATTTGACAATGTTTATATGGTATTTTGCAGCTTGAAAGTCAGAAAAAGACATTGGTGCTAACGAGCAAAATCGCAGCAAACTAAAAGTAAGTGTTAGCTTTAAATTAACAAATATATTTTAAAATGAAAAAAACTTAAGTAAGCTTTAATAATTTAATTTATATTGTAAATTTGCCTTATCACACATGATTTTCTCAAATCATTTTAAGTGTTCGTATCAAACATTAAGACCATGATTTAATGATATATTCTTATTGGTCTTAATACTTTATAAAATGGTTTTGAATATTTTTAAGTAATGTTTTCAAGAATATATTTAGAAAATTACTTAATAAATTTTTAGACTACGCTTTCATTTGAGAAAGTCAAGAAAAACTCCCACAAAAATGTCAAAATGTTTTTGGTTGGATTAGGATCAAAAGCCACATCATTTCTAACCCAAAAGTGTAGGAAAACGCTCTTGGAAGAATGGGATCAGTCCCCTAAGGGAAGAGGTTGATCCCTTCATGGCAGAATGGTCCTTAAGCCCAGAATAAGCAATCTGGAAGCTTAGGGTCGATCCCCTATGGAAAGGGATCGATCCCTTTACACGAAAATGGGCTATAACGGTTAGTTTTGTGAGATACAATGGTCATATTCGATTTTGGCTCCAACCAACGTCCACAAACCATCCAAGGGACTATAAATAGAGGCTTAGAAGCTGAAGGAACCAAGAGGAACTGCTCAGAAATTCTATTCTTCATCTTTTTCATATTCCTCAAGCCTCAACAACAATTCAAGAGCTAAAAAGTCTTCATTTTCCATCATTCACACATTCCTTATATTGCATAGCACAATTCTTGTATAGGTTTTAACTTGTGCTTAATCTTTGTAATCACTTGCCTAGCTAGAGGCCTTTCTTTGATTACATTCCTTGTAAACACTTTGTAAAGGAGAGGTTTCTGTTAAGCCTTAGAAAAAGAGGGAGGTTTCTCTTTAGCCTAAGAAAAAGAGGGAGGTTTCTCTTTAGCCTATAAAAAGAGGGAGAAGAGGTTACTCTTGAGCCTAAGAAAAAGAGGGATTGTAATACAAATTCAAGTGAGTGGATTTGGGGAAAATCCTTGAAAGCGTCTTAAGGTAGAGGACATAGGCAAGGTTGCCGAACCTCTATAAATCGCTTGCGTACATTTTTCTATCCCTACTCTCTTTACTTATTTACAATTATATTTGTGTTTATTGTATTGAATTTATATTGCATACTTGAGTAGCCTAGAGAACTTAGAAAATATCAATATAGGCTAGAGAATTTAGAAGAATCGAAAAATGAACTTAAGGTTAGCGAAAAACCGATTCACTCCCCTCTCGGTATAGCTTATAGAGCCAACAGTAAGGGATGAGTGTAAAAGACGTATGGATACTATGGTGCATGTTTTAATAAAATATGCTTCCATGAGTTTGAAATGTTAAGATTTGGTGTTGAAATGAGAACTGGTGTTGGGATTATGAACTGCGTTTTTGTGCAGGAAGGTTAGGTAAAACTATATCATTATACTACCAAAATTTTGTAAAATATAATAAAACCTTTTTAATCACTATTTAATAGCATAGTTTTATTAAAAATAAAAAAGAAAACATTTTGGAAGTTAAATTTCAGAAAGAGTTCATATACGTGCATAGATTATTATAATTTTATTTTTGTACTGATTTTAATGATTATCATGCTGTAAAAGCTATATTCATGTTTTATGCTACTACGGAATGTAAATAAAATATTTTGGATAATTTTTTTAAATTAAGAATATTTAATAAATTTTTATGTTTCAATTATATTATTTTACAATTTAATTCCTTTATGGACTGACTGAAGATAAATGTTATTGAATTTATCTCGTAAACTACTATGAATTGTTTTATATACTATTTTGAAACTGTTGGCCCCATAGCTGCTTATTAGCACATGCACCTCACTATTACTATTACTGTAGCTGATTGATTATAGTCCTTTTAATCAATGTCCCATATGACACCTGGCTCGTGTTCATCTATGGATGCCCTTTGACTATGGCCATATGTTGTTATGCATGAGTCTATTGGGTGTTGCCATGTCTTACTATTTCATCTAGGGTGGCAAATTCCGCACATCTCAGGCACCCCCAAAAAATATATATGTTACAGATTTGAGAACTGTTTATATTTATTGAATACGTTTCCTAAAATTTGTTATTGTTTACTGAAAACTGATTTCTGTATTGTTTACGAAGAAATAATTACCTTGTCTGGTTAAATGAATGAAATTATTATTAAAGGTTGTATATGAATGTTTATTGAATTATGCACGTTTATTTAACTACTTATTTTTAAAGGAAATCTCTATAGTTAGATTAGATGTTGGGACATGTGAGGTGCTTCAAAGCATCCTTCTATACTCAACCTGGTTATCTAATCGAATATAATATCTTTCCCCTGCATCATGCTTAATTTATATATATAAAGTATGATTTTGATACTTACATATATATACATAGTATCAGTTCCTGTATACGAATCTCTTACTAGGCATTAGCTCACCCTCTCTTTCTCCTTCCAGACTATTTTCAGTGATCTCTCGATCACGAGCGGGAGGAGAATTACTTTCGGTATCCCTCAGGCGGAGTTGGTGTTTCCGTAGAGGTATACAGATCTATTTTATATGTTTAAACTTATATGTACAGTACTTTTGCTAAATGTAATTAGACGTGGGATGTAAATCAGACAAAAAAATCTGTTATGAAAAAGTTGTAGTTTTGTATATTTTGTTTATAGTAAATTAAAGAAATAGTTCCTGGGTTTAATTAGGAAAATAAATACTAAATTTAAAATATTACTGCAGACAGCTAAACCGATAGTAAGTAAGGTTTAAAAATGGTATTGGAAGTTTTATTTCGGTACATAACAACATTTATCCCTAAATAAACTTAATTACAAAATAATTTTTAACCAATAGAATTTTCCTAAAATCTAATCGACTCTTAATTAAAATTTAAGTCAATATCTAACATGATTCGAATTGGATATTTCCTTACACAATTCAAATACAATAAAACTCCTTTAAATTAATACTTTTGGGATCTATCATTGAGTATTATTTTAAAAGTAGCACTGTCAAAATGGTAAAGCTTGTTGGGTCAGCTCAACCTGGACCATGTTATAAGGATTTGGAACTTACTTTTGTAATCCATTTAGCTTTTTAGTTGGGCCGGTTTAAGCCCGAGCCTAAATGGGTCAGCTAATTTAACTTTTTTTTGGTAATATCTTTTAATTTATAATTATATTTAAAATTTATTTATAGTTTTATTTATATATAATTAATCTCATTTAACTAAATAAATTTTAAAAATAAAATTAAAAAGCCAAGGCTCAAGGCAAATCGTAGTAATAGCACTATCCAAAATAACATATAAAATTTTTTTTACTCAAATGAAATAATTACATGGGGTTGGGCCAAGCAAACATACTATTGTTGCTACACTACACTATACTGTGTCTAGGTACATTAACATGCAAAGGCATTAGCCAAACCAATGCAATTAGTTGAATATCATTAACACTTGACGAAACTGGAAGACATGCACATGTAATCTATTTATTTTGTTTTTGTTTTCTAATAGTATTGAGACTTGTTATGTTTTTTAATCTTTAAGTTTGTTAAAACAAATATATTATAGTTCTTAGACAATTAATCTGTTCAAATCATGTTGAAGACTTGAAATTATGGATTTGATATGAATTTATTTGATGTCTGTTTAATATTTATTTACTAAAAAATGATATGTTAATATAAATTTTAATTTTTTTTAAATATGGGTTGACTCATTTAAACTCGTTAACTTTTAGGGCAGAGTTTGAGCTTACGTTTTTAGGCTTATTTTAAGAAAAAAAGGCTTTTTGACTTGGCTCACATTTGGCTTGGCCTGTTATGGTTGGCTTAGGATGGATCGAGCCAACCCATTTTGGCGGTGCTATTCAGAGGGATTATTAATTTAAAAGGTTTTACTTATAAATTGTTAGTTTTCTTAAAAAACATGTCAATTCAATTTTCACATTCTTTAAAATCCTCTAATAGCGCTATAGGATTTAATTTTTTTAAAAATCTTATTTCGATTGATAAGGTCCTTAAAAATGTTATTGCAGATATATTTGATGTAATATATTTTATACTTTTTTTAGTTCTTGAAATAAAAAGTTTAGATATGATAGTTTTCTACAAACTAGCATCTTGAAGTGGTTTTTTAGTTTTTAAATATTATGTAATATATTTTGTATTTTTCTCAAATTATTAATTTATGCTATGGTCAAGACTAAAATTTTTCACTAAGTTTTAAAAGAAACTTATTAATTATTACGATAGAGGAGTTTATTAATTTTTTACAGTGACCCAAGTTGAGACCATGATTTTTTATAAATTCAGAAAATTTATTTATTTAAAGAAGATTTATTTAGAAGAGTTTTACCATGCGAATCATAAAATAAAAACTTTGCATAAATCAATTAAAATTCTAATCTCATTCGGTATTATTCTTGCCCAAAGATTATGAGTATTTCTAAATGAACCCTGCTTTTTCTTTATATACCGTTTTTTTTTTTCATGTTTACTGTTTAACAACACATAAAAATGGGTATAAGAAGAAAAAATTGGGTGTGTTTAGAACCTTTCAAAGATTATCATCAACAGGCAACTGATTGACTTGGACTTGCTTTTAAGGTGAAAAAGATGTTTTTTTTTTCCTTTACAAAAAAGAAGATATAATCAATCACAATATCTTTACGTTGTTTATCCTCTTTTTCGTATGGATTGATTGTCTGGCATGGAAGGAGATTAACAACAAAATGTGCTTAGTTATTTGGATTTCCATGGTAATAGTGATGGCGATTGAGAAAAGAGGATTTTGGAATAAGAAATAAAATATTGGATGTGGGATTGATGTAGTTACGTTAGGATGTTACTGAATATGGATTGGTGACCATATACCTACATATCCAAGCTATCAGTGAGTAATGGCGGGCAGGGCAGCTGTCTTTTGATTGAGAAAGCGTTTCGTCTTTTTCATAAAAAAAACTGAATTCCTTCTTTTTTTTTTTTCTTCATTGGGAGCTAATATGCTAATGCAACAAACTAAAAACAGTTGATTGTACCATGTCATTGAAATTCTGTTTTACGCATCTTTGTCATCTTTTCCTGGTGGAACTGTTGGCTACTCACTCACACTTCGTTTCTCTACTACTCCATTCACCGTGCAAATGTTCATACTGTTAGATATTTTAATGACCCATGTGATTAATGTGACAATTCGTTAAACGTTAGATATTTTAATGACCCATGTATTAATGTAACTCTTCGTTTAAATAAAATGAGATGATAAATTAATTATCATCATAAATGAAATATTAAGAGATACATTGAATTGATAAGGGTTACACTTGATGGACGTGTATTCCATTATGACAAAATTAATGTTTTACGGAAATGTGAAAAGATATGTTGCTTTTCACGAAAAGACTCCTTCTCTCACTATCTTTATATAAAGTATCTTTCTCTCCATCAAAAAGATATACTGAAGAGCACAAGAGGTTAAGTGAGAGAAAGAAGTTCTTCTTAAAATTATCTTTAAGAATTCGTTAAAATTATCTTCAAGAATTCATCATGGAACAAGGTATGTTTTCTTTTAATTAAGCAATTGTGAAAATCATTCTGTTCGAAGAACTTGGGAATTATGATTATGTAAAATTATGATTTATTTGCATAATTCGATTAAATTAACATGTGGTATCAGAGCAATGTTAAAGAACTAATGATTTTCCCTTAAAAAATTATTTTTTTACTTAAACGATAACTATATGATTTAATAACTAATCAGGAAAATAGAAATAATGAAATCATCTTGTTATTGTTTGATTGTCCTGACTATGATCAACATCTTATTGATATTATAATGATTACGAATGATAATGTGATAATGATAGCATGCAATATTTAATAACTTTATTTTATGTAATGTTTAATGTCAATATCGTGGATATTATATTTTTGACATTTATATAAAGAAGTTATTAATTTGTGAATGATGAGCAAATAATGTATGATTATTTTCTGAAAGGTTCGCTGCTATTTGTGCAAAGTTTTCGGTATTATATATAATTTTACATATAAGTGTTTATTAAAAAAATAATTAAAGTTTAATATTTATTTATTTGTTCATTATGATTTAATGTTTGAGTATGCTATAAATATGATATTCATGAATTATGATAGTTTGTTAGTCACCAAAGTGGCCAAACTTTAAGGTTTTATGAATATCAAATTAATAATCATTTTTAATTACTCATAACTTAAGGATGCTAATTAATAGAAATAATAAGATTATTGTGAGTAATTGAAATTCATAATTATAAGGCATTTTAGGATCGCCCAAAGGTTGATTAGTTGTCTTATAATTTATGAACATTATGATGGCAATTAGTTTATTACTTTAAATATGTTTTGTTTGTCCAAAGATAGCAAACTTGTTTAAATGTAATATATTTAATTACCAAATTATGTTAAATATTAGCATCATTATGGGTTTATGTGTATTTTGTAGTATCACCCAAAGGAGATCTCGATATACATACATACGATGTTTATATATGTATTAAGTGTAACTCAAGGCATTAACGTATGAGCATTTCATGTATTTGCAGTATCTGCTTCTGTTTCTCTTCATTCGCAAGCTTCGTCTGTTATAAAGTTTAATGGGCTTAATTTTACTGAGTGGTATGAACAATCCAATTTCATTTAGGTGTTTTGGATCTTGATTTGGCACTCCTAAGTGATAAGCCCACTGCTATTACTGATTCTAGTAGTCATGAAGAAAGATCTTTTCATAAAGCTTGGGAAAGATCGAACAGACTGAGCTTAATGTTTATGCGGATGACAATAGCAAACAATATTAATAGCAAACAACATTAAGACAACAATTCCTGCCACTGATAATGCTAAGGAATTCCTAAAGTTTGTGAAAGATATATCTCAATCCGAATCTGCGAATAAGTCACTTGCTGGGACATTAATGGGTATGTTAACCACCATGAAGTTTGATGGTTCTCGTACTATGCATGAACATGTCACTGAAGTGACAAATATAACAGCAAGATTAAGATCTATGGGAATGGAAGTGAATGAAAGTTTTCTTGTGCAATTTATCATTAACTCTTTGCCTTCTGAGTATGGTCCATTCCAAATCAGTTATAACACCATCAAGGATAAATGGAATGTGACTGAGCTGCAATCTATGCTCATTCAGGAGGAGGCAAGACTTAAGAAGCAAGGAATTCACTCTGTTAATCTCATAGGCAATCAAGGAGCTAAAAGTAAACCACGAAAGAAGTATGGAAAGGGCAATAAAGGACCACTAAAGTCTATTGTGTCATCTGCCCAAATCACCAAGAAGGAACAAAAGAAAGATAAGTGTCATTTCTGTGGAAAGCCTGGACACTATCAGAAAGACTGCCTGAAACGTAAAGCTTGGTTTGAAAAGAAAGGTAAACCTAATACTTTCGTATGTTTCGAATCAAATTTGGCAGAAGTTTCTTATAATACTTGGTGGATTGATTCTGGTTGCACCACTCACATTTCAAATACAATGCAGGGATTCATTATGACCCAAACCATAAGCCCAAATGAAAAGTTTGTTTTTATGGGAAATAAAGTTAAAGCCCCAGTTGAAGCCATTGGAACTTATTGTCTTATTTTAGATACTGGACATCATTTGGATCTTTTTGAAACTTTTTATATTCCCTCAATTTCTCGAAATTTAGTTTCTTTATCTAAACTTGATATAGTTGGATACTCTTTTAAATTTGGAAATGGTTGTTTCAGTCTTTTTAAACATAACCATCTTATTGGTTCTGGTGTTCTTTATGATGGTTTATACAAATTAAAGCTTGATAACCTTTTTGCTGAAACTCTAATGACCTTGCATCATAATGTTGGCACTAAACGTGGTTTAGTGGATGAAAGTTCAGCTTACTTGTGGCATAAACGTTTGGGTAGTATATCCAAAGAAAGAATACAAAGATTGGTAAAGAATGGAATCCTTCATGAATTGGATTTTACTGATCTTGGTACTTGTGTGGATTGTATTAAGAGAAAATTTACAAAACACACAATTAAGAAAACAGCCACAAGAAGCACACAGCTCCTTGAACTTATACACACCGATATTTGTAGACCTTTTGATGTTCCATCTTTGGTGGAGAAAAGTATTTTATCACCTTTATTGATGATTTTTCACGTTATGGCTATGTCTATTTGTTGAATAAAAAATCTCAATCTGTAAATGCCTTAGAGGTGTTTGTTAACGAGGTTGAGAGACAACTAGACAAGAAGGTGAAAATTGTTAGATCTAATAGAGGTGGTGAATATTATGGAAGGTATGATGAAACTGGACAAAACCCAGGTCCATTTGCTAAATTCCTTGAAAGACATGGTATTTGTGCTCAATACACAATGCCAGGAACACCACAACAAAATGGTGTCGCAGAAAGGCGTTATCGTACTTTAATGGATATGGTTAAGAGTATGTTAAATTATTCATCTTTACCCTTATCCTTGTGGATGTATGCTTTAAAAACCGCCATGTATTTATTAAATAGGGTTCCTAGTAAGGCAGTTCCAAAAACTCCTTTTGAACTGTGGACAGGAAGGAATCCTAGTTTAAGGCACCTGCATGTTTGGGGTTGCCCGGTGGAAGTACGAATTTATAATCCACATGAAAAGAAACTGGATTCAAGAACAACCAGTGGTTTCTTCCTTGGTTATCCAGAAAAATCTAAAGGGTATAGATTTTATTGTCCTAGCCATAGTACAAGAATTGTCGAAACTGGAAATGCTAGGTTCATTGAAAATGGTGAAATCAGTGGGAGCGTTGAACCACGTAAAGTGGAAATTCAAGAAGTTAAAATGCAAATTCCTTTACCTATAACTTCTTCTCAAGTTGTTGTTCCTCCAGTTGTTGAACCGATTAACAACTTACAAGAACAACAAATAAATGATCACACACTCCATAATGAAGTTGATATCAATGAACCTATAGTAGATGAACCACATGAAATAGCATTAAGAAGATCTCAAAGACAAAGAAGATCTGCTATTTCTAACGATTATCTAGTTTATCTACAAGAGTCAGAATTTGACTTAGGAATTGATGAAGACCCAGTTTCGTTTTCACAAGCCATTGAAAGTGCTAATTCTAACGAATGGTTAGATGCCATGAAAGAAGAACTGAAATCAATGGATCAAATGAAGTTTGGGATCTTGTTCCATTGCTTGAAGGTTAGAAAAGAGTCAGGTGTAAGTGGGTCTTTAAGACCAAGCGTGACTCAAAAGGCAATATTGAACGATACAAGGCTAGACTTGTTGCCAAAGGTTTCACTCAGAAAGATGGCATTGACTATAAAGAGACCTTTTCTCCAGTTTCGAAAAAGGACTCTTCTAGAATTATTATGGCATTAGTGGCTCATTATGATCTAGAGCTACACCAAATGGATATGAAAACTGCTTTTCTAAATGGGAATTTAGAGGAAGAAGTTTACATGGATCAACCTGAGGGTTTTTCAGTTAAAGGAAAAGAAAATATGGTGTGTAAACTAAAGAAATCAATATATGGACTTAAACAAGCTTCCAGGCAATGGTATCTTAAGTTTAATGATACTATTCTTTCCTTTGGATTTAAGGAAAACACTGTTGATCAATGTATATATCTGAAGGTAAGTGGAAATAAGTTTATATTTCTGATTCTGTATGTTGATGATATCTTGCTTGCTACTAATGATCTTTGTTTATTATATGAGACCAAGAAATTTCTCTCTAGGAACTTTGAAATGAAGGATATGGGTGAGGCATCCTATGTAATTGGAATAGAAATATTCCGTGACAGATCACAAGGATTGTTAGGGTTGTCTCAGAAAGCATATATTAATAAAGTTCTAAAGAGATTTAAGATGGAAAAGTGCTCTGCAAGTGTCGTTCCAATTCAAAAAGGGGACAAATTAAGTCTTATACAATGTCCAAAGAACGAATTGGAACGTAAACAAATGGAACAAATTCCTTATGCATCTATTATTGGTAGCTTAATGTATGCCCAGACTTGTACCAGGCCAGACATCACTTTTACTGTTGGAATGCTTGGTAGATATCAAAGTAATCCTGGAATCGATCACTGGAAAGCTGCAAAGAAAGTTCTCAGATACTTACAAGGAACGAAAGATCACATGCTCACTTACAGGAGATCTGATCATCTTGAGGTGATTGGATATTTAGATTCAGATTTTGCAGGTTGTGTGGATACCAGAAAATCCACATTTGGTTATTTGTTTCTTTTAGCTGGAGGAGCTATATCATGGAAGAGTGCGAAGCAGTCTGTAATTGCTGCATCCACTATGGAAGCTGAATTTGTGGCATGCTTTGAGGCCACTATTCAAGGTGTATGGCTGCGAAACTTTATTTCAGGACTTGGAATTGTCGACAGTATTGCCAAGTCGCTGAAAATTTATTGTGATAATTCTGCAGCAGTCTTCTTTTCTAAAAACGACAAGTATTCAAAAGGCGCTAAACATATGGAATTGAAATACTTTGCCGTTAAAGAAGAAGTTTAGAAACAAAGAGTGTCAATTGAGCACATTAGCACCAACCTTATGATTGCGGATCCATTAACGAAAGGGTTGTCACCTAAGACATTTAAGGAACATGTCGAAAGGATGGGCATTATTGAAAACCCTTATTGACATTATGCTTTTTATAGACACTCTGAGCTCTTTTAAGTGTTGTTTCTGAAATATTAATACATCCTGTTACTTTATGTTAACTGTATATACATGACTGAATTATGTGAATTGTAACAGGATTTGTCTTTGATAAAGACATTATTGTTGAATTGTTATGGTATCTCTTAATACAATTAATGATGAGTAAGATCTAATATCGTGATACATAGAAGGGACTATGTCGAGTTAATGACATACAACCGTTATGATTCGTATTGGTTTCTACTTAATAATTATTTATGATTTGACCAATTACAGAAGGATTTAATATTTTGCGCATTATGTTATTAAATCCTAAAGCTGAGTCATCTCACATGGGCCAAGTGGGAGAATGTTAGATATTTTAATGACCCATGTGATTAATGTGACTATTCGTTAAATGTTAGATGTTTTAATGACCCATGTATTAATGTGACTCTTCGTTTAAAAGAAATGAGATGATAAATTAATTATCATCATAAATGAAATATTAAGAGATACAATGAATTGATAAGGGTTACACTTGATGGACGTGTATTCCATTATGACAAAATTAATGTTTTACGAAAATGTGAAAAAATATGTTGCTTTTCACGAAAAGACTCCTCCTCTCACTACCTCTATATAAAGTATCTTTCTCTCCATTAAGAAGATATACTGAAGAGCACAAGAGGTTAAGTGAGCTTCTCAAAATTATCTTTAAGAATTCGTTATGATTATCTTCAAGAATTCATCATGGAACAAGGTATTTTTTTTTAATTAAGCAATTGTGAAAATCATTCTGTTCGAAGAACTTGGGAATTATGATTATGTAAAATTATGATTTATTTGCATAATTCGATTAAATTAACACATACAAATTGGGAACAGAATTTGCCTTTAATAACCAATAAGAAATCTGTCAAGCAACAACAATATCTCTTAAGACTTAATACTATTTTTCCTTTTGTTATTGCGGTTTAAAGAGAATAAGTAGAGTTAAAATTATATTTTGATAGTTTTAAAAAGTGAAAATTTAGGTTCAAATAAAAAATCAACACATAATCATTTTTAAAAGATATATGATTAATATTATACACTCTCAACTATCAAACAGATAGTTTTTATCCTAAATTTAATAAAAAAAACTTTTATTTTATCACTGTTTTAGAATTTTGTTGGCTAAAATATTGAAAAAGCTCATGAATTTTGTTACTTTATTTAAATAAGCCCTCATATTATTATTGCATCCAAATAAACCCTTATACTTTGATTTGTATTCAAACAAGCCATTTTTTCAAATAAAAAGATTATATATGTATAAATATTGTCTCAAATTGATTTAACTAATCAAAATTCAGTTAATTCTATTTGATTAAGTCACTTTTGGATTTAAGCTAATTTTTATAAATCAGCTTATTTGATTAAATCGATATCTAAAATCACGAATTAAACTGACTAAATTAATTTGACACTTTTTTAAAATATATAATATATAATATACATAATTAAATATTATATAATATATTCTATTTAATCAGCCTTTCTTTGAATTTTTTTTTACAATTTTTTTGAAAAGTTTTGATTTTAACTAAAAAGTAGCTTTAAAAGTTAATTTCAAATCTTCTAAATTGAAAGTAAAATTGTTCTTTATTGAGATTGTTAATTTGCCTTTTTTTATATTTTTAAGATAATATTTAATTTTTACTATTATTTTTTTATCAGTCAATTATTTATTTTGATCATAATAATTGATGTGAATTAATTGAGTTAATGATAATTAATTTGATGAGAATAAATTTAAGATACTAATTACATGTCTTTCAAATAAAATAACATTATATTATTTTAAGGGTGTGTAAAAACTTCATTTTAAATTAATTTAATATAAATTATTGTCAGAAAGAAAAGTAGTTAATAATTTTTTTTAAAATTCTTTTTTGCCTTTTATCCAATGTTAACCCCAGTGGCGTAGCCACATTGTAATTTTGGGGTCAATTGACCCTAGTGAATTTTAGAATTTGTTTTATAATATATATTATTATGGGAAAATTCATAAATTAATTTCGTGAAAAATAAAATTTAAAGATAAATGACCCCCTGAGATAAAAAGTTAAAAATCATAGAAAAATAATTTTGGAATAATTTATTATTAAGGGTTTATCCAATTAAACAATGAATATAATTGAATAAATTCAATACAAAGTTGGACCAAATCCACACATTATGAGATTTAAAAATTAGATCTCAAAATTTCGTGATTTCATACTTACCATTAAATAAAGATTTCATTACGAAATAATTTTCAGCAATGAAAATAATTAAAAATTTATTACTAAGAAAAGAAAATAATTTAGTGAATAATTTGTTTAATTACATATATTGGAGAAATGCATTTGGTATATTAATGATTATTTTTAAATTATCAAAACTCTTCATGATAATTGTAAAAAAAAATGTACTGAAGATTTTCTTTTGAATTATCATCAATGGTCAAGTTTTTAAGTTCCACAAGAGAAATTAAATGGCTATATGCTTATCTAATAATTCATAATTTATTATTTTCTAATTATATATAAATGAATGTACATTAACTCTTCAATCTCATAAGGGAAATTTAAAATTTTACTATCATATAATATAATTATTTTTTTTGCTATTTGTACTTAATTATTGTTATGATATTGCAATTACTTAAAGATTTTGTATAAAAAATTTATATAAGATATTTGTTTGTTTTAAAAAATAATTTTTAGTCCTTTTTATATTTTTTTTAATTTTCATAGATTAAGAAATACAAATTAATGAAGGAAATAAAGAATATAGGATGTTTGAGAACTAAAAGACCATATAATTTTTAAAAAAAATTAAAAATAGATAAAAATATAAAATATATATTTACTTTTTGACCCCACTAAGTATATTTTTTTGCTATGCCACTGGTTAACTTTCAACTTTTATTGTCGAGACAAAATACATAAATTTTCAAATTTTATGTTTAAATCTCATCACAAGAAAAATTATTTCAATTTTCTTAGTTGAATTTTTTTGTCCTCTTAACTTTATAAAAAAAAACCTTCTAAATTTATTTATGTAACTTAAATTTTCAGTAATAATATGAAAAAATTATTAATAGTTTAAAAATCTACAAATTTATTATATAATAATTTTATAGATAATAAAATTATTCCATTTTGAAACAAAAATTAACAAAATTATTTTTAAAAAATAAAAGTATATCACGAAATCAAATTCAAGTTTTCTTTTGGTTTTTTAATGATGAGTGAGGTATGTAGGGAAATTCTACAGTAAGGTCGCAAAATATCGACCTTATTATAAGGTCATGATATCTTATGAGATATTCAATATCTCATGAGATATTGAATAAAATTTAAAAATTATTTAAATATGTTAATAATGGCTTAACAGGTTAACAGGTAAACCAAAATTTAATTAAAAAGATTTAAATTACATTTTTATCCTTTAAAAGGTAAGAAAATATTTATATTTACATCTTTAACCATTAATCAAAATTAAATTACGATATTACCCATTAATATTAAAAAAATACAAGGTAATTGCCCAGAAAAGTTTGGGAAGTCGACTACTCGTGTATAGAAGTCGATTTCCCCAGTTATTTTACTCTACAGATTGATTCTAGCATATTGGCAACCGATTGCTTATAAAAGGAAGTCGACTGCCATATTTAATAAGGGATTTATTTTACTGTTAATTATCATTTATTTGAACTCTTAGTATTTTTATAATTATTTACTTAAAATTTATCCTAAGTTACATTAATTTTTCTGCTAATTATTATAGATTTTATTAATATAATAAAATTTAAGATGTCATATATTTTATGATAAATGTTATAAATTTACGATATATTACGATGAATGTAATAAATTTTACGATATATTACGATGAATGTAATAAATTTTACGATAAATCTAATAAATTTTATGTGAATCACATGAATTTACGATGAATTTAATAAATTTTACGATGAATTTCATTTAATTTATGACGAATCTCGTAAAATTTACGATGAATTTCATTGAATTTACGATGAATTTCATTGAATTTACGATGAATATCATAAAATTTATGATTAATATCATAAAATTTACAATGAATATAATAAATTTTTAGGGATTTTGGTGTAAATGGAAGAAATTTGGATTTAGAATATGATTATGTTGATGAGAATATGTTTGGGATTTGCAAGATTGAATGAGAGAGAAAGATGAAGGAGGAGGAGTGTCTAAGAGAGAATGCTTGGTTTAGGGATTTTCTGCCTAAAAAATCCTGTATAAAGTCCAAATTTTACTAATTAGCAGTCGACTGCTTCATCGCCAAAAGCATTCTGGAAACAGAATTCAGATGGGGACTCGACTTCCTTTCTCGGGAAGTTGACTCCCCATGAAAATTTTTTTAAAAAAATTGTTATTATATATTTTTTTATTTATTAATATTATTATGATTTTTTTATTGTTATATTATTATTAATAAATATTTATTATTTTTTTGGTTGAAATTATTAATATTATGATGAATCTTATAATTTTTGTGATTATCATTTTTAAAATTACGAACAATCTACTTAAATTAACTATGAATCCCATTATTTTTACAATTATCCTTATTTAATTTACTAACAATATATCCAAATTTACGATAAATCTCATCATTTTTACGATTATCCTTTTTAAATTTACGAACAATCTACCCAAATTTACGATGAATCTCATCATTTTTACGATTATCCTTATTAAATTTACGATGAATCTTATCATTTTTACGATTAGCCTTATTAAATTTACGAACAATCTACCGAAATTTACGATGAATCTCATAATTTTTACGATTATCCTTATTAAATTTACGAACAATCTACTTAAATTTACGACAAATTTCATCATTTTTATGATGAACATTATTAAAGCTACGAACATCTTTTATTAATTTATGATGATCCTTAGCTAAATTTACATTTAATTTATTTAGTTTTACGATAATTCTAATCTAATTTAGGTTAGTGATGTGAGAATTACATTTAAAATACATGGAATGTCGAATTTTCAATAATAAAAGTCGACTTAACATAAATTGAATAAGAACAACGGGCTTAAAAAAATTAGGAAATCGACTACCCAAGAAAGGTAGTCGACTGCTAATTATTAGCAGTCAACTGCTTCGTTACCAGATGCATTCTGTTTCTAGAATGCATCTGGGCAGTCGACTATCTTTCTCGCGAAGTCGACTCCCAGTATGAAACTTTTTTTTATTTTGTTATTATATATATTTTTTATTTATTAATGTTGTTCTGATATTTTTTATTATTATATTATTATTAATAAGTATTTATTATTTTTTTGGTTGTATTTATCATTATTATTATTACGATAAATCCAATCATTTTTACGATAAATATAATTAAATTTACAATGAATGTCAAAATTTTTACGATTATCTTTATTAAATTTACGAAAAATCTACCCAAATTTACGATTATCCTTTTTAAATTTACGAATAATCTACTCAAATTTACGATGACCCTTTTTCAATTTACGATAATCTTTTATTAATTTCTGATGATCTTTCACAAATTTACGTTTAATCTATTTACTTTCACGATGAATATAATCCAATTTACACAAGTGATGTGAAAATTATGTTCAAAATACATAGGAAGTCGAATTCTTAATAATAAAAGTCGACATTTTATAAATAAATTAAGAATAGCATGCTTAAAAAATTTGGGAATTCGACTGCCCGAAAATATCAATCGACTTCCCATATGCATTCTGGAAACAGAATGCTTCTGGCTATTTAGCAGTCGACTGCCTTACGCATTCTACCATTCTGCGATAAATTTTCTCTTAGGAAGTCGACTGCTTCAATTGAGCAGTCGACTTCCTCGATAAATTTTTTTATCGAAACACTTATAAAACCAGGCAGTCAACTGACTGAAAACATGTCAAGAATTAAAAATCTTACTAGTAAAAAATATAATGATTCCTTGGTCGCTTGGGAGAACTTTCTCTATAAATCATTGGTTCTTTGCACTTTTCATCGCAATTTCCATCGTTTATGCAATTCTCTTCTACAAACTTACCCATTGTTAAAAATATAAAAGGGGAATAAATAAGAACAACTATTTGATTGAGGTTAGGCTTAAAGTTTAGGATTTATAAAATATTGAGATAGCTACAAACTAGATTAAAGGTGAAACAGACAAAAATTGGAATAAAGGGGTTTATGATTTGGGAATTAGGATTTATGATTTAGGAATTAGGGTTTAAAAATAATAAAAAGGTTTATATAAGAAGAAGAATAATACTACAATTATAACAAGGGTATATTAGTAATATAATAGTATAATTTTAATAATATTTAGTAAATAATGTTAATTTTAATAATTGGTTTAGCAGGTTACCAGGTTAAAAAGTTTTTTAATTTTTAAAATTTTATCAACGGTTTATATTAGATTTGACTAATCCAATGGTTCTAATTCAATGACCTTAAAATAAGGTCAATTTTTATGACCTTATTGTAGAATTTGCCGAGGTGGTATGTACAGTTGTAGTACCAAAATAAGAGTCAAAAAATAACTGCCTCGTTTTAATGTAACGTACTTGATTAAGATGTCATCAATAATTCATCAACTTCATTAAATTAAAAAAATAAACCCTTGAGATCAATCATGTGATATAACATAATCTCTCCCATAGCGGTGATCAGAATTATTGCTGCAGCAACGCATGTCCCCACGGCCCACACATTGGCCTTTTAAAGTCTGCCTAAATTAAATAAAAATTTATATATGATACATTGACAGTATATAGTTTCTATACATTATCAATATATCAGAGGTTGATATTTTATCATTAAACCTTTATATGTAAATATAAATAAATTTTTTTTATTTGTATATAAAGACCTAATGATGAGGTGTCAATCTCTGATACATTAACAATTTATAAAAACTATATACTGTCAATGCATTGTATATAAACGCATTAAATAAAATAAAAAATTTTCATCTCATCTACCAGGTCAGGAACACTAATTGTTTGTTAACAGACAAAATTGTCCTTGACGACCGGGTCCCGCCGAATCTATTGATATAAAAATCCAAAAATCACACGAAGACCGACGTGGTTAAAAAGGAAAGGATGAACAAGGAAAATCCAGCACCTCTGCTCTCACATCTCCCTTCAGAAAACACCAGAGAGGCCCAGAGCGAGAGTCCCATTAACACCAATGACCTGATGCCACGTGGCTCGTTAAAGCACAGTTGGGTCCAGTCCACGTTGACGCTGCACCGGTGCCAGAGGCAGAGAAGGTACCGGATGAAAAAATTTATATGAAATAATTATTTTATGTTAATATTTATTATTTTTATTTAAATTATATTATTAAAAAAATTTAATTATTTATTATACATTATATGTGATAATTAAATTGTTAATATTTATTTTAAAATATTTATTAATAATTTTAATAATAAATGATCAATTTTTTAATAAAATAATTATATAATATAATTTAAATAAAAGCTATATATGTTAATGTAAAATCATTATTTTATGGAATTTCTTTTCGATACCGGCTATACCGCTGCCCACCACAGCTGTCTGTCGTGCCACCCAACACTAGTTCACCATAATTATAGATTGCTTTGTGCAGCGTGCTCCTTGGTAAGCTCATCGGCACTCCGTACAGCTTAACTCTGTTTTAACAGTCTTTCCTTTCGCCAGCCTGGAGTGCACTTAAATTTCACCCTACCTAAATAAATAAATAATTATTATTATATAAGCAGAGCAGGTTCCCAGCATACGGACTAAAAGCAAGTTTCCGTCGTTTTTACCACTACCATCTAAACTTGCAGATAGAACTATTCATTTAAGTTTGAAAGTCCATTTCATATTTAATTATATTTGAATAAAAATATTTAATATATTTAATAAGTTTAAATAAAATTTTTTAAATTTCATCAAAAATCGAATCAAATTTAAATTTGATCCACTGAAATTTAGACTAAGGCTTCGTTTGGATGTCACGGTGCAGTGGAAACAGAAAAGACAAAAAAAATTTGCAAAATTATTTTTTTACTCACTCTTTTAAATATTTTATTATAAAACTTATACCCACGATGATTATTTCTTTTTTTTCAATCTCACCGGAGCCAATTGCATCGCTCATCCAAACTAATCCTAAATTAACATAATTAAAATTAAATTTTTTATATATTTATTAAGTATACTGTAAATATATATAAAATATTATTGATTAATAAATATAATTATATATTTAATATAGAAATTCACATATAAATTTTGACAAATCAAATTAAACTTTTAAAAAATTAAAAGAATAAAAAATGAATAAACAAAAAATTAAAATATCAAAAAAATAAATAAAATAATATTCGGACCGAACTGAGCTCGAGTTTACATTATAAAATAAAAAACGAGTTTATACTAAAAGTTAGATCCGAACCAACTGGGCCAAGCTTGAACTTTTGTATTAGTTATTATTATATAACTTAGGCCCGACCTGACCTGGCCCAACCTGGCCCATGATCAAGTTTACTCACATCAAAAAATTTTCAATAGTATGACAAAAATATTTATATAAAAAATTATATTATTAACCTTAAAATTTAATTTTCAAAATTTTTTGTGCTTTCATAAATAAATTTTTTAAAAGCACGAAAATTTTGAAAACTTCGTTCCAATAAAATATCTCATGTTAAAATTGTTTTGTTGACAATATACTAAATTATGATTGCCATGTAAAATTATAAATTAATAAGCATAATGCTTTTATTCCAACATAATATCCTATGTTAAGATTATTTTTTTATTTTATCATGTGAGTTTTTATAACTTTGAAAAGTGATTATAAAATGACAAGTTTTGAGAGCTAAGTGCACCAACAAGACACTACCATAATGCTAAAAGCACTAAAATTACTTTGAAAACATAATGCACAAAAATGCTTGGAAGCATAATTTTCAAGCTTCCCAAAAATGTATTTTCAGGAAGCGCAAAAAGTTTGGAAATTAAATTTTATGAGGACAATAAAGTCATTTTCATTATGAGTATTTTATCATAAAATTTAAAACAATTGATTGTGAGTAGCAAAACTATGGTTGAAAGTATAATTTTTCAAATTGAAATAACGAAAAATCTTAAATGGGCACCCGTTTAGCCATTTTAGTCTTTTTAATTATATTTAAATTTTATATTTATTTACATGTCTAATTTGATTAAAATAAAAAAATTAAAAAAATAATATTGAAAACCTTAATCAAAATTCCATATTCTCCTAATAGAGCCCTCACCAACATTCAAAGCCCATCGGCCATCACACAAGCACACGGCACACCAAGTCAAAACCTAAGATTCTCTTACTCTGATACGTTTCTCTCTTTGAAATCTCTTTTGGGTACATGGATCTCCATCTTTCTTTTTAACATCTCTCATAACTCTACCATTTTTATATCTCTTCATAAAATAGGCATTTGGTCCAACTCCACCTCCAGGTTTGTAAAAACTGAATCTATACATATTTAATTGATAATTGACTATTTGAACAGTATTTGATGGCTAAGTGCTGATTTTTCAGTTTTTAATGTAGTGAGGCGAACTTTCGTTTGGGTAGGTCATGGGTCCCATGTAAGCATACACTTACTCAGATATATCCAAATCATTATTTATTGATGTTATTTACCCTCCGTTGAATTATGATTTTAGCTTTTACTGAAAAATGTGCAACAAATCGAGAAATGACAGTTTTGTCTATAGGTCGTCGGGTCAAGTGGTCAAAACTAACTTTGTGAAATGACTTTAGGGGTTTAATTGAATAATGTCAAAGCCTCGAATTATCATGTCAGGTCCCATGTCAAAAGTTTTGTCGATATAATTGAAAAAGACAAAACCGAGTGAAAACTCTAAAAATCGTCAACATGGCCGGCAACCCTAGCTAAAAGTCAACATGTTGCATGGGATATGCATGTAAATAAAGAATATCTCACCTATCTAAAATTTTGAACCAATTAGAAGTAAGAAAAATGAAAAATATGCATATTAAGAAAATAATGGATAAATATAAAGTAAGCTAATATTACAAGCTTAAAGATCTAATTGGTTAACCTTTAACATGCACCTATTTGGCTAGAATAAGCCTTCCATAACTGGCCAACCCCTTATAAACACCATGAAATGCTAAGGGTAAGAGAAAAAAAATGAGAAAACATAAAGAAACCTAAGAGAAACTCTATAACCATGAGCTTCTCAACCCCTCCCATGCAATTTCTTCAATCTTTCATAGTACTCTAACTCTCTTCCATCTTCTAAACATCTTTCTAGGCTTGCTTTTCAAAGGAATATTGTGTAACTACCAAGATGTCAACTTGAAGCAAGATTTAGCCAATGGTGAGATCTCAAGCATAGGCTTTGATTCTTCATTCCAATTAAATATATGCTGTTTAGTGATCAATATTAACCTGTTCATGGTTTTAAATTGAAGCAAAAAGCTCCCTAGGGTGGTGAAGCATTTTTGGCCAACTCGTGGTTTCATTTGGTAAGATTTGATTCACGTTATAATTATGATAAATGTTAATTCTTTAGTGGTGTGGAGATAAAATATGAAGTTAAAATTGATTGAAAATGATAGTACGATGAGGTTTGGGGTTCGGCCAAGTAGGGTTTCTCATGGTGTCATGCTTAGTTCATGGAGAAATTGGTACATGTAGTGTAATTTGAATGGCTAAGCATGATTGTGGTGTTAAATTGGATCAAAATGATGTGTTATGGCCTTTAGTACATTCGACTACTTAGGGCTCAATGGGTAAACATGTTTATTTTTCTGTGGAAATGGCATTTGTGGTGTGTGTGAGATAGCTAAGCATGAACATGATAAGAAATTGATGTGAAAATGAATGAATCATAGCCTTATAGTTTGACCAAGGCGAAGGCCAAGTTGAAATTGGTGTGATCAAGCATTGGTTAAGTGATATATTAATGTATAAATGATGTGTAATTGATAAGTATAAGTGGTTTGAAGTGAAACTATGAAAATAATGCACTTTTTCAACTACTTGTATAAAAACCCTAATCGTATCCTAGGTGAAAGTGAAGTGTAAAGATATGTATGGTGAAGTTTAATTTGATCATGCTGTGTAACCATAAATATGGTGTGTGATTGTAGAGACTGAAACCTATTGGTGGTGTGGTGACTGAAGTAACCAAGCTTAAAATAAGTGCTCAATGTAGAGTTTTTGGGTAATTTAACTATATGAGATGCATGATAACATCATACAATTTAAATATGAATGGTAAGAGTTTGACTAAATTGTGATAATGAAATATATGTTATATAGTAATTGATAAGTGACTAAATTGTGATGTAAATTCTAAATTGAGGTTGTTTATGAACCATGCTTGTAGAGCTAGGTAATAAGACTTGGTAAAGTCGTCTTTTTACAGTTATTTTATGAAAATCGAATATTGAATGAGATAAAGTTCTGAAACATATTTACATAAAACTCTGCAACTAATAATATAGTTTAATTATTTATACATACAATAAGTTTTGTTACAGTCTCATCAACAGGTTGCCCATTTTTTCTTGTATTTGTTAATATATAAAGCTCAACTCTAGTTGGCTCCTTCCCATCAGACTCTTATTTCGCCATTTGCTTAATGACAGTAAAAACTTCATTCAATATGGCTTTTAGAATGAAATATGTAACATGAATAATCTCAGTCTTTTTCTATCTCAAAAGCGTCTGAATCTCAAACTGTTAGAGTAGGCCTTACTAATCAGTTGGATTTGGATTAAGTAATTTTAAAAAGCCCAAAAGACCTAATCTAGTTGGACTAAAGTTAAGGCCTTTTTATGGTTTTGTTAAGAGACACTATATAAACAACATTAAGTCTAAAAGTTAGATAGAATGTTCTTAATAGTCGTTTTGCCTCTTGGAGTTAGCACTCACAAAACAATCACTTTCCTCCTCCCTTTGTCGTTGGCCACTCCTTGTCCCAGGCAAAGGTCCCGTTTTGCATCCTACTTGTGTGGATACCGTTAGAGGGCTTCTCTTAACTAGGAGTCTTGAGTTAACGATAAACCAAGGGTTGTTTGTGGGTTACTATATTCAAAAGTTGAACTTTCCTACACGAGTGACACCAAAAGGTTAGATTTTATCCCAAAAGCAATCTTGTTGTATGATCTTGGTGATTTTGGTTTTGTTGTTTCTCTAATTCGCTGCTTATTTTTGTGTATAACATGATAAACTGAAATAACAAAATCTTACAGTGGTATCAGAGCCAGTGTGCAAATGCCTTTCGGAATAGCGCCTTCGATTCACGGTGATGCTGTTTTATTGTAAGTTGTTACATATTTGATTTTAATTTTCAAAATTCATTTGGGCAACCTAAAATAATTGTAAGATAATTATAAATTTAAAAAAAACTTGTAGGCAACCTTGTAGTTGCCACCCTTTGAAAAAAATAATTATTTTATTTAAAATATATTTTAATTAAAATAAATTAGGATAAAAGTTATCTTGATAAGAGTTTTAAATTAAATATATTTTAAAGAAATATATTTTAAAAATAAAATTGGATAAGATTTATCTAATGGTTTTTGAGATTTTAATAAATTTAAAATTTCAAAAACGTTATTTTGATGAAATTTTATTTTAAAATAAAAATTTTCTATATTAGAATGGATAATAGTTATCCAACGGGTTTTGAGATTTTAACGAAATTAAAATTTCAAAAGGAGTTATCTTGATAAATTTTTTATTCCCTATATTAAATTAGATAAGAGTTATTCAATGGTCTTGAGATTTTAATGAGATTAAAATTTCAATTAAGCCCAAATTGAATTTTGAGAATTAAAATTAAATTAAAACAGCTCTTGATACTCATAATTAATTAAAATTTGATTAATTAAAATTATGTTTTAATTAGGAAGCATGCAAATTAATATGTGATACTACTATATATGCTTGATGCTTGATTCGTATGTGATATGGATGGTTGCATGGTGCATGGTTGCATGGTGCATGGTTATAGGCCTAGGTTTACATAGGTTATAATTTTTTTAAATAAATTTAAATTGGGTCTGTGAGCCTTGATTTGTTTGTAATTTATTTATGTAATAGTTACACAGATAAATTAGGATTATTTTGTAAAATGTACAATATTTGGATCCAGGATGGTCTTGAGCCAAAGTGAGCCGAGGTGACGCTTGAAGGGAAACCGAGGAGAAGATATTTAGAAAAAACACTGTATCCTTATGTTCTTTTATAATAAAAAGGCCATAACCATATCACGTTTAATTTTATGCTTTTACTTATATATGTTGATATATATGTTAGAAAAGCATGCTAGGTGAGATGGTAAAATTAAGAATCTCTCAAAATAAATAGTAAGTCAAAGATAACAAATAAAGATGCCTTCCAATACAATGTATGTGAAAGAGACTTTGTTCAGTATTGTGCTACTTTGGCTCAGTCAAGGCCATACGTACCTTAGGAATTCACGTTGCATGGGATAATAGTTATCTCAAAGTGTATTGGGTCAGACTTAACTAAATCAAATCAGGGCATTGGCTCAGTCAAACCTAATAAGATTTAGAGGCATAGGTTGGGCTTTAACCCATATGATGAGTTAGAACAAGAGTTGTTGACCCAACTATCTAGGAGTTGCATGAGATGCAATTGACAAGAGTTGTCTACCTAAATAATCTCATTGGACGTATTAGCTCAGTTAAAGTCATAATGGGACCAAATATGGATCTTGGCCCACTAGGAAATCTAGGCGAAAAGGCTTTCCGAGTTGATAGTGAGGGCTATTAGCTTGAGGAAAATAGTGGGAGCAATTCATTTAATTAAAAGACCATAATTAAATGATTTTAATCACAATGTTACTTACTTGCATATTTTGTGATTGTAGAATTATCATGGCAAACAACAATTTATCCTTTCATTCTATCCTTGAGAAGGATAACAAGTTGGTGGGGGCAAACTTCTTAGACTGGTACAGAAATTTAAGGATAGTCCTCACTTAGGAAAAGAAGTTATATGTTCTAGAGCATGCGATCCCTGCTCGACCCCAATAGAATGCTTCCACTACTGATAAGCAAGTTTATCAAAAGCATTTGGATGATGTCATTGACGTGCAGTGCCTAATGTTAGCTTCCATGAGTTCTAAATTCCAAAAGCAACATGAGAATATGAAACTGTTTGACATGATCGAACATTTCAAGGAAATGTTCCTAGAGCAAGCAGGGCACGAATGTCGCGAGGTGTCTAAGGCTCTTTTCTAGAGCAAGATGGCTGAGGGAGCTCGGGTGCATACTCATGTACTTAATATGATTAGGTACATTGAGAGGCAGGAAGCACTGGGCTTCACCATGCATAAATAGCTGTCAGTTGATCTCATCCTACAATCCTTACCATATAGCTATAGTTCATTTGTGTTGCACTATAACATGAACAATATGGATAAGACACTGGCAGAATTGCTCAACATGTTGAGAACTGTTGAGCAGGGCTTGAAGAAGTTAAGGCTTACTTTGTTATGGTGATTGACAAGACCAAATCCAAAGGCAAAGGCAAGCCTAAGGGTAAGCCCAAGCCCAGGGGTAACAAGAAGGAAAAGGTTAAGAAGCTTAAGCCATCTGGTGGAGTTGCTAAGATAGGAAAGTACTTCCGTTGCGGTAAGATTGGTTATTGGAAGCAAAACTGCATTGTTTATCTTGAGGAGCTGAAGAAAAAGAAAGGAAATGAGATTTCCACCTCAGGTATACAAGTCATTGAGATAAATCTGTCTACTTCTTCATCTTGGGTATTAGATACTGGATGTGGTTCTCACATTTACATGAATGTGCAAGGGCTAACGAGGAGTAGAAAACTTGCTAAGGGTGAAGTGGTCCTACGAGTTGGAAATGGAGCAATGGTTGCTGCATTAGCTGTAGGAACATTTAATTTATCGTTGCCTTCGAGCCTAATTCTAGAACTTGATAATTGTTATTATGTTCCAGCAATTGCCAAGAATATTATTTTTGTTTCTTATTTGGACAAGAAAGGTTTTTCTTTTAAAATAATGAACAATAGTTGTTCAATTTACTTTAATGATATTTTCTATGGCAATGTTTCCATTATGAATGAATTGTATGTTCTAGACTTAGATAATCACATATACAGTGTTGATTTTAAGAGTCAAAAGGTAATGAGATTAACCCTACATTCCTTTGGCATTGTGGACTTGGTCACATAAAAGAGAAACACATATCTAGGCTCCACAAAGATGGACACTTAGATTCATTTGATTTTGAATTATATGATGTATGTGAATCTTGTTTGCTTAGTAAAATGACCAAGGCCCTTTTTATAGGAACAAGTGAAAGGGCTAGTGGTTTACTAGAGCTTATACATACAGATGTTTGTGGCCTATTAACCATACAAGTTAGAGGAGGGTTCCAATACTTCATCACATTTACTGATGACTACAGTAGATATGTGTTATCTTTATAACAATACCGAGAGGAGGGGTGAATAGGTTTTTAACTAACCTTAAGTTCGATTTTCGGTTCTTCTAAATTCATTAGCCTATATTAATGTTTTCTAAGTTTTCTAGGCTGTGCAAGCATGCAATCCAAATTTAATACAATAAGCACAATATGATTGCAAGTAAATAAAGAGATAAGGGAAAAGAAATGTACACAAGCGATTTATAGAGGTTCGACAACTTTGCCTATGTCCTCTACCTTGAGACACTCCCAAGGATTTTCCCCAAAATCACTAACTTGAATTTGTCTTTACAATCCCTCTTTTTCATAGGCTCAAGAGAAACCTTTAAACCTCTCCTTTTTTCGGGCTTAAGGAGGAAACCTTTCCCCTTCTTTTTCCGGGCTCAAGAAGGAAACCTTACAACCTCTCCCTTTTATGGCTCAAGGAGAAAACCTTCTACCCAAATTCTCACTTACAATGAAGCACTCAAGGGTTCACTCCGTTTTACAGATTGTGAATGAGTTTTCTAGTTTGTGTAATCAAGGAGATACCTCTAGATAGGCAAATGATTACAAAGGTTAAGTTCAAAATAAAACCTATACAATATTTGTGCTAGTTTGCACAAGAAAGATGAGAATGATAGAATATGAGGAATTTTAGCACTTGAAATGTTGTTGAGACTTGAAGAAGATGGAGAAGATGAAGAATATTGATGCTCAGTTGTTCCTCTTGCTTTCTTAAGCTTCAAGCCTCTTTTTATAGTCCCTTGGACGTGTTCTTGACGTTGGGTGGAGCCAAAACTGAAAGTTACCGTTGTATCTCACAAAAACTAGCTGTTGGAGTGCTTTTTCGAGGTAGGGGATCGATCGTATGCCCTAGGGGATCGATCCCATGCTTCATTCCACTCCTCCAAGGCATTCTGCCATGGGGATCGATCCCTTCCCTTAGGGGATCGATCCTATGCTTCCTTATTGCTTGATTTTGCTTCCTGGGAGCATTCTGCCATTCAGATCAATCCCTCATGCTTTTCCTTCACTTTTCTGGGCTAGTTTGGATTAGAAATGATGTGGACTTTGATTTTAATTCATCCCAAAATATTTTAGAATTTTGTGGGAGTTTTTCTTGACTTTCTCAACTAAAGACTTAGTGTAATAAACTTGTTAAGTAATTTTCTAAAGTTGTGTTCAATATGTTCTTGAGAAAATTACTTAATGAAGATATTCAAAATCATTTTGTAAAATGTTAAGACCAATAAGAATATGCAATTAAATCATGGTCTTAAACTTTGATATGTAGACTTAAAGTGGTTTGAGAAAATCATATGATTGGTAAAGCAAATTTACATTATAGAGTCAAATACTTAATATTACTTAAGTTTTTGTCATTTCAAAATACATATGTCAATTTAAAGCTAAAAATATGGTTATGTGTAGCTAATGAGACACAAGTCAGAATACTTTGAAAAGTTCAAGGAATTCAAGAATGAAGTAAAAAACCAGCTAGGCAAAAATATCAAGACACTCTGATCAGATTACGGTAGAAAGTATTTGAGCCTAGAATTTAAAGATCATCTAAAGAGTGCAGACTAGTTTCGCAACTCACTCCACCTGGTACACCTGAATGGAACAATGTATTTGAGAGGAGGAATCGAACCTTATTAGACATGCTTCGATCCATGATGTCTGTTTTTGGGGTTATGCTTTAGAGACAGCAACATTCACACTAAATAGTGTTCCTACTAAAGCGGTTGAAAGGACACCACATGAGATGTGGAATGAAAAAAAGTCCAATTTGTCTTTTCTAAAGATTTGGGGTTGTGAGGCTTATGTCAAAAGACAAGCCTTAGACAAATTAGGACCCAAATATGATAAATGCATATTTGTGGGTTATCCTAAAGAGACAAAAGGATACTATTTCCATAATCCCATAGAGCACAAAGTGTTTGTGGCTCGGTATGGTGTCTTTCTAGAAAACGACTTCCTTTTTAGAAGAACTAGTGGGAAGAAAATAGAGCTTGAAGATGTTCAAAAACCACAAAATGTCACTGAACCTTTAGTGGAACAAGAGCAAGTCCCACAAGATGTTTTGGAATAAGAAGTAGCTCCAGAAACACAAGGCCCGCGTAAGTCTAATAGGATACGTCGAGTGCCCGACAAGCTTAGCCTTCTAACATGACGATGTATTACTCATGGATAATGATGAGCCTACTGCCTATGAAGAAGCAATTACAGACTCGATTATGAGAAATGGCTTAAAGCCATGAAATGCGAAGTGGACTTCATGTATACAAACCAAGTATGGACTTTGGTTGATCCACTTGAAGGGCTAAAACCCATAGGGTGCAGTGGGTCTTTAAAAGAAGACTGACATGGATGGTAACATGTATAATTATAAAAGCTGATTGGTGGCCAAAGGTTTCAAGCAAAGGCATGGTATAGACTATGATGAAACTTTTTCACCAGTTGTAATGCTCAAGTCTATGATTATGAGATATGGCATATGGATGTTAAAACTGGGTTCCTGAATGGAAACTTGTCGGAAGATGTGTATATGACACAACCTAACGGTTTTATCACTCCTGAGAATGCCAACAAGGTATGTAAGCTTCAGAAATCTATTTATGGATTGAAGCAAGCTTTTCGAAGCTAGAACATTCATTTTGATGAGACAGTCAAAGAGTTTGGCTTCCTCAAGAACAAAGACAAACATTATGTTTACAAAAAAGGTTAGTGGGAGTGCTGTCATATTCCTATTGTTATATGTGGATGACATATTACTCATAGGAAATGACATTCTTGCCCTACAATCTGTCAAAACATGGCTAGGGAATTGCTTCTCCATGAAAGACTTAAGAGAAGCAGCCTATATCTTTATAATAAAAATCTATAGAGATAGATCGAATAGGCTACTTGGTTTAATCAAAGTACATATATTGACAAAGTGTTGAAAATGTTTAGCATGGAAGAATCCAAGAAAGGATTCTTACCTATCTCACATGGCATTTATCTCTCGAAGGATATGTGTCCTAAAACACAAGATGAGAGAGATAAAATGGCTAAGATTCCATATGCTTCAGCTATTGGATCTATCATGTACGCCATGTTATGTACTAGGCTTGATGTCTCGCATGCTTTAAGCATGGCAAGTAGGTATCAGGCTGACCCAAGTGAGCATCACTGAGTAGCAGTTAAGAACATTTTTAAGTACTTGAAAAGGACTAAGGATGCCTTCTTAGTCTATGAGGAGAGAATAAGCTTGTTGTAAATAGTTACACCGATGCTCATTTCCAATCAAATAAAGATGACTTTAAATCACAATTTGGCTATGTGTTTTGCCTGAATGATGGCCTGTAAAGTTGGAAGTGTTCCAAACAAGAGACAGTGGCCACTTCTACGATCGAGGTTGAGTATATAGTGGCATTAGATACAGCTAAGGAAGTTGTTTGGATCAAGAAGTTCATCATAGAACTTGGATGGTCCCTAGCATCGCTGATACAGTGGCACTCTATTGTGATAGCAATGGAGCGATTGCACAAGCTAAGCAACCTCGGTCTCACCAGTGGTCCAAATAAATACTCAGGCCCTTCCATGATCGATTGGCTGTAGTGCAAGTGGGAGAATGCTAGTGTATGCGCCATGAGCGAATCCGATTTGGACTTGTATTACACTTATGACATTGTAATTATTTATGTTATTTAATAATACATGGAAGTTCTTTATCATTATTGACTATATTTAATTTGATCAAGTCATAATCAAATTATAAAGTCCCTAGAATAGTGGATTTGTACCAAGGGAATCAAAATAATGACTTTGATGATGAGATCCTTATGATACAAAGAATACTATTCTTAAATATCCTTAGTCATAGTATCACTGAGAAGTGACATCAGTGATACGGTACGACTAATCTCATACGTCATGGATATGGTGATATCCATATCAGCACATGGGTGATCATTGTGAATGAATACAATGGATTGACCCATCTTGAGAACTCTATGTGGATAGTTACATTGAGTGATGTTCTTAAATGGTAATGGTATATGTGATCCTTAGACTTGAGATCACCATAGTATCCTATGTGTCGATTGGTATACTTTGATGCTGGTAAACGTAGCTTAATGAGGGTTGTAAGTAAATCATTTATCTTGAGATTGAGAAACAATGTAGTTGAACTTTAATAGAGATGACACGTTCCATATTCTATGTTCAATTGAGATATTAGGTGACGAAAGGATCGAATTATACGGTAATTGCTCATTAAAAGGTTGTTGTCAACTTGGGTAGCCATGATCAATTGCTAGATGCCAATCTTGGCTTGTGATTTATGAATGAGATTCTGAATCACCTCCAACGTAATGGAAACCTAAAGGGTCACACACAATAAGAGCATGACCAAAACAAGGTAATTGGAGTTGGATCCATGTGATGAATCGTAGTACAAGTAGGGTTCCTAGTGAGATTAGAATCCTATTCCAACTAGAATTTGGGATTTCATTAATGGTAACTTTAGCCCAAGATTACTAAAGTGTATTTTGGTATTTTTCAATTATAATGAGATTGTAATTATGAATTATTAATTTAACAATTCATGAGCAGACCAAATTATTAATCCAAATGCATGACCAATTGGTTGTAGTACAAGTGGGAGGTTGTTAGAGTATGCCCTACCAATCAATAGGATTTGGATTAAGTAATTCTAAAATGCCTAAAAGACCTAATTTAGTTGGACTAAGGCTAAGGCCTTTTTAAGGTTTTGTTAAGAGGCACTATATAAACAACATTAAGTCTAAAAGTTAGACAAAATGTTCTTGATAGCCGCTCTACCTCTTGGAGCTAGCACTCACAAAACAATCCCCTTCCTCCTCCCTTTGCCATTGGCCACTCCTTGTCCCAGGCAAAGGTCCCGTTTTGCATCTTACTCGTATGGATACTGTTAGAGGGCTTCTCTCAGCTAGGAGTCTTGAGTTAACTGTAACATCCCAAATCCACAGTATAACATAATATTTACTTATAAATCACACTTACTTACTGGTTGGGCTGTCTGTGATGCTTAACCATCCGTTAATCACTTGTAAAATTAGTACTCTCATTCATCGTACCAATATGGAAGTATGCATTGTTACATTATTTCCTTAAGATATATATATACACATTCCCTTTTGCTCAAAGTAGTATTGTACAAATTCACTGAATATATAAAAGAAAATCATATACCTTCGATATCGAAAATCTGCTGACTCTAGCAGTCGATAATCTCTAAAGGTAATTCTCTTAATCCAAGATCAACAATCTGTGGAGTGGAAAATAAAGGGTGAGCGACAACGTGCTCAGTAAAGAAGGTGTATGCTGCTTTATAAATCAAAATAAAACTATATCCCACAAAATACAATAAATCCTTTCAGTAAACAGAAATCAGCAAGTTGAGACTAGGCATCACCCTACAAATAAATCATGCTATCATCGTCCCCAGGAACACAAGTCGTCTGCTTTGGGGTGCACCCGTAGGCTATCGCCCCTCACGGCTTTCTCAGAGTGTGCCTTTAGGCCACAACTCCAATTCGCATTCCCACTGGGATACAACTAGATTTATGACCATAATCTATAGGTGGTCCTCGGGTACACTTGCCAGGTGACCTCAAGACCTCTGATGACTTGACGGGTCAATCAGCCTCGTGAATAGTAATGCATGAAACTCGGGGCTTAAAGTCTCAAAAATCACTTTATATCTCATAAAGAACCTTTAAGGAATTATTTCACATATTTCATCATTTTCTCAAATGATTATTTTGCAAAAAGGCATTATATTTTCTGTTTACAAAACATAGTAAAAACAACCCGAAATCTCACCATTTTACGCATGAGAAAACAAGTGAAACTGGCTCGCCCTTATCAGCTTGCCCATCGCAATGGATTGAGCTCGCCCGTTTTCATTCGCCCACTGTGGCGAACTAACTTCGCCCACTGTGGCGAACTAACCGAGCTGAACTGGGGTCGCCCACGAAATCTCTCTTTAAAAACAAGGGCTTGCCCACTATTGGCTCGCCCAAACTTATATCAAAGGGGTCGCCTATCTTTGGCTCGCCCGGATTTTTTTTAAATAGGGTTCGCCTTTCTTTGGCTCGCCCAAAGTATCACAAAGGGGTTGCATGTCTTTGGCTCGCCCGGATTTTATTAAAACAGGGTCGCCTATATTTGGCTTGCCCAAAATATCACAAAAGGGGTCGCCTATCTTTGGCTCGCCCGGATTTTATTTAAAACAGGGTCGCCTATATTTGGCTCGCCCAAATTATCACAAAAGGATCGCCAATCTTTGGCTCGCCCAAAAACAACATAGGGGTCGGCTTTATAGCTTGCCCAAATCACAGTCTGTGAAACAGTTTATTAAGCTAATGCATGTTTCATATCAAATCATTTTCTCAATATTTCCATAAAATTTAACTCCACAGAACATGCATTTACTTCACACACATATCCCTTACCTGGTCTTACGAAGCCTAGCTTCCTGCTCGCCTTTATCAATTCTCAATTTCCGGTTGCAAAATAAATTATCAAGACTATCAATATTTTCTATTCAAATCTTTCCAACACTTTGGCGAGACTTGAGGCTAATCCTCTAGCTTGCCCAATATAACTTGCCACTTATATATTGGCTTATACGTGGGAGTTCGCCCACAATTCAACTTGCCATTCTATATTGGCTTATACGTGGGAGCTCGCCCACAATTCAACTCGCCATGCCCATGCATGTGAGTTCGCCATACACGGCTCTTTATTCAGAGGTGGGCTCGCCTATGAATTAAACTAGCATATGGTGATCTCGCCCACTATACCACGCTCTGTATTATTTAGCTCGCCCATGATAGCTGAGCTCGCCTATTTATCATCACTTTCACACCGTTTCCAGTTCTTTCCTTATTTAGTCTTGATTAATTTCTAGACCACATCTTGTTCTAGTTTCTTATATATTCTAACAAGATTTAACTAAAACAAAGCTATATCTATGTTTCTTACGGTATAAAACATAGAAATCTACCATTGAATATCAAGAGAACCATAGAAATATGGAACTCACCTTGACTGAGTTGTACTTCCAGAAACAGAGTGCTTTCTGCCTCACTTAGCTTTACTTTGCTTATTCCTTAGCTCTTCAGACGATGGAGAAGAGGTTTAGCTAACTAGAGGATGAAGTTTCATGGCTCACGTATGAAAGGAATGGAAGAAACGAGATGTGAGTTTGCAGTAACACTGAATGGGCGAGAAGCAGTAGTGTGGTTTTTTGAAGAAGATGAAGTTTGCTTAAGTCGGTTTTCCTCATGTATTTCTTCTTATATAGCCATGCTAATCTAATCAGAACCTACCACCTGTTCCTTATCCCGTTTTCTTTCATCATTTCACGTCTTTCATGCATTAAAACTTGAAGAAAACTATAGCAAAAAGGAATGGTGGTGAAGCTTCTTGCTGCAGTCTGTTTGACTTACTTCTCTTTGCCATTAATTATCTTTCACATTGCATGTAAATCGGTTAAGCCATTTGGTGTCTAAACTGATTGGTACAAGGAGAAGCAAAGTGGCGTGAAGTCCACTTATAGCCTCTTTTCTTGACTTCTTTTCATGCTTAAATTTCAAAGCTTCCTCCAATAAGCTTCTAGGCATCATGTTATATTTAATTTCCATTCTTATAATTTTTAGATATTCATTCTACTTCACATACACCATATAGAATTTAAATCCAATAAAAATGGGAAGTGGAAATCCACATTCAATATTTATTTTCACTATCAATCCTTTACAAATATGGTGTATAGTGTAATAAAATCGGGTCTCACATTAACGATAAACCGAAGGCTATTCATGGGTTGCTATATTCAAAAGTTGAACTTTCCTACGCAAGCGACGCCAAAAGGTTAGATTCTATTCTAAAAGCAATCTTGTTGCATGATCCTGGTGATTTTGGTTTTGTTATTTCTCTAATCTACTGCTTATTTTCGTATATAACATGATAAACCAAGACAACGAAACCTTACACCTTTTGTCTCACAATTGCAGGCATTCATCACTTTTCTATATAGTTTCTACAACTAGCAATAATTAATAAAGGGTTGGCTCCTAGCTAGCTGGCTGGAGGTAAGTCGGCAACTTGAGGATATTTTTTAGCTATTATTTTATTAAGGATGTCTTTAATAATATTATTTTAGATTTTATGAAATATATTATTTTAAAATATGAGGTGGGCCACACATTAATTAAAAATAAAAAATAAATGAATAATAATTTTAATTTTATTATTATTATAAATAAATAAATAAAGTGGGGGCCAAGAGCACAGTGTGCCACACAGTAGGCCACGTAGGGCATATTCTCCCATGCGGGACCCTCTCTCACATGGAATACTCTCATGCTTAGTGCGAGGCCCAAATGCGTGCTTGGACTTTAATTATTTGATAATTTAACATATTATATTCAACGGGACCGGCACATTAAATTTAAATTAATGTAGATAAAAGGCAAAGAAGGGATTGCAGTGATAATCTACTTTTATAAATAGCAGGTCAGATAATTCTCTTTTTCAATTAATTACTATTTTTTTGATTAAGACTCTGTTCAGTTTTTACTCAAGCATCGGAGTACACTCGCAAGGACAAATTCCTGCGACTCTTTGATTTTTTCTTTTTCTGCAGAGTTCTTGGTAGACACGTGGATGCGAAGATCAAGATTCTTACGATATACAAATTCATTGTTGTGAACAGGCAACAACAATTGGCATTGTTTGTGAGAATCTGATACGAAAAACTTTGTTGTGAAAGATGGTGAGAATACGATCAATAGCAAGGGAAGTGAATGAAAAAGATGATTCAATCTACTCTCCTGATTGTCAAACGTATCTGGAAACTCAAGTTCCTGAAGCTAAACCTGTGAATATAGTCTTGAAAGCGGAATTCGAAGCTCTAATGCAAAGGAATGAGGAGATTACTCATGCATTGAAGGTCTTGGTAGATTTTTCAAAGAAGCACTTTTGCAAATGAGTCTTCCACCAGCTGTTTAGAATCTTGCAGGAGGAAGTCAGTCACAATAGACTAATATGGCAAAACTTGGCACTAGACTGGTCTGGAAGATCAGTGGCAATAGACCAATGTGCGGCAGATTGGTGTATAGCAGAGTGACGTGCGGCAGACTGGTGTATAGCATAGTGACATGCGGCAGACTGGTATGCAACAGAGTGACGTACGGCAGAGTGACGTGCAATAGAATGATGTGTGGCAGACCAATATGCGACAGACTGATGTGCAGCAAACCAGAGTACGACCATAAGTGAAGATTCAAGGCCATGGTTTGGGGAGCATTAGTTTAACGATATGAGAAGTGTTGGGACGGTAAACCCTAATGAAGCTGCCCGTCGAAATACTGTCAGGATTTTTGACTCGAAAATTGACTTGACCTGGAATCTTGATTTGCGTCCTACTTGTGTGGATACAGTTAAAGGGCTTCTCTCAGCTAGGAGTCTTGAGTTAATGATAAACGATGGCTGTTTGTGGGTTGCTATATTCAAAAGTTGAACTTTCCTACACGAGCGACACCAAAAGGTTAGATTCTAACCCGAAACCAATCTTGTTGTATGATCCTGATGATTTTGGTTTTGTTGTTTCTCTAATCCACTGCTTATTTTTGTGTATAACATGATAAACCGAAACAAAAACCTTACCCAAACACCACTCAAGGATGAACTATTTTATATTTGTTAATAGAAAACACATAAAACTCAAATGAAATGGGTGTTAAACCATTCAATAAGGCAAATGAAATGTAATAGGAATGCCAATTAAAAATTTCAAGATGAGCTCTTTTTTTTAACTGATTAAAGAAAGAAATATTGAATCTAATTCAAACAGCCTCAAATCATTCAAACCATTATTTATTTACTTCAAGACTCATATTTATGTATTTATTTTATACTTTTTAACATATATCAAAAAATTAATATACGAATAAAAAATAAATAATTATACCTCAAATTTGGGTTTCAATCAACCCAAGGAACCAAATGCCAAACAACACCAAACCTTCTTAAGCACTGTGCTTTTGCTATTTTAATCAATATAAATGAAAACCCATATGTATAATTAAAAACTGAAATAAAAATTTAAAAGCGTTTGCAAAAACAACTAATAATCCTTTAATTATTCACCTAATCACTATGAACTTTAAAGAGAAAATGAGGAAGCCAAATTGAAACACTGGGATGGTAAAGCAATTGACAACTGCTGGATCAGTTAGGTTCATGGCTTTTGATCCTTTTCCCATGCACCTCCACCTATTTCTTATTTTTCGTGCAACATTTATAAAAATCAAATAAATAAATAAGCAGCCTCAAAACACTATTTATTTGCGTCAAGAATCCTATATATTTATTCATTTATTATATACTTTTTAACATGTATTAAAAAATAAAATGCTGATAAAAACATAAATAATTATTCCTTAAATTTGAGTTTCATTTATCCAAAGAGGAACCAAATGCCCAACAACGCCAAACCCCGTCGCTAATTTAATTGGGCCTTCATGAGTCGTGCCAAATTTAACCCATTCAACGTTTTCTTTAACATTGTGACCCATCCCTGTTTTTCTTTGCTTCTTCATCTCTCTTTATTTCTTCTCTCAACTTCTTTCTTCATTAAACATATCCCTAAACAGAAAAATTCCTCTCTTCAAAAAACACCCTCCAAACCCAACAACCTCCATTGCACCAATTCCTTGCCGCTGCAACCTCCAGCCGTCATGCCTTCAGCCATCATTCATGCCTTCAGTGCCAACATCTCTTCTCTTCTTTCTTTTCCTTTTCTTCTCACAGAAAGCTGCAAGTATACGCCCCCAATCACATTTTTATTCACTAGAGAAAGATAAATACCAATAAGGTATTCTGCAAAATTCAGTTTAGTGACACCTATATTTGCAAGAGAATAAATACAAAAGTCATATCGCCCAGAAGACTCCTATTAGTATAACAGAATTACCAAGTCAAGTTAGCATCAAAGTACATACCATCTGTTTGATTGACGGGATTCTTCAAGAGCTCATTTAAATGTGTTTGGTAATTCTCCTCTACCTAACAGGAACAATGAAGCCACCGACACATCCTACACCCTTTCTTCAAATACAAATCGCCAGTATTTCTAGTCGAACAAAGTTACCAGGAGGAAGTGCGTGTGTCTGCATACTTCCTGAAGATATTTATTCATAATCCACTGAACACATTGTAAAAGAAATCTATATGCAGAAAAAGGTTGCAACTAAACTTCCCTAATGCCAGAAATGAGAAAGATAGAGAGAGATGAAGGAGAGAGAAAAAAAATGTCTGAGGACACTAAGCAAGGAGGAGAACCAGGTGTTCCTTTTAACCATGCATGACTTACATGTGTGAAATAAAACCAAATGGTAAAGGAACAAATTTGCAAAGACTTGTAAAGGAGAAAAACATAGCTTCTCAGTATAGCAAAATGTACTTTTAGCTTATAACCAAAAAAAAAAATACTTTTAGCGGCACTAAAAAAAATTGTAAAATGCGCCGATTTTGCTAGCGTCGAAAAAAAATGACGTTTTTTTTTATAAAAAACACTGTTAACTTTGTAGCAATTTTATATTAATTAGCTGCGTTTATATTTTGTAATTGAAAGATAAATTTGCGTACATGTTGACAAAGGAACTGTATCTTTAAGTTGCCAAAAGAAACAAACTTGCAATCACTCTCGAGATTGGCCAAAATTGATCTTAATATTACAATCAAACCAACAACAAATTTGATGACGTGTCATCATAAAGAAAAACCATATTTTGCTTCAATTTTGAGAACTTATCTTTAAATAGTTATATTGATTTTAAGAGAATAATAGGATGACAAACTAATAATATAACTTATTTAATCATAATGCAAAAGAGGAGGATTAATTTATTCTTAGTAGATAGAATGATATGTTAGATACCCTAATTATCATGTTACGTATTTTATTCTTCAATATATATATATATATATATATATATATAAAGAAAATTTTAATCAATCATAAAAAGTCATCTTATCCTACTTTCAATCTTATACACAACATATGTAAATCCATTCAATAATATGGTTACACGTTCTTACACAAAAGCTTGTTTGAATTTTGGAGGACTTGAACAAGAATATTAAACTCATTAAAAGATTTTGATCAAGCAAATACACATGTAATATATTTATAAATTTCAAAAACCAAATATGTATTTTAATGTGTCGTAAGGCATAGTTTTTAAATCGAGATACGTATCATGAATCAAAATTTTATTTTTAAGAATCGAGCATCGTATCGTAAGATATGACAAATAATTTTAAAATTAATTATAAATAATACATATACATGTAAGATAAAAAAAATTAAAAATATTATACATATTAATAGACTTAAGTGAGTATGATAAAAATAAGAAATGGGATCATTTGTAAACTCTTAACATGCTCATTAATAGTATATATTTTTAAATATATTTTTTATTTTTAATGTACTAACTAAAAGTTTAATTTTAATTCAATTTTTCAAAGATAAATAAAAAATATTATATATATTAATAGAATTAAGTGAGTATATGATAAAAATAAGAATTATGATTGTTTGCAAACTCTTAACATACTCATTGATAGTGTATATTTTTAAATAATATTTTTAATTTTAAATTTACTAACTAAAAGTTTATTTTTTTTCAATTTTTTAAGGTTAAATCGTACAAAGAATATGTTTTTAAGGTTTTTTTTTAAGTTAAAAAACTATTAAAATGAGTCAGATTAGATTTTGATTGGGCTTGGCCAAATTTTACTATAAGGTGTATCGAAGTGTATCGATGTATCGTACGATATGTATCAATTCATTTATATATCGATAGATACGCTACTGATTCATGATAAAATTGATTCTTTGCATTGATGCGTATCGTTTTTACAATGAATCAAATCATATCATATGATACGTATCGCGTATCGTACGATTTTGATAACTATGCCGTAGGGATATAATTTTCTTAATCCAATCTTGTTACTTGTTAATCCTTATGTGATATTTATTAATTTTTAAAATTTTTTGTTTAAAAAATTGATATTTTTAAATGAGTTTGGGTGGGTTTGGACTGATTTTGTGAGAATCGCTTATACTATTACTGTTACACATGTCAGACTTCTCACTGTTGCTCAATTCTTGTGTATTTCGTAAGTAATAAGGGAAACAGTGTAGTGGGCCTCACCAGCTTTACAATGCCTAGATGGAGGTGAGACTGACCAGACATGGAATGGGAGGCCAAATAAACCTAAGATAAGAATTTCGAATCCCAAATCCCTTATTTGCATTATTTTTGAGAAGCGTGTAAACAATTTAAAAAATGACGACTAAGGACGTAGCCCTGTGGCATTTTTGTAAATTGTGGTCAAATTAAATTGACTTTTGACCAAGTGATTAAAGAATGATAATCTACATGAAAATAAGTCCTAGGCTATGTCAATAGATGATTGAATCAGTGGTTAAATTAGAAATATACGTGATTGGCCCGATAGGGGTATTTTCATAATTTCACCTTTATGGTAGATTAAACTTCGATGAAACCACCTTTATTCATCAAAATATGTTTAATAATAATTTTTAGTGATGAAATATGAATTTTTGGAGTTTAACTGGATAGTTATAAAAATTATAGAAACTTAAGGACATTTTTATCCAAAAATCTCATAATCAAGGGCATTTTGGTCATTTTTCCCACTCTAGAATATTCTATAAATTACCACGTATACCAGCAGGCCACTATTCATGCTTCTTCTTCCTCCCATTCATGCCACCATTAACAAGAAAGAAGGAAAAAAAAGAAAATCCACCTAAACACCATTAAAACCACCTTAATTCACCAAGTTTCCTTCTACAAACTTGTTCTTCTCTTCAAGCTCTACAAACCATACCAATAGCTTCTTGTAAAAGTGACAAAATCAAGAGAGAAGAAAGCTTGAAGAATTCGGCAAAGGTAAGTGGAATTCATGCTTGAAGTTTCATTAAATTTTAATGATAGAAAATGGCTAATCTAAGTGTATTAAGCATGAATTTGGTGTTAGATTGAATTAAATCATGCTCAAGCACATCTTTAGGGTTTCGATTTTAAGGGGAATGCCATGGAAGATGAGGTTTGATGCATGGAAATGGTGTGAAATGAATAAAGAACAAGGAAGAAACATGAAATTAAGGTGAAATTATTGAAAAGCCATGAATTTCTCCGTTATGTTAATTTCGGCCATGGAAAGAGGATGTAAATTTTGGGCTGCATTTGATGAATTTGAGATGTCAAAATACTGTAGAAATTATGAGGAGTCCACAAGTGTAATTGGAATTAAAATCGGACTTAAATTGACAAAGTTATGTTTTAGCACCGGTAGAATTTACACTGGTTTAATATTTTCAGTGTACAATGTGGCTGCAATTAGTAGTGAAAAATAGTTTAAAAATGTAAGTGAGGTGAATTAATAATGTTGGTGAAATGTTTTGCAGCCCGAGAGAAGTAATTTATGTAATAGTCTGGTGTACATTTTTACACAATATTTACTAGTATTTTACATTTTTTTACTAGTTGGGCTGTCTGCGATACCTTTAACACTTGATCATTAACAATAATAAATAGTAAACATTTATTCAATAAATTCGAAATATAAAATTTTTTTACAATATTCCATACACGTTACATCCTCTGTTTCTATTTTATAATAATGTAGTATTGTATACAAGTGTCTGAATATATAAGAGAAGTGACTGTACCTTAAATTTCAATGCTTTTTGTCCCAGTGGGCTACTCGTAGCTATATTTATCCGAGAAAGCCATCAAATAATTCTCATAATAAATATGGAAAAATTTGAAAGTAAGGGGTGAGCAAACCACATGCTCAGTAAAGGAGTCGTATGGTGCTTGATATAATGAAAACTATATGCCGTAAAACATTTATTTCTAACAGTGTACTAAGCACAGTAAAGGAAGGATACTATAGTCGGCCGGGAAATCCAGATGGAGCATGGAAGGTATTTTGGAATACCTGTCTTGTCCCGAAAACCAAGAGCGACTATAAGGAGTAATTTATAAATTGTCTTGATAAAACAATTTAATACCCATTTTTCCATAATTATAAACGGCATAACCCATTTATTTTCCTTCCTTTCAGTACAGTATCAAAACACGTGACAGTACAGTGGTAAAACAGTAGTTACAGTAAATAGTCTTTTCAGTACAGTAGCTTATAAATATCCAAATCACTGGATAACAGTTCAGTAATTATTTCTGTTTTAGAAATAATTTTCAAGGTATTCTTTCTCGATAACAGTAAGTTTCCTTTCAGTTCAGTAAACAGTATTCCGTACAGATCAATTTAGTAAACAGTAATCAGTAGGTTTCAGTTTAGTAAACTGAAATCAGTAGTTACCAATTCAGTAAACAGTAATCCGTTGCTTTCAGTTCAGTAAATAGTACTCAGTAGCTACTAGTTCAATAAACAGTAATAAATAGTTTTTCAGTTCAGTAAACAGTAATCGGTAGCTACCAATTCAGTAAACAGTAAGTTGAGACTAGGCATCACCCTACATGGTATCATGCTATAATCGTCCACTAGGGACACAGTAATCGTTCCCGAAGGAACACAGTAACAATATATAGTTAGATCTATGGCCATAATCTATAGGTGGTCCTCGGTGTACACTTGCCAAATGCCTCCGGGACCGCTGATGACTGGCGGATCAATCAGTCACGTGACAGTAACAGTATAACAATAAAGCATGAATCTCGGGGCCTAAAGTCTCAAAATCAATTTATTTATCATAAAATACCTTTAAGGAATATTTCATAAATTTCATCATTTATTTAAATAATTATTTTCCAAAAAGGTATTTTATTTTCCATTTTCTCATACAGTAATTCAGTCAGTAAATATTTATGTATCAATTGAGAAAATAAATAAATATTTATTTTGAATATTTACTATCATATAAAATAAAATTTATTTCTCACTTTAATCAAAATATAAAACATGAATATTTGATTTTTTTATAACTTTCTCATAAATTTCCTTTTATGGAAAATTAGTGGAAATTATATTCAAATTTCCCATTTTAAATCATTTCATGCTTCTAAAATATTTTATAATATTTTAGAATATTTTTGGAAAATTTCCAACAGCATAACAGCAATGGGTTCTTAACCTCCTGCACACAATTCACAATATATAAACCAGCTTTTCAACCACAAATTTTGGATGTTTTAAACCAATTCATGCTTCCAATATTTCCATAAATTTTGGCTTAATAAAACATGCATTTCACTATATCACTACAACTCACACACTCCCCCCTTACCAGTCTTATGAAGCCGAGCTTCCCTATTACTTTTACTGAATTCCATCGACTTAGGCTGCAAAATAATTTTATCAATATTATTAATATTTTTTCTTTTAATTTCAAGCCACTAGTATTCATAAAATGCAGCCACTAATGTCATAATCTAAGCACAACCAATATAAATTATACTGGTGTTACAACTCAACTTCCTCATTTTAGTTCCTTTTTCGGTTCTAATTGCACCAATATTTCTCTTTTAATTTCTATAATCCTTTCTTACCATAATCCCTAATTTTCAGCACATTTTCCTGCTTAAATAAAGTCATGGCCGAAACCCTCTTATGGCCATTTCTTGACTTTTAAATCTTTCTCTTCAATTTATTGTTTCCAATTTATTCCTTCTTGTCCACGTGAGCATTCTTTGCCATTTTCTTGCATGAATCATAAATTTTCCTATTTATTCATGTCCAACCAAAACCCTCATTCATTAGCCAAAATTTGATTCTTCACCATTTCATGTTTCCAAGCTATCTCTTCATTTTATTCATATTCCATTAATCATTTTACTTCATCTTCATACAATTTTCAGCCCATTTCTTGCTTTATTCACACCTATGTCAATATCTCATTTTGTTCTAATTCCATGATCTAATAAGACTTAACTAAAAACAAGGCTATATCTATGTTTATTATGTTATAAAACATAGCAATATACTTTTGAATATCAAGAAAACTATAAATTCCAAGTAGCTTACCTTGACCAAATGGCTCACTTCAAAACAGATTGTGTTCTGCCTCAAGTCAGCCTTTTTGCTTGTTTCTTAATTGATTTTAAGGTAGATGGAAGGCCTATGGAGAAGCTTAGATGATTAAATATTAAAGGGATGAAGTGTTGCTAAGGATTTCATGGAAGAAATGGGAGAAAATCGGTTACACATGAAGCAAACAGAATGCATCGTGGAGAGCAGGGGAAATCGGTGAGAAGATGATAAAACCTTGCTGAGTTTTACTTCAATTTAGTCTTCCATTTATTCATGCTAGCCAATAGGAAGTTGCCACCTTTCTTACTTATCCATTTTCTCCTTATTTTATGTCATTTTGAGCATTGAATTGTGAAGAAATCTGCAGCCAAAAGGAACGGCTATGAAGACTCTTTGCTGTTGTTTATTGACTTGTTTTCATCATCTTTTTTACATTCTCCGGCCAATAAAAATAATCCCCTGTAAAATATTAAAATCCTATTCCTTTAAGCCTTATTTTTATTGTATTTTATGTCATAAAATCTGCCATTAAAAATTTCTTTTGATGCCCAAACCGAATAGCACACGCACATATAAATGCTCATTTTCTGCTGCCTTTTTCTTTTTGCTGTTCGATTTTAATTGGTTTGCTCCTCTTTTGATAGGCTTTAACCAATAAAATTAATCCATGTTAAATATTGCACTTCTCTTATTTTAAGTATCAATTATGTGGCATTTTATACAATAAAAATTTCAGTTCATTGTCCTTTAAGTGAATCCAACTGAGCAATCACGACAGCAGCAAAGTGAGTGGCGTGAAAGCCACTATGCTGATCGGTTTTGACCATTTCCATCTCCTTTTTGCAAGCTGCATCCAATGAAAATTATTCACATGTAAATTTGTTAATTCCTCTAAAAATTGCCAGCTAAGCAACATACCATGGCAGCAAGAATATAACGTGCTGTCCCATTTTTCTTGGCTGCATGTTTCTTGATTCATTTTGCCTCCTTTGATGCATAGTTCAACCAATAATTTTTAGCCATATATCCACTTAATAAATCCCTCTTTATCTATCATCATCTATCACATTTTACACCATAAAATTTTGCATTTCAATGGCCTTTAAATGGATGGAGCCGTGTGGCATAACAGCAGCAGAAAATGGCGTGGAGTCCAATTTTGGCTGCACGGTTTTTGGCTTCTTTCACCCTTTTCTTGTGTGTTCCAACCAATACGAATTTACCATATCTTCCCATATAAATTCTCCTCCATTTGAATACCATTTATTTGTATTTTTATGCCATTAAAATGAAATTTAAATCTATAAATTTCAGATTTACTTCTTTATTTATTTCTATGCCACCACTTCATCATGAAATATTTATTTCACCTCTTATACACCATATTATAAATTATAAATCCAATAATTCCAAATTTCTAAGTGGAAATCCAATTTAAATATTTATTTAATTTCACTAATTAACTTATTTCCATTGTCAAGGATTTACGAAAATATGGTGTACAGCACTATAAAATCGAGTTTCAAAATTTACGTGTGGTGCTATCGGATAAATCGCTAATATCAGACAGGTAAGGGATGAGTGTGGAAGCCGTAGGGATATTATGAATACATGATTTTACTGAAAATAATTTATGAAATTATTTTAGAACTCAATTGCTTTGGAATTGTGGAAATTGTGGCTTCTGGCTGATATATTGAACTGTGTTTGAAGTGCAGAAGGGTAGGCAAATAGTAGCCGTTATGCTGCTGAAATTTCTTGGAAATTTTATAAAAATATCATGAAATATTTTAAGTGCATGGTTTAAATGGATTTCATAACTTTTGGTACTTTATTTATTATTTTTCATAAAATGTTGATTTACTGAAAAATAATATTTAAATATTTTGTTATTGAATTTAATTAAAGTGAAGTTACAGATATGCTCTCATAAGTCTTTTACAATGTAAAAGAATGTTTATTAAAATTATCACTGAGATATGAATATTTTATAGACTGTTTTCACTTTACTGTTCATTGTGTTAGTTAAATACTTTTATGGATTAACTGGAGATTTTGTTGATATTTTGTCAAATGCCTTAAAGGTATTTATACCGTTTATAAACTATTTTGAGACTGTTAGGTCCCGTATCATGCTCACGTGTTACTGTACTGTTACTGTTGTTGATTGATACTGATCATATCATCAGCGTCCTAGTTGTCACCTGATCAGTGCACACTGAGGATGCCTATAGACTATGGCTATTTGTCTCACGTGTTATTGTTACTATTCCCTTCAGGGATTACTGTTATAGCATGATATATTTTGGGTGTTGCCTAGTCTCCACTCAGGTGTTACTGTTTACTGTATTGTTTTACTAAATTGTTACTGTTACTATAGTGATTATTATTATTGAACTGTTTACCCCACTGTTTACAGAACTGCTACTGTACTATGTTTAGTAATTTTAACTATTTTATAGAAATATTTAATAATTTTTTTTATGAAAAATGTGATTATCCTAATTTCATATCAAAAATTCAATTACTACTCCATATAGTCGCTATTAAGTTCTGGGACACGGCAGATATTCTAAAATACCTCTCATACTCTATCTGGATCCTTAGCCGACATAATATCCTTCCTTTATTGTCCCTAGTGCATCGATAGGTGCATAAGTGATTTTATGCATATAGATTTCATAATATCAATCTTGCATACGATTCTCTTACTGAGCACGTTTCGCTCACCCCTTTATTTTCTACTCCATAGATTATTTGTAGTGATTGCCTTGATGTACTGTTCCGAGGACTAGGCTGCATTTCGTTACCCTGAGGTAGTTGCTAGTGGATCTTGGAGGTATATTGATTTACTTTTATATGTTTGGACGTATTTGTACAATACTATCGTTATGTAAATTATATTCAGGGGATGTAAATTCTTAAGGATTACTGTTTATGTAAATACTTTCTATTTTGAAACCAAATAAATTACTTTTGTAAATTGGTTACTGTTTAAAGTAAGTGTGTGATAAAGGTATCGCAGACAACCCAACCCTTACCGTATTTGTGTAAATGTGTTAAATACTGTTATTACGGATTATGACTGATTTAGACTTACTCTTTTTATGTAAAAAAAAATTTGGGTAAAATTTGTTGGAATAAGAAATTAAAATAACTTTATATATTAGCAACAAATATAAATGAAATGAAAATTTAAATTTAAAATTTTTTATGATACAAAAAGTTAGATTGAGATATGGATATCTCATCCTCTTTAAAATCATTCATGCCTCTATGGGACAAAATCAATCGCTACAACAAGATCTAAAACATGTTGCCTCAGAGATAAAACAACTCAATTTTATCTTCATTGTACAATTCGTCACTAATAATAGAGTAAAGAGCTCAAACTAAAAAACCTTTCTTTGTCTAAGAGTTGAGTATGTGCGAATATCAAAGAGGTGAATAGAATTGGTGTATTTTTGTTTGAAGATTGGTCTTCTATTTATAGGCTAATAGAATTTGTAACGTATCACAAATAATAATGATAAGATTTTATTTAAACGAACGACTAATGAACATAAAAAATCAAATAATTGTTTTGCGTATGTAATTCAAAAGCTGATCATTGACAAATAAACATAATAGCAAATGACCAATAAATGTTCTGTATTGAAATACAATTAGATTAACATTTCGCAAGAATCATTAACAATTTGAAAGAAGGCTAAAGGGTCAAAAGATCCTTGGAAAAAAAAAGGCTTCTGCAATTAAGCTCCCACTTTTTTTAGCAATCAATTTAGTCCATACATTTCAATTTTCACTCAAACAAAAACCATTAGATCTATGCGAAAATTGTTAAATCTATACAATACACTTGGCCAAAAAATAACAGATCTAATAGTTTCTGTCCAAGTAATGGTTCAATAGAGTGAAATTGAAAATGTAAGGGCTCAATTGATTTCAAAAAAAGATAAGGGCTTAATTACGGAACCCTTTATAATTTGAGGGTTTTTTGACCCTTTAGCCTTGAAAGAATCATTAGCCTTAGATATATAACATACAACAACTTTAAAACGCTATATGCTTTATAGTTTTTTTTAAGAGGTACAAATGAGGAATGAGAGATCAAGCCTTGTACCTAATCCTTTTTAAAGAAGGGCAATAACCATTAAGCCAAACTTTGGTTGTTTATATGCTTTATAGCTTTTCAATAAATGCTTTTGTAACGTCTGGAATTATAAAATTTCGAACTAACTTTTTCCTTTTTATTACTATCTTTCTCATTCAATTACTCGGTATCATTTGGTTTGCGTTCAGTGTCAGTGCAAGTACGATCTATAACTTTCATTACAAATATTATCTTTATACCATTAAATCATTTAATGTATAAGAAATAAACCAAAAATCAGAATATAAACTGTAATATAAAAATTTATAATTTTATTAATACCATTCCCATTTCAATGTATCTTATAAATTCATGTGCAATCTGTAAAATTTACACTGTATGTAACGACCCGTTACCACATTTTTAAACCTTATTTTACACAATTTATCCGGTTGGGCTGTCTGTGATACTTCACTTTACCCTTGATATTAAACAATTTAATAAAATATTGTTAACGTTATACACATCCCCTATCTTATTTACAAATATGTAGTACTATAGACATGTCTAAATACAGAAAATAAATGATCGTACCTCATATATTTTAGTTGATCAGTCACATTGTCCATTATGTGCAGCCGTAATCCACAAATATTGGATCTCACCATCATCCAAACCTGAAATGTTAAAATTGGGGAGTGAGCAAACCACGGCTCAGTAAGAGAGTTATATGACACACTTGATATTCAGCTATTATATACTGAAAATAATTTTTTTATTTTCTTTAAAATCTTCCTAGCTGGCTCTAGGCTCACATGTAGGAAGGATACTACAGTCGGCTAGGGATCCAGATAGAATAAGGCAGGTATTTTGAAATACCTGACCTGTTCCGGAACCTAGAAGCAACTGTAGAGAGTACTATTTCTGTTGTTTTCAAAATGATATAATTTTCGTTTTTCCACAAAGTAAATCACTTATCTCTTTTCACTTCAGTATACTTTAAAACACGTGGCAGTTCAGTAATAAAAATAGTGGTTTACTTCTCTTTTATTCTCTTCAGTACAGTAAAAACAGTACAGTACAGTGATTTGTAAATATCCAATCATTGGATAATTACTTCTTCGATTATTTCTATCTTAGAAATAATTCTTATGTTATTCTTTTAGAATAAACATTTATTTCTCTTTTCAAATCAGTAACCGTATCGTACAGTTCAGTAAAACAGTATATTCAGTAAAACAGTAATTCGATACGGTTCAATCAGTAACAGTAAACAGTAACTACCAATTCAGTAAATAGTATAAGGTAGCTTTCAGTTCAGTAAAACAGTAATCAATGGCTACCATTTCAGTAAACAGTACAGTTCAGTAACATAGTGTTTTGGTACGATCTTTCATCAGTAAACAGTAAACAGTAAACAGCAAACAGTGGTTCGGTACAGTAAAATGTACAGTAAAAAGGATTCCGTAAATCCTTTCAGTAAATAGTAAGTGAGACTAGGCATCACCCTACAATCAAATCATGCTATCTCGTCCACTAAGGACACAGTAAACAGTAATGAGATCTATGGCCATGATCTATAATATGTCCTCGGTGTACGCATGCTAGGCGACAATCCGGGACGCTGATGACTAGCTGGTCAATCAGCCACGTGACAGTAACAGTATATGTGATGCATGAAGCTCAGGGCCTAAGTCTCAAAACAGTGTGAAAAATCATACCTTAGCCTTTATGGAGTTCAAATACCGTAAATCAAATATCCATAAGGCTCACATGTAAATATAATCACCTTTATGAAATTTATAAAATAAATAACATTTTTCAAATTATTTCATAAAGGTATATATCCTGTTTTCCATACGATGAAGACATTTTGAAAAATCATCACTAAAAGTATAGAAGGGCAAAACTGTCTTTTTCAACAGTAAAACACATATGCACGCTTTTCCGTGCATTCAATCGAAAACATGGTTTTATAATTATCGGAATTTCAAACAAATCATTTTTATAATTTATGAAAATAAATTATTTATTTTCTAACTTTAAATTCCCCTCACCATGTTTTCTTTTAAAAACACGTGTAGAGACCTCTAGTCTCAAAATCATAGTTTTTCTTCATTTCTTAACCTTTATGAAATTTTTATAATTAATTATTTCCATAATTAAAATCGTAAAGGTTTTATGTAAGAATATTTAAGAATATTTATAAAAATATTCACTTCAGTCTCTTTTTCATTTTCATCTCGTTTCACGTGAAATATCACCTATCGGATGAATTTTCGGTGATTTCCTTTTCACCATTCTCGAAAACATGAATATTTTAAAATTAAATATTACTATATTCATGTTTTATGAAATTTACTTAATTTCTTGATTTTCGTACCTGAAAATCGTTTCACGTGAAATCAAATCATTTATTATGGTTTTCGATGATTTTCGGTAAATTTAAGTAATTTTTCGATAATTTTTCAGCAGTATAACGGCTGTCGATTTGGTTAGCCTCTTGCACGGAAAATACAGTTTATATTTCTCAACCGGTATTTCACCACAATTTAAAACCGATAAATCACCACAATTTTCAAAACTAATCATTATAAATTGCATTTATAAATTAAATGCATAATTTAAAACATGGCCAAATATCCTTACAGGCGGCACATGTCTCCCTTACTTGTTTCGGGTCGGCGATTGCCTCTCGAAGGTCGTGCTCGTGTTCACCTCGCCCGATTCCATCGGCTCGATTATCGAGAAAATTTTTCTGAAAATTAAATTCTAAAATTTAGAATTTTTCCATAATTATTTAAATAAATAAATTATTTAAATAATTTAATCCTTTCCGAGATTTCTTACCGATTCTCGTAATTCTCGGGTTTTCGAATTCTCGAGATTTCTCATAATTTTTTAAATTCTCCTTTTTCCCTCTCTTTTTCTTCTTTTTCCTCTTTTTCTTCCTTTTTCTCTTTTCTTTCCTTTCTCTTTCTTTTCTTTTTCTTTTTCTTTTTTCTTTTTCCTTTTTCTTCTCTTTTTCTTTTCCTTTTTCCTTGCTTAGACTGGTTCCAGACCGGTTGCCTTCCTTCCTCACCGGTTCCTTGCCGGCGGCCGGTTCTCCGGTGGCTTGATGGTCCCTCAGCTGGCCGACGTTGAGGCGAACTCGCCGGTGGCCTCAGCTCGACCTGGATCGGCGGCACGGCGACGGATCAAGTCGGTTTTCCCTCGATTTCTTCTCCTCCTCTGTCGGCCTTCCTCCGCCGTTCCCCGCCTCTCCGGTGGCATCCCACGTCTTCCTTTTCCTCCGGTGGAGCTTCAGTGGCAGTGGCGACGACCGGTTTGGCCGACACTGCCACTTTCCCTTCTCTTCTCCTTCTCGGCTTCCGCCGGGTTTCCGCCTTTGTTTCTTTCTTTTCTTCCATTGTCTTCCGTCGCCAGTCATCTCCTCCTTTCCTTGGCTCGCCGACCGACGTCCTCTCTTCCTTCTCCTTTCTTCCCTTCTTCGGCGACAGTGGTTAGTGCCACCGGGGGAGCATCGGGAGGTTTCCCGATGTTTCCTTCTGTTTCTTTTTTTTTGTTTTTATTATATTTTTGTTATATATTACATTTATAATTTACTTTATAAATATAATATTAATATTATATTATATAGTACATACTATATAATAGTTTATAGATATATATATTATATATCAACACATATATTTAACATATATACCTACATACTTTTAACTTAAATTACATTTATATATTTTGATATAAATGAAATAATACTATATATATTGTATTTACAATATATATTTTCTTATTTAATTTAGATTTTCATTTATCCAAATTAAATTTTCTCTATTCCTTATTTTATTTTCAACTTAATTTCCTTCACTCGAATTTCCCGATCCGTCACTTCCTCAATTCTCGAGATTTTCACTAGTATCCCATTCTCATAATTTTATTTATTTATTTATTTTCAATATTTATTTGCTCCAATATTTATTTCCAATATTTATAATTTCCAATAAACAAAAAATTTACGGTTATCACACTGTATTATTTGCATCCCATCTATAAATACATTTGCTGTGCATACACTTGTCTGAACATAAATATAAAATTTAACATATAGCTGTCTACTCGATATCATAAATTTCTAACGATTCTCTTCAATTAACTTGGAACCTGCTATTGCCACGTACACAGAAGAACTATCTGGAATGGTGAGTAAGGAGGTGAGCTTTCGGGAAAGCCTAGTAAGAAGCATATATAAAAGTGCGTGCTATATGCAGTGGAATAAAAATAAACTTATTTTATTAGTGATGAAAAACGTATTAGATATGAATATTAAAATGCATAAAATCATTTAAATCCTATTAGTGCACTGAGAGACATTTAGGAAGGACACTATTTCGGCTAGGTAACTAGATGGAGTATGGGAGGTACTTTGAAGTACCTTTCGTGTTTTGATCCCCAGTTCCGACTATAAGGAGTAAGCAATTGACGATAAAATAATTTTTTTTGGAATAAAACATTTAATAATTTTATGAATTTCAAAATCGATAACAGTATATAAATAATTTATTTAAAAGAATTCTGTAAAACAATTTCAGTATGCAATTTCAGTAGACTGTACAATAACATTTTCAATATTACGATATAAAACACTATTTTTATCTAGTACAGTAAAACAATTCATTTAAAAATCATCATTATCACTATCAATTATTCGATTTTAAACTCTTCTTTCTTTCTATTAAATTAGTAAATCAGTACTCAAATAATTCACAATCAGTTCAGAGTGGAGATAGTCACATCCTTTGGATTCATGCACTAAACAGTACACCGAAGGGACGATCACTATGTCGTAACAATGGCCACTGTCAACAGTCACAGTTCGCATTGGTTAGGTGCTCACTGTGGATACCTGTGGGTTTGACCATAATCCCACAGTCTTGTAGAATACTTGTGGACTTGATTAGAGTCTCACAATCATAAACTTGCGGACTTGATCGCGATCTCGCAGTCATATCATATTAATCTCGTATGCATGATCAGTAAGGAGTAACCATCTCAAAATAATTTTCATAATTCATATAATTCAACAGCAGAAATCATTTTAAATAACAATTATCTTCAGTCAGTCCAAAATATATAAAAGAATAATTTGGTAGTACTAAAACTCATTAAATACTTTGCACATAAATAATAAATCATTCATGTAAAATAAATAAAATATATTTTATGCAATTTAAAACATATTCAGACTTGTATAAATATAAAATAAATTTATATTTTCTTGTTTAGGAAAATTAGGTGAGAAACGGTTAAGAATTTGATTTCCAAAAATTTTCAAATGCAAGGAAAACATTTCCTATGCAACTCTCATACATGTTCTTTACCTCTACTTCCGCGCAGTATAAAATCCGGTAGTGCCATCTACGTCTCTTTATCTTTCAATTTCCAAGCACTGCACAATAATTCCAAATTATGTTTAAGATTCCATACTATGACTTTAACAAATTTTCTTTTAATTCTTATCTTTTATTTCTATATTTTTAACAATTAATTTAACTTAATTTATTTCCTACCAATTATCAAAACATAATTTCCATAAAATCCCATTCTTTTTCTAAATCCCATGTCACCAATAATTCCAAATTACATTTAAAATCCCATATATAAATATAATGAATGTTCTATAAATTCCTATTGTCCATTTTGTCAATCTTAATAATTTATTTATTTAATTTCCTACTAAATACCACAATGTAAGTACACTTAAATTACAATCTTTTCCTAAATTATATTTAAAATTCTATATTTTAGCTATAATAAATATTTTACTAATCCCTATTTCTATTTATCAATTTCAATAATTAATTTATTTTATTTCCTATTAAATGCTAAAATATAACTACAATTAAATTGTATTCTTTTCCAATTCCAAATCTCACCAATAATCCTATTGTTCTTAATTTATTTCCTTAACCATTATATCATAAAAATTTGACATGATAACTTCATTTTCCTTGTTTAAACTGAACATTCATTCATTCACACCATTTATCTTCTTTCAATTTTTGTTTCATAATTATTCTCTACTCATTCTTTATATTTATTTTTTCACCTTTCACATTTTAAAATTATATTAACACCACTATACTTTAGCCATGGCTGAACTCTCCCTCTTGCTCAAAACTCATTCTTTTCTTAAATATAACTTTATAATTTTTCTTTATTAATTACATACTTTATTCTATACCATCTATTCACTAAAAATTGCACCAACATCATCTCCTTTTTGTCTTAACCGAATGTCTCCTATGGTTTTATTTTTATTGTTTTTCATTTATTTTCCTTTCAATCTCACTTATGAATTTTACCTACTTCAGTTAGGAATTTCATCAAACACCTTTCTTACACCAAAGACTCATCATCCTTACTAAAACTAAACCATAACCGAATGCTTCCCTCTTATGTCTAGCTACGGTTTGGCCATTTTGGTGCATAGCCATACTTATTTCACTTTATATCTCTTTATATCATTATTTCCTACCATTTATATATTGAAAATATTTTAATTACTTCTTGTGCAGCCTATGCCCAAAACCTCCATGGTTCTCTACACCTATTATTGTCACAGTCTGTTATATACCATAATCATCTGCATTTATCGTATGTCACACATACACAACAATTGGTTGAGCTGTCTGTGATGTTTTTAACACTATTCACCTATAATAGTAAATCATTTTAAACAATATTCATTTACTAAAATTAATATTCACTACTGTATGAATCAGTTTACATCCCCTGAAATTAAATTACAACAAATAGTGTTGTACAAAACTGTCTGAACATATTAATGTAAACACAGCACCTTCAGGATCCACAATAACTTCTCTCAGGATCAACACAGCACAGCTAATCAACGGATAGGTGAATCACTCAATTTCTAAAAATAATCTGTGGATGATAAAGTAAAGGAGTGAGCAAGCCACGACTCAGTAAAGCAATTGGATGCAAATCTTGATATACTGAAATTTACATGCAATAAATCTTTTATTTTCCTATAGGTGCACTAAGGACCCTAATAGGAAGGATATAATAGTCGGCTAGGGATCCGGATGGAGTAAGGAAGGTATTTTGAAATACCTATCTTGTCCCGGAAACCTAGATGCGACTATAGGGAGTAAGCATTGATTTTCAAGATAAAATATTTTTCCTTAATCATTTGTAATAAATCTCAAATCAATACTTTAATCAAAATAAAGCATTAAATCAAATAATCTAATATTCAGAATAAATCATTGAAAGAATATTAGATTAAATAAATCACCATTTCCTTTTTAACTCATATCACATATATCGCTGAAAATTTCATAAACAGTATCGTACTCAAATTAGTACAGTAAACCGTTTAGAAAATCATCCTCCATCACATTGAAAACATATGAATAATCATTTATCACTTAATATCATCATATCATTTAAAACATCATTTTCATATCGTAAAATGGTGGAGACTAAGGCATCATCCAAGATTTATCATGCTATAATCCCTATAGGGAACAATATCAGTATCATAATAGATCTATGGCCATAGTCTATCATTGTCCTCGGTTGTACACTGATCAGGTGTCAACCGGGACGCTGAAGGTAGGATCAGGACCAACAGCTTCACATAGTTTGTACATATCACATATCAGCATGATATGGCCTATCAGTCTCAAAACAATTTATGAGAAATCATAGCACCTTTACGGAATTTAATAAAATAGATAATATCCTCAAAAATCCATAAAGGTCTAAATCACAGCATATAGTACGGGGAAAACAATGTTATAAAATATTTACACTGTAGTAATAAATTCCATTTTACTATAAAACACATATACTGACATTTCCATACTTTCCATTTGAGAAATTCAATTTCAAGATTTCTGAACTATTATTTTCTGGTAACTTCACACTTTATGGAAAATAGTAATATTTGTTTTCCAAAACTAATAGTAGTTCCATAAACATACCATTTCACTGTAAAACACATTTAGGAACATTTCGGTCTCAAAAAAATACTTACACAATAATATTACCTTTATGGAAATCAATGAAATGAGTAAGATCTTCAGTCAGTCAGTAAATGTTATTATTAAATCATATAGCGAATATTTATGGAAAATAATTTTTAAAATATTCACTTTTCAACTTTTCACTTTATAAACCACTTAAAATACTATAAGACATGTAGGAGGAATTTTCAATAACCACACTTTCAAAAATTCGGTAACATGAATATTTAAATAATCTTTTTCGGTATATTTATATTTTATGAAAAATATTAATTTCATCAATTCCAAGGCTAGGTAATTATTCAAATATGCATTAAAATATTTCATGGTATTTTTAAAGAATTTTCTAAGAAATTTCAGCAGCATAATGGCTGCCAATATCCTAGCCTTCCTACAATTTCAACATAATCCCACAATCCACAAACAGCCACAATTCCACAGTTTCCAAAAGCATATTATTTCAAAAATATTATTATAAAATAATTTGCATTAAAATCATGCATTCGAAATATCCTTAAAGTCCACATATGCATCCTTTACTTGTCTGTCTTATCCGATCTCTTCGAGTGCACCACCCGTAAACCGTTACTCCTGGGCTGCAGATAATTCCACCAAAATTATTAGCTCATTTAATACTTATTTTTGAGCTAGTATTCATGTCTATATTCAGCCACACTGGACATTGCAAATATTTTCGCAATATACATTCTACCTGTAATATAACATAACTTCTTCGTTTTACGTCGGATTTTAAATCCGAGCATACCGGCAAACTCCTTGTAATTTCTACAGTCTAAATATACCCTCAAATCATCAAAATCAGCCATGCATAATGGTCCCCTTATGTTGACCGAATATGGAATGGTGATGAATTGGTGGAAATTCAACAATCTAACACCACCTTCATGTTCTATCATGCTTAATCATCATTTTGGCATCCATTTTATGCATGAAACCACATGAATTCCCTAGGTTCCCTCCATGGCTGAAATCCCCTTCTCATGGCATATTCTTATTTTGTTCAATTTAATTGAATCTAATGGTACCAACATGTTTATCACACTTAAAAATGCCTAAAACTACAATTGAAATTCAAGAAAGCATAAGGAATGGTGAAGAACTAACCTTGGCTAAATATTACTCCCCCTCTTATCTCCTTGTTTTGTGGTTTATTCAATGAGATATAGGTACGGGTAGGTAGAGGAGAGTGAGTAGATTAATTTTGGTGAAGAAAGTTTGTTGAGATTTTAAGTGTATGGTGAGATTTTTGAAGTTTTCTTTTCTTTTCTTATTTTTCTTCTCAAGTGGTGTGGGAACTATGGGAGGAAGACAATGAAAAGTGCCATCTTTCAGCAGAAATAAATTTGAAAAAAATTCTGGAAATGGAAAAATTATCAAAATACCCTTGGTTATGAAAATTTCGGACAATTTTGCCCCTAAGGTTCTGTAGTCGTAAAAACTATATAATCGTGCTCCAAAATTTTGGATTCCAGCACCAAATAATCTTATTTAATGTATCTTGATGTTTGGAAGTGGTTTTGTCGACGCGCGGTGCACAGATAGTGAGAAATTACAATTTTACCCTTGCAAACCGCTGGCGAATTTCTCCAATTTCACCATTGTTTCGATAAATCTCTTGACACTGTCTTATCCTACTTTTCATGTAGAATATCATGGTATTTTTACTTCGTCTCAATTCGTTTTAGTTTGTGTGCAATTTACTAAAATACCCTCGGGACGTAAACGTCGTTTTTCAATTTGTTTTCCACACTTCACAAAATAATTCAAAATAATTTTAAAATAATATAATTCAATGGTTTTAAACCTCAAAATCATCATATTAATTTTATTACACTACTATACACTTTATTATCAATCTCGAGCCTACCAGAACACATTAAAATAAGTGGGGCCCGTATTACACTTTCACTTATAATCACATAATATACTAGATTTTAGTTTATAAATAATTATATATGACATGTACAGTATAGTAGAAACGGGTCTCACATTTTCTCCCCATCTTTAGGAAATTAGATCCTCCGAATTTCGCTTGAATTAGAAAGTAAAACCGTTCTAGGTACTTTGCTTTCTTATAAAATTTCTAACTTTCAAATGATCTTTGCTTTAAGGTGATACAACCAATATACTTTCACAATACCAATTTACTTTTTAAACTACCACATTTCATCTTTCACAATTAATTTGTACTCCCTTGAATTTACTTTATCAATTTGTGAGTTAACAATTTCCACTTCTTTTCACATAATAGATGATTTATACTACTTATCATATATTATCATATTTGGTGCCAAGCCGATATTAGTTTGGTAACTATCATTTAAACAATTTTGATTCAATAGTAAGTGATTGTCCCAGTAGCTTCTAAATCTAGTGCTCTCGCTCTCAATGTCATCGAGCGTCTTAGTGATGCACTCAGATATTTTGTATCAGATAGAAAGTGATGTTGATAGTAAATTGGAATCCCAAAGCCTTTTTGCTATTCTTTTAAAAGCATGTGGCAAATCGGGGATTCCTATCACATATAATGCTCACTGAAACTCCACCTACTGTCTTACTGTTTTACAAATATATATCGACTATGGCACTTAAGAAATCAGAAATCTGATGATGAAGAAGTGAATTAATTTGACCAATCAGTCTATATAACATCATGGTTCTTCCGATTTCTTTACTACCTACCATAAAATTTGTCATGTTCAAATCTCATTTTCACATTGGTTTAAATATGGTTGCAATCCATTTGTAGACTTTAATATGAAACTTCACTTACGGTAGATGAGACATTAAGTAGCAATCTCCCCGATATCTCTTTTCATATTGAGTTATCAATACACTCCTTATTCTCATGGTACATATAATATCACTTAATTATAGGATGTACATGGGGATGTAATCTTTTCAAAATCAGATTCTGTGATTGATAATAATTATCAAAATATAAATTCTATGTCTACATTATCTATGCCAATATCATAGTTCAATACTACTTTATTTAGATGTTTGGCAGTAAAGTCATTTATTTGCTCCTCTGAGTATAATTAATTGTATCTGTTAAGTCTGGCTCGATCTTAAATCTAGCCGTAATCACATGATAGTCAAAGGAAATCACATTCAATCTTAGATTGAGGAACTACTTCGTAATTCATGTTTCCTAATCATCATATGACTTATCTTCTTAAAACTCTTTCATCTTAACACACTTGTCACTTCAGTTGTTTCCCCGAATAGTATAGTATCTCACAATTAAAATCTTTTAACAACCTTTTTTTTAAACATCATAGGCACATATGCCCATCTATTCACATTTAATTTTATCATATATAAATCATATCAATATAACAACTGATCCCACGACTCTTCAATAAACCATTTATATTATTCAATTTAAACCTCGTAAATTCCATACCCTAGTCACTATCTTTAGTTTCACTCACTTAGCAATTACTTTAAACAAATCAATGATCACTTATCATTCGAGACCACACGTCTCTAAAAGTACTATGGTTTAATTAAAACTCACATTTGCTAAACTTAACAATAGAATTTCCAATTTCTAAGAGTTTGGGGAATTGTTCAAGGATGCTGCTTATATTCCTCAAATGAGGCAAAATATATTCACATAACATGGTTACATACCATTTTAGCTTATATGAATGTGATTGATATATCTCATTTATTAAATTCACATATATCACAGGATATTTCATTAACCTCATAGGCACCACAAAGAACTTGTAAAAGTTATACCGAGTTTTAAATGTTATCTTATGGACATCAGTCCCTAAGCTTTTTATTTGATGACACTTTGTTCAAAGATTGATCTCAGAAACTCCTTATACATCCCTGAGTGGATCAAATAGAATATCAATCCTGAACAGGTGAATATTTATTCTTAGTAGTAACTCTATTAAATATTCGAAAATTTATACACAATCATAAGCTATCCTTAGTGTTGGCTCTTATAGGCGATACCGAGAGGGGGGTGAATCGGTTTTTTACTAGCTATAAGCTCGTTTTTCGGTTTCTCTAAATTCTCTAGCCTATATTAATAATTTCTAAGTTCTCTAGGCTAGGCAAGCATGCAATCCAAGTTTAATGCAATAAACACAATATAATTGCAATTAATTAAAGAGAGTAGGGAAAGAGAGATTTACACAATCGATTTATAGAGGTTCGGCAACCTTGCCTACGTCCTCTACCTTGAGACGCTCCCAAGGATTTTCTCCAAATCCACTATCTTGAATTTGTGATTACAATCCCTCTTTTCAAGGCTCAAGAGTAACCTCCCTCTTTTTCTAGGCTCAAGAGAAACCTCTCTCTTTTTCTTAGGCTAAAGAGTAACCTCCCTCTTTTTCAAGGCTTAAGAGAAACCTCCCCTTTTTACAAGGATTGAATTGGTTTTACAAATGAGTAATCAAAGAGAGCCTCTAGATAGGCAAGTGATTACAGAAATTAAGCACAAGGAAAAACCCTATACAAGATTTGTGCTAAGCACTACAAGGAATAAGAGAATGATAGATGATGGAAACTTTGTAGCTCTTGATTTGTTGTTTGAGGCTTGTAGATTTGAGGAATATGAGATTTGAAGTTGCTGAGTGGTTCCTCTTGCTTTCTTTAGCTTCTAAGCCTCTATTTATAGTCCCTTGGATGTATTCTAGCCGTTGGGTGGAGCCAAGATTGAATATGACCGTTGTATCTCACAAAACTAGCCGTTATAGGCTATTTTCGGGCAAAGGGATCGATCCTGCTACAATGGGGATCGATCCCTTTTGTCCAGATCTTGATTCTGGGCTTCAGGGACCTTGGGAAGACTTTCTGCCAAAAAGGGATCGATCCTGCTACAGTGGGGATCGATCCTTTTCTTCCAGAGGGCATTTTTCCTGCACTTTTGGGTTAGAAATGATATGACCTTTGATCCTAATTCAACCCAAAACATTTATAAGCTTTAAGGGAGTTTTTCTTGACATTCTCAGATAAAAACATGGTCTAAACATTCATCAAGTGATTTTCTAAAATATTCAAACCATTTATAAAGAATTAAGACCAATAGGGATGTATCATTAAATCATGGTCTTAATGTTTGATATGATCACTTGAAAATGGATTGAGAAAATCATGTGTGATAAGGCAAATTTACAATATGAATTAAAACATTAAAGCTTACTTAAGTTTTTGTCATTTCAAAATATATATTGCAATTTAAAGCTAACAATCTCCCCCTTTTTGATATGACAAAACTTAATGTAAATTTGCTTTGAAAATTCTTTGAAAAAAAATACTCCCCTTCAAATAAAGCAGGATTTTATAAAGCTCCCCCTTAATATAAGCATGGGTTTTGAAAATGAATTTTCCCTCATTATCTCTCCCCCTTAATATCTCTCCCTATATCTATCTCTCCCCCTTTTTGTCATAGCAAAAAGAAGGAAAAATAATAAAAAATATGCTTCCCCTAAAATCATGGCAATGTGAGAACAAATAAAAATGCTCCATCCAACAAGAAACATGTTAGTACATGGGGCTTATAGCACAACTAAATAAGTCAATATTCTCAAAGAGTATGAAATATTCATGCAATGAATATGACTTATGATCTTATACCAATTGTTTATAAATGATTTTGATACCAATTGTTGATAAGTAATTTTGCAAGAAGGTTCTAATTGGTAAGAAGTTAAGTAAGCACCTAAGTATATCAATTGTTCTCTAAGTCCAACTAAGGTGCATGGCAATACATCATGATTATGAGCTAAAATTAGATGACATATCATATGCATGAGCTCATAAACCACGTTCAAGCAAGAGTGTGCATAGAATCAAGACATATAGCAATTAACTACAAGTTCTAGCACACAAGAGTTTTCATGCAAAAATATCCTAAATGAGTTCTTCTCTATTTGTCATTTCAAACTAAAGAGCATGAGAAGAATTGTCAATTTAAAGCTCATATTAATTGGCAATTTAGATTTGGCTTACCAATTAGTGAAAATATGGTTGCCAATGATATTAAGTGTTATTTCAATCTAAATACCAATTGTTACTAATGGTTGACTTACACATTTTGCATGATTCCAATATCTATGTGTAGTGTGTTCATGTCAAGAAAATAATCATTCTAAATATGCAAGAACACAACCACATATCATCAAATATGCATATGGAGCAATTAATCATTAGCACATTATCATAAAGTATTAATCCATATTCATATTCACAAAATTATACCATATGGAAGATTCAAACAAACAAGGTATTCAAGCAAGCACACTTTCTTCCATGGTTTCAAGCACAAAAATCCTATGCTCATTTTCTAATTCAAGTCCTTAACCAATTATGAGCAAGGAAAGATTCAAAATTACCATTTTAATCAATTAAGAGCCATATCCCTAGTTGTTATCATTATTTAACGTTCTAAAGGGTATATGCTATTTTAACTAAAATGGCTTCTCCTAAGTGAATCAATATTATCAAGCTAAAATCATTAAAGTCCACAAACTATGAGTGAGATTAATTACATAATATCATGAAAAGAAATATTCTCATCTCATAGACATGATTATTGATTCAACTCAAGCAAGCATGTAAGGTCAACATCAAATCAATCAAGCATAAATGCATGGATATCAATCAAGGTACATTTGTTCAAGTTTGCATTTATCTTTGAATGTTGGTGTTGTCATTAAAGCCCAAGCTCTTTAATAATTTGGCCATAAGAGAAATTTAAGTTCATGGATGATAAAGTTTCATGCATTTGACATATAGGATCCATTTACCATCACAAATTATAGGCCAATAACCATTACCAATTGTTGAATTTATATTTAGAATCAATCTTTAAGGTCAAGTTTTAATTATTTCATCATTAAAGTATATGACCTTAACTATTCATCTTCCACTAGTTATATAATTACCATGAAACCTAGTGTGGAGTAGTTGAGTTAAGCTAATAAACATAATCCTATAAGCATGCTTGACTAAGATGAACAAAAAGGAATGAAGAATATTCATTATGCACAAGTTCATCAAATTCTCAAATATATCCATAAGTTCTTAAAATAAATCTCAAAATTAAGTTTAAGCATTCATTGAAAATATATTTCAAGATTATTTCAAGATTTATGAATGTTTTCAACAAGAATGATTTTGCACTTGTGAGTTGATTGTTGGAAGTGATACCATTGGTTGGAAAATGATTCAAATTGTTGGAGTTGAGGCATGATATCAATGAAAAATGATTTTTTCATATTTTAAAGATCATCAAAAAGAAGTTAAAACAATGAATTTTAAGTTGAGAAGAAAGAAGATATCAAGAAAGTGAAAAATCCTTCTCAAATTCGGTTGAAAAGTGCAGAATAGGCATAAATTGCCTAGAGGGATCGATCCTATGAGCAAAGGGATCGATCCCTAAACTCCAGAGTTCAATTTCCTGCATGTTTTTCCAAAGGGATCGATCCTGTATGTAGAGGGATCGATCCCTCATCCTAGTTCTGCAGATTTTTGACAGAAAATCCAACTTGTGAGGTGCCAAAACTTCGTTTTTGAGTATTTTAAGTCCAAGTAATGGTTTAAACATTTGTAAAACATGATTTTGGACTTGTATGAATGAAAATCATGATTGAAAAACCATTTTACAAAAGATTTTGCAATTTTGGTAGGATTTTCACTAATAAAAGCATTTTTGGCCTCAAAGGAGGTCATTTTGAGATTTAAGCATATTTTGACTAAACCAATGCATTGAATTACATAAATATGTCAAAACAAACTTGTTCACATAGATTTTAAGCACATATAACATCAAATCATCATACTTGTGAACATTATGCCATGATTTCTAATATGCATGTTCTTCATTAAGGCTCATGACATGGAATTTTGCATATATGACATATTTGACATCTTTTGAGCAACTAAATATATCATCTAGACATATCAAACTTGCTCAAGATGCAGAAAACCAAAAATCATTTCAAAATCACAAATCATGCTTTTCATTCAATGTATCAAGTACTATTCATCAAACATTCAACAATCATTCATCATGCCTTTTGTTCTATCATTCAACTCACAATGCATCAAGAATTATTAACACATTTTCTCATCAAAGCACAAATAATCAAATAAAAGTTTTAAAGAGTAAAGAATTAATCTTACAAAACTCCTTTGCTTGAGTATGCTTTGCCTTGAATTGTTGAGTCCACCTTGAGCTATTCTTTGAAGAATTGTTGTGATAGATCCTCAAGCTTTTCCTTTTTCTCATTGGCACAAGCAAACTCCATAGAGGTGTGTAGAGCACTCAAACCCCATTATTTCTTTGTAACTCCATGCTCTAACACTCCTACAACAAACAAATTCAAGCATGCTTTGGTACCCAAATTTTCTTGGGTCCATGAGAGTTAGTACAAATAATTTTTGATCCTTTTGGGATCCATTTCAAGCACAATTCATCATTATTTACAGCATGCTTAGGCACCCACATTTTTCTAACCACTCTTCCTCTAAATGTGGTTTTTCTATTTGTGCATGCTTGTGAGGTGTGGCCTATTCTATTGCAAAGTGAGCATGTGAGAGATAAATCATGCATGGTATTTTTGCTTACTAGGAAATTCTTAAGATGAGTTTCTTTTTGTTTAGCATTATAGCCTAACCCATCTTTGTCAAAGAAAGCTCTTTGGGTCTCTAACATGTGATCTAGCTTTTGTTGACCCATATAAAACCTAGAAAATGAGTTATGCAAATTTGTGTTCTTTTTATTTAACTCATTTATTTCTAAGTTGGCATCTTCTAGTTTCTTTTCAAATTCTATCTTAGCACTAGTCAAGGCTTCATTTTCTATTTTTAATTTAGCAATGATTTTCTTATATTTAGAATTCATGCATTGAAATTCATTTGCTAAATCATCAAAGGCATTTTGTAGTTCACTAAAGGTATAATCATTATCTTCACTAGAACTACTACTAGCCTCATCATCACTAATGGCCATAAAGCATGAGTAGGCTTCCTCATTATCTACATTTTCCTCATCGGAGCTATCACTATCGCTCCATGCAGCCACAAATGCTTTCTTCCTAGGCTTCCTCTCCTTTTCTTTCCTAAGTAAGGGGCAATCTAGCTTAGTGTGACCTAGTTCATTACATTCATAGCACACTAAGGGGTCTTTTTCTCTTCTACTTGACTCTCCCCTATGATGTCTCCTATTACTTTCTCTCTCTTTCATTCTCATGAATCTATTGAATCTTTTGGCAAACATTGCCATTTCTTCCTCATTTCCACTTTCATCACTATCATCCTCATGAGTGGAAGACTTAAGTGCTACCCCTACTTTCTTTGAAGGCTCTTCATTTCTTTTCAATTTCATCTCATATGTAAGTAGGGAGCCCATGAGTTCATCTAGAGACAAGGTATTTGGATCTTTAGACTCTTCTATTGCGGTTACCTTTGCCTCCCATGATTGTGGCAAGCTATTCAAGATTTTCTTCACCATTTCTACATTGGAATAGGTCTTGCCTAATGCCTTAAGTCCATTGATTATGTCATTAAATCTAGTATACATATCACTCATGGACTCATTTTCTTTCATTCTAAAAAGCTCATAATCATGTGTGAGCATTCCTACTTTGGTCTCTCTAACTTGATTTGTCCCTTCATGTGTGATGGCTAGTTTGTCCCATATTTGCTTAGCATTTTCACATAGGGACACTCTATTATATTCATTTGGACCTAATGCACAAAAGAGGGTGTGCATAGCCCTGGCATTCAATTGTGCCAATCTCATATCATTGGTGTCCCACTCATCCTCACTCTTAGGGACATCTTTTCCATCTACTTTCTTTATTGGGATTCTAGGACCATTAACTATTACTCTCCACACTTCATAGTCATTAGATTGCACAAATAACATCATCCTAGTTTTCCAATAAGAGTAATTCTCACCATTGAATAGTGGAGGTCTAACTAATGAGTGTCCCTCTTCTCCTAGGGGTGTGCCTACATTCAAGTGAGCCATTTAAGATCCTTTCGCTCGATAGAGGTTAATCTAATTCAATCTCGAGCCCAAGCTCTGATACCAATTGTTGGCTCTTATAGGCGATACCGAGAGGGGGTGAATCGGTTTTTTACTAGCTATAAGCTCGTTTTTCGGTTTCTCTAAATTCTCTAGCCTATATTAATAATTTCTAAGTTCTCTAGGCTAGGCAAGCATGCAATCCAAGTTTAATGCAATAAACACAATATAATTGCAATTAATTAAAGAGAGTAGGGAAAGAGAGATTTACACAATCGATTTATAGAGGTTCGGCAACCTTGCCTACGTCCTCTACCTTGAGACGCTCCCAAGGATTTTCTCCAAATCCACTATCTTGAATTTGTGATTACAATCCCTCTTTTCAAGGCTCAAGAGTAACCTCCCTCTTTTTCTAGGCTCAAGAGAAACCTCTCTCTTTTTCTTAGGCTAAAGAGTAACCTCCCTCTTTTTCAAGGCTTAAGAGAAACCTCCCCTTTTTACAAGGATTGAATTGGTTTTACAAATGAGTAATCAAAGAGAGCCTCTAGATAGGCAAGTGATTACAGAAATTAAGCACAAGGAAAAACCCTATACAAGATTTGTGCTAAGCACTACAAGGAATAAGAGAATGATAGATGATGGAAACTTTGTAGCTCTTGATTTGTTGTTTGAGGCTTGTAGATTTGAGGAATATGAGATTTGAAGTTGCTGAGTGGTTCCTCTTGCTTTCTTTAGCTTCTAAGCCTCTATTTATAGTCCCTTGGATGTATTCTAGCCGTTGGGTGGAGCCAAGATTGAATATGACCGTTGTATCTCACAAAACTAGCCGTTATAGGCTATTTTCGGGCAAAGGGATCGATCCTGCTACAATGGGGATCGATCCCTTTTGTCCAGATCTTGATTCTGGGCTTCAGGGACCTTGGGAAGACTTTCTGCCAAAAAGGGATCGATCCTGCTACAGTGGGGATCGATCCTTTTCTTCCAGAGGGCATTTTTCCTGCACTTTTGGGTTAGAAATGATATGACCTTTGATCCTAATTCAACCCAAAACATTTATAAGCTTTAAGGGAGTTTTTCTTGACATTCTCAGATAAAAAACATGGTCTAAACATTCATCAAGTGATTTTCTAAAATATTCAAACCATTTATAAAGAATTAAGACCAATAGGGATGTATCATTAAATCATGGTCTTAATGTTTGATATGATCACTTGAAAATGGATTGAGAAAATCATGTGTGATAAGGCAAATTTACAATATGAATTAAAACATTAAAGCTTACTTAAGTTTTTGTCATTTCAAAATATATATATTGCAATTTAAAGCTAACACTTAGTCTCTCAAACAAAATTATTTGTGTTTCCTTCCAACACACTAATACAGATGAATTCTTTGTCCACTAATTTTCTAGAGTGATTTCTTAAGCTCTTTGGACTCCTTCTATATTCTCTGATAATAGCTTAGAAATAGATTCCGTATTAAGAATCGAGCCAATGATCTCTCGAATCTATATTACTCCGAAATTTTATTTGGAATTTCATCCTGTAAATTTTTAAGTCATAAATCTCATACCACTTTGGACGTTTCGTCTTTACGTCTTGCAAATCTACTATATATCCTCAAATCACATACATATAACATTCGAATCATTTTAATACATATTCCACATTGATTCACTTATTTATTTACTTTTCACAGTATACCATACAAGATGGAAGAAATGATACACCCAATATAACAATTTAAACTAATCTACTTCATAGCTAACCCATTCATTTATGAAATTACTTCAAAATCATACATATTTAATAAACTTAGGTTAGCTGTCATTTTCCTTTTCTCTTACAATCACTTTTTCCTTCTCCCTTACAGTCATTTCACAATTCTTATACATTTTTTTTTTCAAATTTTATAATAATCTAAACAGTATATCGTTTTGTAAAGCATACTCCAAAATATTATGGTTCTATAAATATCTGATTTATACTCATAGGAAACAGAAAGAAGGTATAGAACCAGAATTAACAGTACTGATATTAGATCATCAAATACACAAATCACATTCTCAATCTCATTCGGTAAATATATCACTTTTCATAACATCAAACAATCCCTAACCAGATGCCCCGTCCTTTCACATTTAATTCAGGCCTTAAAGAATCAGTAATAAGGCCAACCATCATTCAACCTCCCACAATATACACTTTGGGTCGCATCACTCATCTGAGTAAAGGTGGGGTTGGTAATAGGGACCGTTATACGTATATTACCTGCTTTACACCATCAATTGCTATATCATAATCAGTGAATTCAAGATCAATTTGGTTTACTATTATTCAAAAGAATTATTTCCATATAGGGACACGTTCGTCATTTCCCAGTTTATTCCTCTCTCTTCAAGATACATTTAAACAGGTGATCTTAAGATCTATATACTAATGATATCCCTATTCAGTCCAATATCATAGTTTTAAGGTCCGGTTTCGATCTGGACAGAGAAGTCCTAGTAGTGCCCTCATCGAGTTCTTCCTTGTACCTTATCGAACAAACCCTTCATTAAGATTGTAAGATTACCCATTTCATGTAAAATTCTCGGGTTACTATCCTTTTTTATAACTAATAATCCACTAACTTAAACACAATTTGGTCACTTAACCCGATTTAGAGTCACTTGATTCATTTATATATTCAGACTGTACAGTACTACAAGGGATGTTAACCACTTTCAATACTTTCAATTCTAAAGACATCAATAGACATCGGGCCAACCTTGTCGAATACCAATAAAATTGTCAGAGTCTGTTATATACCATAATTATCTGCATTTATCATATGTCACACATACACAACAATTGGTTGGGCTATTTGTGATCTCTTTAACACTATTCACCTATAACAGTAACTCACGTTAAACACTATTCATTTACTAAAAATTAATATTCACTACTGTATGAATCAGTTTACATCCCTTGAAATTAAATTACAACAAGTAGTATTGTATAAAACTGTCTAAACATATAAATGTAAACATAATAGCTCCAGGATCCATAATAACTTCTCTTGGGATCAACACAGCACAGCTAATCCATGGATAGGTTTTTTTTTTGCCATCAAATCCATGGATAGGTAAATCACGCAATTTTTGAAAATAATTTGCGGATGGTAAAGTAAAGGACTAAGCAAACCATGGCTCAGTAAAGGTATTGTATGCAAATCTTGATATTCAGAAATCTACATGCAATAAAATCTTTTATTTTCCTATAGGTGCACTGAGGACCCTAATAGGAAGGATACTATAGTCGGCTAAGGATCTGGATGGAGTAAGGAAGGTATTTTGAAATACCTGTCTTTAGAGGTGGTTACGGGCTGGACCGGGCTGGTTCCGGGCCGGTTTTCACCGGTTCCGACCCTAACCAAACAAGAACTGACCGGACCGGTTCTATGTTATTTAAAAGGCGAACCGGCCCGGTTCGTTGGACAGGTTCGCCTAAAAACCGGACCAAACCAGTTTAAACCGGTTCGGTCCAGTTCTTTTTTTTTACATTTAAAATTTTTATTTTTTAAAATTTATATTAATTTATTTTAATAAAAATAAATATATATTAATATATTTTTATAATTTAATCTAACAAATTTATTTTTATAATAAATAATGTTAATAATTTAATTTAACAACAATTTATTATAAAGTTATTATAATTTATTTAATTAATGTAACAATAATATAAAAATAAATTACTATAAAATTATATAATAAAACTATTGTTATAATAAAATAAAGTTATATTATGAATATGTGTGATAACCGAAAATTTTCTATTTTTGGAAATAAATATTAAAGAAAATAGACGAGGAAATAGATAAATTAAAGTAAATAAAGGAATTATTTACAAGATGGAATATTGTTGGAAATTTCCGTAAATAATGAAGTTAAGGAATTGATAAATTTTATGGAAGAAATTAATTTGGATAAATGGAAATCCAAATTAAATAATAAAATGAGAAAGAAAATGAAATATATTTATATAATTTTATATTATATAAATGTATTTTGATGTAAATACATATGTATTTAAATACCGTATGGTATGTAATATATATTAAATATACATTGGTATATATAAGTATATATACTATTTGATAAATTTAAATAATACATATGTATTCAAGTATGACATTTTATGTATATATGTGTATACATATTTGAGAAAATGCAAATATTAAATTATATTAAAGTTGGAATATATATATATATATATATTGTAAATACAATATATATGGAATTTTCTACATTTATATATAAAGAAATATATAAATGTTTAGCAATTTAAATTAAACAAATATATATACTAATGATGTATTTTGATAATACATAATATATATCTTTATATACATAAATAATATATAGTTACATAGTAATATAATATATATAATAGTAATATTATATGTATTATGTATATATATAATATATGTATATATATGGATATATAATTAAGTTAAAAAAAAAAAGAAACAAAGAAACAAAACAGAGAAAGAAGATCGGGGAAGAATCCCGATTCCCCCCAGGCGAGACCGACGGTGGCGGAGCTGCCACCGCCGGCGAGGGAAAAAGGAAGAGACGGTGCCGGTTAGAGAGGAGAAGACCCCGGCGAAGGAAACGGAAGGAACAGAAGCGGAAACAGGGGGGGAAACCCGGTGGAAGCCGAGAGGGAGAAGAGAAGAGAAGAGAAAGTGGCGGTGCCGGCTAAACCGGTCGCCGCCACTGCAACCGAAGCTTCGCCTAAGGAAGAGGAAGAGGATGGAGGCCACCGTTGGGGCGGAGAACGGCGGAGGAAGGCCGGCGAAGAGCGGAAGAAACCGAGGAAAAATCGACTTGATCCGTCGTCGTGCCGCCGATCCAGGGCAAACGGAGGGCACCGGTAGCTTCGCCGTACCGTCGGCCAGCTGAGGAGCCAGTGAACGGCTGGAGAACCGGCCGCCGGCAAGGAACCGGCGAGGAAGGGACACTGAACCAGCCAACGGGAAAAAGGAAAAGAAAAAGAAAAGAAAAGGAAAAAGAAAAAGAAAAGAAAAGAAAGAAAGAAAAAGAAAAGAAAAAGGAAAAGAAAGAAAGAAAAGAGGAAAAAGAAGAAAGAGAGAGAAAAAGGAGAATTTCGAAAATTACGGGAAATCCCGAGAATTCGGAAACCCGAGAATTACGGGAATCGGTAAGAAATCCCGGAAAGTGATAAATTATTTAAATAATTTATTTATTTAAATAATTATGAAAAAATTCTAAAATTTAGAATTTTAATTTCCAAAAAATTCCCTCGATGACCGAGCCGATGAAATCGGGCGAGGTGAACATGGGCGCGACGGACGAGGCGGTCGCCGACCCGAAACAGGTAAGGGATGCATGTGCAGCACTGTAAGGATATTCAGTCTGCATGATTTTAATTATGAAATATTTTATGAAAATATTGCGATGTATGATTGGTTGGAAATTTGTGGTGATGCACTGGCTGGATTTTAAACTGTATTTTTCGTGCAGGAGGCTAGCCAATCGGCAGCCGTTATACTGCCGAAAAATTATCGAAAATTATTGAAAATTTCTAGAAAATTTCATAAAATCATAATAAATGATTTTATTTCACGAGAAATGATTTCCAACCACGAAAATCGAGAAAATGAATATTTTTCATAAAAACATGAATAAAATGAAAGTGATTATTAAATATTCATGTTTTCGGAATTGGTGATAATAAGATCACCGAAAATTTTCTCGATATATGAATTATATGTGATATGAAATGGAAAATGAAAAAGGGATAAAGAGAATATTTTATAAAAGTTTTCTAAATATTCTCTCGATATATGAATTATATGTAATATGAAATGAAAGATGAAAAAGGAAAAAGTGAATATTTTATAAATATTTTCTTAAATATTCACTTGATTTATTATAAAACCTTTATGGTTGTAATTATGAAATTATTATTTTTATAAATTCCATAAAGGTTTTCAGATGATGAAAAATATGGTTTTGAGACTAGTTGGCATCCTATCATGCTGATATGTGATATGTGACATGTAATATGTGATATGTAATATGTGATATGTAGTCTCGGCCGACACCTGATCAGTGATCCGTCGAGGACATTTATAGACTATGGCCATAGATCTGACATGATTATTTATACCCTTCGGGGTCTATAGCATGATATGAGTAACGACCCAGTGGACGGGCTGGGTGTGTGTGCCTAAGTCTCCATATATGAAAAATGTTTTATATGATATGTTATATGTTAAATGTAAATGTTTTACATGATATGTGATAAGTTAAATGAAAGTGATTTATAGCATTTTATATAATGCTTATTTCGGTACTGATTTTAGTACTACGAGATGATTTTCATATGACATGTGATATGAACATGTAATATGTTTTAAAAAAAGAAAAAGAGTTTATAAGTCTAATATTCTTACTATGATTTTTAAATCGAATATTAGACTATATGTGACATGAATATGTAATATGTTTTCCAAAAAGGAAAGAGGAGGAAAATAAATCTAATATTCTTATTTTAATTTTTTAAATTGAATATTAGATTTAAATGATATATATGTTATACGAAAAGGATTTAATAGCTGATTTTGCTATTTAAAGTACTGTACTAATTATGGTTGTACAGTAAAACATGAAATGAGTTTTAAATGAGAATAATGAGAATTTAACTAATATTCCTTTCAAAGAAAATATGAATATTAGTTACTTCATTTAAATGCTTTATTTTATAAAAGCATTATTTTGAAAAGAATATGAGAATATTATGAAATAAAAAGGTAAAAAGGATTAAAATTCCAAATGAAAAGGAAATTATTCTCTACAGTTGCTTCTTGGTTCCGGGACAAGCTAGGTATTTCAAAATACCTACCTTACTCCATCCGGATCCCTAGCCGACTGTAATATCCTTCCTACATGCAAGCCTAGAGCCCATAGGAAAAATGAAAAAGTTTTTCAGCATATAGGAAGCTGAGTATCAAGTGAGGCATATAATTCCCTTACTGAGCCGTGGTTTGCTCACCCTTTAATTTTAACATTTCAGGTTTTCGAAGACCGGGAGTCTAGCAGTAAAAGGATCTTCGACTGCGCATTTGGGGACGATGCGACAGGTCGATTTAATTAATAAGGTATGATCATTTATTTTCTGTATTTAGACTTATCGACAGTACTACTTTCTTATGAAGTAGAAATCGGGGATGAAATTCATATTATAATTTAATATGAAATTGTGTATATGTATAAGAAAAGTAAAGTATCGCAGACAGCCCAACCAAATAAGATGTATAGAATAAGGTGAAAAATAGGGTCACGGGCTGTGACAATATGATATTATAATAAAATTATTATGATAAAAAAAATAAAATTTAAAGAATAAAATGATAATATTATAAATTTGGAATAAGAGAATTTAAGTGAATTTGAAAGAGTTTGAGTGATTATTGAGAGAGTATAAGTGAGTATTAAAAGAATAAGAGTGGATGAATATTTAGATTTGAGAGAAAATATGAAAGAAAATTTTTAAAAAATGAAAAAAAATAAATTGATATTTATAGAAGAAAAATGAAAATTTAAAATAATTTAAAAAATTTTAAAAAATAAATTTAAAAAAAAAGGGAGGGAAACGCTCCCTCCCTTATAGAATTGTTGCTGGCGTTGCCCATCAACATAGGCTACTGTCTTCATTTTGTGCAGTGGCAGGCTATTTTTTTTTTAAATTTTTGTTGAACCGGACCCGGATGTTCCGGGCCCTTAACGAACCGGGCCCTTAACGGGTCCGGTTCAGAATTAGTTGAACCGGCCCAGCCCGATAAGATACCGGGCCGGGTTGGTTCCGAACCGGTACTGTACCGGTTCAGTTTTTGGGCTGGATTAACCCGATCCGGTTGCGAGCCGGGTCGGGCCAACCTGGCCCAATAACCACTTCTACATGTCTTGTCCCAGAAACCTAGATGCGACTATAAGGAGTAAGCATTGATTTTCGAGATAAAATATTTTTCCTTAATCATTTGTAATAAATCTCAAATCAATACTTTCATCAAAATAAAGCATTAAATCAAATAATCTAATATTCAGAATAAATCATAAAAAGAATATTAGATTAAATAAATTGCCATTTCCTTTTTAACTCATATAACATATGGCGCTGAAAATTTCATAAATAGTATCGTACTCAAAATAGTACAGTAAACCGTTTAGAAAATCATCCTCCATCACATTGAAAACATATGAATAATCATTTATCATTTAATATCATCATATCTTTTAAAACATCATTTTCAAATCGTTAAATGGTGGAGACTAAGGCATCATCCAAGATTTGTCATGCTATAATCCTTGTAGGGAACAGTATTAGTATCATATGAGATCGATGGCAATAGTCTATCATTGTTCTCGTTCGTACACTGATCAAGTGTCAACCGAGACGTTGAAGGTAAGATCAGTACCAACAGCTTCACACAATCTGTACATATCACATATTAGCATGATACGGGGCCTATCAGTCTCAAAACAATTTATGAGAAATCATATCACCTTTACGAAATTTAATAAAATAGATAATATCCTTAAAAATCCATAAAGGTATAAATCACAGCATATAGTACGGTGAAAATAGTGTTATAAAATATTTACACTGTAGTAATAAATTCCATAATATTCCATTTCACTGTAAAACAAATATACTCACATTTCCATACTTTCCTTTCGAGAAATTCAATTTCAAGATTTCTGAATATTATTTTCCGGTAACTTCACACTTTTTGGAAAATAGTAATATTTGTTTTCCAAAACTAATAGTAGTTCCATAAGCATACCATTTCACTGTAAAACACATTTAGGAACATTTCAGTCTCAAAAAAAATACTTACACAGTAATATCACCTTTATGGAAATCAATGAAATGAGTAAGATCTTCAGTCAGTCCATAAAGGTTTTTATTAAATCATATAGTGAATATTTATGGAAAATAATTTTTAAAATATTCACTTTTCAACTTTTCAACTTTCCACTTTATAAACCACTTCATATACTGTAAGACATGTAGGAGGAATTTTCAATAACCACACTGTCATTAAATTCGGTAACATGAATATTTAAATAATCCTTTTTTGGTATATTCATGTTTTATGAAAAATATTAATTTCATCAATTTGAAGGCTAGGGAATTATTCAAATATGCAATAAAATATTTCATGGTATTTTTAAAGAATTTTCTAAGAAATTTCAGTAGCATATCGGCTGTTAATAATCTAGCCTTCCTGCAATTTCAACACAATTCCACAATCCACAAACAGCCACAATTCCATAGTTCCCAAAAGCATTTTATTTCAAAAATATTATTATAAAATCATGCATTCGAAATATCCTTACAGTCCACATAAGCATCTTTTACTTGTTTGTCTTATCCGATCTCTTCGAGTGCACCACCCGTTAACCGTTACTCCTGGGTTGCAGATAATTCTACCAAAATTATTAGCTCATTTAATACTTATTTTTGAGCTAGTATTCATGTCTATATGCAGCTACATTGGACACTGCAAATATTTTCGCAATATAAATTCTATCGGTAGTATAACATAACTTCTTCGTTTTGCGTCGGATTTTAAATCCGAGCGTATCAGCAAACTCCTTGTAATTTCTACAGTCTAAATATATTCTCAAATCATCAAAATCAGCCATGCATAATGGTCCCCTTATGTTGACCGAATATGGAATGGTGATGAATTGGTAGAATTTCAACAATCTAACACCACCTTCATGTTCTATCATGCTTAATCATCATTTTGGCATCCATTTTATGCATGAAACCACATGAATTCCCTAGGTTCCCTCCATGGCTGAAATCCCCTTCTCATGGCATATTCTTATTTTGTTCAATTTAATTGAATCTAATGGTACCAACATGTTTATCACACTTAAAATGCCTAAAACTACCATTGAAATTCAAGAAAGCATAACGAATGGTGAAGAACTAACCTTGGCTGAATAGTACTCCCAGTCTTATCTCCTTGTTTTGTGGTTTATTCAATGAGATATAGGTATGGGTAGGTAGAGGAGAGTGAGTAGATTAATTTTGGTGAAGAAAGTTTGTTGAGATTTTAAATGTATGGTGAGATTTTTGAAGTTTTCTTTTCTTTTCTTATTTTTCTTCTCAAGTGGTGTGGGAACTATGAGAGGAAGACAATGAATAGTGCCAGCCTTCAATAGAAATAAATCTGAATAAAAATCTAGAAATAGGCAAAATTACCAAAATGCCCTTGGTTTTAAAAATTTTGGACAATTTTGCCCTTAAGGTTCCGTAGTTATAAAAACTATGTAATCATGCTCCAAAATTTTGGATTCCAGCACCAAATAGTCTTATTTAATGTATCATGGTGATTGGAAGTGGTTTCGCTGATGCGCGGTGCACGGATAGTGAGAAATTATGATTTTACCCTCGCGACCCGTCGGCAAATTTCTCCAATTTCACCATTGTTTCGATAAATCTCTTGACACTGTCTTATCTTACTTTTCATGTGGAATATCATGGTATTTTTACTTCGTCCCAATTCTCTTTAGTTTGGGTGCAATTTACTAAAATACCCTCAGGACGTAAACGTCATTTTCGAATTTGTTTTCCATACTTCACAAAATAATTCAAAAGAATTTTAAAATATTATAATTCAATAGTTTTAAACCTCAAAATCATCATATTAATTTTGTTAGACCACTGTAAACTTTATTATCAGTCTATAGCCTTCCAGAAGACATTAAAAGAAGTGGGGCCTACATTACACTTTCACTTATAATCTCAAAATATACTCAATTTCACTTTATAAATAATTATATATGACATGTATACTACAGTAGAAACGGGTCTCACAATTATTATCAAGTCTTAACCTCACTATTATGTTTTATTTCTTCTTTACGACAATTTCCCCATTATTATGCATTAAGGTCACGTTATCATCATCATCTTCTTATTATGGCCGAATGGCCTCTATAAGGCTAGGTTCATTATTTCACTTGTTTATGAAGCTAACCATTATTTTCTCACTACATACTATCATCCTTCACCATTCATCTATTAAAATCAGCATCATCATCCCATAGTTCCTCTATGGTCGAATACCATAGCATGCTTCCTACATGTTTTTTTTTTTCAAACAAAGACCACAAGCATTATCTACTCATCTCATATTCAAATAAACACTAAGTAAAATCACATGAAACCTTTTATTTCTTGTTTACCTGGAGAGGACTGCATCTGCTAGCAACAAGACAGCTTGCTTTGCTCAATTTTAGGTTGTGCAAATGGGATGGTTTGGAAGCTCTTGAGATGGGGAATAATTTTTATGAAGAAACATAGATGATTTGGTGAAGGAAAAGAAGGGTTTCTTTAGGAAGAAATGAAGAAAACTTAGAGCAAAATGGGGGTGTCGAGCTACAGTTTCTGGCTGGTTGGAAGAAGCTTGAAGAAGGCCCTATTTTGTCTTCTTTTATTAATAATTCATCCAATGAAAATTTGCCATATAGCTAAATAATCAAAATTGCCCTTTAAAATTTTTATATTTACATTTTCTGCCACTAAAATTTCCAGGTTAGATTTTATATTTTTGTTTTTATTTATTTTATAAATTCTGAGTCATTTAAATCAAATATTGACCAATTTTAAACCAACCTTTGAGAAGAGACAATAATACCCTTGCACAATCTCATTTTTTCCATTTCTATCCTAGCTTTATTTTAGTATTATTTAATTTAGGACTTTATAATTTATTTTTATTATTTTATATATATTTAGGTCAAATATGGTTAATTATTGACTCTCAAGGTGGTTTGACCTATTACAGGTAGTGAAATTACCAAACTACCCTTATACAAGTGCTTTTAGTTTCGTTTGTGTTGTTTTTAACAGTTTCGTATAATTTAGTTCACGGTTTGGATCCATATGAAACTTCTTTATGCGAGGATTATCCTATGATAGTTTGTGGGTTCAAAGTCAATCTGGTTTAACCATTATTCAAAAAAGTTCTTTCGGGCTATGGACATGATTGTCATTTTTGAATTTGTTGCATGTAAACCTAAGTGTGCTTATCTTAAAGAATTCTGAAGAATGGTCTTTTTGGCCTTGTATTTCGGGCCCAACTTTCACATTTTGCCACTTCAGAGAGCATCCAGATTACAGATTGCCCTGTGGGGCCCACTTGATAATTTTTTCGATAATTCTATATCATTGGAGAATTAGTTTTTGAAATTTTACTTATTATTCCAATTTAATACCTTCGATTGGCATAGGAAGAATAAAAAATTTGGACTCTCACAGCTTTATATTCTATGTGTAAAGAAATATCAGGCTCTGTTAACATATGTTAATGTTAAGGTTTTTATTATAATAACGTTAAAGCTTTATTGTTAAAACGTTATTATTTTATTATTAGGATTTAAGCGTTACAACAATTTTCCCTCTATTATAATAATAAAATAATATATTAAAAGTTTCAATCATATTATAATAATTTTTTAATTAATGTGGACATAGATGAATTATTATGAATAATAAAAGTTAGCAATTCTTGTTCTTAAGTTAATAATGTGCTATGCACATTGAAATTCAAGTGTACAAGAGACTTAAAAAATTGCATTACAAACATAATAATTCAGATGTATACGAGCTTCATTAAACTAGCATATTACGGCTTTGTACTTGATCTCAGTTTTAGCGAGTATCTAAAAATTTGCCCAACCAAGCTTCACAAGAGTGGCCTCACTCTAATATTCGTATAGGTAAAATCTATCAAGAGAACTTCTAAATGTACTACAATTTTTCCTTTTTATACTTCAATATCTATTAGGACAATAAAACCCTTGTATGAAAAGACATATGTGTCCTAATCAAAACATCTCTTTTCTTGAATCTTTCTTCCCATCTTACTCTTCTCATCTTCTTTTCTATTTTTTGTAAAACAAACAAAATATCATATTTATTACTATTTTGTTGTTAACCATGGATATATAAATAATAATTAAAATTAAGAAAATAGTTTGCATAGAACAATTACTCATGCACTCTTACATTGTTTTTGCAAAACTTTAAGAACATTTGTTCTTTTATGCAAGAACATTCCTGCGCAAATAGAGTTTGCGAGAAAACAAATGTTCCTGTGCAGAATTCCTTGCATATGTGCAACAACAAATGTTTTTGCGCAAATCTATTCTTCTTGTAGAAAATTTTTTGTGCAGGAACTTATCAAACATTATTTTTTATTTTTAATTATTATTACTTATATATGCATCATTAATAATGAAAGACTAAATAGTACTTAGGATTTGGAATTTAGAGCAGTCATTGGAGATGGAAACCAATGAAGTTGAAAAAGAATGGAGACTTATGCCCAAATTGATTTGTGCTAGGAAGAGATTGACATGTAAGTTGCCTTGCATAGAGATCCTAGTCGAGTGCGAATCATCTTGTGCGAAGGTCCAAGGCGAGTGCAAGTCTCTTTACGCAGGATAGGGCGTGCCAAAAAATTGTCTTAGTGCAAGGTGACTTGCACTGAGATGTACTTCCAGCACAAGCTTTCTTGCACGAATAGCTTGTCCCAACACAAGCCAACTTGCACTAGGATATCTTGCGCAGGAAACTTATTTCTACATAAGATCTCTTGCGCAAATAGAGTGTTTTTGTGCAAGTTGACTTGTGCAGATAGCTTTATCATAGGGTTAAAATGGTAAATGATTGGGGCAAGTTTAGGCTTTTTTTTTAGTGTGCTACAAAGAGTAAAAAATGGGATAAAAATAGAATTTCTCGTCTATCAAGAGTGTTCTCATAACTAATACATCTCTCATAACGAGGTATAAATTTCATAAAGATATAAAAAAACCTTTCAAATGTTACAAGATGTATATGCTTTCACCTTAGGAAAGAATAAATGACTTTAAAACTTGTTAGTGTGCATCATTTAGGATGCAATTCCTCTATGATTCATTTTTGCTATTGAACCTAACTCTTAGGATCTCTAATCATCAAATTGGGTTTCCTCATAGGAGATTCCAGATTCTTTGGGCAAAAATCCAATCCTCTTAATGTACTCCACATCTTTTTGTAGTAAAAGCTTTTGTTAAAGAACCACTAAAATTATCATTCAATATTATATAATTCACATTTATAATCTTAGTATTCAAATAGATCTCACTATAGTGTGTTTCTTTCTAATAGATTTGGATTTACCATTATAATGTTTATGGGAAGTATAGAATGAGGACGAGTAACAAACGAGCGCCTCCTTAACGACAATCTAGATCTCTGACTCCTCCATCTGCTGCTCAACAACCTCCACCACCTCTAGTGCCACCACTATAGGCTGGAGATCAGGTGGACACCGATATGAATAGGCTATGGCAGTTTCAGAAAATGAACCCACCCACCTTCAAGGGTGAAAAGGACCTAGATGTAGTTAAAAAAGAGGTTAAGCAATTAGAGAAGTTATTCAAGTACATGGGCTACAGTTTTACAAAGAAAGTGGACTGGTCGTGTTTATGTTTCAAGAGAAAGCAGAAGTCTGGTGGGAATCTGCAGAGAAGTTATTGCGAGGTAAAGACTGTGAGATCATCTGGGAAGCCTTCTTGGAATGTTTCTTCAATTAGTATATTATTGAACTTGCCAAGAGGAAGAGGCAGGTAGAAGTTCTAAGGTTGACCCAAGACTGGTTGTAAGTAGATGAGTATGAGTCACAATTCTCTTCGTTATGCCGCTATGATCCATTTAGTACCTAAAATGAAAAAGCAAAGACCATTAAGTTCATCATTGGACTAAGGCCCAGTATTAGATGTAAGACGGCAGCCCTCGATACCACCTATTATGCAGAGGCTTTGAGACGAGCCCATTGGTTGAATTAAACTACAATCTAATCCAACAAGAGTACGAGTCAAAGGGATGGACAAGAGGCAAGGTGATAAGAGCCCTAACAAGAGCAAGCAGCAAAAAGAATTCGGTATTGATCTCAATGATGATGGTATAAGAGTGGCAAATACTAAACCAGTTTGCAAAGATGAATTTAAAAGTGGAATCTAAACTTGATTGAGGATAAAGCTGAACTTTGATTGAGTTGTGTAGTTGCAAGTTTGAGGATAGAGCTGAACTTGATTGAGTTGATTAGACAAGCACACAAGAGAGACCCCTGAATTTTAGAGAGTGTCTGTGAAAACGAAAGAAATCAAGATATGGGATCGGATTTCAGAATAGGCAGTGATGGGTTACTTAGGTATAAAGGCCAAATGTATGTGTCAGCAAGTGAAGCTAGAACCAAGTACTTTAGACCACATATTGCATGTTTGTACACCTTTAGAAGGGCACTACGAGTTCCTTGTGATGTTCTTCGGGTTGACCAATACTTGTACTACCTTCATGAGTATGATGAATGAGGTGTTCAAACCTTAGTTGGATCAATTTGTGATAGTTTTTATTGAAGATATCTTAGTCTACTCACGGACTAAGGAAGATCATGAGCAACCCTTGAGATTGGTTCTTCAAGTTCTTTAAGAAAGAAAATTATATGCCAAGCTTAGTATGTGTGAATTCTGGCTCAATCAGATTGCCTTCTAAGGCCATATTATATTCAAGGATAAGGTGTCTGTTGACTCGTTCAAGATTAAGGTTATTATGAAGTATGAGAGATCTATGTTAAGAAGCCTGTCACGACTCGAAGGCCAATGACGTCCACTTAACACTTATATGATTTCTTACGAAAATTTCGAACCAAATTTTTTTTTTCTACTTACGGTTTGTATTCGGTGTTAGTGTAGTATCTAAATCCAATCCTATATTATTTATATTATTTCTCGATCTATGTCATGTTTCTCAAGGAGGCTCTCCTTATGATTTTCGTCTTATTTTACTATTCCCCAAAAGAGGCAGGTCGAAAACCTCCCCTCTATATTTTATCAATTTCCCCAGGTATAATTTCCTGCAAAAACACATTTTAAATCACATAGTATGGCAGCTGGTGATTCTCCACAGTTTCATGCAACCACGTATATCAAAAATTCCAAGAGTTAGGTCATTACTAAGTTCACTTATATAACTTCATCCATATATAGTTTAAACATACAATTTTGACCCGGATCGGACTCGATAACCACCTAGACTCACATAATCATCTAGTACAATCCAAGGTTTACATCCCATATACCTTCCTAGTACTGTGAAATTTAACGTACACAAGATTATCAAATGATATACTAGTAGTATACCTCCAAACTACAAAATGCTAGCTCCGGAGAACGCAACTGAATACCACTACAAGGTATGGTTTCCCGGAAGCCTACGTGAAGCCTGAGCCGGCTATCAACTCGTATGATCTGCAGATGTTAATTTAAGGGGTGAGCAATCCACGGCTCAGTAAGTAGTTTAAATAAAACATACTAGGCTCATATCGTAAAACATGATCATACTGCTGGAGTTATTGTAAATTAGCAGTATGGATTATACTAAGGTTTATTATCCTTTCGTAAGTGCTCAAACGACATAAACTTATTCATGCTTACATTTCGTCCTTGATTTCACAAGGTATTATTCTCTTTATCAGTATGATTATATGTGGAAGAACCAACATCCAAGAAGCCCATATTTAAATGGCACATATAACATAATCTAATAATCGAAAGAACAAACATTCAAGTAGTACATATTCAAATGGCACATATAACATAATCCAATAATCAAAAGAAACAAACATTCAAGTAGTACATATTCAAATGGCACATATAACATAATCCAATAATCGAAAGAAACAAACATTCAAGTAGTACATATTCAAATGGCACATATAACATAATCCAATAATCGAAAGAAACAAACATTCAAGTAGTACATATTCAAATGGCATGTACAAATATAATTTAATAATCACACACTTCGTATGTCATATGCCTCAGATCCATTTCATCCTTCGACATTCATCTCATTCATGAATTACAATCCCTTACTTAACATGGCAATATTCCACGATTTCTTGCATTTCATCGGAACTCGTGTATTCCCGAAGGACTCTAGAGGTGGCTCCCACGGTTCGGAAATCGAGTCTTTGCTCGGTTGGCCTTTACAACGAAACACGTGTAGCACTTAGTTCCCGAAGGACTCTAGAGGTGGCTCCCACGGTTCAGAAATCGAGCCTTTGCTCATATGGCCTTTAGTACATCGAAACTCGTGTAGCACTTAGTTCCCGAAGGACTCTAGAGGTGGCTCCCACGGTTCGGAAATCGAGCCTTTGCTCATATGGCCTTTAGTACATCGAAACTCGTGTAGCACTTAGTTCCCGAAGGACTCTAGAGGTGGCTCCCACGGTTCGGAAATCGAGCCTTTGCTCATATGGCCTTTAGTACATCGAAACTCGTGTAGCACTTAGTTCCCGAAGGAACTCTATAGGTGGCTCCCACGGTTCGGAAATCGAGCCTTTGCTCATATGGTTATCATCGAAACATAAACAGTACGTAATGACATATTCAGTAGATGACATATTCAGTAAGGAAACATGGCACTTCACCAATTCACAACAAGCTCACTTTTCAAATAAGTATATTTCACAAGCGCATAATGTCCAATTCAAAATCTTACCATACTACTCTATTTGACTTAATCGTAATGTCCAACCTAAAATTCTATATAAATTTAATTAGTTATTTGATGAGGATTCTTTCATCTCTTACGAGATGATACTAGTAGATTTATTTAACCCACTTACCTCGGTGTTTGATAGGTTACCTTTCCTCGATCCTCAACTCAAGCTAAACTCCTACACCGCTCCAAATTCACTACAATTAAATCAAATGATGTTTCAATAACATGTCTTAATTATATTTTGATCATATATCAATTATATGTCTTAGGATCTAAACTATTCTAACTCATTTCTTTGGTGAGGGACTAGATTCTTTATGTGTCTTTCGAAACATTATTTACTCGGTTTAATAACTCTTTACTTATATTCTTTATAAGGCAATAAGAGGTTTATTAATTTGTATATGCTATTTCCTTCTTTGTCTCTTGTTTAATTTTCAAGTGAGTAGCATATATATCTATATTTATATATGTATGTATTTAGCATTTGCATAATAAGGTTTCTGAGGATTTACTATATGTCTTTATATAAGCACTATACATACATACATATATTATTTTTTTTTTAAGCAAGTAGTATACATACATATATATACAAGTGATATATATATATATATATGTACACACATATATATATATATATATATCTATGAGTATTTGATACTAGTGTAGCCTAGATGTTTAGATTTTATTCTTTCATTTTTTTTTAAATATGCAATTACATATTTATATGGCAATATATAGATATACATTTCAATACATAGCACTTTCATGGTATATATTTCCAATTTCAATTCCCTTACTTTACTACATCTTTATACTTGTGTATATCTATATAGATATATGTTTACATCTATATATATATATGTATATATATATATATGTGTGTGTATCACAACTATATATCTTTTAATTCTTTTCTTTTTATTTCTCTTATTATTTCTTTCGAGACTTATTTCTATGCACAATGCTATCCTCAAAATCAATTAAAACATCAACTAAGAGAATGTCATTTACCTTAGTTAGAACCCTCCAATTTGGCTGCAAGGTCAGCCCTTATGATCCCCCCTCTCGGCTTGGATAATTCTCTAGTCAGTATGCTTTGTTCCACTCTATTTTTCCAGCTTTGATTCTGTCCCCAAAAGACACCATTTGGTTTAGTTTAAATGCCCCACGTTTTGGGTACCACTTTCTATATTCAAACACCAAAAAAGTTTACCTGTTTTCAGACGTGAGTTGCCCATAATTACAACCCCTGTTTAGGCGCACTTCAACAGCCAATATAAAAGAAAATCCTTTTATTTCTCCTTCAGCTGAAACGCTCAGCAAAATCTCCTATTTAGCTTTAGTCCTATAACCCGAAATGTGAAACCTCTTTCCCTGTCGAGATCTCTTTCATTCCTCTCACTTGCCAGCCGAATATCACTTTTGTTGAAACTTTAAATCACCTTCTTAATTAGCCACCAAACCCGACACATTTCCTTCCTTTCAACCTCCATTTCATTGTCGTGTCTTGCTTCCTCAAGGGTGATAACAGCCTTGCTTCTTGTCTACCCGAAGTTAACCTTCTTTTCCTCCGAGGTGTGTCGAACGAAGCTCTTGTGCTACTCTACAAAATCAGCCATTGTTTGGCCATTATAATTGATTCAAACAGAATTTTAAATGACACTTTCATGCCAACAGCTTCTTACCTTTTCGATTCTCTGATAAGATTTTCGTTCAAGCCTTGTTCAAGCTTCCAAAATCCTACACCAATGACTTCTGAATGGCGTCCTTGCTACACCATCAATTTCTTCAAAGCATCATTTATAGACTCACCTCCTTCAGCTCACGATTCCAGCTACTATCACCGAATGAGCCCCATTTTTTTTTTCAGACCTACTTCGTTCTTCCGTACATCAAGACTTTCCTCTCGTTTCTGTTTCTTTACTGCATAACTGCAGTTCTTCTTCCTTCACTGCAATGTTTCTTTCTCTCCTGTTCCTTTTCTTTTTCCTTCCGGCATTCACTTTTCTTTTCTTTCTTTCCCTATCGGCTTCTCCTCTCCTTTTCTTCTTTCTTTTCCTTGTTTTTGCCCGAGCCTTTAACTCTTTCCTGTGCTTCTTTTTCCCCTTCCGTGTTTTGTTTGTAAAGCTTCCTTAAGAAGCTTGTTACATATTCTGATGGAGTTAGTGGAGTTTGATGGGGTAAGGTCCCATCAAACCCCACTAACACATATATATATATTTATATATATATATATATTCATATAAACTGAAATTATATTTATATATAACAATGTTTATTTATACATGTATATAATATATGTATATTCTTATATATTTATTTATTTGTTATATTTCTACATGAAATGTGTATTTATACTCGTATTTTAAATTCTTTAATATAATAATATGTATACATACCCATAGCCATATACAATATATATATATTTTCATATCCAATATATTTTTATGGTATGTGTATACATATTAATTCTTCAATTTATTTTAATTATTCATTTCTCATACATACTACATTTCCTTTAATATACTTGTATACTTGTTTTATTAAAACAATCCTACCTATGTATTTGGTGGAATATATGCATCTCATTAGTTCATATTTAAATTCTTGAACTTAGTTATGAGATTTTCCAAATGACACAAAAGTATAAATTATTTGTTTTCTAATTCCACAAATTTAGGTTTCATCCTCATTACTTGGCATAAGATTATTACTTACAACATATATCATAATACTCAACTTACTCCATGTCTTTATTTATTCATCAACATGGTACAAAGTTTGTAGTTTTTACATCCTCCCCACCTTAGGAAATTTGGTCCCCCAAATTTTCTGTGTCAAGCTGAAATAGGTGAGGGTACTTCTCTCTCATTAAGCTTTCCAACTCCCATGTGGCTTCCTCTGAAGAGTGGTGCTGCCAAAGCATTTTGACTAAAGGGATTGTCTTAGACCTCAATATCTTATCTTTCCTGTCTAAGATCCGAATTGGTCTCTCGACATAGCTTAAGTCCTCTCTAATCTCCAGTGGCTCATACTCGATCACATGAGATGGGTCCGGATGATATTTCCGTAGCATCGACACATGAAAGACGTTATGCACACCCGATAGCTCCGGGGGTAATGCTAGTCGATATGCTACGTCACCCACTCTCTCCAATATCTCAAACGGACCAATGTATCGAGGACTCAACTTCCCTTTCTTGCCAAATCTCATTATGCCTTTAGACGGGAGATTTTCAAGAACACTTTATCACCCACTTGGAACTCTAAAGGCCTCCTTCGACAGTCGGCATAGCTTTTCTGTCTACTTTGGGCTGTCCTCAGTCTATCACATATCAATCTCACATCTTCGGAAGCTTTCTCTACAATCTCCGGAGTGAATAACTTTCTTTCACCTACCTCTTCCCAGCCAATGGGAGACCTACACCTACGCCCATACAATGCCTCGTAAGGTGCCATCCCAATACTAGAGTGAAAGCTGTTGTTATATGCAAACTCCGCTAGTGCCAGATGATCATCCCATGAGCCTCGAAAATCCATAACACATGCCCTCAACATGTCCTCAAGTGTCTGAATAGTCCTCTCTGATTGCCCATCGGTTTGAGGATGGAAGGCTGTGCTAAAGCTTAGTTTAGTTCCCAAGGCATCTTGGAAGTGTTCCCAGAAACGGGAAGTAAACCGAGAATCCCTGTCCGAAACTATGCTCACTGGGACTCCATGTAACCTCACAATCTCCTTAACATACATATTTGCTAAGGCACTAAGCGAGTCGGTAGCCTTCATAGCTAGGAAATGAGCGGATTTTGTCAATCTGTCAACTATCACCCAGATCGCATCATGATTCCTACGAGTCCTCGGGAGCCCCATAATGAAGTCCATAGTCACATGCTCCCACTTCCATGTAGGTATGGGCAAAGGCTTTAGTAAGCCCGCTGGCCGCTGGTGTTCAATCTTAACCTTTTGGCACACTAGACACTTGGACACAAAGGTCGCTATATCTTTCTTCATACCAGCCCACCAAAACACCTTTCGTAAATTCTGATACATCTTCGTATTCCCTGGATGCATAGTGTATTTGGAGCTGTGTGCCTCTTCTAAAATTTTCCTCTTCAACGTCTCATCAACCGGGACACAAATTCTGCCCCTATATCTCAACAATCCATCATCCGAAATCTCAAACTCTGAGTCTTGGCCCGGTTGTATTCCACCAATAATCTCCACAAGTCTAGGATCCTCTTTCTGGGCTTGTCTAATTTGATCCATAATGCTAGGCTCTATCCTCAAGCTAGCCATCAAACACTCACCATCAGGCTCTAGGTTGATATTCAACTCCGAAAATTTCTCCATCAAATCCCATTCTCGAACCATCATGTAACTAACAAAACCCACACTCTTCCTACTTAATGCATCCGCTACCCGGTTTGCTTTACCCGGATGGTAGAGAATCTCGCAGTCATAGTCCTTCAATAGCTCCATCCATCTTCTCTGTCTCATATTCAGCTCTTTCTGCGAGAATAAGTACTTTAAACTCTTGTGGTCTGTGTAAATCTGGAACCGCTCACCATACAAATAATGGCGCCATATCTTTAGCGCAAACACTACCGCTGCCAACTCCAGATCATGAGTAGGGTAGTTCCTCTCGTGGTCCTTCAACTGTCTTGAACCATATGCCACTACTCTACCATTCTGCATCAATACACAACCTAGACCCTGTAAAGAAGCATCACTATACACTGCAAATCCTCCGGATCCACTTGGAACCGTCAACACAGGAGCCGTAGTCAACCTTTGCTTAAGCTCTAGAAAGCTGCGCTCACACGCATCATTCCACCCAAACTTGACATCCTTGCGTGTGAGTCGGGTTAGTGGAGCAGCAAGTTTGGAAAATCCCTCTACAAATCTCCTATAGTAACCTGCAAGCCCTAAAAAGCTGCGAATCTCGGTCACTGTTTTAGGCCTCTCCCAATTCATCACGGCCTCTATCTTAACTGGATCAACTGCTACACCATCTTTGGATACCACATGCCCCAGAAAACTGATTTGTTCCAACCAAAACTCACACTTGCTGAACTTCGCGTATAGCCCTTCCTTCCTAAGAGTCTGGAGTACTATGTGGAGGTGGTGCTCATGTTCTTCCCGGGATCGTGAATACACCAGTATGTCATCTATGAACACAATGACGAACTTATCCAAGTGAGGCTTGAATACTTCATTCATCAATGCCATGAATGCTGCAGGGGCATTCGTTAGGCCGAATGGCATGACCAGGAACTCGTAGTGGCCATATCGAGTCCTGAAGGCTGTCTTTGGCACATCTTCCCCTTTAATCCTCAATTGGTGGTACCCCGACCTCAAATCAATCTTCGAAAATATTTGGGCACCTTTCAATTGATCCAACAGATCATCAATCCTAGGCAGGGGATACTTATTCTTCACCGTTGCTTGATTCAACTGCCTATAATCGATACATAGCCTCAAACTGCCATCCTTCTTTTTCACAAACAACACTGGAGCTCCCCATGGCGACACACTCGGCCTTATGAACCCTTTGTCCAACAACTCTTGTAATTGCTTTTTCAACTCCTCTAACTCAACTAAGGCCATTCGATACGGGGGCTTGGATATGGGTTGAGTGCCTGGGAGTAGCTCTATAGCAAACTCCATCTCTCTTTCCGGGGTAGCCCTGGTAGCTCATCCGGAAATACATCGGAGAAGTCCTTGACAACTGGTATGTCAGACAGTTCCGATTGGCTCTTTTCGGCATCCTCGACAAACGCGAGATAGCCTTCATAAACAAATTAATCTCATATTAGTGAGACACCAATAAAATCATAAACATTCTATTTATTATCTCCAAGACGTAATACAAGCTTTTCAGGTAAGGAGAAAGTAACAACCTTGCTATAGCAGTCTACACTAGCATGATGGTTGGTTAGCCAATCCATGCCTAGTATTACATCGAAGTCATACATGTCTAATAACACCAAATCTACCACTAAGTACTTATCTCCCACCTTTACTTTACACTTACGATACACATGTTCGGTCATTTGAAACTCTTTAAGAGGAGTAATCACATGCAATAGATGTCCTAAGGGCTCACACTCTATATGCAATTTACTAGCAAACATAGGTGAAATAAAGGAGTGTGTTGAGCCTGGATCAACAAGTACAAATGCTTCTAAATCACAAATAGTAAGCTTACCCTTAATGACCGAACCAGAAGCGTCGGCCGTCTCTTGGTCGAGAGCGAACACCCTTCCATGTTCCATGGGTTTCTTGCCCTTATCATGAACTTTCTTCTGTTGCGCTATTGGTGGTCTATCATCTCGCTTTTCTGTGGCCTTAGGCTGGGGGCAATCTTTCATCACGTGGCCTCTCTCACCACAATTAAAGCAAGCTCCTGAAGCTCTATAACAAGGTCCACTCCGGTGAAATTTGCCGCAAACAGTACACAGCTGAGGAGCATCAATGGGTGCTGCAGTTATGGCTCGAGTAGTGGGTGTAGCTGTAGCAATAGGCCTAATAGCCTGTGGTCGAGGCGCAACAAACTTCTGCCTCTTACTAGGGCCCTGATATCTTCTTTGCTCGGGCCTCCTTCTATCAAATCTTTTATTAGTGGGCTGTTTCGGCTTGGGCTGTCTCCTAGCATCATATTCGGCTTGTGAAGCCTCAATTTCTTGTTCAACTGTCAATGCCTTCCTCACAACAGCCGCATACTCCGTAAGCTCAAAGGGCCTAACTCTACCCCTAATATTGGACCTCAAACCCGAAGTGAATTTCTCTGCCTTCTTCTCATCATTGTTGGCATAATCCGCATCATATTTGACTAAGGCAGTGAATCGGGTCTCATACTCATCTACTTTCATAGACCCTTGCTTCAGTTCAAGAAACTCTGTCTTCTTCTTTCGTCTTGCCACAGCCGACACATAATAATCCATGAAGGTCTCAACAAACTTCTCCCATGTAATAATGGGATTTTTGGCCAACACCAAGGGCTCATTAGTCTTCCACCACTTCTGAGCCTCACCTCTCATCATATACACTGCTAATGATACCTTCTCGGTGGAATTGCAGCCCATATATTTAAAGAGGAACTCCATCTCCTCTATCCACTCTTCTGCCTTAGTAGGATCCTTTTCCCCCTTGAACTGTGGAGGATTCATCTTTTGAAATTGCTTCAAGAGAGACATATTCCGATCTACTGAACTCCCAACCTGAGTAGTAGCTGGCTGAGGTGCGGCTACTTGAGGTGTAACCGGAGGAGGAGCAACCTGTGGCTCTACGGGAGTTGGAGGTGGCACCTGTGGTGGTGGTGCAGGTGGAGGCACTACGGGTGCAGATGGAGGCACTAAAGGTACTGAAGGTGCATGTGGAGGTGGCGGAGCCTGAGGTGTACTAGTTTGATTTGCCACAAGTTGTTGTAGCAAGGCTGTCATAACCTCGTAATTTTGCTCCATTCTAGCCATTCTCGCCTCCATGCTATCCGGAGGTGGAGGAGTTGGATGTGGAGGAGTCGGATGTGGAGGTGATGGAGGTGCAGAAGGTGAAGGAGTCGAGGGTGGTATTGCTGACCCCCGAGATGGCCTCCCGTGTCCACCTCTACGTCTCGTTCTCCTCATTCTACTCAAATTTCAAGTGCCTATACCAAGAGCAGATCAATCTCAGTATAAGTAAAATTTGGAAACTTTCACATAAATTTCACAGTACATGGGATGTAACGCTACAGACAGTCTAAACTACACTAACACGTACTAGACAAACCAGACTCTGATACCATTAAATCTGTCACGACCCGAAGGCCAATGACGTCCACTTAACACTTATATGATTTCTTACGAAAATTTCGAACCAAATTTTTTTTTCTACTTACGGTTTGTATTCGGTGTTAGTGTAGTATCTAAATCCAATCCTATATTATTTATATTATTTCTCGATCTATGTCATGTTTCTCAAGGAGGCTCTCCTTATGATTTTCGTCTTATTTTACTATTCCCAAAAGAGGCAGGTCGAAAACCTCCCCTTATTTTATCAATTTCCCCAGGTATAATTTCCTGCAAAAACACATTTTAAATCACATAGTATGGCAGCTGGTGATTCTCCACAGTTTCATGCAACCACGTATATCAAAATTCCAAGAGTTAGGTCATTACTAAGTTCACTTATATAACTTCATCCATATATAGTTTAAACATACATTTTGACCCGGATCGGACTCGATAACCACCTAGACTCACATAATCATCTAGTACGATCCAAGGTTTACATCCCATATACCTTCCTAGTACTGTGAAATTTAACGTACACAAGATTATCAAATGATATACTAGTAGTATACCTCCAAACTACAAAATGCTAGCTCCGGAGAACGCAACTGAATACCACTACAAGGTATGGTTTCCCGGAAGCCTACGCGAAGCCTGAGCCGGCTATCAACTCGTATGATCTGCAGATGTTAATTTAAGGGGTGAGCAATCCACGGCTCAGTAAGTAGTTTAAATAAAACATACTAGGCTCATATCGTAAAACATGATCATACATGCTGGAGTTATTGTAAATTAGCATGTATGGATTATACTAAGGTTTATTATCCTTTCGTAAGTGCTCAAACGACATAAACTTATTCATGCTTACATTTCGTCCTTGATTTCACAAGGTATTATTCTCTTTATCAGTATGATTATATGTGGAAGAACCAACATCCAAGAAGCCCATATTTAAATGGCACATATAACATAATCCAATAATCGAAAGAACAAACATTCAAGTAGTACATATTCAAATGGCACATATAACATAATCCAATAATCGAAAGAAACAAACATTCAAGTAGTACATATTCAAATGGCACATATAACATAATCCAATAATCGAAAGAAACAAACATTCAAGTAGTACATATTCAAATGGCACATATAACATAATCCAATAATCGAAAGAAACAAACATTCAAGTAGTACATATTCAAATGGCATGTACAAATATAATTTAATAATCACACACTTCGTATGTCATATGCCTCAGATCCATTTCATCCTTCGACATTCATCTCATTCATGAATTACAATCCCTTACTTAACATGGCAATATTCCACGATTTCTTGCATTTCATCGGAACTCGTGTAGCACTTAGTTCCCGAAGGACTCTAGAGGTGGCTCCCACGGTTCGGAAATCGAGTCTTTGCTCGGTTGGCCTTTACAACGAAACACGTGTAGCACTTAGTTCCTGAAGGACTCTAGAGGTGGCTCCCACGGTTCAGAAATCGAGCCTTTGCTCATATGGCCTTTAGTACATCGAAACTCGTGTAGCACTTAGTTCCCGAAAGACTCTAGAGGTGGCTCCCACGGTTCGGAAATCGAGCCTTTGCTCATATGGCCTTTAGTACATCGAAACTCGTGTAGCACTTAGTTCCCGAAGGACTCTAGAGGTGGCTCCCACGGTTCGGAAATCGAGCCTTTGCTCATATGGCCTTTAGTACATCGAAACTCGTGTAGCACTTAGTTCCCGAAGGACTCTAGAGGTGGCTCCCACGGTTCGGAAATCGAGCCTTTGCTCATATGGCCTTTAGTACATCGAAACTCGTGTAGCACTTAGTTCCCGAAGGACTCTAGAGGTGGCTCCCACGGTTCGGAAATCGAGCCTTTGCTCATATGGTTATTCGAAACATAACAGTACGATGACATATTCAGTAATCATAAGGAAACCATGGCACTTCACGCAATTCACAACAAGCTCACTTTTCAAATAAGTATATTTCACAAGCGCATAATGTCCAATTCAAAATCTTACGATACCTACTCTATTTGACTTAATCGTAATGTCCAACCTAAAATTCTATATAAATTTAATTAGTTATTTGATGAGGATTCTTTCATCTCTTACGAGATGATACTAGTAAGATTTATTTAACCCACTTACCTCGGTGTTTGATAGGTTACCTTTCCTCGATCCTCAACTCAAGCTAAACTCCTACACCGCTCCAAATTCACTACAATTAAATCAAATGATGTTTCAATAACATGTCTTAATTATATTTTGATCATATATCAATTATATGTCTTAGGATCTAAACTATTCTAACTCATTTCTTTGGTGAGGGACTAGATTCTTTATGTGTCTTTCGAAACATTATTTACTCGGTTTAATAACTCTTTACTTATATTCTTTATAAGGCAATAAGAGGTTTATTAATTTGTATATGCTATTTCCTTTCTTTGTCTCTTGTTTAATTTTCAAGTGAGTAGCATATATATCTATATTTATATATGTATGTATTTAGCATTTGCATAATAAGGTTTCTGAGGATTTACTATATGTCTTTATATAAGCACTATACATACATACATATATTATTTTTTTTTTAAGCAAGTAGTATACATACATATATATACAAGTGATATATATATATATATGTACACACATATATATATATATATATCTATATGAGTATTTGATACTAGTGTAGCCTAGATGTTTAGATTTTATTCTTTCATTTTTTTTTTAAATATGCAATTACATATTTATATGGCAATATATAGATATACATTTCAATACATAGCACTTTCATGGTATATATTTCCAATTTCAATTCCCTTACTTTACTACATCTTTATACTTGTGTATATCTTTATAGATATATGTTTACATCTATATATATATGTATATATATATATGTGTGTGTATCACAACTATATATCTTTTAATTCTTTTCTTTTTATTTCTCTTATTATTTCTTTCGAGACTTATTTCTATGCACAATGCTATCCTCAAAATCAATTAAAACATCAACTAAGAGAATGTCATTTACCTTAGTTAGAACCCTCCAATTTGGCTGCAAGGTCAGCCCTTATGATCCCCCCTCTCGGCTTGGATAATTCTCTAGTCAGTATGCTTTGTTCCACTCTATTTTTCCAGCTTTGATTCTGTCCCCAAAAGACACCATTTGGTTTAGTTTAAATGCCCCACGTTTTGGGTACCACTTTCTATATTCAAACACCAAAAAGTTTACCTGTTTTCAGACGTGAGTTGCCCATAATTACAACCCCTGTTTAGGCGCACTTCAACAGCCAATATAAAAGAAAATCCTTTTATTTCTCCTTCAGCTGAAATGCTCAGCAAAATCTCCTATTTAGCTTTAGTCCTATAACCCGAAATGTGAAACCTCTTTCCCTGTCGAGATCTCTTTCATTCCTCTCACTTGCCAGCCGAATATCACTTTTGTTGAAACTTTAAATCACCTTCTTAATTAGCCACCAAACCCACGACACATTTCCTTCCTTTCAACCTCCATTTCATTGTCGTGTCTTGCTTCCTCAAGGGTGATAACAACCTTGCTTCTTGTCTACCCGAAGTTAACCTTCTTTTCCTCCGAGGTGTGTCGAACGAAGCTCTTGTGCTACTCTACAAAATCAGCCATTGTTTGGCCATTATAATTGATTCAAACAGAATTTTAAATGACACTTTCATGCCAACAGCTTCTTACCTTTTCGATTCTCTGATTAGATTTTCGTTCAAGCCTTGTTCAAGCTTCCAAAATCCTACACCAATGACTTCTGAATGGCGTCCTTGCTACACCATCAATTTCTTCAAAGCATCATTTATAGACTCACCTCCTTCAGCTCACGATTCCAGCTGCTATCACCAAATGAGCCCCATTTTTTTTTTCAGACCTACTTCGTTCTTCTGTACATCAAGACTTTCCTCTCGTTTCTGTTTCTTTACTGCATAACTGCAGTTCTTCTTCCTTCACTGCAATGTTTCTTTCTCTCCTGTTCCTTTTCTTTTTCCTTCCGGCATTCACTTTTCTTTTCTTTCTTTCCCTATCGGCTTCTCCTCTCCTTTTCTTCTTTCTTTTCCTTGTTTTTGCCCGAGCCTTTAACTCTTTCCTGTGCTTCTTTTTCCCCTTCCGTGTTTTGTTTGTAAAGCTTCCTTAAGAAGCTTGTTACATATTCTGATGGAGTTAGTGGAGTTTGATGGGGTAAGGTCCCATCAAACCCCACTAACACATATATATATATATATATATTTTATTTATATATATATTCATATAAACTGAAATTATATTTATATATAACAATGTTTATTTATACATGTATATAATATATGTATATTCTTATATATTTATTTATTTGTTATATTTCTTCATGAAATGTGTATTTATACTCGTATTTTAAATTCTTTAATATAATAATATGTATACATACCCATAGCCATATACAATATATATATATTTCATATCCAATATATTTTTAGTATGGTATGTGTATACATATTAATTCTTCAATTTATTTTAATTATTCATTTCTCATACATACTACATTTCCTTTAATATACTTGTATACTTGTTTTATTAAAACAACCTACCTATGTATTTGGTGGAATATATGCATCTCATTAGTTCATATTTAAATTCTTGAACTTAGTTATGAGATTTTCCAAATGACACAAAAGTATAAATTATTTGTTTTCTAATTCCACAAATTTAGGTTTCATCCTCATTACTTGGCATAAGATTATTACTTACAACATATATCATAATACTCAACTTACTCCATGTCTTTATTTATTCATCAACATGGTACAAAGTTTGTAGTTTTTACATCCTCCCCACCTTAGGAAATTTGGTCCCCCAAATTTTCTGTGTCAAGCTGAAATAGGTGAGGGTACTTCTCTCTCATTAAGCTTTCCAACTCCCATGTGGCTTCCTCTGAAGAGTGGTGCTGCCAAAGCATTTGACTAAAGGGATTGTCTTAGACCTCAATATCTTATCTTTCCTGTCTAAGATCCGAATTGGTCTCTCGACATAGCTTAAGTCCTCTCTAATCTCCAGTGGCTCATACTCGATCACATGAGATGGGTCCGGATGATATTTCCGTAGCATCGACACATGAAAGACGTTATGCACACCCGATAGCTCCGGGGGTAATGCTAGTCGATATGCTACGTCACCCACTCTCTCCAATATCTCAAACGGACCAATGTATCGAGGACTCAACTTCCCTTTCTTGCCAAATCTCATTATGCCTTTAGACGGAGATTTTCAAGAACACTTTATCACCCACTTGGAACTCTAAAGGCCTCCTTCGACAGTCGGCATAGCTTTTCTGTCTACTTTGGGCTGTCCTCAGTCTATCACATATCAATCTCACATCTTCGGAAGCTTTCTCTACAATCTCCGGAGTGAATAACTTTCTTTCACCTACCTCTTCCCAGCCAATGGGAGACCTACACCTACGCCCATACAATGCCTCGTAAGGTGCCATCCCAATACTAGAGTGAAAGCTGTTGTTATATGCAAACTCCGCTAGTGCCAGATGATCATCCCATGAGCCTCGAAAATCCATAACACATGCCCTCAACATGTCCTCAAGTGTCTGAATAGTCCTCTCTGATTGCCCATCGGTTTGAGGATGGAAGGCTGTGCTAAAGCTTAGTTTAGTTCCCAAGGCATCTTGGAAGTGTTCCCAGAAACGGGAAGTAAACCGAGAATCCCTGTCCGAAACTATGCTCACTGGGACTCCATGTAACCTCACAATCTCCTTAACATACATATTTGCTAAGGCACTAAGCGAGTCGGTAGCCTTCATAGCTAGGAAATGAGCGGATTTTGTCAATCTGTCAACTATCACCCAGATCGCATCATGATTCCTACGAGTCCTCGGGAGCCCCATAATGAAGTCCATAGTCACATGCTCCCACTTCCATGTAGGTATGGGCAAAGGCTTTAGTAAGCCCGCTGGCCGCTGGTGTTCAATCTTAACCTTTTGGCACACTAGACACTTGGACACAAAGGTCGCTATATCTTTCTTCATACCAGCCCACCAAAACACCTTTCGTAAATTCTGATACATCTTCGTATTCCCTGGATGCATAGTGTATTTGGAGCTGTGTGCCTCTTCTAAAATTTTCCTCTTCAACGTCTCATCAACCGGGACACAAATTCTGCCCCTATATCTCAACAATCCATCATCCGAAATCTCAAACTCTGAGTCTTGGCCCGGTTGTATTCCACCAATAATCTCCACAAGTCTAGGATCCTCTTTCTGGGCTTGTCTAATTTGATCCATAATGCTAGGCTCTATCCTCAAGCTAGCCATCAAACACTCACCATCAGGCTCTAGGTTGATATTCAACTCCGAAAATTTCTCCATCAAATCCCATTCTCGAACCATCATGTAACTAACAAAACCCACACTCTTCCTACTTAATGCATCCGCTACCCGGTTTGCTTTACCCGGATGGTAGAGAATCTCGCAGTCATAGTCCTTCAATAGCTCCATCCATCTTCTCTGTCTCATATTCAGCTCTTTCTGCGAGAATAAGTACTTTAAACTCTTGTGGTCTGTGTAAATCTGGAACCGCTCACCATACAAATAATGGCGCCATATCTTTAGCGCAAACACTACCGCTGCCAACTCCAGATCATGAGTAGGGTAGTTCCTCTCGTGGTCCTTCAACTGTCTTGAACCATATGCCACTACTCTACCATTCTGCATCAATACACAACCTAGACCCTGTAAAGAAGCATCACTATACACTGCAAATCCTCCGGATCCACTTGGAACCGTCAACACAGGAGCCGTAGTCAACCTTTGCTTAAGCTCTAGAAAGCTGCGCTCACACGCATCATTCCACCCAAACTTGACATCCTTGCGTGTGAGTCGGGTTAGTGGAGCAGCAAGTTTGGAAAATCCCTCTACAAATCTCCTATAGTAACCTGCAAGCCCTAAAAAGCTGCGAATCTCGGTCACTGTTTTAGGCCTCTCCCAATTCATCACGGCCTCTATCTTAACTGGATCAACTGCTACACCATCTTTGGATACCACATGCCCCAGAAAACTGATTTGTTCCAACCAAAACTCACACTTGCTGAACTTCGCGTATAGCCCTTCCTTCCTAAGAGTCTGGAGTACTATGTGGAGGTGGTGCTCATGTTCTTCCCGGGATCGGAATACACCAGTATGTCATCTATGAACACAATGACGAACTTATCCAAGTGAGGCTTGAATACTTCATTCATCAATGCCATGAATGCTGCAGGGGCATTCGTTAGGCCGAATGGCATGACCAGGAACTCGTAGTGGCCATATCGAGTCCTGAAGGCTGTCTTTGGCACATCTTCCCCTTTAATCCTCAATTGGTGGTACCCCGACCTCAAATCAATCTTCGAAAATATTTGGGCACCTTTCAATTGATCCAACAGATCATCAATCCTAGGCAGGGGATACTTATTCTTCACCGTTGCTTGATTCAACTGCCTATAATCGATACATAGCCTCAAACTGCCATCCTTCTTTTTCACAAACAACACTGGAGCTCCCCATGGCGACACACTCGGCCTTATGAACCCTTTGTCCAACAACTCTTGTAATTGCTTTTTCAACTCCTCTAACTCAACTAAGGCCATTCGATACGGGGGCTTGGATATGGTTGAGTGCCTGGGAGTAGCTCTATAGCAAACTCCATCTCTCTTTCCGGGGTAGCCCTGGTAGCTCATCCGGAAATACATCGGAGAAGTCCTTGACAACTGGTATGTCAGACAGTTCCGATTGGCTCTTTTCGGCATCCTCGACAAACGCGAGATAGCCTTCATAAACAAATTAATCTCATATTAGTGAGACACCAATAAAATCATAAACATTCTATTTATTATCTCCAAGACGTAATACAAGCTTTTCAGGTAAGGAGAAAGTAACAACCTTGCTATAGCAGTCTACACTAGCATGATGGTTGGTTAGCCAATCCATGCCTAGTATTACATCGAAGTCATACATGTCTAATAACACCAAATCTACCACTAAGTACTTATCTCCCACCTTTACTTTACACTTACGATACACATGTTCGGTCATTTGAAACTCTTTAAGAGGAGTAATCACATGCAATAGATGTCCTAAGGGCTCACACTCTATATGCAATTTACTAGCAAACATAGGTGAAATAAAGGAGTGTGTTGAGCCTGGATCAACAAGTACAAATGCTTCTAAATCACAAATAGTAAGCTTACCCTTAATGACCGAACCAGAAGCGTCGGCCGTCTCTTGGTCGAGAGCGAACACCCTTCCATGTTCCATGGGTTTCTTGCCCTTATCATGAACTTTCTTCTGTTGCGCTATTGGTGGTCTATCATCTCGCTTTTCTGTGGCCTTAGGCTGGGGGCAATCTTTCATCACGTGGCCTCTCTCACCACAATTAAAGCAAGCTCCTGAAGCTCTATAACAAGGTCCACTCCGTGAAATTTGCCGCAAACAGTACACAGCTGAGGAGCATCAATGGGTGCTGCAGTTATGGCTCGAGTAGTGGGTGTAGCTGTAGCAATAGGCCTAATAGCCTGTGGTCGAGGCGCAACAAACTTCTGCCTCTTACTAGGGCCCTGATATCTTCTTTGCTCGGGCCTCCTTCTATCAAATCTTTTATTAGTGGGCTGTTTCGGCTTGGGCTGTCTCCTAGCATCATATTCGGCTTGTGAAGCCTCAATTTCTTGTTCAACTGTCAATGCCTTCCTCACAACAGCCGCATACTCCGTAAGCTCAAAGGGCCTAACTCTACCCCTAATATTGGACCTCAAACCCGAAGTGAATTTCTCTGCCTTCTTCTCATCATTGTTGGCATAATCCGCATCATATTTGACTAAGGCAGTGAATCGGGTCTCATACTCATCTACTTTCATAGACCCTTGCTTCAGTTCAAGAAACTCTGTCTTCTTCTTTCGTCTTGCCACAGCCGACACATAATAATCCATGAAGGTCTCAACAAACTTCTCCCATGTAATAATGGGATTTTTGGCCAACACCAAGGGCTCATTAGTCTTCCACCACTTCTGAGCCTCACCTCTCATCATATACACTGCTAATGATACCTTCTCGGTGGAATTGCAGCCCATATATTTAAAGAGGAACTCCATCTCCTCTATCCACTCTTCTGCCTTAGTAGGATCCTTTTCCCCCTTGAACTGTGGAGGATTCATCTTTTGAAATTGCTTCAAGAGAGACATATTCCGATCTACTGAACTCCCAACCTGAGTAGTAGCTGGCTGAGGTGCGGCTACTTGAGGTGTAACCGGAGGAGGAGCAACCTGTGGCTCTACGGGAGTTGGTGGAGGTGGCACCTGTGGTGGTGGTGCAGGTGGAGGCACTACGGGTGCAGATGGAGGCACTAAAGGTACTGAAGGTGCATGTGGAGGTGGCGGAGCCTGAGGTGTACTAGTTTGATTTGCCACAAGTTGTTGTAGCAAGGCTGTCATAACCTCGTAATTTTGCTCCATTCTAGCCATTCTCGCCTCCATGCTATCCGGAGGTGGAGGAGTTGGATGTGGAGGAGTCGGATGTGGAGGTGATGGAGGTGCAGAAGGTGAAGGAGTCGAGGGTGGTATTGCTGACCCCCGAGATGGCCTCCCGGTCCACCTCTACGTCTCGTTCTCCTCATTCTACTCAAATTTCAAGTGCCTATACCAAGAGCAGATCAATCTCAGTATAAGTCAAATTTGGAAACTTTCACATAAATTTCACAGTACATGGGATGTAACGCTACAGACAGTCTAAACTACACTAACACGTACTAGACAAACCAGCTCTGATACCATTAAATCTGTCACGACCCGAAGGCCAATGACGTCCACTTAACACTTATTGATTTCTTACGAAAATTTCGAACCAAATTTTTTTTTCTACTTACGGTTTGTATTCGGTGTTAGTGTAGTATCTAAATCCAATCCTATATTATTTATATTATTTCTCGATCTATGTCATGTTTCTCAAGGAGGCTTCCTTATGATTTTCGTCTTATTTTACTATTCCCAAAAGACAGGTCGAAAACCTCCCCTTATTTTATCAATTTCCCCAGGTATAATTTCCTGCAAAAACACATTTTAAATCACATAGTATGGCAGCTGGTGATTCTCCACAGTTTCATGCAACCACGTATATCAAATTCCAAGAGTTAGGTCATTACTAAGTTCACTTATATAACTTCATCCATATATAGTTTAAACATACATTTTGACCCGGATCGGACTCGATAACCACCTAGACTCACATAATCATCTAGTACGATCCAAGGTTTACATCCCATATACCTTCCTAGTACTGTGAAATTTAACGTACACAAGATTATCAAATGATATACTAGTAGTATACCTCCAAACTACAAAATGCTAGCTCCGGAGAACGCAACTGAATACCACTACAAGGTATGGTTTCCCGGAAGCCTACGCGAAGCCTGAGCCGGCTATCAACTCGTATGATCTGCAGATGTTAATTTAAGGGGTGAGCAATCCACGGCTCAGTAAGTAGTTTAAATAAAACATACTAGGCTCATATCGTAAAACATGATCATACATGCTGGAGTTATTGTAAATTAGCATGTATGGATTATACTAAGGTTTATTATCCTTTCGTAAGTGCTCAAACGACATAAACTTATTCATGCTTACATTTCGTCCTTGATTTCACAAGGTATTATTCTCTTTATCAGTATGATTATATGTGGAAGAACCAACATCCAAGAAGCCCATATTTAAATGGCACATATAACATAATCCAATAATCGAAAGAACAAACATTCAAGTAGTACATATTCAAATGGCACATATAACATAATCCAATAATCGAAAGAAACAAACATTCAAGTAGTACATATTCAAATGGCACATATAACATAATCCAATAATCGAAAGAAACAAACATTCAAGTAGTACATATTCAAATGGCACATATAACATAATCCAATAATCGAAAGAAACAAACATTCAAGTAGTACATATTCAAATGGCATGTACAAATATAATTTAATAATCACACACTTCGTATGTCATATGCCTCAGATCCATTTCATCCTTCGACATTCATCTCATTCATGAATTACAATCCCTTACTTAACATGGCAATATTCCACGATTTCTTGCATTTCATCGGAACTCGTGTAGCACTTAGTTCCCGAAGGACTCTAGAGGTGGCTCCCACGGTTCGGAAATCGAGTCTTTGCTCGGTTGGCCTTTACAACGAAACACGTGTAGCACTTAGTTCCTGAAGGACTCTAGAGGTGGCTCCCACGGTTCAGAAATCGAGCCTTTGCTCATATGGCCTTTAGTACATCGAAACTCGTGTAGCACTTAGTTCCCGAAAGACTCTAGAGGTGGCTCCCACGGTTCGGAAATCGAGCCTTTGCTCATATGGCCTTTAGTACATCGAAACTCGTGTAGCACTTAGTTCCCGAAGGACTCTAGAGGTGGCTCCCACGGTTCGGAAATCGAGCCTTTGCTCATATGGCCTTTAGTACATCGAAACTCGTGTAGCACTTAGTTCCCGAAGGACTCTAGAGGTGGCTCCCACGGTTCGGAAATCGAGCCTTTGCTCATATGGCCTTTAGTACATCGAAACTCGTGTAGCACTTAGTTCCCGAAGGACTCTAGAGGTGGCTCCCACGGTTCGGAAATCGAGCCTTTGCTCATATGGTTATTCGAAACATAACAGTACGATGACATATTCAGTAATCATAAGGAAACCATGGCACTTCACGCAATTCACAACAAGCTCACTTTTCAAATAAGTATATTTCACAAGCGCATAATGTCCAATTCAAAATCTTACGATACCTACTCTATTTGACTTAATCGTAATGTCCAACCTAAAATTCTATATAAATTTAATTAGTTATTTGATGAGGATTCTTTCATCTCTTACGAGATGATACTAGTAAGATTTATTTAACCCACTTACCTCGGTGTTTGATAGGTTACCTTTCCTCGATCCTCAACTCAAGCTAAACTCCTACACCGCTCCAAATTCACTACAATTAAATCAAATGATGTTTCAATAACATGTCTTAATTATATTTTGATCATATATCAATTATATGTCTTAGGATCTAAACTATTCTAACTCATTTCTTTGGTGAGGGACTAGATTCTTTATGTGTCTTTCGAAACATTATTTACTCGGTTTAATAACTCTTTACTTATATTCTTTATAAGGCAATAAGAGGTTTATTAATTTGTATATGCTATTTCCTTTCTTTGTCTCTTGTTTAATTTTCAAGTGAGTAGCATATATATCTATATTTATATATGTATGTATTTAGCATTTGCATAATAAGGTTTCTGAGGATTTACTATATGTCTTTATATAAGCACTATACATACATACATATATTATTTTTTTTTTAAGCAAGTAGTATACATACATATATATACAAGTGATATATATATATATATGTACACACATATATATATATATATATATCTATATGAGTATTTGATACTAGTGTAGCCTAGATGTTTAGATTTTATTCTTTCATTTTTTTTTAAATATGCAATTACATATTTATATGGCAATATATAGATATACATTTCAATACATAGCACTTTCATGGTATATATTTCCAATTTCAATTCCCTTACTTTACTACATCTTTATACTTGTGTATATCTTTATAGATATATGTTTACATCTATATATATATGTATATATATATATGTGTGTGTATCACAACTATATATCTTTTAATTCTTTTCTTTTTATTTCTCTTATTATTTCTTTCGAGACTTATTTCTATGCACAATGCTATCCTCAAAATCAATTAAAACATCAACTAAGAGAATGTCATTTACCTTAGTTAGAACCCTCCAATTTGGCTGCAAGGTCAGCCCTTATGATCCCCCCTCTCGGCTTGGATAATTCTCTAGTCAGTATGCTTTGTTCCACTCTATTTTTCCAGCTTTGATTCTGTCCCCAAAAGACACCATTTGGTTTAGTTTAAATGCCCCACGTTTTGGGTACCACTTTCTATATTCAAACACCAAAAAGTTTACCTGTTTTCAGACGTGAGTTGCCCATAATTACAACCCCTGTTTAGGCGCACTTCAACAGCCAATATAAAAGAAAATCCTTTTATTTCTCCTTCAGCTGAAATGCTCAGCAAAATCTCCTATTTAGCTTTAGTCCTATAACCCGAAATGTGAAACCTCTTTCCCTGTCGAGATCTCTTTCATTCCTCTCACTTGCCAGCCGAATATCACTTTTGTTGAAACTTTAAATCACCTTCTTAATTAGCCACCAAACCCACGACACATTTCCTTCCTTTCAACCTCCATTTCATTGTCGTGTCTTGCTTCCTCAAGGGTGATAACAACCTTGCTTCTTGTCTACCCGAAGTTAACCTTCTTTTCCTCCGAGGTGTGTCGAACGAAGCTCTTGTGCTACTCTACAAAATCAGCCATTGTTTGGCCATTATAATTGATTCAAACAGAATTTTAAATGACACTTTCATGCCAACAGCTTCTTACCTTTTCGATTCTCTGATTAGATTTTCGTTCAAGCCTTGTTCAAGCTTCCAAAATCCTACACCAATGACTTCTGAATGGCGTCCTTGCTACACCATCAATTTCTTCAAAGCATCATTTATAGACTCACCTCCTTCAGCTCACGATTCCAGCTGCTATCACCAAATGAGCCCCATTTTTTTTTTCAGACCTACTTCGTTCTTTTACATCAAGACTTTCCTCTCGTTTCTGTTTCTTTACTGCATAACTGCAGTTCTTCTTCCTTCACTGCAATGTTTCTTTCTCTCCTGTTCCTTTTCTTTTTCCTTCCGGCATTCACTTTTCTTTTCTTTCTTTCCCTATCGGCTTCTCCTCTCCTTTTCTTCTTTCTTTTCCTTGTTTTTGCCCGAGCCTTTAACTCTTTCCTGTGCTTCTTTTTCCCCTTCCGTGTTTTGTTTGTAAAGCTTCCTTAAGAAGCTTGTTACATATTCTGATGGAGTTAGTGGAGTTTGATGGGGTAAGGTCCCATCAAACCCCACTAACACATATATATATATATATATATTTTATTTATATATATATTCATATAAACTGAAATTATATTTATATATAACAATGTTTATTTATACATGTATATAATATATGTATATTCTTATATATTTATTTATTTGTTATATTTCTTCATGAAATGTGTATTTATACTCGTATTTTAAATTCTTTAATATAATAATATGTATACATACCCATAGCCATATACAATATATATATATATTTTCATATCCAATATATTTTTAGTATGGTATGTGTATACATATTAATTCTTCAATTTATTTTAATTATTCATTTCTCATACATACTACATTTCCTTTAATATACTTGTATACTTGTTTTATTAAAACAATCCTACCTATGTATTTGGTGGAATATATGCATCTCATTAGTTCATATTTAAATTCTTGAACTTAGTTATGAGATTTTCCAAATGACACAAAAGTATAAATTATTTGTTTTCTAATTCCACAAATTTAAGGTTTCATCCTCATTACTTGGCATAAGATTATTACTTACAACATATATCATAATACTCAACTTACTCCATGTCTTTTATTTATTCATCAACATGGTACAAAGTTTGTAGTTTTTACAAAGCCAGTTAAGATTTTAGACGAAAAGAAAAAGGTTCTAAGGTCTAAAATGATCTCGTTGGTCAAAGTGCTATGCCAGCATCATTCAGAAGAGGAAGCAACTTGGGAATTGAAAAGTCTGATGAGAGAGAAGCAACTTCACCCATTCCGATATGACGATAGCCAATTTAAAGGACCAAATTCCTAAAGGTGGGGAGGATGTAACAATTGCAATTTCTTTTCTACATGTTCAATAATGCAAAATGACCCTTAGAGGGTGTTTGGAGGCTTAATTGTAACATATTTGGGTTCCGATGTAGGAACATAGGCTTCCATACGGATAAGTCAGCGTTTCCCATGGGAGCACACACTCACCTAGAAACCATATAAGTACCTTAAATTCATCATAAATGGTTTTGAGTTAGACAATTTGGTTCATATGGCTATGATTTAAGCCTAATTCTAAGAATTTGACAATAGACCGAAAATTTCATCTTTTGGCTCATGACCAATTTACCTTGTTTTGATCATATCTCTTGATCAAAGTATCGAAATGATAAACAGTAAAATTCTTATGAAAGATGACTTAAAGGTCTTTAAGCAATAAGAAGCTCATAATTTAATTCCCTATGGATAAATACTAGAAAAAATGTGGAAATTGAACTATGAGCATGAAACCTATCAATCGACACCTCTATAAAGAATCGAATATATCTCTTAGTAGGAAATTTCGATTAAGGCGATTGGAATTTTGTTGGAAAGCTAACTTGATAAGCTTTCTGACAATATAAGGCTCGCTGTCTAATTCAATATGGATCAACAACAATGAATTTTTAAGTTCACGTCATAATCAGGAAATTCTAATTGTGAGTAATCTATAGAGAAAATGGCACAACTTTTGATAGAGAACTCTGATATTGGTGATTCAAATTTTGTTGAAAAGCTAGTTCAAAGACCTGTCTACTCATGTATGGCATACCCTTAGAATTATTGTAGATCAATATAGTTAATTGTCAGAAATTAGGCTCGAAAATATGGTAATTAGAAGGTTTATCAAATGAAATGATTAAATCGGAAAGTTTAATTACAACATGGGGTTTAGTATGATTAAAAGAAATCCATAAGGACCTAAATAAAATAAGAATAAGAATTTATGGGGGTCCAAATTTAAATAGATTAAACTACCTATATGAAATTTGAGAAAAACATTTTAAGGCTTAAAACATAAAATGTAACTAAATAAATAAATATAAACCCATCAGCCTTCCATTTAAATCATGAAGCCCCTTTGTTCTATCTCTCAAACCAGTCTCCTCCCATACTCTTCTCTTGTAAAAGAATTCAAATCTCCATTTTTTTGGGGAAAATTGAAACCTCCCATTTCTCTTTGAATCGGCCATGAAATGTCTTAAACTAAGTTGAGATTTTGAAGGAAATGGAGAGAAGAGGCATCAAGGAAGCTTGAACCCTTGCTGCATGTGAGATTCCAGTCTCGGTTTAAGAAGGAAATAACATGGGAAGCTTAAACGAATGTTGCATGCAAGATTTTAGTCTATTGGAGTGAAACCAAAAGGAGAAGCATGGAGAGGCATTCGGTTTCCAAGGGCTTTAGGGAGAAAAAGGCAAATCGAGAGAAAACTTTGAATGGGAGCTATCGTTAATGAAGCTTGAGGTGCGAACTTGACCCTTTTCTATCTTTAAGCTTAGAAATTACATGAATTTAGTGTTTAATGGTAGTGCATGAATGTGTTCTTTTAAGGAGATTTGGAGATTGAGAGATGGAAGGGTGAAGAGCTGTTGTGAACACTAGAGTTTGATCTTTTGAGCTACTGATTTTTTGGGTAAGTGAGGTGATGTTATAACTTTACAATGTTAGTTTATTGAGTATGAATGCAGAATTATAATGATTTGAAATGAAATTGCAATGGCATGGAAGAATGATGAAGTGAATATGGGCTTGCTGTTAAAATTTGGAATTGATGTTCTGTTCTGGGTTGATATTAAAATGTTTTGTTTAAATGTTAAATAGTGACATAAATTCTAGAAATATTATGGTAGATAGCCTTTTGAGTTAGGAATAATTCAGTTTTGGAATCACCTGATTTGGAGTTCTGTAGCTTGAGATATGTAAAAATGAATACAGGGCACTTTGCCCAAAAAAGGTAAATGCCAATTCTAAATTTGAAAAATTGTAAAAAATAGCCAGATTGAGTTAGGTTGTAAACTTTACAGTTTTAGAACGGTAATTGAGTTAGGATTATTATGGTTCTAATTTTACATCAATTGGATATTCTTATAATTATATGTGAGATAATTTGTGCAAATAGGTCAATGTGATACTATGCCTGAAAACTGTTGGAACATAGTGAAAATTTGGAAAATTGTTGATTTTGATCTTGGAAGAGTAAAATTATAAACTTTACATTTCTTGATAGGGAAATGAGTTAATTTTTATCCAGTTTTGTAATTTTTTGAGTTTATAATTTTGTAGCTTAACATACATACAAATGAATGCAGGACACTCACTACCAGGGACAAATTGCCTAGTGTCGAATTTAGAAACGCATAGCAAATAGCCCAGATTGAGTTTGGTTTCAAAACTTACATTTCCAAAGAGGTAATTGAGGTAGTATTATTATGGTTCTAAGTTGGCACAAATTAGATATTCCTTCAATTAGATATGAGACAGTTTGTGCACTGAGGTCAAATGACCCTTCTGTTTGAATGTACCTGTACATAGGGTAATTTTGTGAAATTATTGGAAATGACTCAAAATTGATAAAATTGCAAAGTTTATCTTTCTAAATAGGGAATTGAATTAGGTTTTACATGGTCTTGGATTCATGATTTTTGGATATTCCTAGAATTATTAGAGTAAATTTTAGTGCACAAAGGTCAGAAAATCACTCTACCTAATGTGCCAGAATTGGATAGAGGTAACGATTCGCAATACACATTAATTATCCATATTCACACACACAGTAGGATGGTTAGGTTGTCTGTGATGTCTTTATTACACTCACTTTAATAATATTACACTTTTTAAATATGAAATTCTATTTATAACTGATATCAATATTTGTAATAAAATATTATTTTCAGTATTTTTCGCAAGTTCTACATCCCCTGTACATGAATTAGACAACTGTAGTACTGTATAGTAAGTCTGAATATATAAAAGAAATAAAATATACCTCCAAGATTTGATCAAAGCTGCCTCAGGATACTATAAGTGCAGCCCAAATCCGTTGAACAGTATATCAATCTGTCACTGTAGATAATCTGTGGAGTGAAAAAAATAAGAGGTGAGCTAATGTGCTTAGTAAGAGGATTGTATACAAGATTGATACTATGAAATTTATATACTTAAACATTTAATTCCTAATAGTGCACTTGGGTATAAATCAGGAAGGATACTATAGTTGGTTAGGAAATCGGATGGAGTATAGGAGGTACTTTAGAGTACTTGTCGTGTTCTGGTCCCTAAAAGCGACTATAGGGAGTAATCGGTTGCAAAAGATATGTAAAAACATTTTAAATCACTAGAAAACACTTTATGCATTTTCCAATATATACATAAAACAATATATAACCACTTTAATTAAAAACACTTCAGTAATTAGTTCAGTATAAAATTCCAATAAACAGTACAGTAACAGTTAAAATTCCACAGTACAGTTGATATTTAAATCATTTAGTTTGATACCAATAAGCAATTCAGTTCAATAAATAGTACAGTACAGTGGAGACAAAGCTACACCCAATGAATATCATGCTATAACAGTATCCCAAGAACGGAGAAATAGTAGCAATACGACATATGGCCATAGTCACAGTGGTCCACAATGTACACTTGCCAAGTGACAACTGTGGAAGCTGAAGACTTGGCAGATCTATCAGCAACAGTAACAGTAAAGTAACACGTGAGCATGGTATAGGGCCTAACAGTCTCAAAACAGTTTATATACAGTAGAAACACCATTTATGAAATCAATTTCAATAATAATATCTTCAATCAGTCCATAAATAAATATATTGGAAATATAGTTAGTTCAAAAATAAAAATTCATAAAATATTCACACTTCAGTATTTTTTTTTGAAAATATTCTATTTATAGAATATTAAGGATAATTTCATAAACTTTTCTAGAATTTTTGGCAATATAAAGGCTGTTTCTAGCCTAGCCTTCCTGCATTGAAAACACAGTATATAAACCAGCTAGTATCCACAATATCACAAATTCGAAAGCAATTGATTTCTAAATCATTTCATAAAATTAGTTTAAATCAAAACATGCATTCACAGTATCCTTACAACTTCTACACTCATCCCTTACCTATCGTTTTTCTACTAACTTGCCGATAGCACCACTTAACAATTCTTCACTTCTGGGTTGCAAAACATTATACCAATCACCATTATTCACCATAATTCAATTCTAATAAAATTTTCCTTCTTGAAATCTATCTCATTGTTCACAGTGATCATTAAACCCAGTGTAATTTATATCGGTGCTAAAACATACTTTGCCTAAATCAACTCCGATTTAAATTCCGACTTCACCAACAATCTCCTCTTAATTTTATAGTCTTATGACACCCTAAATTCATCAAATTGAGCACAATAACCCCCTCCCATAGCCATGGCCGAATGCTTCCTATAGCAAATCACATGGAATTTCAACAATTTAACACTTGTTTCATACTTTATCCTTAATTTCCATTCTTCCTATACCATTTTCATGTATCAAAACACATGAATCCACATGTTCTTCATCATTTCTGAAACCCTAGGGACACCATGGAGGGAGTTTTGATTCCATCTAACACTAAAATCATGCTTAACACAGTTGAATACATCACTTTCTACCATTAGAACTTAAAGAATTCACAAGCATGAGATTAGCTTACCTTGGCCGAATCCTATAATGGCTCTTTCCTCTTGATTTTGTCCACTTCACAATGAGATTTTGGTATGGGCTTGTAGAGAATTTAATTTAAAACAACTTTGTAGAAGAAATTTTTTTGATTTAATGTAGTTTTAATGGTGTTTTTGGTTGAATTTTGTTTTTTCTCAAGCTTTGGCTATGAAGGGTGGTGTGAAAGGTTGAAGAAGATGGGTGAGGTGGCCGGCTGCTATTGTGGAGAAAAACTTAGATGCTTCATTAAATGGTAAAAAGACCAAAATGCCTTTGGTTATGAGAATTTTGGACAATTTTGCCTTTAAACTTCTAAATTTTTTCTAACTAGTCAATTTAACTTCAAAATATTTTATTCCATCACTAAATGTTATAATTAAACATAATTTAATGAATGGATGGAGTTTTATTAATGTTTGACTAACTTTAAAGGTGAAATTATGAAAATACCCTTCCTGAGCCAATAGCATGAATTTCTTATTTCACCATCGATTTGATCTATCTATTGACATAGCCTAGAATGTATTTATGTGTAGATTATCAAACTTTAGTCAGTAGGTCAAAAGTCAATTTAGTTTGACTGTTATTAATGAAAATTCAATCAGGCTATGTCGTTAATCGTCATTTTCTAAATTGTTGGCACACTTCCCAAAAAAATCTAAATAAAGGATTTTGGGTTCCAAATACATACCATGAGCTCATTTGACCCTCTGTATAGTATCTGTCTAGTCTCACGTCCATCCAGGCATTATAGAGCTTGTGGGGCCCATCATACTGTATCCAATCGGACTTGCTAAATACACCGGAATTGAACACTGGTGAGTAGCTCTACATGTATAACAGTACCAGAATACGTGGCTCCCATATACTTCCTAACTTAGGAAATTTGGTCCTTCAAATTTGATTGGACCAGTCCTTGAAACAGCTTTGGGTACTTCTCTCGCATCAAGCTTTTTGATTCCTACGTCGCCTCCTCCTCTGAGTGGTATCGCCAGAGCACTTTCACTAGTGGAATAGTCTTAGACCGTAGTACCTTATCTTTCCGATCCAGGATCCTAATCAGTCTCTCCACATAACTTATGTCATCCCTGATCTCTAACGGCCCGTATTGGGATGGATCTGGATGGTATTTCCTCAACATTGACACGTGGGAGACGTTATGCACCCCAGGTAGTTCTGCTGGTAGTGCTAATCGATAGGCAACATCTCCTACACAGTCTAAAACCTCGAACAGGCTGATATATCGAGGACTCAATTTTCCTTTCTTACCAAATCTCATAATGCACTTTGATGGTGAGACTTTTAGAAAGACAGAATCTCCAACTGAGAACTCTAATGGTTGGCGTCTGGTGTCTGCATAGCTCTTCTGCCAACTCTGGGCTATCTTTAGCTTCTCATAGATAATCTGTACATCCCTGGAAGCTTTCTCTACCAAGTTGGGAGCTAACAATTTTCGATCGCACACTTCTTCCTATGCTATAGGTGATCTACATCGTCTGTCGATACTGGACTGATAGCTATTATTATATGCACACTCTACCAGTGGTAAGTGGTAAGTGCTCTTAGCATATCCTTGAGCGTCTGGATGGTGCACTTGGATTGCCCATCAGTCTGCGGATGAAAAGTGGTACTGAAGTTCTGAAGTTCAATCGGGATCCCATAGCCTCTTGAAATCTCTCCCAAAATTGTGAAGTAAACCGAGAATCCCTGTCCAAAGTGATGCTCACTTGAACACCATGCAATCTCATAATCTCCCAAACATAGAGATTGGCTAAGGCACTGAAGGAATTGGTCAATCTGATAGCAAGAAAATAAGCGGATTTCGTTAGTCTATCAACTATCACCCATGTACAATGATAATTCATCCGGGTCCTTGGCAAACTCATAATGAAGTCCATAGTAATATGCTCCCACTTCCATCTCGAAATCGATAGAGGCTGTAGCAATCCTGAAGGCTTCTAGTGCTCAATCTTCACCTATTGGCATATGAGACATCTAGCAACAAACTCTGCGATGTCTCGTTTCATCTTGGCACCAGTACACCCTACACAGATTATAGTACATCTTATTACTGCCTAGATGTAGAGTGCACTTGGATGTATGAGCCTCCACCAAAATTAGATGCTTCAATTGCTGGTCCTCGGGAATGCAGATCCTGCCTCTGAACCTCAATATACCATCGATGCCAATCCCATAATTTGACTGTACATCCATTTGTGCCTGACTAGCAACTTCTATACAATACGCATCACTCTTTTGAGCATCCCTTATTCTATCCATTAAGTTTGGCTCTATCCAGAAACTAGCTGTGAATCCATATCTCTTAGAGGAAATCACATTCAGATTGAGACTCGAGAACTACTCAAACAAATCGTACTCCCAGACCATCATATATGTACCATACCTATATGCTTTCGACTCAAAGCATCAGCCACCATGTTCGCTTTCCTCGGGTGGTATAAGATCTCGCAGTCGTAATCCTTTAACAGCTCCATCCATCTGCGCTATCTCATATTCAACTCCCGCTGTGAGAATAAATACTTAAGACTCTTATGGTCTGTATATATCTTGAATTTCTCTCCTTAGAGATAGTGCCGCCATATCTTCAATGCAAACACCACAGCGGCTAATTCCAAGTCATGTGTCAGATAATTCATCTCATGCTTTTTCAACTGCCTGGAACCATAAGCAATCACCCTGCCATTCTGCATGAGAACACATCCCAATCCCAATGCAGAAGCATCACTATAGACTTAGAAACCTCCAAATCTGCTGGGAAGGGCAAGAATAGGAGCAGTAGTCAATCTCCTATTCAACTCTTGAAAACTACGCTCATACGCATCTATCCACTCGAACTTAACATCCTTACATGTGATGCGCGTTAGTGGAGTAGCTAGTTTCAAAAATTATAAACAAATTGGTGGTAGTATCCGGCTAGAGCCAAGAAATTTTGTGTCATTGTCACAGTCCTAGACCTCTTTCACTACACAATGGCCACAGACACCTTGTCTTTAGATACGACATGTCCCAAAAATGTGATATGATCTAGTCAGAACTCACACTTACTAAGCTTAGCATAGAGCTTCCAGTCTCTGAGGGTCTGCAGATTATGTAGAGATGCTGCTCGTGCTCCTCTGGTGACTTGGAATATACCAGAATATCATCAATAAACACTATCACAAACTTATCCAGGTATGGCTTAAATACCTCATTCATTAGACTTATGAAAGCTGCAGGGGCATTAGTCAATCCGAATGGCATCATCAAGAACTCATAACGGCTGTATCGAGTCCTAAATGCCATCTTAGGGCATCAGCCTCTAAGATCTTGAACTGATGATACCTTGATCAGAGATCAATCTTTGAAAACACTTGTGCACCTCTGAGCTGATCAAATAGATCATCAATCCTAGACATGGGATATTTATTCTGATGGTAACTCTATTAAGCAACCGATAGTCTATACACAACCTCAAGCTACCATCCTTCTTCTGGACGAATAACACTAGTGCACCCCACAGAGACACACTGGGGCAAATGAAGCCCTTATCCAATAATTCCTGGAGCTACTTCTTAAGCTCCTCTAACTCCACTAATGCCATCTGATATGGGGGCTTAGAAATGGGCTCCATACCAAGTACCAAGTCGATGGTAAACTCGTTCTCCCCATTCAGTGGTAACCCTGGTAAATCGTTCGAAAATATATATGAGAAATCCCTGACGACGGGAATCTTGGACAGCTCTGGACATTTCTTTTTTAAGTCCTCCACATATGCAATGTAAGCTTCAATCACATCCCACAAAACACTCAAATAGTTTAGTAATGACATTTTACTTTCATTACTTATCTATCAATTTTACAGTATAGCATTCAAGATGAGAGAAGGTAATAAATTTAGTGTAATAGTCTAGCTGACAAGGTTTACAGCTAACCACTCCATTCTCAGAATTACATCAAAATCATACATGTTTAACAAAATTAGGTTAGTTGTCGTTTCCTTCTCTCCTACTGTCACTTTATAATTTTTGTACATAATATTCATCACCTGAGACTTTTTAAAATGCGTATTTATCTGTAATGTATACCCTAAAGGTTCAAGTTCTATCAGTATCTTACTAACACATGCGGGTGACACAAACAAATGCGTAGAACCAGGATCAAATAAAGTAAGTACTGAAATATCAAAAACATAAATCTTACCTTTAATAACATCTGTAGAAGCATCAGCAGCCTCCTGATCCAATGCAAACACCCGGTCTTGCATCATAGCCTTCTTACCCTTCTCTACTATTGTCACTCGTCTTGGCTGTGAGGGTGTCGCCTTCTCTAATTCATTGGGAACTGGGGCTGCTGGAGGTGGAACAGTAGCTGGAATAGTGGAAACAACTGCCTCTTTCAACATCAGGCAATCCCTAACCATGTGCCCATTTGTCTACATCTGAAACAGGCCTTAGTAAATATGTAACAAGGTCGAGTACCGTGTGACCTCCCACAAAGTGTACACCTAGTCGCGGTACTCCTCTAAGTAGTGTTGGGGCTAGTAGTATGGGAAATAACAACAGATCTAGCTGGCCTCTCCTCTGAAATCCTGATGCTTGATGTCTTGGCCTTCTTAGGCTGCCATCTCTCTGATCTTTCCTTAGATCCCTCCTAATTTTTTTCCTTCCCTTTGCCTTTACCTTTAGAACCCATATCAACATGAAATTGCTTGTAGTCCCTCTTACAAAGCTGTGCTCATCTCCCTACCTCATCATAGGTCCTGATATCAAGAGGAACTAATCGAGTCCTAATAGAATATCTCAATCCAACCATAAATCTGTCGATCTGGTACTCTTCACTCATCTTAGTCTGAGGATCAAAACGACTGAGTGTGGTGAATCTGGACTTGTATTGAACCACAATCATACTTCCCCAAGTTAACTCTAGAAACTCTTGTTACAACTTCTTCTGCGCTGTATGGGGAATATATTGTCTATGGAAGGCCTCTAGAAATATCATCTAGGTAACCATTGCATGCTAAGCCAACAGGGCAGTCTGAGTTGATTCCACTAGTGCTCTGCATCATCAATCAACTAGAACATTGCCAAGCCCACCTTTTCCGTCTTCGAGCATCGCATGCACTTAAATAATTTCTCGATGGCATTAACCCAATGCTCTGCCACCATCAAACCCTTATCCACCTTAAACTTCAGATGATCCAACTTCTTAAATTATCACACCAAATTAACATTACAGTAGGACTCTATATTAGTAGGCTGCGGCTGTACTGGTGGTTGCAGTGCGTCCTGTAGTTGGGCCTCAGGTTGTGGCTCGGGAGCTGGCTGTGTCAGTGCCTGTGGAGGCTGAGGTGGGGGTGGTGCTACTTCTGGGGCTACTGCTTCTCTATTTCTCTCAGCTCTAGCAACATTATACACTACTATAAAATCTGCCAACATCTGTTCCACCCTCGTAATTCTATTGTTCGGACTCTCGGGCTGTAGAGGGAGTGCAAGTTCTGGGGCGAGTTCCTGGCTCCAGAATAAGCTTCGCCATACGTGTCCTCTACCTCTTCTAACAGCCCACTCATTTCTGTACAGCATAGACATTCAAATCGATTTTTAGTCACATGAATCATTTATACATTCAGACTATATCGTACTACAGGGGATGTACCCTATTTAGATATAAAAATACTGACAAACATCAGATCAACCTTGCTCTGATACCAATTAAACTATAACTATTCGTAATACACAGTAATTATCCATATTCACACACAGTAGGATGGTTGTGTTATTTGTGATGTCTTTATCACACTCACTTTAACAATATTACACTTTTTAAATATGAAATTCTATTTATAACTGATATCAGTATTTACAATAAAATATTATTTTCAGTATTTTCCATAAGTTCTACATCCCTTGTACATGAATTATATAATTGCAGTAATTTATATAACAAGTCTGAACATATAAAAGAAATAAAATATACCTCCAGGATCCGATCAAAGCTGCCTTAGGATACTATAAGCGCAGCTAAAATCCGTGGAACGGTATATCAATCTATCAGTGTAGATAATCTGTGGAGTGAAAAGATAAAGGGTGAGCTAACGTGATCAGTAAGAGAATTGTATGCAACACTGATACTATAAAATCTATATGCTTAAATATTTAATTCCTAATTGTGCACTAGGATATAAATCGAATAGTATAGTCGACTAGGAAATTAGATGGAGTATGGGATGTATTTTAGAGTACCTGTCGTGTCCCAGTCCCTAGAAGCGACTATAGGGAGTAATCGATTGCAAAGGATATGTAAAAACATTTTAAATCACTAGAAAACACTTTATGCATTTTCCAATATATATACATAAAACAATATATAACCACTTTAATTAAAAACACTTCAGTATAAAATTCCAATAAACAGTACAGTAACAGTTAAAATTTCACAGTACAGTCAATATGTAAATCGTTCACTTTGGTACCAGTAAGCATTTCAGTTCAATAAACAGTACAATACAGTAGAGACCATGGTACACCTAATGAATATCATGCTATAATAGTATCCTATGAAGAGAGAAACAGTAGCTGTACTACATATGGCCATAGTCATAGTGGTCTACAGTGTACACTTGCCCGATGACAACTATGGAAGCTGAAGACTTGGCAGGTCTATCAGTAACAGTAACACGTGACACGTGACCATGATACAGGGCCTAACAGTCTCAAAATAGTTTATATACAGTAGAAACGTCATTTATGAAATCAATTTCAATAATAATATCTTCAATCAGTCCATAAATAAATATATGGGAAATATAGTCAATTTAGAAATAAAAATTCATAAAATATTTACACTTCAGTATTCTTTTCTAAAAATGTTCTATTTATTTGTAAAACAGTTACAAGTATATGATGGTACCTTCACGTATGTAAAATTCATTAACATGAATATTTAAATATTATTTTTCGGTAAATAAAGAAAATATGCAATTTTAATAAATCACATGAAATTCACTTAGAATCTTATTTATTTCTAATATTTAAGAATATTAAGGATAATTTCATAAAATTTTCTAGAATTTTAGATAATATAACGGTTGTTTCTAACCTAGCCCTCTTGCATTGAAAACACAATATATAAACCAGCCAGCATCCACAATATCACAAATTCCAAAGCATTTGATTTTCAAATCATTTTATAAAATTATTTTAAATCAAAACATGCATTCACGATATCCTTAAGCGTACACACTTATCCCTTACCTATCGTTTTTCTACTGACTTGCCAATAGCACCACTTAACAATTCTTCACTCCTGGGCTGCAAAACATTATACAAATCACCATTATTCACCATAATTCAATTCTAATAAATTTTTCCTTATTGAAATCTATCACATTGTCCACAGTGATCATTAAACCCAATGTAATTTATACTAGTACTAAAACATACTTTGCCTAAATCAACTTTGATTTAAATTATGACTTCACCAACAGTCTCCTCTTAATTTTTACAATCTTATGGCACCCTAAATTCATCAAATTGAGCATAATGACCCCCTCCCATAGCCCTGACCGAATGCTTCCTATAGCAAATCACATGGAATTTCAACAATTTAACACTTGTTTCATATTTTATCCTTAATTTCCATTCTTGCTATACCATTTTCATGTATCAAAACACATGAATCCACATGTTCTTCATCATGGCTGAAACCCTAGGGACACCATTGAGGGAGTTTCGATTCAATCTTACACTAAAATCATGCTTAACACACTTGAATACATCACTTTCTACCCTTAGAACTTAAAAGAATTTACAAGCATGAGATTAGCTTACCTTGGTCGAATCCTATAGTGGCTCTTTCCTCTTGATTTTGTCCACTTTATAATGAGATTTTGGTATGGGCTTGTAGAGAATTTAATTTAGAACAACTTTGTAGAAGAAATTTTCTTGATTTAATGTAGTTTTAATGGTGTTTTTGGTTGAATTTTGTTTTTTCTCAAGCTCTGGCTATGGAGGGTGGTGTGAAAGGTTGAAGAAGATGGGTGAGGTGGCTAGCTGCTATTGTAGAGAAAAATTTAGAAGCTTCATTAAATGGTAAAATGACCAAAATGCTCTTGTTATGAGAATTTTGGACAATTTTGCCCTTAAACTTTTGAAAATTTTCTAACTAGTCAATTTAACTCCAAACTATTTTATTCCATCACTAAATATTATAAGTAAACATAATTTAATGAATGAATGGGGTTTTATTAAGGTTTGACTGGCCATAAGGGTGAAATTACGAAAATACACCTACTAGGCCAATCGCATAAATTTATGATTTCACCTCCGATTTGATCTATCTATTGACATAGCCTAGAACTAATTTATGCGTAAATTATCATACTTTAGTCAGTAGGTCAAAAGTTAATTTAGTTTGACCGTTATTTACAAAAGTTCAACCGGGCTATGTCCTTAATTGTCATTTTCTAAATTGTTGGCACACTTCCCAAAAATAATCTAAATAAAGGATTTTGGGTTCCAAATTCTTACCATGAGCTCATTTGACCCTCTGTATAGTGTTTGTCCAGTTTCACATCCATCCGAGCACTGTAGAGCCTATGGGACCCACCGTACTGTATTCGGTCGAACTTGCGAAATGCACATGAATTGAACAATGGTGAGTAGCTCTACATGTATAATAGAACCAGAATACATGGCTCTCACATTAGAACTTTGGAAAATTACTGAGAACAACATAGATTGAATTAGAAAATGAGCCTTACACCTCTTAATAGAGAATTGAGTTAAGAATACTATAAAAATTATGGCCTAGCAATTAGATTATGAAATCTTCACTTAAGGCCAAAAAAATAGCATAAGGTCAGAAATTTCAAAATGCAAAAATGGAACTAAGTAGATGTTAATGGCCTTGAATATGGAGAGTGACCATAAGCCCTCGCTTTGGTACTTAACCTTTGGTTTTGAGTTTCGTTGATAAGTTTAAGTGCCTAATAAATATCATGTTAGATGAATTGAGATATAATTTCTTATGAGAATACAATGTTTTATTGTAGGTATCCGACTCCTCAAAAGTAGCAAGCACTCGGATCACGGAAAAGCTAATTAAGCCGAAACAACTCGATGTACAAAGATTGGTAGGCTAGGAGGGAATAGGACTCTGTAAGCTAAGTAAGTATTGTAAGTAACCCTAAGCAATTGCTCTACATCTAAACTGATTTGAAATCAATTTTGAATTGATCATTTGTCACACAATGATATGCTGCTTACTGAACATCCCTTGGCTAATGGATTGTTTCTTCTGAAATCATTTTCATACGCATGTTGAAGACTCACAAATCCTTTCTGTTTTATGTACCACTATATGATTTAAAGGATATTTTAAAGATTTCAAAATTAAACCCAGCTTTGGTTATAAAGCAAGATTTCTCCATTTTGATTTATAAAACTTATGTATTATTACCTTACAAGCCTTAGACTATCGGATGTGTTCTTTTGAACTACGATATTGATACAAAGCCAGGGAAGACTGTTTTCTGACTGACTGATGGATACTGTTTTAAATGCGGGGTATTGAGACCTTAAGGCATACTATTTTCTGATCGACTAATGGATGGTGTTTTAGACCCGGGTATTGAGACCTTAGGGCATATTATTTTCTGATCGATGATGGATGCTGTTTTAGACCCAGGGTATAGAGACCTTAGGGCACCTCAATGAGAGGATGATATAAGGCATCTATGACTTACTTGAAGCATTGTTTCGTGAGCATAGTTCTAGGAAACGATCGGCTTGTCTCGTATATTACGTTTGGACAGGTCTAGGTCTCGGTCTCACCTAGTCAATGGGCTAGGATGGATTGGTCTATGCATAGGCAGCATCCTTTCTTGGGAGATTTCTATGGTTAGCTACTGTGGATCCTTCTGAGTGTTAGCTCTGAGACTTAACTATAGACGTAATGCCTTATCCATTGGTACATTGACTGGATTCATGTGTAGTCATCTGATTGATTTACAGTGATCTGATTGTTTTATGATATGTTTACAATGATTTGATTATTTTACACTAATCCAATTATTTTACAGTGTTTTGATTAATCAATGTGATTGCGTGCTTATGCATGATTTGAAGTTGAGATTTAAATCGTTTTATGAACTGTTGTTTCTTACGATTTATGATTGCAATATATATGATTTCGAATTTATCAAATGTGTATGATTTATAAGTTTGAAACTGAAATATGCAGACTATGATTTTATGTTGCCCATTGTAGTTACTTACTAAGTTTATGACTCACTCCCCTCTTTCCCTTCCTTTCAGATTGACGATCAGCACTGCATCTGCTCTTGATTCGGATAGCTCCTCGGTGTTGCTTTCCATATTAAGAGCAAGTATATGGCTACTGTTTTGGATGGACACAGATAGTTTGGCACAATGTATATTATGGATACTTATATAACTGTATCTTTTATGACTTGATGATTGTATATACGAAGTCTGGGATGTAGGCTACGTTAATTTGTTATTCGAATGATATGGTTTTGATTTTGATGCAAGATAGAATGGTGTTGATATAGGTATAATTATATATTCACTTATTCTCGATGGTTTATGATAAATGTGTCAATGGAACTAACCACAGAGAACTAAAATAGGACCTTATGGATCAAAGGATCACTTAAATACGAATCTTCGACCTACATAGTCATCTACAAATGAATAAGTAAAGTAAAAGAAAAAAATTTAGCCCACAATTTAGGCTTTTGTAAGTATTAAGTGGAAATTGAGACGTGTCATTAACAACAAGAATGATACACAAGTCAGTAAACTAAATTTATTTATCTAACAAGCAATCATGCTATCTTAGCTATGTATTAAGGGAGCAATATTTTTTTGTTAAGAGGAAATTACAAAGGAAAAGAGAGATTCGAACCTAATGGTATAATTGAACTGTGTCGAAACGGTTTGGTATCAAATTTGAGCTTGACTTGACTTGAAAACATAGGATTTGAAGTTTAGCTCTAGCTTGAGCTCGATTGAGTTTAATATTTGAAATTTGAGCTCGACTCAATAGAATACTCACGCTGCTTTAGCTTGACTTGATAGGCTTGAACTCGACTAGATAAGTTTAATTTGTCAATTTTCAACTATATATAACAAAAGTAAAATGGCAAATTAATAATAAAATATTAAAAAAAGTTAAATTAGGTTCACGAGTTACTTGAGCTAGGTATTTAAAATGCTTAAGCTCGGCTTGGCTCAGCTCATTACTTGAGTTGCTCAAGCTTGAGTTTAGTTTGAAAATAAACGAATCAAACTCGAGTAATCATCGATTCAAACTCAAATAGCTCATGAGTAGCTTGATTTATTTATACCGTTATTTGATCTATGAACCAAGTCTCTCGTAAAATAAATATCAACTGTTTGACTAAACCTATTTAAGGAAGCAATCTTTCATTAGTAAAAAGTCAATAAAATTAAGAATTAATTCTTTTACAGGATTTTACTTCTCGGTCAACTGTTCCAAGCTTTTTTTATAAATTATTTAATAAGCTCAAGACGCAGTGCAATGCATCAATGGTGAAAGAGCGAATGAGAACAGGCTACAAACTCGTAACAGTAGAAAAGCGTGATGGGGCAAGGCAAGAAAAATAAATAAATAATTAATAAGGCGTAATCTGCTCTTGCTATAATTTCGGTTTGGTCAAGTTTATAAACCCTCAGTAAAATACTAAATAGAGAGTTCAACTTGGAGACTGGCATGCAGCTCTAGCGTCTAGGAATAGCTAACATTTAAACATTGCAAAACGTTATTTCTTTTTCCTCGTGAAAACTAAAAAGAAAATAATAAGCAACAAGTAATTAAAAGAAGTTAAGTGGATTTTTTTTTAGATATTTGCTCATAATTCAAATCTTAAAATCGTTATTATTGAAAGGGTTTTATCGTTTATTACTCTCAATCCGAATAGAAATAATTTTAAACCGTAAAATCAATAAAGATATCTGTAATTTAAAAAAAAAAACAAAACTGAAAAAATTAATGCAAATGGTGGCCGCGGGCTAATATTTGAATATAATGGTGGCATCAGATTAAGAAGTTAATCAGATTAGCCGTTGGAGCTTAGCAGTCGTTTTAGGTTGACTCTAGACTATAAAAACAGAGGCCCTCCTCTTTCGTAGCTTTCTCTTCTTTCTCCTTATTTTATTTTATTTTATATTTTTATTCTGTAGCCGTACGTTAGGTGGTTACTACCATTGCTGCCACTACTACTGCCTATTGCGGTAAGGATTCGATTTAGTCGTCTCCCATCTAAACAATGGTTTCTACATCAAAACAAAATTACGAAATGGACTTTCGTTTTAGCATTTTAAAAGTAAAATCCCTTATTTATATTTTTGTTTTCTCAATCTCTCGTGATGGGGAGATTGATAATCTTTAATGACATCATTCGTTGTCAATATTTTGATTGCTTCCAAATCATTACTAATCATTTCCAATATTTTTTTAAAAGAAATTTGAGATTTGATGATCAGGTGAAAGGTCATGATCAAGAACTTAATCATAAGTTTTATAATTTAGTTATGAATGTTATAAATCACATTTCTTATGCATCGTTGCTGGTAAGGTATCCCTAGTTTTGGACGGTCAGAGATTTTTTTTTCATGGACGGAAGTGAAAATATTGGAGATTTTCTCCTATGTGTATATGTATATGTATATTTATATGTGCATATACACACTAATGCTACTGACAAAATTTGGTGTTAGATTTGGACTTGAAATTACTAACCAAATGCTAGGAAATAGACTTTTGAGAGGTAGTTCGATAAAACATTGATGCACATTATACATCCAAAAGCAAGAAAACAAACTAACTATGATATTATACATATTAAATACTTGGGTTTTTAGTATTAATAATCTTAGTATTGTTAGCCCGTCTTTATTGATATCATAAGTTTGCTAAATTATACTAATTAACATCGCATTTGTAGCAATAAAAACTAACGATATATATATATATATATATATATATATATATATATATATATATATATATATATAAAATTTTTTAACTCCTAAAAAGCACGAGATTTTCCTAATTATAATTATTTTTTTAAATTGAAATTAATTTTTTATATTCTTATCTTCATACAATATAAAAATACTATCAACAAAAAATAATAACATGCTAAGTTTTAAATCCTAATTATTGAACTTAAAAATGTTGTTGCTACCAATTATTTTCTTAGGTGTGATTGATCATCTGTTCTAGTAGTAAATTATATTTTAGAGTATTGGCCAGAGAGTTCGGTTACACTTAGGGTGTGATTAATTAAAACCCTTATCCTGTCGAAGTAAGGTTTTATTGTCTTGGTTTATCATGTCATACATGAAAAGAAGCAATGGATTAAAAGACAATAAAACCAAATCACCAAAATCATGCAATAAAATTGCTTTCGGGATAGAATTTTATTTTTTTTGATGTTGCTCGTGTAATGAAGTTCAACATTTGAATTTGGGAACTCATGAATAGCCCTTGGTTTATCGTTAACTCAAAATTCCTAGCTGAGAGAAGCCATCTAATGGTATTCACATAATAGGACCTTTGCTTGGGACAGAGTATGGCTAGCAGCAAAGGGAGGAGGAATGAAATTATTTCGTGAGTGCTAGCTCTAAGAGGGAGAGCTACTATCAAGAATGTTCTGTCTAACTTTTAAACTTAATGTTGTTTATATAGTGCCTCTTAAAAAAACCCAAAAAAGGCCTTAGCTTTAGTCCAACTAGATTGGGTCTTTTGAGCCTTTTGAAATTACTTAATCCAAATCCAATTGACTCTTAGGGGCCGTTTGGTTCGCGGAATTTAGGATTACCTGTGGGAATCATTTAATGAAAAATTATTTTACTTAACGAATTCCTGGGAATATTAGATTCTTGTGTTTGGTTGTATTTGTGGGAATATAAGATTTCTGTGTTTGGTTAAAGGAAAGTAAGATTACTTAATTACTTATTTTACTATAATACCCTCCATATTATTAGTTGATATAGAGTGAACAACACTTGATATAAATTATATTTAAATTAATTACTTATTTATTTATTTATTTATTTAAGATACTCATTTATTTATTTAGTCCCTTTTTTTATAAGGTTTTTGTTTTGTAAATTATTTTGATTTGACAAACTATTACTATATTAAATTGACTTTGATTTATCAAAAATCATAGAGTCCATCTTATTATTGATCCTTTTGATTTTAAATTCATTTTTCTCTTCACCAAAATAAGACAAAAACAATGGTTGTAAAATTAGATAGGTTTTGAGGTAATATAGAAACAAAATATAATTATTGGAGGGTAAAATAGGCAAAAAAATAGTTTTCTCCCAAAAAAAATACCTCAAGACAAGGGGGAATTTTTTCACCCCATTCCCCCCCCCCCCCCCATTTTCCCCCTTTTTGCATTGTTGGGAATATGAAATTCTCGGTGTGAAAAAAACCATGTAAACCAAACATGGTAATTTTATTACATAAAAAAAAATTCCTAAAACCAAACGGCACCTTAGGGCATACTCTAACAATCTCTCACTTGCATTATAGCAAATTTGTCGTGTACTTGGATTAATAATTTGGACCATTCATGAATTATTAAATTAATAATTCATAATTATAGTCTCATTATAATTGAAAAGGCCAAAATACCCTTTAATCATCTTGGGCTAAAATTACATTAGTTAAATCCAAAATTCTAGTTAGAACAAGATTCTAGTCTTACTAAGAATCCTACTTGCACTAAGATTCGTCACATGAATCCAACTCTAATTACTTTGTTTTAGTCATACTCTTATTGTGTGTGACTCTTTTGGTTTCTATCACGTTTGTAGTGATTCAGAATCTTATTGATAATTCACAAGCCAAGATTGGCATCTAACAATGCGTCATGGCTACCCAAGTAATGAAAATATTGGTGAATTGACAACAACCTTTCAATGAGCAATTATCGTATAATTTGATCATTCATCACCTAATATCTCAATTGAACATAGAGTATAGAATGTGTCATCTCTATTAAAGTTCGACTACACTGTTTCTCAATCTTAAGATAAATGACTAAATCAAATGAATTCAAGATCTCATATTAAATATTTGTACTATGGCCACAAATTTCCAATCATCTATCTTTATTGAGAGGCCTTGAGATATATACTCTTGTTACCAAAAGAGATGAATCCTATCTTACTCAGTCACAACCCTCATATGATTTCATAATTTACCCAATTACTATTTTACTTGCAACCTTCATTGAGCTACATTTACCAAAATCAAAGTACACCAATTCACATTTAGGATACTGCGGTGACCTCGAGTCTAAGGATCACAGATATCATTATCATTTGAGAACATCTAATGACACTTAATGTAATGATCCATATAGATTCTCAAAATGGATCAATCTAGTGTATTCATTCACAATGATCACCTATGCGTTGATTTGGATATCATATATATGACTTATCAGATTAATCACCCAAATGAATCTAATAGATGTTAGTCTTACTTTATCACTGATGTCTCTTCTTAGTGACAATAAAACTAAAGAAATTAAGAATAATATTCTTTGTATGATAAGAATCTCATCATCAAGGTCATTACTTTGATTCCCTTGTTACGAATCCACTATTTTAGGGACTTTATCATTTGATTATGATTTGAGCAAATTAAATATAGTCAATAATGATCAATAAATCCCATGTACTATTACATAACATAAACAATCACAATGTCATAAGTGTAATACAAGTCCAAATTTGATTGGCTCATAATGCATACACTAACATTCTCCCACTTGCACTATGGCCAATCGATTATAGAATTAGCTGTCGCCTCTTGTTTAGAACTCTTCCAACTCACAAAGCCACCATTTAGGCAAAACATATAGCCAAATTGTGACTTAAAGTCATTCTTATCTGATTGGAAACTAGCATTTATGTAACCATTTATAACAGGCTCATTCTCTCTTTCATAAACTAAGAAAGCATCCTTAGTTCTTCTCAAGTATTTAAGAATGTTCTTTACAACTACCTAGTGATGCTTACCTGGGTCAGCTTGATACTTGCTCTCCATGCTTAAAGCATACAAGACATCAAGCCTAGTACATAACATGACGTACATGATAGATTTAATAGTTGAAGCATATGGAATCTTAGCCATTTTATCTCTCTTATCCTGTGTTTTAGGACACAGTCCTTAGAGAGATAAATGCCTTGTGAAATAGGTAAGAATCCTTTCTTAGATTCTTCCATGATGAACCTTTTCAACACTTTGTCAATATATGTACTTTGACTTCGACCAAACAGCCTACTCGATTTATCTCTTAAGATCTTTATCCCAAAGATGTAGGCTGCTTCTTCTTAGTCTTTCATAGTGAAGCATTTCTCTAGCTAAGTTTTGACAGATTGTAGGGTAGGAATGTGATTTCTTATGAGTAGTACATCATCCACATATAACACTAAGAATATGACAACACTCCTATTAACCTTATTGTAAACACAAGGTTCATCTTCATTCTTGATAAAGCCAAACTCTTTGACTGTCTCATCAAAACGAATGTTTGAGCTCCAAGAATCTTGCTTTAATCTATAAATGGATTTTTTGAAGCTTGCATACCTTGTTAGCACTCTCAAAAGTGATAAAATTGTCAAGTTGTGTCATATACACGTCCTCAGACAAGTTCTAATTCAGGATCACGATTTTAACATCCATCTACCATATCTCATAATCATGGTATACAGTAATAGCAAGTAAAATCCAAAGAGACTTAAGCATTGCAACTAGTGAAAAGGTCTCATCACAGTTTATACCATGTCTTTGTTTGAAACCTTTGGCAACCATTTGGCCTTTATAGATATGCACGTTACCATCCATGTCAGTATTCTTCTTGAAGATCCACTTGCACCCTATAAGTTTTACCCTTTTAGGTGGATTAACCAAAGTCCATACTTGGTTTGTATACATGGAGTCCATTTCAAATTTCTCGGCTTTAAGCCATTTCTCGAAATCTAGGCCTGTAGTTGCTTCTTTGTAGGTGGTAAGCTCATCATTATCCATGAGCAATACGTCATTGTGCTAAGTGGAGAAAAGGCTAAGCTTCTCATTCTACTAGACCTACGCAGGCTTTGTGTTTCCGGAGCAACTTCCTATTCCACAACAGCTTGTGAGACTTGCTCCTGTTCCATTAAAGGTTCAGTGACATTTTGTGGTTCTTGAACCTCTTCAATCTATATTTTCATCCCTTTAGTTCTTTTAGAAAGGAAGTCCTTTTCTAGAAAGAGACTGTACTAAGCCATAAACACTTTATGCTTAGTGGGATTGTAAAAATAATATGATTTTGTCTCTTTAGGATACCCTACAAATATGCACTTATCAAATTTAGGTCCTAATTTACCTAAGACTTGTCTTTTTGGCATATGCCTCACATCCCCAAATATTTACAAAAGACATATTGGCTTTTTCCCAGTCCACATCTCATGTAGTGTCTTTTCAACCACTTTAATGGGAACATGGTTAAATGTGAATGCTACTGTCTTTAAAGCATAATCCCAAAAAAAGATAGGGAGGTTAGCCAGACTCATTATGGATCAAATCATGTTGAACAGGGTTTGATTTCTTCTTTTAGATATTCCGTTCCATTTAGGTGTACTAGGTGGAGTGAGTTGTGGAACTATTCCACACTCTTTTAGATGATCTATGAATTCTAAGCTCAAATATTCTTCACCACGATCTAATCGAAATGTCTTGATATTCTTGCCTAGTTGGTTCTATGCTTCATTCTTGAATTCCTTGAACTTTTCAAAGGATCTTGACTTTGTCTCATTATATACAAGCCGTATCTATTGTAGTTATTAGTAAATGTGATGAAGTATTGGAACACTCCTCTAACTTGTGTGGTTAATGGGATACAAACATTTGTATGTATGACTATTAAACCACTAGCCTTTTCACTTGTTCTTGTAAAAGGGGCCTTGGTCATCTTCCCAAGCAAACAAAATTCCATACATCATATGATTCAAAAGCAAATAAATCTAAGTATCCATCTTTATGGAGCTTAGATATCCGTTTTTCATTTAAATGACCAACTCTACAGTGCCAAAGGAACGTTGGGTTAACCTTATTACTGTTTGACATCTTGAAATCAAAATTGTATATGTGATTATCTAAGTCTAGAGTATGCAATCCATTCATAATGGAAGCATTGCCATAGAAAATATCATTAAAGTAAATTGAACAACTATTGTCCATTATTTTAAAAGAAAAACATTTCTTGTATAAACAAGAAACATAAATAAAATTCTTGGCAATTGCTGAAGCATAATAAGAATTATCAAGTTCTAAAATTAGGCCTGAAAGCAATGATAAATTAAAAGTTCCTATAGCTAATGCAGCAACCCTTGCTCTATATCCAACTCATAGGACCAACTCACCCTTAGCAAGTCTTTTACTCCTTGTTAGGCCTTGCACATTCATGCAAATGTGAGAACCACATCTAATATCTAATACCCTAGATGAAGAAGTGGACAAATTTGTCTAAATCACATATATACCTGAGGTGGAAGTCTTACTTCCTTTCTTTTCCTTTAGATCCTCAAGGTATACAGTGTAGTTCATATTCCAATGACCAATGTTACCGTAGCGGAAGCATTTTCCTATCTTAGCAACTAGATGGATTGAGATTCTTAGCCTTTTCCTTCTTGTTACCCTGAGGCTCGAACTTACCTTTAGGTTTGCCTTTGCCTTTGGATTTGGTCTTGTCGACCACCATAATAGAAGTAGGCCTTAACTTCTTCAAGCTCTGCTCAACAACTCTCAACATGTTGAGCAATTATACCAATGTTTTATCTATACTATTCATGTTGTAGTGCAACATAAACAAACTATAGCTATCCAATAGGGATTGGAGGATGAGATCAATTGATAGCTTTTTATTCATGGCTAAACCCAGTGCTTTTAGCCTTTCACTATACTTAACCATATTAAGCACATGAGTGTACACCAGAGCTCCTTCTGCCATCTTGGTCCAGAAAAGCGCCTTAGACACCTTATGACGTTTATTATATGCTTGCTCTTGGAACATTTCCTTAAGATGTTCGATCACATCAAACAATTTAATATTTTCATGTTGCTTTTGGAGTTCAAAACTCACCGAAGCTAACATTAGGCATTGTACGTTATGGCATCATCCAAATGCTTTTAATAAGCTTTCTTATCAACAGTAGAAGCATTCTTTCGAGGTTGAGCAGAGATCGCATGCTCTGGAACATATAACGAGGACTATCCTCAATTTTCTGTGCCAGTTCAAGAAGTTAGCCCCAACCAACTTGTTATCCTTCTCATGGATAAAACATAGGGATAAATTGTTGTTTGCGATGATAATTCTACAATAATAAGAGATAAATATGCAAGTAAGTAACATTGTGATTGAAATCATATAATTATGGTCTTTTAATTAAATCAATTACTCCTACTATTTTCCTCAAGCTAATAGCCCTCGCTATCAACTGGAGAAGTCTTTTTGTGTTAGACTTCCTGGTGGACTAGGATCTATACTTGGTTCCATTATGACTTTAGTTAAGCTAATGCGTCTAATGAGATTATTTAGGTAGACAACTTTTGTCAATTACATCTCATGCAACTCTTGGATAGTTGGGTGAGCAACTCTTGATAGTTGGGTGAACAACTCATCATATAGGTTAAAGCCCAACCTATGCCTCTAAATCTTATTATGTTTGACTGAGCTAATGCCGTAATTTGATTTAGTTAAGTCTGACCCAATACACTTGGATATAACTGTAATGTCTGAAATTATAAAATTCCGAACTAACTTTTTCCTTTTCACTATTATCTTTCTTATTCACTTATTCGGTATCAATTGGTTTTACGTTCGGTGTTGATGTAAGATCGATCTATAATTTTCATTTCAATTTAGCCTTCTTACCATTAAATAAATTAATACGTAATTAATTAATAAAAAATCAATATAAAATACATAACATAATTCTATGTATAACAGTTCAATGTAATTTAATCCCACAATTCATATACATCCTTTAATTAACATTACACTATTTACATCTCATTATAAATAAATCTACTGTGCGATTGCTAGTCTGAATATAAATATAAAATTTTATATATACCTTGTTACTGAGTATTTTAAACTTCTAGTAAATTTCTTAAACTAACCTGTCACAGCAGATTGGCACGTACTCTGATGAGCTATTTGGGATGGTGAGTAAGGGGGTGAGCTTTGGGAAAGCCCAGTAAGAAACATATATAAAAGCGTATACTATATGCAGTTGAATAGATATCATTTATTTTACTAATTATGAAAAACATAATAAATATAATCATTAAAATGCATTAAAATATTTATTTCCTATTAGCTCACTAGAGAACGTTATAGGAAAGATACTATAGTCGGCCAGGTAACCGGATGGAGTATGAGAGGTATTTTAGAATACCTTTCTTGTCCCAGTCCGTAGTAGCGACTATAGGGAATAAACAGTTGGACATTAAAATAACAAATTAGTATGAAGCATTTGATAATGCATGTAATGCAACTTCAATTCGATATCAATATATAAACCATTATTGTAAGATTTTTATGTAAAACCATTCAATGCAGTAAAACAATACTCATAAAGTCATTAAAATACTATATATGCACTTATATCAAGAAAACGTGTAATTTAAAACTCATATCACTCCTTTCATAACTTTTTCAGTCAAATCATATACTATTCGCGTAAGTCAAATCATTCAATCAGTTTGAATAATATCACTTATCTGTAAAGAAAATAAATCTCCCAAAGATTCATGCAAGCATTATATCCCATAAGGGACTTGTATAGGAAGGCCAGGAAGTTCCTTAGCCAATCCTATGAAACACTATAACGAATGGCTATCGTTGATCACTCACAATTCGCACTGGTCAGGTGCTCACTGCGGAAACCTGTGAGTTTGACCATAATTCTCATAGTCATATCATGTAAAGGTGAAGGTTTGGGACGTCTCCCAGCCTAATCATCACTGTCTCGTATGCACGATCATCAGGGAGACATCAATTTCATAAAATCATTTCATATAAATCAATTCATGTAAATCATTTCATGAAATTCCAATCATGTAAATTATTTCAGGTAAATCAATGCATGTAAATTATTTCATGTAAATCGACTCATGTAATCCAAGTCATGTAACTTATGTCATGTAATTCAATTCATGTAAATCATATCATGTAACTCACTTCATGTAAATCATTTAATGTAATTCAATGCATGTAAATCATTTCATTTAAATCAATTCATGTAAAACATTTCATGTAATGCAATATTTAAACTTGTAGGAATTAAAGATAAATTCTATTTCTTATATTCAGGAAAATTGGGCAAGGAACGATCAAAACGAGATTTTTGAGAATTTTCAATTGCAAGTAAAACATATCTTATGCGACTCCTGTACATATTTCTTACCTCTACTTTTGTGCAGTATAAAATCCAATCGCGACGCCTCTTTATTTCGAGTACTTCACACTGCACCATAATTCTAAATTATATTCAAAATTCTATGTTATGATTCTAATAAATATTCTATAATTTCTACTTTCTATTTACCATTCTCAACAATTAATTTATTTTATTTTTCTACTAAATACCAAAATATAATTTCAATTAAATCCCATTCTTCTTTACTTTTCATGTCACCAATAATTTCAATTTATATTTAAAATTTCATATATACATACATACATACATACATACATACATACATACATATATATATATATATATAACTATAATGAATATTTTACAATTTCTATTTCCTAGTTATTAATTCTCAAAATCAATTTATTTTATTTTCTATTAATTATCACAATGTAATTACAATTAAATTATATTCTCTTATTCTAATTCACTCCACCAATATCATGGAATGTTTATTATGGGCAAATTATCATTTTTGAATTTCACCTATTATTTTCTAGTTCTAATTTCACTAATAATTTTATCAATACTGCTATATTATTTCTTACTCATTAACCATAAAAATTTAATATTAAATGTTATGAAGTATAGTTGGCCGATTTCTCCAATTTGTTCCTAACCCCTACTTTTCTCAATTCAAACTTTACAATTATTCTTTATTACTTTCGTACCTCTATTTTACACTATCAACCTATTTTAATTTACACCAACACCATACCATTTAGTCATGGCCGAACGTCCAATATAACATTATCCTTATTATTTTTCATTCTTCTCTTAATTCTAATTTGGTGCCAACTTTATTATCTTCTTCATTTATAATTATCGTTATTCTTATCATTTTACATACAATCATTTACTACCATTTACCCGTTAAAATCACTATAGTTCCATTATATTTACCTCTTGACCGAAGCCCCTATAGATTACTACAGTTAAATTTTTTCTCAATTATTATCCTAACTATATTCATCTCACCATGTACTATTATTTTCAGCCCATTACACATAAAAAAAAATCACCATAATACCTTTAATTTCCTCTCTTGGCCGAATGGTTCTATAATTCTTACACTCAATAGTTTTTCAATTCCATCTTCACCAATATTCTTCATTAAAGTTCTATTTCCATTTCAGCATCATTTCCTATCATCATCATGCCATCTTCATCATTTTCCTAACATGGCCAAATGCACCATATTGCACCAAGATCATGTTTTTGTTAAATTTAAACTTATGGCTACATTTAACTCATGGCCAACCCTTATATTCAACCATTCACGTCATCATCATCAAAATCAATCCCTTAAAACCACCATGGTTGAACATCCTAACCCGGTTTATACATGTTTTTATTCCAAATCATGATCATATACATCATTTACTCATCAAATACAAACCATAAACATAAAACACAAGTGTGTAAAAACATGGCTGCCATTTTACCTGTAAAGTTCTGGTTCTGTCTAGCTGCAGGACAGCTTGGTTTAGTTGATTTAGGCTGAGCTATTTAGATGGTTTAAGAGCTCTTGAGGTGGGGATTATTTCTTATGAAGGGACCTAGGTGAATTAATGAAGGAAGGAAGGTGTTCTACAAGGAGAGACGGGAAGAAACTTGAAGAAGATAGGAGCAAACAGGATGGAAACATGAAACAGAAAATGCACCAGGTAAGTCGGTGGAGAAAGGCTGAAGAAAATGGTAGAAATTCATGTGTTGTCCTCATTTTATTGGTGTGCAATTTTATTTTAATTTTATTAAATCTGATATGGCACTAAAAAGTCCAAAATACCCTCTTAAAAGTCACTTATTTACACACTTTGCCACTGCACAATGTACTTAATTTTCAGGTCAGATTTAAATTAAATTTTTATTTATTTTGTTTATTTTCTAAGTCAACTTGGTCAAAAGTTGACCAATTTTGACCAGCCCTTGGAAAATGACCATTATACCCTTGCACAACTTTACTAATTTCAATTCTATCCCACTTTTATTTTTATTATTTTTAAATTCTGATTTTATTTTTATTATTTTTTCTATATTTAGGTCAAATAAGGTCCAAGGTTGACTTTCAAGGTGGTTTGACCAAATATTGGTAGTAAAATTACTAAACTACCCTTAAACAAATGATTTTCGTTTCGTTCGAGTTGTTTTTTGCATTTTTGCGTAATTTAGTTCACGAGCTAGATCCACGTGAAACTTCTTTACGCGAGAATCATCCTATGACAATATGTGGGTTCAAAGTCAATTTAGTTTGACTGTTATTCAAGAAAATTCTTACGGGGTATGGACACAATCGTCATTTTCGAATTTGTTGCACTTAAACCTAGATGTGCTTATCTTAAAGAATTTCGAAAAAATGATTTTCTTGACCCTTAGGTATTTTAACCCCAAATTTAATATTTTGCCACTTCAGAAAGCATTCGAATTACAAATTGTCCTGTGGGCTCACTTAACAATCTTTCCCCGATAATTCCATAACATAGGGGAATTGGTTTTTGTATTTTTACTCAATATTCTACTTCATCATCTTTAATAGGTTTAGGGAGAATAAAGAAATTTGGGCTCTCACAACAACTTTTATCTCATGTAATGTGAATGACTAAGGTAGGTATGACCTTGACTGAGTCAAAGTAGCACAATACCGAATAGAGTCTTTTTCACATACACAATATTGGAAGGCATCTTAATTTGTTATTTTGACTTAATATTTATTTTTAGGGATTTGTTAATTTACTATCTCACCTAGCATGCTTTTCTAGCATATATATAAGCATAAAATTAAACGTGACATGGTTATGGCCATTATATTACAAATGAACTTAGGGACACATAGTTTTCTAAATGCCTTCTCCTCGAGTTCCCTTCAAACGTCACTTTGGTTCACCTTGGTTCTGGACCATCTTGGTTCTTGACTATCTTGGCTCCAAATCTTGTATATTTTACATGATAATCCTAATTTACCTATGTAACTATTGCATAAATAAATTACAAATACAATCAAGACTCGCATGCTCAATTTAAATCTATTTAAATAAATTATAACCCATGTAAACGTAGGCACATAACCATGCACAATGCATTCATCCATATCACATACGAGTCAAGCATGAAATATACGTAACAATATCACATATTAATTTGCATGCTTCTTAATTAAAATCTAATTTTAATTAATCAAATTTTAATTAGTTGTGGGTATCAATAGCTGTTTTAATTTAATTTTAACTCTCAAAAATCAATTTGGGCTTAATTAAAATTTTAATCTCTTTAAAATATAAAAAATCATTGGATAATTTTTATCCAATTTTAATATTGAAATTATTTTATTTTAAAACATATTTAGTTTTTAAAAATTTCATCAAGGTAACCCTTTTGAAAATTTTAGCCTTATTAAAATATCAAAATCATTGGATAACTCTTATTCAATTTTAATATAAAATATCTCAATTTAAAAGTATTTTAATTTTAATTTTATCACGATAAGTTTTTGAAATTTTAATCTTATTAAAATCTCAAAATCATTAACTCTTATCTAATTTTGAATTTAAGAAAAGAAATTTCTTTAAATTATATTTAATTTAAAATTCTTTCCAAGATTACTCTTACTCTAATTTATTTTAAATAAATAAAATAAATAACTTTTTGCAAGGGTAGCAATTGTAGGGTTTCTATCAAACAATTTTGACAATTACGATAATATAATTATATTAGATCAAATCCTGGAAGGTTTCTGTGCCAAATGATTTTGGCAACATTTTGATTACCAGCAGGGATTACAAGTTTGATCTAATAAGCAACTCTTGATTCAACAAATCCTTATAGGGTTTAGCTAAATCTATAATTGTCATACAATTATTTTAAAGTTGCCCAAATGAATTTCGAAAATTAATGTAACAGTCCCTAGGTACAGTAAATAACACATTTTACACAAAATTATATGGTTGGGTTGTCTACGATGTTTTTAACACTTGAATAGTAACAATAATAATCAGGAACTCTAATTAATTTATAAAAATTTGAAATATATAATTTACATTTTTCTTACACTTTACATCTCTTGTTCTTATTTTACAATTTAAGTAGTACTGTACAATACATTTGAATGTATAAAAGAAAGTACAAATACCTCCCGGATTGACACAAAGCAGTCTCGGTTAACCCAGAATGCAACCAATATTCTCTAATGTATATCCCTTTTTAACCACTTATAATATCCTGTGGAGTGGAAAATAAAGAGGTGAGCGAAACGTGCTCAGTAAAGGAATTGTATGCAAGACTGATACAACGAAATCTATATGCTTAAAAACATTTATTTTCCTAATAGTTCCCTAGGCACAGTAATAGGATGGATACTATAGTGGGCCGGGAAATCCAGATGGAGCATGGAAGGTATTTTAAAATACCTGTCTTGTCCTGGAAACCCAGAGCGACTATAGGGAGTAGTTTATAAATTGTTGATATAAAATCATTTAAGAACTCTTTCATAAATAAATGGTAATAAAACTATTTAATTAAACACTTCAGGAAACACTTGAAAACACTTACAGTAACAGTAGTAGAAACGGTACAGTAAACAGTGTAAATTAAACAATAGTAACAGTTATAAAAATAGTTCAATGACCGTACTATGGTAATATGAAAAAAAGTGGAGATAAGATATAACAACAGTAAACACTTCAGTAAAACAGTCATCAATTTATTCAGTAAATAGTTTCACTTTAACAATTATTTATTTGGTAAGCACATTCAGTTGTGACAACTTAGTAATAGTAATAGTTTTCAATAAACAGTAACAATTCAATAAACAGTAGTGGTTTTAGTAAACCTTATAGGTTTAGAAACAATAAAATGTTCATTTTGAACATTAATAGAGTCAGTAAAACACTGCAGTAATGGTTCGGTACAATACACTTAACAGTAACAGTAAAACAGTTCAGTATTAATACGATAATCAGTTCAGTAAACAGTGCAGTTCAGTACAGTAAACACTTGAGTTTCACATTATAGTAACAGTTCATTAAACATTTTAAAATCAGTAATAATTCCCATAAAACACTTTCAATTTAGTAAACAGTAGTATTTCAGTACAGTTCAGTAAACAGTAAACAGTAATTCACTGTTCAGTAAAACAATTAACAGTAAATCACAGTTTAGTAATAGTAAACACTAGGTGGAGACTAGGCATCACCCTTTGTATATCATGCTATAATCTCCATAGGGAATAGTAACAATAAACAATAAGATCTATGGCCATAGTCTACAAGTGTCCTCGATCGTACACTGATCAAGTGTCAAAGGGGACGCTGAAGATAGGATCAGTGTCAACAGCTTCACACAGTAACAGTATAGTAATACACGTGAGCATGATATGGAGCCTAACAGTCTCAAAATATTTTATACATAGTGAAAATACCTTTAAGGAAATTAAATAAATATTATTAAAATTAATAAAATTTCCAAAAAGGTATTTAAATTCACATTTAATAGTATAGTGGAAACAGTCTATAAAATATTCATGCTCCAGTGAGAAAATTTATAAACATTCTAATTTATTGTAAAACATTTTAAAGAACGTATCGATATTCTCACTTTGATAAAATTTAATTACATGAATATTTAAATAATAATTTTTGGTAAAATTCCAATTTATGGAAAATATTGGAAATAAATTCCAAAATACACAATTCCACTTATTACATGCATACAAAATATTTCATAATATTTTAGAAAATTTTTTGAGGAAATTTTGGCAGCATAACAGCTACGATTACCCTAACCTCCCTGCACTTAAACACAGTATTTATGCCAGCCATAAACCACATATTTGCATGATTTCAAAGGCAATTTTACCAAATAATTTCATAGAATTTATTCCATAAAAATCATGCATTCGCTATATCCTTACGGCTTCCACACTCATCCCTTACCTATCTCATGTTATCGATTTTTTCAATAGCACCACACGAGTTTCATTTATCCCGGCTACAAAACAATTTCACCAAAATTCTTAGCTCATTTAATACTTATTTTTAGGCCACATTTCATCTCTAATTGCAGCCACATTGTACACTGCTAATATTAATGCAGTATAATTTATACCAGTAGAAATTTCTAACTTCTTCGTTTTAAGTGGGATTTTAAATCCAATCCACTGGTGGACTTCTCATAATTTCTACAGTATTATGAGACCTTAAAATCATCAAATGCAGCAACATATCATTTCCCCTTAGCCATAACCTAATGGTATAAGTAGACCTGATCATGGGCCGGGCCGGGCCCATGACAGGTAATAAGAGTAATAAGCAATGCCCAAGCCAGGCCCGGCCCGGTAAAACGGGCCTGATATTTAGTCTAGGCCAGTTTTATTTTTTATATAATAAGCTCGAGCCCGAGCTTGGCCCTCCTGAATTTAAATTTTTTATATTTTTAATTATTTATTTTTTATTATTTTATTTCCTTTAAAATTTAATTTAATTTGTCAAAATTTGTCTATCAATTTTCATATTAAAAATTTTATAATCATATTTTTTAATTAATAATGTTTTTTATATATATAAAATTATATTATACTTAATAAATATATTAAAAACAGACTTAATATTATAAATATATTAAAAAATATATATTTAATATTAATATCGTGCCGAGCCGGGCCCGGGCTTTGAAAGGCTAAGCCCGGGCCCGGGCTAGTTTTTAAACGGGCTTAAAATTTTTGTCCAAGCCCGATAATTACATCAAATATTTTTGTCCAAGCCCTCCCAAATATCGAACGGGCCTTCGGGCTTGGGCGGGTAGCCCGACCCTTGAACAGGTCTAGGTATAAGGGAGGGTTTTCTCACTTTTCCAATAAAATGTCATTTAATCTATGCTTATCCATCATCTTCCATTCATCTTACATAACTTTCATACATCAAACATCATCTTCCATGTCTTTCATACCCAAACCAAAACCTTAAGAATATGCTTGAGCTTGATTTAAATTAAATTCAATCAAAATAACACTAGATTGGAATCAAATGAATTTATAAGCATGAAATTATGGTACCTTTGCCACTACTTCCCAACCCACGTTTCCCTTGATTTGGTTGCTCTTTCATAAAACTAATGGTATGGGTTTGTAGTCCTTTGAGAGAGAAACAACTTTGGTGAAAAGATTTTTATGAGATAATGTGTTTTTTGTTATGATTTGAAAGCTTTAAGTTTTTCCCTCAAACTTGTTAATGGAGGACTGGCATGGGAGAGGTTGAAGATGAGAGTGAGTGGCCGGCTGCTGATGTGGGAAGAATATAGAATATTCTAAGTTAGGGAAAATTTACCAAAATGCCATTGGTTATGAATTTTAGGACAAAAAAGCCCTTAAGCTTTTGTAGTCGTAAAAACTATGTAATCGTACTCCAAAATTTCGGATTTCATTGGCTAATAATCTTATTAGGTGAATTTTGATGATTAAACTATTTTCGTTGGCGCGTGGTACACCGATTGCGCAAAATTATGATTTTACCCCAAGTGAACAGCTAGCGAAATTTTTCGATTAAACCACAGATTCGATAAATCTTTGGACACTATTTTATTCTCCTTTTTATGTAGAATATCATAGTATTTTTACTTCATCCCAACTCATTTTAGTTTGATCGTAATTTACGAAAATGCCCTTGGGATGTAATTATCATTTTCCAATTTGTTTTCTATCTTTCACAAAATAATTCAAAATAATTTAATATAATATAATATAATTCAATGATTTTAAACCTCAAAATCATCATATTATATTTATTATGCCATTGTACACTTTATTACCAGTCTCAGGCCCACCAAAAAACATTAAAAATAAGTGGGGGCCACAATACATTACACTTTCACTTATAATCACTTAATATCTTAAATTTCTCTTAAGAAAAATTTACATATCACACGTACAGTACAGTAGAAATGGGTCTCACATTTTCTCCCCACCTTTAGGAAATTCAGTCCTCCGAATTTCGCTTGAATTTAGAAAGTAAAATCATTGTAGGTACCTTTCTTCCTTATATAGTTTCTAACTTTCAAATAATCTTTTCTTTAAAATGATACAATAAGTATACTTTCACAATCCAAATTACTTTTAAATCACCACATTTCATCTATCACAATTAATTTGTACTCCTTGAAAATTACTTTTTTAAATTGGGAGTTAACAGTTTTCACTTCTTTTCACACAATAAATGATCTATATTGCTTACCACATATTATCTCATTTGGTGCCAAGCCAATGTTAGTTTGATAACTATCATTTAAACAAATTCAATCAACGGTAAGTGATTGTCCCAGTAGCTTTTAAATCCAATGCACCCACTCTTAATATACCACCGAGCACCTGAGTAATGCGTTCAGATCTTTTGTATCAAATTGGAAGCGGTGCTGATAGTAAATTGGAATCCCAAAGCGATTTGCCATTCTTTTAAAGCATATGGCAAATTGGGGACCCCTATTGCAGATAATGCTCACTAGAACTCCACACACAGTCTCACTGTTTCCCAAATAAATATCGACTATGGCACTAAGGGGATCAAGAAATCGGATGATGAAGAAGTGAGTTAATTTAGCCAATCAGTTTATAATCACTTCTTTAACATCATGATTCTTCTGATTTCTTTACTAACCCAAAATAAAATCTCTCATGTTCGATTCTCATTTTTCACATTAATTTAGCTAAGGCCACAATTCACTTGCAAACTTTAATATTAACCTTCACGTACAGTAGATAAGACATTAGATAGCAATCTCCCTAATATCCCTTCTCATATTTAGTTATCAGTACGTCCTTCATTCTCATGATACAGGTAATATTACATAATTGTAGGATGTACTTGGGGATGTAGTCTTTTCAAAATCAAATTCTGTGATTGAAATTATTAAAATACAATTTTCGTCTCCACATTCTCTATATTAGTTCACAATTCAAACGTATATCCATTTATATGATTGGCAGTAAATTATTTATTTGCTCCTTTGAGCATGACTAAGTTTATCTGTTAAGTCTGGTTTGATCTTAACTCTAGCCGTAACCACATAATACTCAGAGGAAATCACATTTAATCTTACATTTAAGAACTACTCCCATAACTCGTGTTCCCAAATCATCATATAAATGATCTTTTTGGTACATTTTCATCTCAACACACTTATCGCTTCATTTATGTTCCTCGAATGGTATAATACTCCATAATTAAAATCCTTTAACAATTTTTGAATGCTACACTCAGAAAAACTCATCCACTCACATTAACTTCCTCTCATAAGAATCATATCAATGGAGCAGCTGTTTTCCACAAACTCTTCAATATACCATTTATATTATTCGGTTAAACCTCGTAAAGTCCACCAGTCACTATCTTTAGTCTCACTCCCTTAGCAATAACCTTAAATTTAGATAAATCAATTATCACTTTATCCTTCGAGACTACACATCTATGAAAGTGCTATGGTTCAATTAGAATTGATATTTGCTGAACTTAGCAATAGAACTTTCAGCTTCTAAGAGTTTGTGGGGCTATTTAAGGATGTTGCTTATATTCCTTAAGTGAGGTGAAATATATTCTCATAACATGATTACATACCATTATAGCTTATCTGAATATGATTGAAATATCTCATTCATTAAATTCACATACGTTACAGGGTACTTCATTAATCTTATACGCACCATAAAAAACTTTTAAGAATTATACTGAGTTCTAAATGTTATCTTGTGGACATTAGTTTCCAAGCTTTTTATTTGTTGATACCCTGTTCGAAGATTGATTTTAAGAACTCCTATCTCTGAGTGAATCAAGTAAAACATGAATCCTGAACAGGTGAATATTCCTTCTTAGTAATAATTCTATTAAGAAATCAGAAATTGATGCACAATCATAAGTTATTTTTATTCTTTCAAACATGATCATCTGTGTTTCCACCAAACACACTAATACACATGGATTCTTTATACACTAATTTTCCAAAGTTATTTCTTAAGCTCTTCTGACCCCTTCTATGTTATTTGATAAGAGCTTAGAAGTAGATTGCGTATCAAAAATCGAGTCAATTAGAATTGATCTCCCGAATCTATATTACTCCAAAAATTTATCTGAAATTATACTCAGTAAATTTTAAGTCACCAATCTCATACCACTTTGGACGTTTCATCTCTCCGTCCTGCAATTACATTATATATCTTCAAAACACATACACATAACATTCAAATCATTTTAACATATATCCCACATTGATTCACCTATTTATTTTCATTTCACAGTATACCATTTAAAATGGAATGAAATGATACACCCAATATAAAAATATAAACTAACACACTTCACAACTAACCCATTCATTTCTGGAACTACTTCGAAATCATACCTATTTAATAAACTTAGGTTAGCTGTTATTTTCCTTCTCTCTTACAGTCACTTCACAGTTCTTATACACACTCCTTCAAATTTTTATAATACTCGCAACAGTATATTATTCTGTAGAGTATATCCCAAAATTTTTTGGTTCTATAAGTATCTGAGTAATACACATAGAATACAAAAGGAATATATAGAACCAAAATTAACAATATTGACATTGAATTATTAAATACACATATCACATTCTTAATCACCTTCAGTAAATATATCACTTCCTATAGTATCAAACAATCCCTAATCAAATACCCCGTCTGTTCACATTTAATTTAGGCCCTAAAGAATCTATAACAGGGCCAACTATCACGCGACCTCCCACAATGCACACTTCGAGTCGCATCACTCATCTGAGTAAAGGTAGGACTAGTAGTAGGGACTGTTGACATGTATGACCTCCTTTACACCATCAGTTGCTCTATCACAATCAATGAATTTCAAGATCAATTTGGTTTACTATTATTCAAAAGAATTATTTCAATATAAGGACATGTTTATCATTTCCAAATTTATTTCTCTCTCACCAAAATTCATTTAAACAGATGATCTTAATATCTATATCTTGATGATTTCCCCATTCACTCCAATATCATCATTTTAGGGTCTTACTTCGACTTAGACAGAGAAGTCCTGGTAGGGCCCTCACCGAGTTCCTCTCTGTTCCTTATTGAACAAACCCTTTATTAAGATTATAAGATCACCCATTTCATGTAAAATTCTCGAGTTACGATCCCTTTTGATCACCCCTTAATTCACTACTTCTGCACAATTTAGACACTTAATCCAATTTACTGTCACTTGATTTATTTATATCTTCAGACTATACAGTACTACAGGGGATGTTAACCATTTTCGACACTTTTGTTTCCTAAAGACACCAATAGACATCAAGCCAACCTTATTCTGATACTAATAAAACTGTAACAGCCCCTATGTACAGTAAATAACACATTTTACCCAAAATTATACGATTGGGTTGTCTGCGATGCTTTTAACACTTGAACAGTAACAATAATAAATAGTAACTCTAATTAATTTATAAAAATTTGAATTATATAATTTAACATTTTTCCTTACACTTTACATCCCTTGTTCTTATTTTACAATTTAAGTAGTGCTGTACAATACATCTGAATGTATAAAAGAAAGTACAAATACCTCTCGGATTGACACAAAGCAGTCTCGGTTAACCCAGAATGCAACCAATATCCTCTAATGTATATCCCTTTTTAATCACTTATAATATTCTTATGGAGTGGAAAATAAAAGGGGTGAGCAAAACGTACTCAGTAAAGGAATCGTATGCAAGACTGATATAACAAAATTTATATGCTCAAAACCATTTATTTCCCTAACAGTTCACTAGGCAGAGTAATAAGATGGATACTATAGTCGAACGGGAAATCCAAATGGAGTATGTAAGGTATTGAAAAATACCTGTCTTGTCCCGGAAACCAGAGCGACTATAGGGAGTAGTTTATAAATTGTTGATATAAAATCATTTAAGAACACTGTCATAAATAAATGGTAATAAAACAACTTAACTAAAAACTTCAGTAAATACTTGAAAACACTTACAGTAATAGTAGCAGAAATAGTACAGTAAACAATGTAAATTAAACAGTAGTAACAGTTATAAAAATAGTTCAATGACCGTACTATGGTAGTACAGAAGACAGTGGAGATAAGATATAACAACAGTAAACACTTCAGTAAAATAGTGACCAATTGATTCAGTAAACAGTTTCACTTTAACAGCTATTTCTTTTGTAAGCACATTCAGTTGTGAAAATTTAGTAATAGTAATAGTTTTTAATAAACAATAATAGTTCAGTAAACAGTAGTGGTTTTAGTAAACCGTATAGGTTTAGAAACAATAAAATGTTCATTTTAAAATATTAATAGTTTTAGTAAAACACTGCAGTAATGGTTTGGTACAGTACACTTAACAGTAACAGTAAAACAGTTCAGTTTTGGTATGATAATCAGTTAGTAAACAATGTAGCTCACTACAATAAACACTTGAGTTTCACAATATAGTAACAGTTCATTAAACATTTTAAAATCAGTAATAATTTCCATAAAACACTTTCAATTCAGTAAACAGTAGTATTTTAGTACAGTTCAGTAAACAGTAAACAGTAATTCACTGTTCAGTAAAACAGTTAACGGTAAATCACAATTTTGTAACAATAAACAGTAGGCGTAGACCAGGCATCACCCTGGTATATCGTGCTATAATGCTCGTAGGGAGCAGTAACAGTAAACAGTAAGATCTATGAGCATAGTCTAAAAGTGTCTTCGGTCGTACACTGTTCAGGTGTCAACTAGGACGCTAAAGACAGGATCAATGTCAACAGCTTCACACAGTAACAGTACAGTAATACATGTGAGCATGATATGCGGCCTAACAATCTCAAAACATTTTATACACAGTGAAAATACCTTGAAGGAAATTAAATAAATATTATTAAAATTAATAAAATTTCCAAAAAAGTATTTAAATTCACATTTAACAGTACAGTGGAAATAGTCCATAAAATATTCATGCTCCAATGAGAAAATTTATAAACGTTATAATTTACTGTAAAGCATTTTAAAGAATGTATCAATATTCTCACTTCGATAAAATTCAATTACATGAATATTTAAATAATAATTTTTTGTAAAATTCCAATTTATGGAAAATATTGGAAATAAATTCCAAAATACACAATTCCACTTATTCCATGCACATAAAATATTTTATAATATTTTAGAAAATTTTTGGAGGAAATTTCGGCAGCATAACAGCTGCCATTACCCTAACCTCCCTGCACTTAAACACACTATTTATACTAGCCGTAAACCACATATTTGCATGATTTCAAAGGCAATTTAATACCAAATAATTTCATAGAATTTATTCCATAAAAATCATGCATTCGCTATATCGCTACGACTTCTACACTCATCTCTTACTTGACCCGTGTTACCGATCTTCCCGATAGCACCACACGAGTTTCATTTATCTCGGCTATAAAACAATTTCACCAAAATTCATAGCTCATTTAATTCTTATTTTTAAGCCACATTTCATCTCTAATTGCTGCCACATTGTACACTACTAATATTAATGCAGTATAATTTATATCGGTAGAAATTCCTAACTTCTCCGTTTTAAGTCGGATTTTAAATCCGATCACACCGGTGGACTTCTCATAATTTCTGCAGTATTATGAGACCTTAAAATCATTAAATGTAGCAACATATCATCTCCCCTTGGCCATGACCGAATGGTACAAGGGAGGGTTTTCTCACTTTGTCAATAAAATGTCACTTAATCTATGCTTATCCATCATCTTCCATTCATCTTACATAACTTCCATACATCAAACATCATCTTCCATGTCTTTCATACCTAAACCAAAACCTTAAGAATATGCTCGAGCTTGATTTAAATTAAATTCAATCAAAATAACACTTGATTTAAGTATGGCATGCTTAAAAATATCAAAATCAACCATTGGAATCAAACGAAATTATGGTACCTTTGCTGCCACTTTCCATCCAACTTTTCTCTTGATTTTGTTTCTCTTTCATAAAACTAATGGTATGGGTTTGTAGTGCTATGAGAGAGAAACAACTTTGGTGAAATGATTTTTGTGAGATAATGTATTTTTTGTTCTGATTTGAAAGCTTTAAGTTTTTCTCTCAAACTTGTTAATGGAGGAGTGGCATGGGCGAGGTTGAAGATGAGGGTGAGTGGCCGGCTGCTGATGTGGGAAGAATATAGAATATTCTAGGTTAGGGCAAAATTACCAAAATGTCATTGGTTATGAATTTTAGGACAAAAATGCCTTTAAGCTTCCATAGCCGAAAAACTATATAATCATACTCTAACATTTCGAATTTCACTACCAAATAATCTTATTGGGTGTATTTTGATGATTTAAAGTGGTTTCGTTGATGCACGATACACTGATTGCATGAAATTACGATTTTACCCTTAGTGGACCGCCAACGAAAATTTTCAATTAAACTAACGATTTGATAAATCTTTGGACACTATTTTATTATCCATTTTATGTAGAATACAATGGTATTTTTGCTTTGTCCCAACTCATTTTAATTTGGGCATACTTTACGAAAATGCCCTCGGGATGTAATTGTCATTTTCCAATTTGTTTTCCACAAAATAATTCAAAATAATTTAATATAATATAATTCAATGATTTTAAACCTCAGAATCATCATATTATATTTATTATGCCAATGTACACTTTATTACCAGTCTCGAGCCCACCAAAAAACATTAAAAATAAGTGGAGCCCACATTACACTTTCACTTATAATCACTTAATACCTTAAATTTCATGTACTCAAAATTTACATATCACATGTACAGTACAGTAGAAACAGGTCTCACATTTTCTCCCCAACTTTAAAAAATTCAGTTCTCCGAATTTCGCTTGAATTTAGAAAGTAAAATCATTGTAGGTACCTTTCTTCCTTATATAGTTTCTAACTTTCAACTAATCTTTTCTTTAAAGTGATACAGTCAGTATACATTCACAATCTAAATTACTTTTAAATCACCACATTTCTTCTTTCACAATTAATTTGTACTCCCTGAAAATTACTTTATTAAATTGGGAGTTAACAGTTTTCACTTCTTTTCACACAATAGATTATCTATGCTACTTATCACATATTATCTCATTTGGTGCCAAGCCGATGTTAGTTTGATAACTATCATTTAAACAAATTCAATCAACGGTAAGTGATTGTCCTAGTAGCTTTTAAATCCAATGCACTCGCTCTCAATATACCATCGAGCGTTTGATTAATGCGCTAAGATATTTTGTATCGAATAGGAAGCGATACTGATTGTAAATTGGAATCCCAAAAACATTTGCTATTCTTTTAAAGCATATGGCAAATCGAAGTTCCCTATCACAGATAATGCTCACTAGAACTCCACACACAGTCTCACTGTTTTCCAAATATATATCGACTATGGCACTAAGGGGTTCAAGAAATCGGATGATGAAGAAGTGAGTTAATTTAGCTAATCAGTTTATAATCACTTCTTTAGCATCCTGATTCTTTCGATTTCTTTACTAACCCAAAATAAAATATCTCATGTTCAATTCTCATTTTCACATTAGTTTAGCTAAGGCCACAATTCACTTGCAAACTTTAATATTAACCTTCACTTATAGTAGATAAGACATTAGATAGCAATCTCCCCAATATCTCTTTTCATATTTAGTTATCAGTACGTCCTTCATTCTTATGATACAAGTAATATTACTTAATTGTAGGATGTATTTGGGGATGTAGTCTTTTCAAAATTAAATTCTATGATTGAAATTATTAAAATACAATTTTCTTCTCTACATTATCTGTATCAGTTCACAATTCAAACATATATCCATTTATGTGATTGGCAGTAAATTATTTATTTGCTCCTCTAAGCATGACTAAGTTTATCTGTTAAGTCTGGTTCGATCTTAACTCTAGCCGTAACCACATAATACTCAGAGGAAATAACATTTAATCTTACGTTTAAGAACTACTCCCATAACACGAGTTCCCAAATCATCATATAAATTATCTTTTTAATACATTTTCATCTCAACACACTTATCACTTCATTTATTTTCCTCGAATGGTATAATACTCCACAATTAAAATCCTTTAACAATTTTTGAATGCTACACTGACACATACTCATCCACTCACATTAACTTCCTCTCACAAGAATCATATTAATAGAGCAGCTGTTTTCCACAAACTCTTCTATATACCATTTAAATTATTCGGTTAAACCTCGTAAATTCCACCAATCACTATCTTTAGTCTCACTCCCTTAGCAATAACATTAAATTTAGATAAATCAATTATCACTTTATCCTTCGAGACTACACATCTATGAAAGTGCTATGGTTCAGTTAGGATTCATATTTGTCGAACTTAGCAATAGAATTTTTAGCCTCAAGAGTCTGTGCGGCTATTTAAGGATGCTGCTTATATTCCTCAAGTGAGGTGAAATATATTCTCATAACATGATTTCATACCATTATAGCTTATCTGAATATGATTGAAATATCTCATTCATTAAATTCACATACGTTACAGGGTATTTAATTAATCTTATAGGCACCACAAAGAACTTGTAAGAATTATACCGAGTTCTAAATGTTATCTTGTAGACATCAGTTTCCAAGCTTTTTATTTGTTGATACCCTGTTCGAAGATTGATTTTAAAAACTCCTTATACATCTCTGAGTGAATCAAGTAAAACATGAATCCTGAACAGGTGAATATTCCTCCTTAATAATAATTCTATTAAGAAATCAAAATTTGATGCATAATCATAAGTTATCTTTACTCTTTCAAACATGATCATCTGTGTTTCCACCAAACACATTAATATAGATGGATTCTTTATATACTAATTTTCCAAAGTTATTTCTTAAGCTCTTTTGACCCTTTCTATGTTCTTCGATAAAAGCTTAGAAGTAGATTTCATATCGAAAATAGAGTCAATGATAATTTGATTTCCCGAATCTATATTACTCTGAAAATTTATCTGAAATTATACCCGGTAAATTTTAAGTCACCAATCTCATACCACTTTGGACATTTCGTCTCTACGTCCTGCAATTACACTATATATCTTCAAAACACAGACACATAACATTCAAATCATTTTAACATATATTCCACATCGATTCACTTATTTATTTACATTTCATAATATACCATTTAAAATGGAATGAAATGATACGCCCAGTATAAAAATATAAACACACACACTTCACAACTAACCTCTGGAACTACTTCGAAATCATACCTATTTAATAAACTTAGGTTAGCTGTTATTTTACTTCTCTCTTACAGTCACTTCACAGTTCTTATACAAACTCCTTCAAATTTTTATAATAGTAGCAATAGTATATTATTCTGTAGAGTATATCTCAAAATTTTTCGGTTCTATAAGTATCTGATTAATACATATAAAATACAAAAGGAATATATAGAACCAGAATTAACAATATTGACATTGAATTATTAAATACACATATCACATTCTTAATCACCTTCATTAAATATATCACTTCCCATAGTATCAAACAATCCCTAATCAGATACCTAATTACATGTTTAAATCCAAAAACTCATAAGTATATGCCATGAGGTGATATAAATCACATGCTTCAAAACATGATACAATCGAGGTGTAAAATTTTTTATACATTTAGTATAAATCTTGTGTAAGCTTAAAATCTTAGTAAAACATAGCGTGCATAGAGGTGCAGTATGATTTTGCAGACATAGCTACCTATATCTGACTTCTTACTCATTTTCTTAAACTTTTGCAATAAGACAGGGTTAGAATAACTCTATCCCTAACCTGCAAAGGAAAAACAATATATCCTCAATAGCAGTGCATCTCAAGCTCACATCATAATCACAATTCATATATTTCTCACATCAATTATACACTCTTTCTTATGTCAATACTCATCAATAGTCTTGTACACGGTCACATATAAAGCTAGATTACACTCAAGTAACATATGAACTATAAGTAAGAGAATATGCTTAACTTAGCAAGCTCACTTCATACATACTTATTCACATAACATAACATTTCTTTTGTCTCATAGGCCTTTTTACTCTGTAGGCTACTACTCGTAGCTTACGTAGCAAACTTACACTATAAGCTACCACTTGTAGTTTGCATAGTGAACTTACCAAAGCGAAAGTTTAAGCTAGCTTGTTCAAGCTTCGCAACCCTCATGCAATACACCACCAAAGAGCTTTGTTACCACTACAAACACAAAATAGGTCATTCACCACCTTACACTATCATATAGTCACTTAACACTAAGCATCAATCAATTTTCATTTAGGTGCATAAGCAATAAAGTGACAAAAGTCACTTCCTCATACTTTTCGAATGTTCTGATTTCACTTATCACCTTAATACTTGTCTATTACTCGTATGACATTGAAATTTATCCTGAAAGTCAAAATTACCATAATGCCCTTCATAAGGCCAAATGCACACACATGGTTATAGATGCTCAATTTCCATTTTGAAGCTACTATACCATTGAATTCATTCTCATTAACATGAATTACATTCATATCACAAAATCACTATAGAATTCATACAATTCCCTTAAGAAAACCAAATGGTCGAACCTTAAACACTTACATACCATCATGGTCAATCAATTTTGACTTCATAATACATCATAATATGTCATACTCATCATCATATGTGAAATTGAAGCACTGAAACCATCACTTACCTATAACTCCCAAAGTGGCAGAATTTGGATTCTCACCTTACTGGCCTTTTTACTTCAATCTAAAGACATTAAAACAATCCATATTAACTCTTATTTAACATATACTAATCTTGTAAAAAGACAGCAACTAAATCCCATGAATTTGGCCTGAAACCAAAATTACTACTATCAGAACTTTTGTAGTTCCTTGATTATTCCTTGGAAGTTAGGCCACCATCATTTAGAATGTTGTAGAGGAGACAATTTGGAGCAATTATTGTGAAGAAATCAAAGTCTGAAATAGATTGGAAAAGGTTGCATAAGGGACGACAAGTAAGGGTGCTTATGAAGGAAACTGAAACAAACATGCAGCGGAATTTAAATCATTCGGCCTCCACCAGGATCGATTCGGAGGGTTGCCTGATTAGGGTTTCGAGATTTTACCTAACGTTTTCTCTGCTTTTTCTGTCTTTGGTCGAATCACAAGCAGCAACTTTTCGTTCCTGCCTCTATGGTATCCACACGAACGGATCTCACGACTCTTGAACGTCTCACGATCAGATGCCTTAAGGAGCGTTTTTGATTCTTTTAACCGAACTGCTAGCTTCGATTAAAAGAATACTTTTTCTGTTTTCTAATTGTTGTGCGCTATGTTTCAGAAAACATCCTTTTATAGGCAGTAAATTTTACCCTAAAATTTACTGCCAAACAGAACTCTAATCCTACTTAGAATAGGATTAGTTATATCCCTAATCCAATTCAGAATAGGATTAGTTATATCCTTAATCCAATTTAGAATAGGATTAATTAAGCTCCTCATTGATCCGTTCTAAGTGTGCGACCCAATAGGTTCTCAAAACAATGGCAATGACAAAATTGTCACAGGCAATGAGCGGTATCTAGCAACACATCATTGCTACCCATGTAACGAGAATGTCAATGACTCGACATAACCTTACTCGTGATAGATGTTACTGTGTAGTCTAATCCCTTTATCCTTTGATGTCTTGATTAGACACAAGTCATGGAATGTGTCACACTTGTATAGTCTAATCAGTGTTTCTTGATTCCTGAGTAGACTAATTAAACAAATAAAATCTCATATTGACTTATTTGAGCACGGCCATGCATTTTAGTCTCACTCTATCAAAGGGCCCAAGACATCACTCTTGTTATATAAGAGGGATAAATCCTATCTTGATCACTCAACATCCCTCTACATAGATCGAGGCATACCCAATTACTACCTTTATAGTCCATCCTGTTACGAATGACATCTAGCAGCATTAAAGTATGCAATTCTCTATGTTGGGATCTCTGATGATCTCAAGTCAAAGGATCACATACACCATCATCACTATGAGAATCGCTTATGACACTCATATAACAATCCATGTAGCGTTCTCATGGAGGGTCGATCCAGTACATAGTTCTCTAACATGTACCTATGTGATGACTTGATATCCTATATCCATGACAATGGTCATCAGTCAACCACATACTAGTCTTATCGTATCATTGTTATCCTTGTTCACAATAATACTTGACTAGGGATATTTTAAGAATAGTGTGTTATTACTATTCTAAGGACATTATCATATAAGATTATATTACGCAGTTATAAGACAAATATAATAAACTATAAATAAAAAATGTCATGATACATAAAAATGCCAAAGTCAATCATCTAATGAATGGTTCTAAGGGCATAATCCAACAGCTTAATGGTTTCAGAGGTTTCCTTTCTTCTCTTTTATATCTCTCATCTTTTTTTTTTCTAATTTTTAGCTCTTAAATGGCCAAAAATGAAGGTGGGTTGACTTTCTTAGGCTTAGGTTAGAAAAATGCCTCATGATAAGCCTCTAAGGCTTATTTCATGAAATTTCACTTAATTTCACTTACATTTCACCTTAATTTCCATTTTAAATTCCCATATTCTTCCACTTTAATGTCTTCTCATTCGCTAAGGCTTTATGGTATGTGAGAAATCATATTATTACTTGCGTATCGCATGAAAGAATCCATGGTCAAAAGTTTGACCAAGTTTGATCTTGTTTAACGGGCTTAATATTTTTATCCAAACCCGCTAAACAAATAAGCAAGCCTTCAGGTTTGGGCAGGTAGCATGGCCCTTGGATAAGTCTGCTTATACGTCACATAGTAATTTATTATATCCTTTCAATGTATATTATAATTATGATTACCACTAAATATATTTGGTAACTTTTATAATTCTATCATAAAACTTTTGGTGTTTTTAACCAAAGAAACATATTTTTTTTCAATTGTGATGATTAATCAACTAATTCATATCTCTTGAGTTCACATCTTTTGAAACTTAATAGTTGTCGATGACAATTCATATATTTATCTATCTACTCTTTTAAACTTCAGTCCATGATTTAAAAATAATTTAGAATCACCATCAAGAATTAAACATTCAAACATATATAGATATAGTTTATATTACTACTATCATAGAGGAAAAAACCTGCGAGATTGCGGCGTGAGGCGTGGAGGGGGAAGATGCACGGGGAATAGAGGAAAAACCTGAGCGATTAAAAAGCCTTCTATCAATTGGTTCTGCAGGAGGCTGTCGCATCATCATCCTTGCCTCCTTTATTCTTTACTGAACTAAGACCAACGCCGCCCCCCGCACCAACTTGCATCTTCCCTGCGCATTATCGTCCCAAGTCGCTACCCCAACCATCTTCATCATTGTCTTTCTCTCTCTCTCTCAGCCACGTCATAACTCTTGCACTGCTTACCTGCTGTCTCAACATTCCAAGGCAGCCCCTGCATAGATCGCTTTGTTTCCTGTATTGTACATCAAAAAACCGCACCATCCTTGTCGTCTCGCCTCACGCCTGCTGCATTGGTTTCTTCCTACTAGCACTCTTTGCACCTCGATTTGCTCATCATCTTCACTGCATCTCCAAACCTCCGGTGTTCCCTACTGCCTTGGAGCTATCTCAATGTCTCAGCCCTCCTTGATATTTGCTGCAAGGCTGAAGCGTGTGTAGCTAAAGGTGACAAAAGTTGACCCGATCTGAAAAATCCGCCCAATTAACTCGAATCCAAACCCGATCGATCCGATTTGACTAAAAAAGTCAATAACCCAAATCCAACCCAATCCGAATCCAAATTGATCCGAAACCTAATTTATCCGAATTCACATTGATCCAAACTCGACCGGATCCAAACCCAAATTCATCGAATTTATATTAACCCGAACCCAAATTGACCTGAATCCAAATTGATCCGAATCCAAATTTATCCAAACCTGAAAAGATTGAAACTTAAATTTAATATTATCAATAAATATTTAAATGTTAAAATTAATTATCAAAGTATTTTAATATAGTAAAAATATAATTTTTTTAATAATATGAGTGATATATATTTTTTAATCTAGTTAAACTTAAATATTCACTTTTATATTGCATTCATTTGAACCTAATGTATAATTATTTAATGGCTAATCTATAATAGAGTACAGAAGCTATATCACCTACACTTAATGTCTCCAATTATTCTATAAAAATCAAGATAAATTAAAGAGATATATAGTATTCTTTTATGATATTTAGTAGGGATTATTAAATCACTTTGATTCATAAAGTTATTAATTATTATAGATAATAAAAATAAAATGAAAAAAATGTAATTAATTTATGAATATTGGTAAATATATTATAAAGAAAGCTATCATACAGATTATTAAATATTTTTATTATTTCAATCCCAATTGTACTATAGATCATGTAAGAAGAAAATTTTATTTTCATGAGTTTTGTAATTATTAGAAATATGGTTTCAGTTGATTTTCATACTAGACAAATCACATCGAGATGACCAAGGCTTAACCTAATAAACATGTCCAACCGACCCAAATCCAAATCCAACCAACCCGAATTGACTAAAAAAGTCAACAACTCAAACCTGATCTAATCCGAACCTAAATTGATCCGAACCCAAAATGACCCGATTTTTCCTTAACCCAAAATGATCCGATCCAAAATAACCCAACCCAAACCTGATCCGACCCGCCCATTTGCCACCTCTATGTGTAGCATCATTGAAGGCTGTTGTTAGACCATGACTTGCTGTTGTTGAAGAACCTCTCTTTGAAGCAAAAGTCCCAGTGAGCTGCTACTTCCTTGCCCTTGCTTGGAACGTGACAGCCAAGCAAACCACGACAGAACTGGTGCAACGGCATCAGTGGACGAAGAGAAAAGAATCTAGGTAGGCACGAGTTAAACAAAGAAAAGAAACAAGAAAATTGGAGCAAGACCGCAAGTACCCCATTCCTTGCCTTTATGCTTATGCTTAATATATCTTTGTTGACTAATTGACTATGGAATCATATGTTTGCACGTGTACCTTATTCTCTCAAACATAAATTTATTATAAGCATTACTTTATGGATTTACGAAATCATCTTACACATGTTGCTTGTATCATGCATGCATATATATTTATTAATTGCTCGTGGAATCATGTTGGTTAATTTGTATTATGCTTTTGAATATTGTTTATAAACTGATGCATTTACCATAAGCCAGTTATATGTCTGTAGACTACTCACAAGTTGATAATGAGTTTTAGATGTTGATTAATTTGATCAGTAACTAAGGTTTCGATGTCCATACCCATGCGTATAGCATATTTGAACATTACTTAGAGGTTGTGCTTTGAATAGTAAGGTTAATCCAATATATTTCTCATAAAACACGTTTATGAAACCAAATCATATTATGCAAACTAGCAAAATAAAATTCATTTTAATCAAATTATAATTATAATGTTTAAATGACATAAATTTGTCCGATGATGAAATATCAAGAGAATTACGCTTAGGTAATTTTATTGAAAATTTCTAGGTGAGAAAATTCTATCCATGGTCTCATCAGCTTAATGGAGGGTCTAAATAGAATTTTCGATAACATTTGGTTTACATTCATTTTAAAAATAGAATAGGTTTATTATAAAGTTAGAATAAAAATAATTAGTTATAAATTAGAAAATATATTAATGATGTCGCATCTGAAAACGTGAAATTTTGAGCCAACTTTTTCTTTTTGATACTATCTTTCTCATTCAAATATTCGTTACCATTTGATTTGCATTCGATGTTAATGTAAGTTCATTATATAACTTTCGTTACAAATTAATCTTTATACCATTAGATCATTCAGTCCATAAATAATAAACAGTAAATCAACATATAAGCTATAATATCAAAATTTATAATTTTATTTATATTAGCTTAATTTATGTACATCCCACTAGTTCTTAGACATTCTTTAACCTTACACTATACGGTTTACATCCCGGATTATAAATACATTTGTTGTGCATGCACTTGGCTGAATATAAAAGCATAACACTTAATATATACCTGTTTACTCAATAGCTTACACTTTTAGAAATTTTCTTCGTTCAATCTTGCAGCAGCGGTTACCACATGTACTGATAAACTATCTGAGATGATGAGTAAAAGGGGTGAACTATGAAGCCTAGTAAGAAATACGTATAAAAGAATTGATACTATGTAAACTATATGCAATAAAACTTGAAATATCTAAATGCATACTAAAGGACATTTAGGGATGGATACTATAATCGGCTAGGTAACCAGGTTGAGTATGGAAGGATGCTTTAAAGCACCTCAATTGTCCCGATACTAAGTTCTAACTATAGAAAATAAGTAGTTGACGATGTAATGAGTAAATAGTATAAAAACATTTTAATAATACCATGCAGTTGTTCGATCTATAAACAGTGTATAAACAATTTAATAAAACCATTCAATAAAGTCATTTAGTATTTAAGTTCGAAAGCAATCCAGCGAAGAATTCAAATTCACAGTAAAATCAATACTTTCAATAAATTTCGCTCAGTAGCAGTATAAATCTAATTCAATGAGAACAATTTAATGGAGACCTGGCAACACCCAATAGATATCATGCCATAACAGTATCCCAAGAAGGGAGAAACGATAACAATAAAACATATGGCCATAGTCACAGTGGTGTCCATAGTGTACAATGATCAAGTGACAATTAGGCTGGCTGATGATATGGTCAGTATCAATCAGTAAACAGTACAGTAACAGTTAGGTAGCATGATGTAATCGAAGGTTTCTATAGGGCCTACAATCTCAAAACAGTTTATAAACAGTATAAATATCTTTAAAGAAATCAGTTGCAATAATCAATACCTCCAGTAAATCCATAATTGCATAGTTTAAAAATATAAACAATCCAAGAATAAAAATTCATAAAATATTCTCAGTTCAATATCCAGTTCTCAAACTAATTTATTTACACATAGTAAAAATACAAAAACATGCAAGTACCTTCACATATGCAAAATTTGATGAAATAGGTTCCCAAAATTGAGTTACAAATTTCGGTATGCATATAAGGCATTCGAGATAGCATGAATTCAAAACTTATTAAACTCTTATTTCAAGTATTCAAAACATGCCAAAAATATAATTCTACAGATTTCTTAGAAATTTTGGCAGCATAACGGCTGTTTCTAACCTAGCCTCCCTGCAAGAAAACGTAGTTTATAACCCCAACAACAGTTTACCACATCAAAACAATATCACAATACCATTTTCAATATCAATATGCAATTCATAGTATCCCTACGTCTTCCATACATATCCCTTACCTCTGCAATGTCCATGTTAGTCATACAGTCTATTTTGTAGCTTGAAGCTGTAGGCAGGCATATATTTGCCTACTTTTCCATTTCACTCTTCTAACTTGGGAGCTACATAAAATCATTCATACAAGTTTAGTTTCAAAATTTATATACAAACATTGTTATAATTCATACTCATTAGCAGTTCGATTATCTTATCCAACCATGCGCACCAAAGTTTCACCCTTTGCAACTTTCTGACCTATTGATACATTTCTATTCATAACGGGAAATATTGGATTCCAATTAATACACGTCAATTTTGTATTCCTTATTCAGAAGTCTAAGGCTCATTTTCTAATTCATCCTATGCTGTTCCTAGCAATTTTCCAAAATTCAGTCCAATTCTGGCACATTTTGCAGAATTATTTCTTGACCTCTGTGCATTAAAAATTTCATTACTAACTATAAGGATGTCCAAAAATTATGAATCATAAACCATGTGTAAGACCTGAATTTTATTATACTATATACCATATTTGTACATGATTGATAGTGGAAATAAATTCTTTTAGTAAAATTAAAGAAAACATTGAATGTAAATTTCCATTTCTCATTTTAAGTTATGAATTATAGTATGGTGTATAAAAAGAATAGATGGATTTAATCTTGATAAAAAGTTTTAAGAATAATAAATTAAGTGGTTTCACATAAGCTAAGAGGTGATTGGTTGAAATGGTAAGAAAAGTCAAGAAAAGAGGTTCACGCCACCTTGATTTCCTGTATAAATTGGGTGAGACATTTAATGGCAAAGAGAAGCAAGTCAATAATAGTGGCTGTTGGAAATGGCATGGAAATGAAGGAGAAGAGAAAAGAAGAGAAAATTGTCAAAACGTGCAGAGATTTCTTTCCATAGCCGTTCCATTTGCTGTAGTTTTTCCACAAGTTTTTAATGCATGAAAGACAAGGTAATGATGAAAAAACGGGATAAGGAACAGGTGGTAGGTTCTAACAGGATTAACATGGCCATATAAGAAGGAATACGTGAGAAGAAGAACCAACGTAGCAAACTTCATCTCCTTTAGAAACCTCCTCGCCAGTCTGTTTTCACTGCATGCTCACATGTAGTTATTCCATTTCTCTCATATATGAGCCATGAAACTTTATCTTTTAGCTAGCCAAACCTTTCTTCAGTGTTGAAGAGCTAAGGAACAAGAGAAGTAAAGCTAAGTGAGGCAGAAAAACACTTTGTTCTGGAAGTGCAATTCAGTTAAGGTGAGTTCATATTTTTATGGTTCTCTTGATATTCAATGGTAGATTTCTATGTTTTTCAATGTAATAAACATAGATATAGCCTGGTTTTAGCTAAAACTTGTTAGGATATATGAGAAACACGATGGGCGAAGTGATTTTTCCAACTGCTGGCCAAATGGGCGAGCAAAGAAAGAATAGGTATTCGCCCAAAGGTTGAGGCGAGCTCAAGAAATGTATGAGTCGACAACATGCATGATCGCCAACTCTTTGGACAATAAGAACAATTGCCAAATGGACGATGGCGAATGGCGAGGGCTATGATCGCCCAAAATGAAGGGAATTAAAGATTGCCAAAAGGGCGAGAATGGTGTGATCGCCCAGGAATAATGTTAGTGGTCACCAAATAGGCAAGTAGGAAATAAAGAACTCATGAAGTTGAAAGTAATTGCCCAAATGGGTGAGGTCGCCCAACGCTAATTTGATTCATAGGCACTTCGAGTCGAATGTTGGGCGAGCTCCACCGAATATGCCAACATGAATGGCGAGAACGTTGGGCGAATTCTCATGAATAAGCCAATATTGAATGGCGAGCTCCCACGTGTAAGGCCACTAACAGATGGCGAGCTCTGTGGGCGAATAGCGAGCTGAATCTCGCCAAAGTATCACAAATATTAGGAAGGAAAATATAAATAGTTTTAGAAAATATTCGAAAAAGGAATATTAATAGTTTTAATAAATTTTTGCAGACGGGAATTGAGAAAGGTGAGCGGGAAGCAAGGCTTCATCAGACGAGGTAAGGGAGATGTGTGTAAAGTGAATGAATGTCCTGTGGAGTTAAAATTGTATGAAATTACTGAGAAAATGCTTTGATTTATGACATGCATTTTGTTTGATAATTATTTTGATTTGGGCGAGCTACAAAGATAACCCACCCCTGTGTTGTTTGTTAGGTGAACTGGTTAGGGCGGGCGAGCTAAACTTATTATCAAGTTTTGGGCGAGTGACCATGTTTTAAATAGAAAATCCGAGCGAGCCATTGTGGGCGGACCCTTTTTAATGTTGTTTTGGGGCGAGCAACTCAAGTTTTCATGAAATGGGCGAACTGACATGAGCGAGCCATTGAGGGCGAGCCAGTTTAACTTGTTTTTAACCGCTAAGGTTGGCGGGCAAATACTAATTCACCGCACTGGCGAGTTGACCATGGGCGAGCCTTGATGGGCGAGCTGACCATGGCGAACACGTTTCCATTTTACATTTTCTTTACGGAAATGAGAATAATACCTTTTTGGAATTATTATTTATTTAAATGATTTAAATTCATAAAATGTGTTCCTTAAAGGTATTTTGAGCTATGAAGTTGATTTTGAGACTTTAGGCCCCTAGTTTCATGCATTATGAGTTATGAGTCTGATGGACCCGCCAAGTCATCAGAGGTCTCGAGGTCACCTGGCAAGTGGACCCCGAGGACCACCCATAGATTGTGGCCATAGATCTATTGTATCCCTGTTGGGATGATTATTCCGTTCTCGCAAGGGGAGGGGGAACGATGTTAGCATGATTTATTTAGGGTAATGCCTAGTCTCAACTTGATGATTTCTGAGAGGATTTGTTGAATCCTTTTTATTGTTTATTATATGATATTGTAAACTGTTTAGCCAGTGATTTGAATATTAAAAATTGTTGATTTTATCTATTGTTTTCCCTACTGGGTTTACTGTTAAGGAAAAATAAGTATTTTGGGGAATATAGTTTTGATTTATACCGCAGCATACACCTTCCTTACTGAGCACGTTGTCGCTCACCCCTTATTTTCCACTCCACATATTGTTGATCTTGGATTAAGAGAATTAACTTCCAAGGATTATCGACTGCTAGAGTCAGCAATTATTTGATATCGAAGGTACATTATTCTCTTTTATATATTCAGTAAAATTGGACAGTACTACTTTAAATAGAAGGGAATGTATATACATCTTAAGAAAATAATTTAATAAGTCATACTTTCATGCTAGTACAATGAATTAAGAGTACTAATTTTTATAAAAGCGTTAGGAGTTGTTAAGCATCATAGACAGCCCAACCGGTAAGATAGTGTAATTTATAAGTGAATATTATGTATTTTGTGGACTTGGGATGTTACACCATGTGAATCAAAAATTCAATTCCCTATTTGGAAAGGTAAACTTCACAATTTTATCATTTCTAATTTATTTTTAATAATTCCTCAAAGTTACTTTATTTTCAAGTGCATTCTGGTGGAACTATCTACTGACCTCTATGCACAAATTGGTTCATATCTAATTGCAAGGTTGTCCAAATTATGCAAACTCAAAACCGTATCATTCCAAACTCATTTAAATTTCTAGAAATGTATACCTTACAACCAAATTCATTCTAGTCTATTTTCTATAAATTTTCAAACTCAAATGTTGGATTCGAGTTTTTTGGACAAGTACCTTACATTCATCTACACATATCTTAAGCTACATAACTCTAAATCTAGAATTCCAAAATGACTTTCTCCTAACTCATAAAGGTATCTACCATAATTTTTTCCAAAATTTATCTGATTCTAAAACTTCCAAACTGAATATTTTAACACATTATCCAGAATAGGACAGCTAAGCAGAATTCATACTTTACTTTGTTTCTCACAAATTTACTACCCTATTAACATGAAAACCATATTTTCCCATAGGAAACCCTTAAGAATCCTTATGGCCAAAACCCTCATGGTATCATTCAATCATTTTCATTTCAAATTAAGGCTATATACATGTTAAACTATCATGAAATAATTGAAATCAAGTAGGAGAATGCAAAACGATGGTTGTTTCCTCTTACCTCTCCATGTGCAGCCACAACAGCCCTCAAATGGTCACTTCCATGGCTGGTTTGAGGATATGTGAGAGACGATGATGAGAGGAACAAGTTTGCTCTAGAGTGCCAATTGATGTAAGGCTTGTATGGTGGTGTTCTACAAGGGTTTCTTCCTTGAAAACTTAAAGAAAATATGAAAAGAGAGAGCTTCAATAGTGTGCTAGCCAAAGGTGGGAGAAAATCCATCTAAATATCTCAATTGTATATTATTTTATCATTAAAAATATCAGCCAATGGGAAATGACCAAATTGCCTCTTTAAAATTTCAAGAATTCCACTTATGTCCTATGCCATTATAATATTATTTTAAAATCTGACTTTCATTTTTATTTTTATTAAATTTCATTTATTTAGGTCAAACTAAGTCAAATATTGACTAAGGATGTGGTTTGACCGACCTTGTAACGTGAAATGACTAAAATACCCCTAAATAAATGCTTTTGAGCTTATTCATGTTATTTTAAACATTTTCGTGCAATTTAGTTCACGGGCTGGATCCACATGAAACTTCTTCACACGAGGATTTATCTATGGCAGTCTGTGGTTCAAAGGTCAAATTGGGTTGACTGTTATTCAGGAAAATTCTCCCGACCTATGGACAAAATCGTTTGTTTTCGAATTTGTTGCACGCAAACCTAGCACGCTCAAACAAAGGAATTTCAGAAAGTGGCTTTCTTACTAGTTTTTATTTCGGGCTCAAATTTAGCATTTTGCCACTTCCATACTCATCCGGATTAAAGATAATTTTGTGGGGCCCACTCTACGATTTTCTACTATACTTATAAAACATAGCTTTAATTGTATATTCTTTTAGTATTTCAAATTAAACTCCAATTAGGACTTATTGTGCAATATGAATAAATTAAACTTCAAATATATTCTAATCCACTCTTTCAGAACCATTTCATATCATAGCAATTTTTGTATGGGTCCCACATCCCTTTCCTTCAACACTCTCACCATTCAAAAATCTTAGTTAATAACGTTCACCCATTCTTTTGCCTAGATCCTTAGTCTTAGAGGTTATATGAAAATTTGGGTTCTCACAAATGATTTATAATAATATAATAAAAATAATAACAGTAATTAACAAAATAAGGAAGGAAAATAAATGATGTAGCTAGAATTAGATATTAAAATAATAATGAATATGAATTACTCCAATGATGAAATATCAATAGATATCAACGACAAAATGGTAAGCTCGATTTCCAGTGAAGAAACCAAACAAGCGGCTGGCCATGTATTTCCGACTGAAGTTTCAATGAATGAAGGTGATTTACGGAATCGAATCAAAGAAAAAGTTTAAGCAGGTATAGCCTCCGTGGATGAAGATAGTGTGTTGATTGGTGAGGAGTCCGATTCGGAAAAAATCAAGGAAAGTCATGACCAAGGGAAGGAAGCTGGTTTAAAGTCCTCATATAGGGATATGCTTACAGGTAGAAATTCTGCTGAAGATATTGATTGGAACTGGGAAAATGCAAATGGGAATGATGAAATGTTTTTTTGATAATTCTATTTCTGATGACGAGGAGGTACTGGAAGTTAAAAAACCTCGGATCATCTTCTCTCGTGAGGAAAAGGCGATAATGAGAAAGCCATGGCAGAAAGCTATTATTGTTAAACTGCTTGGAAAGGTACTTGGTTTTCAAACTCTGTCAGTGAGGGTTAAACTTCTTTGGCAGCTATCGGGTAGATACAAGGTGATCGATCTTGGCCAAGACTATTTTTTGTTCAAGTTCGAGAAGAAAGAGGATTATGTCCATGTTCATGAAGGTGGCCCTTGGATTATTGGAGGTAATATTTGATAGTGCATCAATGGTCACCAAACTTTAATCCGTCTATGAATAATATTACCAAGGTTATTACATGGATTTGTTTTCCAGGTTTGCCAATGGAGTAATATAGCCCCATTGCCCTGACTAAATTGGGTTGTTGTGTTGGAAGAATTATTAAGATTGACCGTAATACGGAGGAAGCAATCAAAGGTAAGTTTGCTAGGTTGTGTGTAGTGATTGATCTAACTAAACCTCTGGTGTCTAAGTTCTACACAGAGAGATATGTTAAAAGGGTTGAATACGAGGGTCTCCATCTTGTTTGCTTCCATTGCGGTGAATTTGGTCATCGTGTTGATGCATGCTCTTCACTAGTTCAAGAAAAGACAAGCACTCAAGAAGAGAATGCTCCAAATGCTGCCAGAGATGATTCCAGTCCAGCAGAGGATAACTTTGGACCATGGATGCTGGTGCCAAAGAGGCAATCATCAACGAGATGGTGGTGTAGAAGGAAAGCTGAATGGGAGAAACATTTTCGGGAGTAATCAAGGGAATAGATTTGCTAATTTGGCAGAGAATATTACAGTTGAATCGGAAAATGCAGATGTCAAGGATAAAAATCTGGAGAAGGTTGGCAGTGGATCTTCAAAGTCAACCAAGGTGGTTAATGGCAAGGGAAAGTTAAAGGTGGGTCATTTCAGACACAAAAACTTAAGGATCTAAATGCGTTGTCCACAAATGCAGGAGATCCTTTCCTCCAATTTCAACAAACAGTTAAAAATGTTATTATGGATAGGGAGCCCCAATTTGTTTTCCAAGCCGGTTCAACTTCAAAGAATGATCACGCTTATCCAAGTCGAATTATTGGGGATATTTCTATAAGGGCTGAGTCATCAGATAAGGTGGTTGGGCCATTGTTTATTAGACCCAATACTCTGACCTTGAATAGCAGCCCCTTAAACCTCCCTTAGCCTGAGCCACCTTCAGCTTCAACAATTAAAAATCCTATTGCTCCTGGTGTTAGGAGAATGTTATTCAAACGCCAGTAGATAACAAGAAGTTAGTTCACCATGACTTGTCTGATGAAGCCTCAATGGATATGGCTTCATAGCCATGGAAGGCATCTACCTACTTGCTCACAATTTTCCCATGTCATTACTATACTGGAATTGCAGGGGCAGGAGGTAAAAGTTTCAGGAGGAATATAAGAGAATTGATAAGAATGCATAGGTTAGATATGTTGATTATTTCCAAACCTAAAATTAGCGGGGAAAAGGCAAACAAAGCTATCCGGTGTTTGCACTCTGACCATCATGTTAAGGTGGATGCGACAGGTTTTTCAGGAAGTTTATGGCTGCTATGGAATGATAACATAAGCCAATTGTGGTTAAGAATTGGGGTGAACAGTTCATATCTGTTTGTATTACAGATGATGTGGGTCAGGTTAAAGACTACTGGGCTTTTCTATAAGTCAAGCTGAAGAACATTGGGCCAAATGATAATCTAAGACTAAGAAGAAAGAGGACTCAGAAGGCCCATAAATGATCAATTAAGCTGTGGGTCATAAAGGTAATTACGCGCAATCTAACTCCTATAAATAGGTCACAGGTATCATCTTTAAACCCTAAGCTCTATTTGCCTACTGGAACCCTGCCAAAACCCTGTCTAACTTAAGCATCGGAGTGCGCGCGCAGGGGAAAACCCTGTACCCTCTGACTTTTCCTATTTGGCAGATTTTTTGGAGATAGACAAACGCGAAGATCGAGGATCCGACGTCAGCAAATATTTATTGTTGTTTTGGGCAACAACAATTGGCACCGTCTGTGGGAAACAAACAAAAAAAAGTCGTAACAAAATATGGTACAAAGACGATCTGCGGGAGACAGGGTATGTAGGCTTCGAAAAGGTGCATAGTTACGCGACAAAATAGCCTGTCGTGTGCAAAGTGCATGAGACAGAATAGTCTGTCGCACATCAGGTCTCACGCACAAGGTTTCACGCTCACATAAAGAGTCTGTCGCCAAACAAATAAAAAATATGTATAAAAAAAAATTTTTACACCCGACAAACAGTTTGTCGCACGCAAGCTTAACGCGACAGAGTGATTTGCACGCCACAGATATGCGACAAACACTCTGTCACAAACTAACACGAGGCTCACGCGACGGAGCAATTCACGTAACCATAGACACATGTGACAGGCCTTTGACGAGAGAGTGGCTCTCGCGCACCACGGACCTTGGGCGAGAGGCGCGATAGGCCCTGACAGTAGAGTAGTTTCTGTGCGAGATAGTATTTTGGCGAGAGAATGGATCTCGCGCAAATAGGCATCGGGCGATTGAGTGGCTTTCGCACATACAGGTTTGGGCGATAGAGTGGATCTCGCACGTCGACAGACCTGGGTGATAGAGTGGCTCTCGTTTTGACCAAGATATGCCACCCGTTTTAATTTTAATCATTACAATCATTAGACGCAGGGCGATCAGTGTATCAATGCAACGTGGCATAGACCCACATGCTTTGCTGCTAAACTTACGTAAAAAAACTCCATGCTTTGTCTTTAAAATAATCCTACAAGGCTAGGCATTAACTACAACTAGGACAACATTACTTGACTTGATTTGACATGACAATACAAAGGCCAAAGCAAAAGCAATACAACAAACGAGATTGCCTATTTCAACCATTGAACAATAAACAGGGTAAAAGAAAGTTCTGACTTCATTAATTGATTCCCATAGTCAGCTTCTAACTCCATTAAATGCTTCCCAGTTCTGACTCCATTAAACAAAGCTCTGTTTTGTTTCCACCTTATTATGTTACTAGAATTACTCTACTAGATAGAATCATGGGCTGGAAAGTTCGAGGCCTCTGTAAGGCATGTTGAATTGTTTTCTTTGCTATGGACTTATCACTTGGACTTGGTCCATGGTCTTTAAGCTGGAGACATGGAAGAAGTCCAAGACAACATGGGTTGTCTTGTCCAAAATCCAAAACAGCCAACCTTGAAGACAGACTCGCAGCCCATCTCAAATATCTGCTTTTGGTTTTGGATATACTACCACTTTTGCGCTTTGTCAGCTGGATATTTTTCACTTTCCTGAATCTTAATTTACGTTCGAGACAAAACCATCCATGCTGATGTTGCTGCGAATGTCGTTCAAGCATTTCAAGAATATTATACGGCTTCCATGATGGCCGTCGTCATCGTCTCACTCACCAATTGTGGCTGTATTGACAGCTTGGATACGGATATATAAGCTTTCATGTCAAGCTGTTGGCGTCGCCTGAGAGATTGAATGCCAGCTTGAAAAAAACAAATTAAATGCAAAAGGACAAGATATTTTATAAATAAGGAATTTGGAATTCAAGTGAAAGAAACTAAACAATAAATGCTACTGCATAGATTCTTGTACCTTGAGAACATTTCCCTGGAAACTTTTTCTTCTCTTCTGAAATGAACGCACGTTCAACCTTCATCAACTTCGCCAGCCTAAAATGAGTTGCAAACTGTAGTCTGAACATAAATTATGATAAAATCGTCTGTCAAGTATCCTGTGGAGCAGCTCATGTAGTTGCTTTATCAGACGAAGGCGTAATACAAGCTTGGGGTAAGCTTCGAAAGTGGAGCAAGAAGCAACATCCACGGCGGAATCAAAATCAGTGGCCTTCAAATCGAGTCCAAAGATGACTCAATGGAGCTCACAGAAAGTGAGTGGAGACCTGTTCAGGAACTCCCAGAAGAATCGAGTAACTTATCAGATGTGTATCTGTTAACAAATCCGGTGCCTTTATACGATTACTTTGATTCTGATAACCCTGCGCCTATATTTTTCGATGAAATGAGGTTACTAGAAGACAGCAACTTAGAATAGAATTTTGCTGATATTTCTATTAAATTAGATGTTGATTTCAGGTCTTGTACGTGGGATGTCGATAATTACTATTAAGATCAGTTTAATTTTGGCCTGAATCCCTGGAGTTTCGGTCCTGGAATGTTGAGATGCGGGATCATCACCATCGTCGCACCTTTGAAGCTACTGCCAACTACAAAAGGAAAACAAAGAACAGATGCTTCAGGAATACCTTTACTACTGGCTTTCGCGCCGACAAGAGCTGAACATCTGCAACCGTCGCTACCTCGGCTTGCTTTTGTTCTTGCCGCTTGCTACACTGCAGCCAGCTTGCCCCCTTCCAGTCACCCGCTTGCATTGGCTAAATATCCTAGCTGAACCGCATCACCATTGGAAGCCATCACCGGTTGCTGCAAATTGAACAGGGATTAAGTAAATTCTTGGAGAAAAAGAAACGTGAAGGTTTCTCGACCTTAAGATTAGAGCAAACTGCAAACAGTGTACCTCTTGATCAGTATATCTATCCGAAAAAGACTGTCTTGGTTCTTGGGCGTGAAAAAGAGGGTATACCTGTGGATAGAATCCATATATTAGATGCTTGCATCGAGATTTCTCAATTGGGGGTTGTTCGATCACTTAATGTTCATGTCAGTGGAGCCATTGCTCTCTGGAATATACTCGACAGCAACGGTCATAATAATTCACTACTAAACAAGATATACTTTACGAGAAACTTGCAACTCTACTTTTCATTATATTCTTGACATCAGCTTTGATATCCTTATCCTCTCCACTGGATAGTTCTTTTTATCTGAAGAGCATATTGTACACAATATCTTCATATTTATCGGTTGGCCCGTTGTAATTTATTTGTTACTTGATGCTAGAGAGAATATCCACTTGCATGATTAAGGTGGTTTGAAAATGACAAATACAATGAACTATTTTGCATTCCGCACCTTGCCCATCCTCGCTGGTTTCCTACTGCTTTGAGGAGTGTTCCCAGTTTATAACCGCAGCTGTGGGCTACCTCTCCTTAACAACCCAGTCGTGTGCTGCTGCAAAGAGTTATTGTTTCTTGTGATCCTCATACTACTACATTGCCATGCTATTGGTGTTGACTGTGAAGCTTTCGGGTCTAACATTTTACAAGGAAAAGAGAAGCTTTGAAGAAGAATAACGTAAAAAGAGACTGCCATCGCAACAGGGTCAAAGAGAGAGAGATTTGGTAAGGCAAGGCTACAGGCTTTCGAACAAGGGAATGGAATGTCTGACCCATTTCTGAAGTTTGACGCTCATGAGCTATTGTTAATTTCATGACTAATTATGAGACAAAATACTGGATTGTCAGCATGTGGACCTGACTGTTGAGTGTTGGTCTTCGTGATTGGATCTTTCAATGCACGCGCTTCATGGCTGCAAGTTTCTTTTTCCTATTACATGCGAAAATCCCGATGCTTTGTCATGGCTCTCTTATCATTTGCTCATCTTACTGACACACACAACAAACACTCTCTTTAGTGCCATGAAACGTGCTAGTGTAATTGGGCATGCTCAACTGGCATGGGCGAGAGAGCCTCTCTCGCACCCGACAGACGTTGAGCGAGAGAGTCTCTCTCTCGCGACAGGTGTTGGTTCATTATGCCTAATAATTTTTAAATCAAGTACTAACTGGGGAGCAAACGCGTGGTGCCCACCGTCATTAATTTAAATATTCTATAATTAAATTCAAAAGGAAGGATATTAGAAATTAAGTATTTATTATTTATTGAAGGCCACTTGGCGCAAAAAGAGGATTTCATGAATGATGCCAAGTAGAGAGAGAAGATTACAGGCTAAGAAATGAGAATTTGAATTATCCGAGAACTAGGATTAATCAATGGAGCTAAAATCATGAACTTCACGAAACAGTAAGAAACGTGAAAATTAGAGCAAAGCTCGAAGAGAACAAAGAAACAATGCTTGTCATTAACGGACAGGTAGCTTGGATAGTATTTATATGAATTAATGATATGCAATCTATTGATCATGGTTATGATTCAGGTGATACAGGCATTGGGCGAGAGAGCCTCTCACGCAAGCACAACAGCCAAAAGCAGCAAGAAAGGGGGCTCCCGTATGAGACAGGCTCGTCTACCACACCCGAGCTCACCTAGTATAGTGATGGGCGAGCACAATACTCACGCGATAGGACCTTTGGCAAGGTGGAGCAATAGGCGAACATAGATCGCACGTGGCAAGCTCCCTCGACGAGAGAGTGACTCGCCTAATAGAGTAAAGTTGACGAGCACAGGGCGCCCACAATAAGCATCTTTGGCGATAGATTCACTTGCCCACACGATAGAAACTTTGGCGATATAGTGGCTCGCCCATGCATCAGCCAATGCAGGCGAGCACAAGACCAGGCGGTACTGTTTTTTGTGATAGATTGGCTTGCCCACTCGACAATCGCTTTGGCAAGAACTTAGACGGTGAGAACAATTCCACAAGGTAGGCGACAGCCCTGTTTGCCGCTCTCGACAGGCCTCTTTGATGGGAGAGCACACATCCCAAACGCAGGCTGCTTTGGCGAAAGAGTGCCTCGCTTACGCGATAGTGCAACAGTACAGGCTAGCATAGGTCCACGAGGGAGGCCTTTTTGGAATTAGAGGGGATCACCTGGTAGAATAATATGGTTGAGCAAAGACGTTGATAGCGGCAGGTCTTTTTAGGCGAAAGACCTACTCTCCCACGTGACAACCTTAGAGCGAATGGGTGGCCCTCCCACACGACAGACCAACTCTCCCAAGCGAGAGCCCATGCGAAAGGCAACGCGAAAGGAGTGGCTTGCATATGCAACAGAGGGATACCAGTGAGCAAAAGGCCTAATTAACAGAGAGTTTTTGGGCGACAGAGCAACTCATGCGACAGGTCACGCGGCAGGCCACTCGATCATGGTGATGCAGCAGGATGTGTGCGCGACAGGCATGCGAACATGTATAGCAAAACAATCTATTGCACAATAAAGCCATATAAGGGATAACAGTTGCTGCACACAAGGTTCGCCCAATCCGCCGTACGTAAGGCGGCAGTGCAAATACACGAGAACTGATCCCAACCTGCATGCTAGCCCAATAGGTCAAAGGTAATGGTGAGAGCATTCGACAGGTTACGTTGCGATGAAGCGGCTCGTCCTAGGTGACAGCCATGCAAGCAATAAAAAGTCACACGACAGGCATTTTAGACGAGCAAATGGCTCCCGTGAGCCCAGCCTCCCACACACAAGGCATGAAGCAATGCTAACAAATGCAGTGTCATGTGGCAAGCACAAGACCACTATAGCAGACTCTTTTGGCAATTGAGTGGCATGTGGCGATTGCATGACTAACGCAACAACCCATCCTCCGCAACAAGGCTCGCTCAGTAAAGCACATGTTAAGGCACGAGGAACGATTTAAATGGGCAAGCCATTTTAAGTGACCAAAGCGAGAAAGGATTAGGCGACTCTGTACATCATCAGGTGCAAGCCCATGTAATGAAGGACCGAGTAAGGATGCGCTCTCCCAGACAATGAGAACTCCGGTTTGCAAGCGAGACTTTGGTGAGCCCAGCCGCAAAAGCTCTCTATGAACACAGCAGAGCTCGATTAGTGATCCGGCTAAACGCCAAGCTGAGAAGAAATCAGAATGGCGAGCTGAAATCCAGCTCTAGCCACTTTAGCGACTATAAGATCGCCCATGAGGAACTAATCTGACTATAGTGCTCGCTCAGTAGAGCGGTGATGGCGAGCACATTTCAAATGCGACAAGCTCTCCTCTTTGATAAAATGACAGCGAAGAAAATTAGGCGAACATAGCACCCATAGGCAAGATTCCTCTGTTAGCACAATGCAAGAGAGCAAAGAACACATGAGTCATGCCTTTTCGGCAATGGCTAGCAACGCTGGAGAGCACGGAATACAAACTACTGGTTCGCCCATTAAAAAAAAATAAAACTTTGGCAAGCACATTTAAATTTGACGATCTAAGCGCACGCCTAAGTGCGGGATCTGAGCGGAATGATCTAGAATTTTCTAGACCTGGTGCGCGCACTAATCCGACAGAATGTCCAAAAGCTTCCTTCGGCCCATCTGTAGATCGTCTGACACAGAAGCTTCCAAGAACTGCTCTAGCAACCATCTAGAAGTAGCTTAAGAGCCACACACTCGGCCTATTAACAACCACACATATGAAAGAGGGTTTGTCTATATAAAGGGTGTGTCGGCTTCGTGAGTCCTTTAAGCAAGACAAGGATGTGCCAGCTTAGGGTGTCGAGATCAAGGCTGTGTCTCCCTTGTAAGCCCCTATACATAGCATTCTTGAATATCAATACAAGTAAGTGCTTGGCACAACGAAAATTGCAAACACACTCAAGCAGGGACATACGGGTGGTAACCAGATTTGAGGTACTCTAACACGATGTTTTCGATTTTCTTGTCCACTCTAACAATTGTGATTGAATCAGGCAGGTATCCGAGGTAGGCACTAGCCACTGTCGTGGAAGGCAGCAAGCCAAGGATAGCTTGGTTCGATCGAAAACAGCTTGTGGTAAGCTCATGAAGGTAGATTGCTGGTACCAAGGCACGACTTAGTGCACAATCCATGGTTGACAGCAGAACATCCCAGCACTCGTACTTTACAGATTTTTCACAGACAAAGACTTGGAATGGTACTGGTGGTAAACTTTTGCTATTATTATTTTAACATTTACTGCAATTATATTGTTACTTACTCCATTTAATTGGAAATACTATATTATGAAATGAAAGGCCAGTTATTTTTATCTGTGCTATGATAATCCTCCATGTTTGATAGACATGTTGCAGAAATAGAAGAAGAAAAAACAGAAGCTGGCCGAAGACGCGAGACGGGCACAAATAAGTCCCTAAGCGAAAAATGCGCGAGACGGGCAAAAATAAGACCCTAAGCGAGAAGAAGACGCGAGACGGGCACAAATAAGTCCCTAAGCGAGAAATGCACGAGACGGGAAAAAATAAGACCCTAAGCGAGAAGAAGACGCGAGAGGCACAAATAAGTGTTGGATTATGCCCTTAGAACCATTCATTAGATGATTGATTTTGGCATTTTTTATGTATCATGACATTTTATTTATTATAGCTCATTATTATTTTTGTCTTATAACTGCGTAATGTAATCTTATATGATAATGTCCTTAGAATAGTAATAACATACTATTCTTAAAATATCCCTAGTCAAGTATTATTGTGAACAAGGATAACAATGTACGATAAGACTAGTATGTGGTTGACTGATGACCATTGTCATGGATATAGGATATCAAGTCATCACATAGGTATATGTTAGAGAACTATGTACTAGATCGACCCTTCATGAGAACGCTACATGGATTGTTATATGAGTGTCATAAGCGATTCTCATAGTGATGATGGTGTATGTGATCCTTTGACTTGAGATCATCAGAGATCCCAACATAGAGAATTGCATACTTTAATGCTGCTAGATGTCATTCGTAACAGGATGGACTATAAAGGTAGTAATTGGGTATGCTTTGATCTATGTAGAGGGATGTTGAGTGATCAAGATAGGATTTATCCATCTTATATAACAAGAGTGATGACTTGGGTCCTTTGATAGAGTGAGAATAAGAAATGCATGGCCGTGCTCGAATAAGTCAATATGAGATATTGACTTTATTTGTTTAATTAGTCTACTCAGGAATCAAGAAACGCTGATTAGACTATACAAGTGTGACACATTCCATGATTTGTGTCTAATCAAGACATCAAAGGATAAAGGGATTAGACTACACGGTAACATCTATCACGAGTAAGGTTATGTCAAGTCATTGACATTCTCGTTACATGGGTAGCAATGATGTGTTGCTAGATACCGCTCATTGCCTGTGACAATTTTGTCATTGCCATTGTTTTGAGAACCTATTGGGTCACACACTTAGAACGGATCAATGAGGAGCTTAATTAATCCTATTCTGAATTGGATTAAGGATATATCTAATCCAAATCTAATCCTATTCTGAATTGGATTAAGGATATAGCTAATCCTATTCTAAGTAGGATTAGAGTTCTATTTGGCAATAAATTTTAGGGTAAAATTTACTGCCTATAAAAGGATGTTTTTTTTCTAAAAAACAGTGCGGCACAAAATATAACAGAAAAGGTATTCTTTTAATCGAAGCTAGCAAATCGATTATAAGAATCAAAAACGCTCTTTCAGGCTTCTGATCGTGAGACGTTCAAGAGTCGTGAGATCCGTTCGTGTGGATACCATAGAGGCAGGAACGAAAAGTTGCTGCTTGTGATTCGACCAAAGACAGGAAAAATCAGAGAAAACGTTAGGTAAAATCTCGAAACCCTAATCAGGCAACCCTTCGAATCGATCCTGGTGGAGGCCGAATGATTTAAATTCCGTTGTGTGTTTGTTTCGGTTTCCTTCTCTGGTATCAGAGCCAGATTCGGAGTCCCTGATTTGTTTTGATAATAGCATGATCTCTGGTTACTTTCTGCTTATGATAACATGCAATCGTTTTAATGAGATTAATACGGATTAGAATGTATATGATATATTCAGAGGCTAGAAATCGAATTGTTGAAATTATATATATGATATATATCAATTTCGATTCAACTTATATGTGAGATATAATCTGTGATGCGAATTATTAATGGCGGTTTCTGTTCTGCATAAACGTTATAGAAGAAACAGAATAATGTCGAAAGTGTTCTAATGCGACTAAAATTATAGTCAGTATGAGATACTGGCTGGAACATCCTGATAAGATTAGGACACTTCCGGATAAGGGGCGTTGGCAATGTCAATACTGTTGACCTTTTTTTTTCGAGGGCGGACCCCCGCAAGGGGCGCTGCCCATTGACCCCGCCCGCTGGCCGGCCAGCGGGACCGCCGCCCTCATTAATAAAATTAAAAGTTGAAATTGCATTACACTTGTTTGTATAAACACGGTGGTTGTTGTTTGAGCATGGTGCATAGTTATAGCCCTAGCCCAATATGATTGTATTTTGGTGGTTGTAAATTTTAATAAATACGACCTGCGTGTCGTGCCTTGTTCTTGAAATTCTAGTTGTACATTCTTTTCTCATCTTACTCCCCTCGAATGTAACTCGAGGTTTCTCTTAACTATGTAATTGTAATGTAGTATATTGTTAGAATTTAGCTAAGTATGAGTTGATGGTGATCAACACTAATGGAGCTGACAACCATGCAAAGGATGACCAAAGAGGCACTTGGAGAAGATGCTATTACCCTTAGGTTAACCCTTAGGGTTTCTCATTGGCTTGGGAAATCCATTTAGTTTGGGCTATAACTATGTCACGTTTATTTTATTGCTTAATTGCATGAGATGCATGGTTTATTTTGTACGTTTATGATATGAAAATCATATGATAATTTTAGAAAAGTAAAATTGGTGAGATCTTATTCAACAAACTAAGAAAATCCCTCAAATTAAATTAAGTCAATAATAGATGCCTACCAATGAATAGCACTCGTCAAGACTAGAATCGATTTTGTTATGTTTGCCAAAGCAAAATATCATATCTATCTTAGTAAGACGCGATGGGATAATAGTGATATCCAAAGGCTATAAATTGTGTTGACTTAACTAGATTTCCTCAATAGGATTGGGAATTTAGAGGCATAAAGTTGGGCTTCCATTCATGAGATGAATTAGAACAAGTGTTGTTCACCCAACTATCCAAAAGTTACATGAGATGTAATTGGTAAGTGTTGCCTACCTAAATAGCCAAATCTTGGGCGATTAGCCAAAGCTAACTCTAGATAAGGTGAAATATGGATCTTGGCCCACTAGAGAAATTACGTGATAATTTTTCCGAATTAATAGTGAGGGTTGTTGATTCGATAAAAATAGTGGGAGCATCATTTAATAAATATTTAATTAAATGAATGCAATCATGATACTTATATTTTGCATAATTTTGTTGTAGATTACCATGGCATCAAACACAAATAACACACTTTCACTGCAATCTGTCCTTGAGAAGGACAAGTTGAATGGGACAAACTTCCTGGATTGGTACAGGAACCTGAGGATAGTCCTCAAGCAAGAAAAGAAGTTGTATGTCCTTGAGATTCCCTTACCTGAGGAACCACCCTCTAATGCTCCAAGGGCAGAAAGAGATGCTTATAAGAAGCATCAAGATGATGCATTGGATGTTAGTTGCCTTATGCTTGCCTCCATGAATCCTGAGCTTCAAAAGCAACATGAGGAAATGGATGCGTTCGATATGATCGAGCATCTCAAGCAACTCTATCAAGAGGAAGCTAGGCAAGAAAGGTACAATGTCTCTAAGGCATTGTTTCAGTGTAGGATGGCAGAGGGGACTCCCGTTGGTACTCATGTGCTCAAGATGATTGGGTACATTGAAAACCTTGAAAGATTGGGATTTCCTTTTGGCCAAGAGTTGGCAACTGATGTGATTATGCAATCGTTGCCAGACAGTTACAGTCAGTTTGTTGTTAATTACAACATGAATGAAATTGACAAGACTCTGCCACAGTTACTTAGCATGTTGAAAACAGCTGAATCCAACATGAAAAAGGCCAAGCCCAAAGATGTCTTAATAGTTAAGAAAGCTAAGGGCAGGGCTAATGCAAAGGGCAAGAAAAAAGGTAATAAAACCAATGGCAAGTTCAAGCCCAATGATACTGCACTGAAGCCTAAAGGTGGGGTTGCCAAAGAAGGGAAATGCTTCCATTGCGGTGAGACCGGACATTGGAAGAGGAACTGCAACAAATACCTGGAAGAGCTAAAGAAGAAGAGAGGAAGTGAGACTACCACTTCAGGTATTTATGTTATAAAAGTTAATCTATCTACTTCTTCATCATGGGTATTAGATACTGGATGTGGTTCTAACATTTGTGTAAATGTGTAGGAACTCAAAAGGAGTAGATCGTTGACTAAGGGCGAGGTCGACCTATGAGTGGGAAATGGAGCAAGGGTTGCTGCATTAGCTGTAGGAACTTATATTTTGACATTGCCCACAGGGCTTGTTTTAGAATTAGATGATTGTTATTATGTGCCTTCCATCACTAAAAACATTATTTCTATTTCTTGTTTGGACAAGAAGGGTTTTTCATTTATAATAAAGGAAAACTGTTGCTCCATTTATTTAAATGATATCTTTTACGGTAGTGCACAACTAATTAATGGTCTCTACATTCTAAATCTTGATATGCCTATTTATAACATAAATGCTAAAAGGATTAAATCTAATGATCAAAATCCAACATATCTCTGGCATTGTCGCTTGGGACACATAAATGAGAATCGCATTTCCAAACTCCATAAAGATGGAATTTTGGACTCATTTGATTTTGAATCGTATGAGACATGTGAATCTTGTTTGATGGGTAAGATGACTAAAGCCCCTTTCAAAGGACATAATGAAAGGGCAAGTGATTTATTGGGCTTAGTACATACAGATGTATATGGACCTTTAAACACACAGGCCAGAGGTGGGTTTATGTACTTTATTACATTTACTGATGATTTCAGTAGATATGGCTATGTGTATCTTATGAGACACAAGTCAGAATCTTTTGAAAAGTTCAAAGAATTCAAGAATGAAGTACAAAACCAACTTGGCAAGAGCATTAAGGCACTTCGATCAGATCGAGGTGGTGAATACTTAAGCCAAGAATTTTATGACTATCTTAAAGAGTGTGGGATTGTCTCACAACTCACTCCTCCAGGTACACCACAATGGAATGGTGTATCTGAAAGGAGAAACCGAACTTTATTAGATATGGTTCGATCAATGATGAGTCATACAGATCTTCCAGAATCCTTTTGGGGACACGCATTAGAAACAGCTGCTTTTACACTGAACCGTGTTCCATCTAAATCGGTTCCAAAGACACCATATGAGATATGGACTGGTAAACGTCCCAGTATGTCTTTTATGAAGATTTGGGGTTGTGAGGCTTATGTAAGACATCAAGTCTCTAACAAACTTGCACCTAAATCTGATAAGTGCTATTTTGTGGGATATCCTAAACTAACTAAAGGATATTATTTTTACAATCCCACTGAGCACAAAGTGTTTGTAGCTCGAACAGGTGTCTTTCTAGAAAGAGAATTCATTTCTAGAAGAACTAGTGGGAGAAAAGTAGAACTTGAAGAAATTCAAGAGCTACAAGATAGCGCACCCGATGTTGAGATGGAGCCTGAGCAAGCACCACAAGTTGTTGTGGAACCAGAATCACAAGCTGTTGTGGAGTAACCACCTGCTCAAGAGACACAAGCCTTGCGTAGATCAGTTAGAACACATCGTGAGCCACAGAGATATGGATTTCTAATGAATCAGAACGGTGATGTATTGCTTATGGACCAAGATGAGCCTACTACCTATCAAGAGGCTATTACAGGGCCAGACTCTGAGAAATGGCTTGAAGCCATGAGATCTGAGATGGAATCCATGTATGCCAACCAAGTTTGGACCTTGGTTGACTTACCCGAAAGGGTAAAACCTATAGGGTGTAAATGGGTTTTTAAGAAGAAAACCGACATGAAAGGAAATGTTCATACCTATAAAGGGCGATTGGTTGCTAAAGGTTTTAAACAAATTCATGGTATTGACTATGATGAAACTTTTTCACCAGTCGGATGATCAAATCCATTAGGATCTTGCTTGCGATAGCTGCATACCATGATTATGAAATCTGGCAAATGGACGTCAAGATCGCTTTTCTTAATGGAAAGCTACTCGAGGATGTGTACATGACACAACCTGAGGGTTTTGTTGATCCAAAAAATGCTGGAAAGGTTTGTAACCTGCAACGTTCTATTTATGGACTAAAGCAAGCTTCTCGAAGTTGGAATCTTCGTTTTGATGATGCAATCAAAGAGTTTGGTTTCATCAAGAACGAAGATGAACCTTGTGTCTACAAGAAGGTCAGTGGGAGCACTATTGTCTTCCTGGTGTTGTATGTAGATGACATACTACTCATTGGGAATGACATCCCTACCCTTCAGTCTGTAAAGACTTGGTTAGGGAATTGCTTTTCAATGAAGGACTTGGGCGAAGTTACCTATGTACTGGTATAAGGATCTATAGAGATAGATCAAGGAAATTAATTGGCCTAAGTCAAAGTGCATACATAGATAAAGTGCTAAAGAGGTTTAGCATGCAGGATTCCAAGAAAGGATTCTTACCTATGACACATGGCATTACTCTCTCAAAAGAACAGTGTCCTACAACACAAGAAGAGAGAGAATGTATGAGTAAAGTTTCATATGCATCTGCTATTGGATCCATTATGTATGCCATGTTATGCACACGTCCCGACGTCTCGTATGCCTTGAGCATGACGAGTAGATATCAAGTTGATCCTGGTGAACGTCACTGGATCAGTGTCAAGAATATTCTTAAGTACTTGAGAAAGACTAAGGATACATTCTTGATATATGGAGGTGAGGAAGAGCTCATTGTAACAGGTTACACTGATGCTAGCTTCCAAACTGATAAAGATGACTATAGATCACAGTCTGGTTATGTGTTTTGCCTTAATGGTGGTGCTGTGAGCTGGAAGAGTTCAAAGCAGGCGACAGTGCCCGATTCTACAACAGAGGCTGAGTATATAGCTGCCTCTGAAGCTGCTAAGGAGGCTGTTTGGATCAGGAAGTTCATTACTGAGCTTGAAGTTGTTCCTAGCATTAGAGATCCGATTGAGCTCTATTGTGACAACAATGGAGCCATCGCACAAGCTAAGGAGCCTAGATCTCACCAATGATCCAAACATATACTATGACGCTTCCATCTTATTCGAGATATCATCGAGAGAGGAGATGTGAGGATATGCAAAGTACCAACTGACGATAACATCGCCGACCCACTGACGAAGCCTTTGACGCAGCAAAGACATGATCCTCAAACTAGGTCAGTAGGTATTAGATACATGAGTGAATGGTCTTAGTGCAAGTGGGAGATTGTTGGATTATGCCCTTAGAACCATTCATTAGATGATTGACTTTGGCATTTTTTATGTATCATGACATTTTATTTATTATAGCTCATTATTATATTTGTCTTATAACTACGTAATGTAATCTTATATGATAATGTCCTTAGAATAGTAATAACACACTATTCTTAAAATATCCCTAGTCAAGTATTATTGTGAACAAGGATAACAATGTACGATAAGACTAGTATGTGGTTGACTGATGACCATTGTCATGGATATAGGATATCAAGTCATCACATAGGTACATGTTAGAGAACTATGTACTGGATCGACCCTCCATGAGAATGCTACATGGATTGTTATATGAGTGTCATAAGCGATTCTCATAGTGATGATGGTGTATGTGATCCTTTGACTTGAGATCATCAGAGATCCCAACATAGAGAATTGCATACTTTAATGCTGCTAGATGTCATTCGTAACAGGATGGACTATAAAGGTAGTAATTGGATATGCTTTGATCTATGTAGAGGGATGTTGAGTGATCAAGATAGGATTTATCCCTCTTATATAACAAGAGTGATGTCTTGGGTCCTTTGATAGAGTGAGACTAAGAAATGCATGGCCGTGCTCGAATAAGTCAATATGAGATATTGACTTTATTTGTTTAATTAGTCTACTCAGGAATCAAGAAACGCTGATTAGACTATACAAGTGTGACACATTCCATGACTTGTGTCTAATCAAGACATCAAAGGATAAATGGATTAGACTACACGGTAACATCTATCACGAGTAAGGTTATGTCGAGTCATTAACATTCTCGTTACATGGGTAGCAATGATGTGTTGCTAGATACTGCTCATTGCCTGTGACAATTTTGTCATTGCCATTGTTTTGAGAACCTATTAGGTCGCACACTTAGAACGGATCAATGAGGAGCTTAATTAATCCTATTCTGAACTGGATTAAGGATATATCTAATCCTATTCTGAATTGGATTAAGGATATAGCTAATCCTATTCTAAGTAGGATTAGAGTTCTGTTTGGCAGTAAATTTTAGGGTAAATTTACTGCCTATAAAAGGATGTTTTTTTTCTAAAAAACAGTGCGGCACAAAATATAACAGAAAAGGTATTCTTTTAATCGAAGCTAGCAAATCGATTATAAGAATCAAAAACGCTCTTTCAGGCTTCTGATCGTGAGACGTTCAAAAGTCGTGAGATCCGTTCGTGTGGATACCATAGAGGCAGGAACGAAAAGTTGCTGCTTGTGATTCGACCAAAGACAGGAAAAATCAGAGAAAACGTTAGGTAAAATCTCGAAACCCTAATCAGGCAACCCTTCGAATCGATCCTGGTGGAGGCCGAATGATTTAAATTCCGCTGTGTGTTTGTTTCGGTTTCCTTCAATAAGTCCCTAAGCGAAAAATGCGCGAGACGGGCAAAAATAAGACCCTAAGCGTGAAGAAAATGCGCGAGACAGGCAAATCAAAAGTCCCTAAGCGAAAAATGCGCGAGACGGGCAAAACAAAATAAGACCCTAAGCGAAAAATGCGCGAGACGGGCAAACAAAAAGTCCCTAAGCGAAAAATGCGCGAGACGGGCAAAACAAAAGTCCCTAAGTGAAAAATGAGCGAGACGGGCAAATCAAAAGTCCCTAAGCGAAAAATGCGCGAGACGGGCAAATCAAAAGTCCCTAAGCGCAGAGGCGGGCAAACAAAAGTCCCTAAGCGCAGAGGCGGGCAAACAAAAGTCCTAAGCACAAAAGGGTGCGAGACGGGCAAAAATAAGTCTCTAAATGAGGCGTGTTACAATTTTATCAGATTACATTTAACGTATTATGTTGGCATCTCGGATATAAATGATATTATATTCTAACAAGTCCTTGAGTGGATAGTACGCAAGACAGGACCAATACTCCAGTAAAAATTCTTCTTTGGACACAAAAAGTTGCAAAGAAAAACTTGGGGAGCACACAGTATGCAGGCTGTGAGGTATATTACGAGGTATGTCACAATTTATCATTGGATATGCGCTGCAATTGGTTGACAAATTACATTTAACATTTTATGTTGGCATTTCGGATATAAATAATGTTATAGTCTTATCAATAAAGTCCCTAAGCGAAAATGAGCGAGACGGGCAAACCAAAAGCCTGAAACGAAAAATGCGCGATGTAGGCTACGCATGTACTTGAAGCAAAAAAGTGCGTGATGTCAGTCATGCATAAAGTGTAAGGGCTTAAAAAAAATATGTTGATCAGTTTGTAAAAGACTAAGCTCTTTCACAAAAACTGGAGAGCACTCTAGATTAACTTCTGCCTCAAAAGGAGCATCGATACTAACAGGCACCCAAGCATGTACGCCCTGAGGTGTTATAATTATCTAAATCATCTTCGTCCTAGCCTGTGAGAACCCCGACCATCTCGGGTCGACGAAAAGGCTCTTAAGGGTTGGTAAGATCAGATAGATCTTTATAAATGCCTATCCTCAGAAAAGGTTCCAATTCTTCAGCATCTGGATCAAGCTTCAAGCAATCAAGAGCAAGCCAAGCACAAATCGCATTTGATGAAACCTATGCATCCTCTTGTAGCATTTCTTGACGATGCGCCCCCATGGCCTTAACCCAGATTTGGTTTTCTTCCTCTTGGCTAATAGAAGGCTTTGGTGGCTCAGCAATCTTGTAATTTCTCCTTATAGCTCTTGGTTTCGGTCAACTAAGACCTTGAATTTGAAAAGAAGGGTGGTATATTCCACTTGAGAAGCATTTAGCTCATAGGAGAAAAACATATCCCGGTACTGTCTTGAAAAAGGCACTTGACAAAAAAAAATGATGACACGACGTCGTTTCTGTTACAAATAATAATGAAGTTCACTAGTTTGAGTCCTCAAGTGAAGATGAAAAGACTCTTGTGATAATCCCAGAAAGAGGATAGCAAGAGAATTTGAAAAGCCCATTCTCTATATACTCTGTCACAAGGTAAACCTTGAGAAAGAGTGGGGAGCAATTGATGTGGGTCAGGTTAAAGACTACTGGGCTTTTCTATAAGTCAAGCTAAAGAACATTGGGCCAAATGATAATCTAAGACCAAGAAGAAAGAAGACTCAGAAGGCCCATAAATGATCAATTAAGTTGTGGGTCATAAAGGTAATTACGCGCAATCTAACTCCTATAAATAGGTCACAGGTATCATCTTTAAACCCTAAGCTCTATTTGCCTATTGGAACCCTGCCAAAACCCTGTCTGACTTAAGCATCGGAGTGCGCGCGCAGGGGAAAACCCTGCGCCCTCTGACTTTTCCTATTTGGCAGATTTTTTGGAGACAGACTAAACGCGAAGATCGAAGATCCGATTTCAGCAAATATTTATTGTTGTTTTGGGCAACAACAACAGATAATTACAACAAGAAGCAGTATCTCACGGTTGTGTATGTCAGCCCGATATTGTCCAAGCGCTTGTTATTCTGGGAATATCTCAACAACTTTGATGAATGGGATAATCTCCCATGGATGCTTATATAGGAGACTTCAACCAAATTCCATCATCTTGGGAAAGACGGGGAGGTGGGTTAGAAAACTCTAACTATTTAAGAAGATTCAATGAGGTGGATTTCGAATAGATCGTTGATGGATATTGACGAGGTTGGCTGTCTATATACTTGGACTAATAAGAGGTCCTTGGGAGGTTTGATAAAAAAGAAGCTTGATAGAGTGCTGTGCAATTCTCATTGGAGACTAAACTTTCCTGAAGCAATGGTAGCTAATTTACCACATACTCATGGGGATCATTGTCCTGTGTTACTCAAACTGCATGGGGTGTTACAGGGAAACAAAGAGCAGCGTCCCTTTCGTTTTGAAGTAGCATGGCAAATGGAGAGGGCGTTTTCCAATTTTATTTGGGATACTTGGAGGCAAGAGAACGAATTATGTGACAATTTGGAGAGATTTTGTGTTGCAGTCAAGGACTGGAATACTACGGTTTTTGGGAATGTTTTTAAGCGTAAAAGGCACATTCTTGCCAGACTTGCAGGTGTTCAGAAAGCCTTAGAGACTAGAACAAATTCCTCCTTGTTTAAGTTAAAGGAAGAGTTGTCTTCTTAGTATAATTAGATTTTACAACAAGAAGAGGTTTTGTGGTTCCAAAAGTCAAGATCACAATGGGTACAACTTGGTGACCGAAATAGTATGTTTTCGATACGACCACTGTGATTAGGCGTAACGGAAATAAAATATTGGCCTTGAAGAAGGATGATGGCTCCTGGTGTATTAATCAAGAGGAATTGAATAACTTAGTAGTTAATTTCTTTCAAAAGGTATACTCAGTTTCTCCTATTTGTGTTGACTTTGACTCTCGGTGCCCAAAACATCCCTTTTCCTTTGATGAGCAATCTTCAGAAACACTTGCAAGAGTTCCTAATGAGAAGGAAATATTCAAAACTTTGTGTTCTATGGCTTTATTCAAAGCCCCGGGACCAAATGGGTTTCAAGCAAGGTTTTATCGTGCCAATTGGGATGTTGTTAAACTCTCTCTATGTAAGTTTGTCCAAGATGCATTTCGAATGGGTGACTTTAACAAGGAATTAAGTAAAGTTTTTATTGTGCTAATTCCTAAGTTAAATCAACCCGAGTATGTTTCGCAATTTTGCCCGATTAGTTTGTGCAATGTAACAATTAAACTGATATAAAAAATAATTGTGAGAAGACTTAAGCCTTATTTACAAGAAATAGTATCTCCTACTCAATGCAGCTTTATTCCGGGAGAAATAATTCAGATAATATTATTATTGTTCGAGAGGCTGTGCATCTCATGAGAAGGAAAACTAGAAGAAAGGGTATAATGATAATGAAAATTGATCTAGGGAAGGCCTATGACCATGTTAATTAGGAGTTTCTACACTGGGTGCTTGAAGATTTAAGGGTACCCAGTATGCTTATTCGGCTGATCATGTTTTGTATATCTTTTACAAAAATGAATATTTTATGGAATGGGGAGTGAACTTCTGATTTTAAGCCCACTTGTGGTATGAGACAGGGTGCTCCCTTATCTCCCTATTCGTTTGTTCTTTGTCTTCAAAAGTTCTCTGATATGATTGATATGTCAGTGAATAAGGGGATTTGAATCCGATATCTTTATCTCGAGGTGGTCCAAAACTATCTCATGTCTTTTTTGCAGATAATTTAATTCTATTTGGTGAGGCCTCAATTCAGCAATGCCAAGTTATTCTGAATTGTCTAAACAGTTTCTGTGAAATTTCTGGCCAGAAGGTGAATATTGGCAAATCAAAACTATACTTCTCTAAAAATGTCTCGGAGCATTTAAGACTTTCTCTATAGAATGAAATAGGAATGAGTTTTTGCAGGGATTTTGGGGATAATTCAAGGAGTCCTGATCTTGTCAAAAAAGGTAAATAAGGCCACATATCAGAAGTTGTTGAATAAAGTTAAGGGCAGGTTGTCATCTTGGAAGGTTTCACAATTGTCCTTGGCAGGGCATGCCATACTTATCCAATCTGTAACAAGTTCCATAGCCACGTATACCATACAAGCCATTAAACTTCCAGTCTCAGTTACTAAGGAAATCGACAAGATGAACAAAGATTTGCTTTGGGGTTTTGTAGAAGGCAAGAAAAAGTTCCTTTATTTAGATGGTCCATGGTTTGTCAACCTAAGGAGTTAGGGGACTAGATTCCGGAGAACGGAAGACATGAATAACGCCCTTCTCTCCAAGCTTGGATGGAAACTTGAGACTGGAGATTCTAGTCCCTAGGCAAGGGTCTTCCGATCTAAATATTTAAAAGAAAAGTCATTTCTTCAAACAAAATGTTCTTCCTTGGCTTCTCCTGTTTGGCGGAATATCTATTCATGTAAAGAAACTGTGAGCAAGAGCTATGGCAAAATAATTGGAAATGGAAGACAGACACGTTTTTGGAGGGACAAGTGGTTACGGAGAGAACCATTAGAGGCTTTGCATGCAAATTGCATAAGAGAAAATGAAGCGGAATTAATGGTGAGTGACTGCATCACTGATGAAGGGGAGTGGAACAGAGAAAAACTAAATGTCCTACCTAGAGATGTCATAGATAAAATTTGCAAGTTACCTCCAAATAAATTTGAACAAGATAGGCCTTTCTAGTGTGCCTCTTCCTCAGGAGAATTTTCTATCAAATCTGCGTATTCTATGCTACAAGAGGGTACTAGTGTGGTGTCTCCATGGAAGCAGTTTTGGCATCTGAATCTTCCTCCTCGAGTTAAAACTTTCATGTGGTTAGTGATCCATAATGGATTACTAACACGAGATGTTTGTTTTTGGCGTCATTCGTAATTAATCCTAAATGCCCGAGATGTATCTCTGAAGATGAAGATATTATCTATGCTCTGAGATATTGCCAGTTCTCGCAGGAAATTTGGAAAGCCTGGCTTGGTATTCAGGAGCTGTTGGTTTTTAACAGCCTTTCCATGAAGGATTGTCTTAATTTTAATTTGTTTTCGCAAGGAAATATGCATAGAGGTAGCTTTCAATGGGCAACTCTCTTTGCATGCGTGTGTTGGAGGCTATGGGACTGGAGGAATAAGGTGATCTTTGAACCAAAGTTTGCTTGGCCTTCAAATGGTGTCCAACAGATTACTACCTATGTCAGTGAATTTCTTCATTATTCAGTGAGACAACTTGATAAAGTGGATAAGAGGGCTTGCCATATTGCGTGGTAGAAACCTCCTATGGGTGTAATTAAAATGAATGTTGATGCCTCGCTTAAAACTAATCCTAGACTTGCTGCAATTGGCGGTTTGTGCAGAGATTTTGAAGGGCGTTGGTGCTTTGGTTTTACAAGGAAAATAGGTTGGAACTCTATTATTCAAGCAGAACTCATGGCTATTTATTCAACTCTATCACTAGCTTAGGAGAAGGGATTTAAAGAAGTTATTGTGGAATCAGACTCAACTAGCTGTTCAGAAAATTAATCAGCCTTTGGGGAAGACTGATCCATTATTCCGGGTGGTCAATGCTTGCAAAAAACTTTATGGAATGGGATTGGAGTTGTTCACTAAAACATACTCACAGGGAAGCCAATTCTTGTGCTGATTTTTTGGCTAACACGGCTCATGAGAGGGATGTGGAACTGTCTGTTCTTGAAGATCCACCACCGAGTATAAGTTCTCTTTTACATGCTGATACTCTAGGTCTTAGTAAAGTTAGAGTTTGTTTTTCTTAAGTAGGTTTACCTACTCCTATGTACAAAAAAAAAAAGTTTCTTGAAAATTTCTAGGTTAAAGAGTTCTCTCGAGGGCCCACCAGCTTAATGGATGATTTAAAGAGGGTTTTCGATAACAATGGCCTATATTCAGTCTAAAAATAAAATAAGACGTATTATAGAACTAAAATTAAAATAATTAGTTACAAAAATAAAATAAAATAAAAAATATTAATAATTCAATAACAATAATGAATAATGATAATAATAAATAATAAAATAGGATGATAATAGTTAATAATAATTATTGAGATTGAGTATTGATTACTCTGATGATAAGATTCCAAAAGGGATTATGCTTAAGTAATATTTTGGAAATCTTTAGGTAAAAAATTTCTTTCAAAGTCTAACCAGCTTAATGAAATATCTAAAAGGAATTTTTGATAAAAGTAATTCATGTTTATTATCTAAAATAAATAAATAATATATACATAAAATTAAGAATTAATAAATGAAAATAATAAAAATGATATAATAATAAGAATAAATTAGATAGAAGGAGTCAATGTTAAGATATTTCATAAAACGTTAAAATGGATCCGACAACGAAACTTCTTCAAACAAGTCGCATAGTACTACTTGAATACTCTTGAGGTCAGAAAGATTTCTTAAGTTGTCCCACCAGCTTAATGAAATGTTTAGAAATATTTTCCAATATTAAGATAACTAAGGCAAATTTAATTATTGAACTTAAGATTAGCTAAAGCAAATTTAAGATAACCTAAAGTTAGTTGGTACCATTGTAGGATGGGCATTGTGAGGGTGCTAATCCTTCTTCATACGTAACTGCACTCCCGATGAGATGTAGACCAGTCTTTATCCATAGTTTGAATAGGTGACCAATCACACCTAGGTAGAATGGTTGGTGGCGACTCCATATATTTATGTCTAGCTATTAGGTTTTCTCTAAAACTTAATACTTTATGATAGGTACCTTGATATTTCGAAGAAAATATTTACTCTTCATGGCACATACCAATTTTCTTCTTCATTCTTGAATCATACTTACTCTTGTTTGAGTCCAAGATTTAGAAAAGAACAAATCCAGAAGATGAACATTATGTCATGCTTGATCAAATAACAAAAAATATAATCGTCCACTCCTTTTAAGATAGTTCTTCAGCCAATAACTTCTTGTTTTGGTTCAATCATTGAAACATATTGTTTTGTCATCTCCAGAAATTTCGAATATGAGGCTTGAATGCAAGAGTCACCATCTTGAAGTACTATTGTTCTTAAATTATTGTATGAAAATTCTTCTTAGTGTGGATGGTGTATTAATGCAAACAAGTTGAAGAAGAATAAACTTTGGTAGGCAAGGCACTACCAGGAAGCTATCTTAAGAACTATAGTTTCTCCACACTGGTATAAATGGTTTAGAAAACGTTTTTCCTAAGATACAATGCTTACTGTTAGAGAAGTTTAATTACACCTTGAAATTCTCTTATGAACTCACTTGAACCAAAACCAGAAAAGAGTGTAAGAAAGGAATTTTAGAATTTGAGGGAACTATATGAAAAGATTGCATTAGATTCAATGAAAATTGAAGAATTTATAGGCTCAAAACAGTGCTAGAAACATCCTTCCATGATTAGATATCTTTAGGATGAAGAATTATGACTTTTGGAATGAAGAAACATATCCAACAGACACATTTTTTGAATTTGCAAAATGAGAAGTCGAATGCCCAACAAAGGGAGTCAACTTCTCTAATGTTTTCTCAAAATAGAAGCCACTTCAACTTCAGGTAGTTGACTGCCCCTTTAGGTAAATTGGCTGCCCTATATGGAAGTTGGATTCCCATATAAAAATTATTTTCAGAAAGCTTATGTACATAGAACAGTTGACTAATCTTTTGGGCAATCAACTAACCGAACATTTTCTTCATTCCAAACTTATTTTTACACTTCCAATTCCATTATATTTAACACAAATGCAATGTAAATGATTTTAAAAATGTTTCTTTGATAATATATATGTCGTAACGGTTTCGCGCTCGACGATTTTGAAAAACGTTTAAAAACAAAGGGAGTCGCCACCAATCTTTTTTGACTAGGTGTGATTGGCCACCTAAAATATTTATCTTTTTAACAAAATCTCAAAATTAATTAAGTTTTATTAAAAAGATAATTTTTTGGTCTGCGAAAACAAAATCAAGTCCGGGTGTACGGTTACGCATAGGGAAGGATTAGCACCCCCACGACGCCCGTTAAAAAACGGTACCATCGTAATCATGTGTTATCCTTTGGTTTTAATAAAATGGTCTTGAATTAATATTTGAAATTAATTCATTTTTATTCCATTTTTCGAAGCATTTTATTATTTATCAAAATTATTTTCTTTATTTTTAAAAAAAGTTAGATTTTGCTTATCGAAAGTGAGTGTGAACTCTTTTGTATTGAATAATTAAATCGAATACTCCAATACTTTTGGCAGCATTTGAAATAATTTTCCTCACCTAGAGATTTCTTAAGAATCACTACTTATGACTTCTACAGAATCTTATCCTCGGAAGGGCTCACACCCATTTCGAAAATTATCATTCATATTAAAATAAGTTTTACTTTGAAAATAAATATGAAACCCTTTTATTGAAAAATTAAATCAAATATTCCAATACTTTTGACAACATTTGAAATAATTTTCCTCACCTAGAGATTTCTAAAGAATCACTACTTGTGACTTCTATAGAATCTCATCCTCGGTAGATTCACACTTATTTGGAAATTAAATGGATGCATATGATGCAAACAAATGATATATGATGCAAATGAATTTTTAATTTTAAATTTCCTATTTATTTGTTGATTTATTTATATATCTTTGTTTTAGAAAAACTTATTCATTTTCATTTTTATCAAAAATTTAAATTATTGAAAAATCATACTAAATACCTCAATACTTTTGACAATATTTAGTAGACTCTTCTCACCTAGGGATCAGTTAAGGAATCACTACTTGTAACTTCCATAACGTCCCATCATCGGAAGGGCTCACACCCATTTCGAAAATTATCATTCATATTAAAATAAGTTTCGATTTGAAAATAAATATGAAACCCTTTTATTGAAAAATTAAATCAAATATTCCAATACTTTTGGCAACATTTGAAATAATTTTCCTCACTAAAGATTTCTAAAGAATCACTACTTTGACTTTTATAGAATCTTATCCTCGGTAGATTCACACTTATTTGGAAATTAAATGGATGCATATGATGCAAACAAATGATATATGATGCAAATGAATTTTTAATTTTAAATTTCTTTATTTATTTGTTGATTTATTTATATATCTTTGTTTTAGAAAAACTTATTCATTTTCATTTTTATCAAAATTTAAATTATTGAAAAATTATACTAAATATTCCAATACTTTTAGCAATATTTAGTACGACTCTTCTCACCTAAGGATCAGCTAAGAATCACTACTTGTGACTTCCGTAGCATCCCATCATCAACTTTATTCAATTTTCAATCTACAAAAATTTACTTGATGCTGAATTTTAATCTTTATATTAAACTTTTATTCTATAAAGGTTTTTATAAGCTTGATATTTAAAAATTTTATTTGGTACATTTAACTTTTCAAAACTTGACAAATGATTTAGACCCCTTTTTTTATTACAAATGAATAGACTAGCAAATAGAACATAAAAACCAGAACAAAAACACACAAGGGAGTGGTCCATGTGCATGCACGTCAAACCAAAAAAAAGTCAAATCAGACAATTGATTAAAATCACAAATAAATGAAACAAGAAGTAAAACACTCAAGATTCATTTTTCCATTAACGTACAAGCAAAAGGCAACAATTAATTTTTATAAAAAAAAAGGGCAACAATTAATTAACTAATAAAATAAACAATCAACTCAAGTCAACTTATAGCACAGGAGTCATGATTAAAACCTATTTTTTATAGGACTAAAACCTATTTTCAAGCACTAGAAACGTACATCTTTTGAGCAAAATATTCATGCATTCTAAAGAATTTACCCCTTTTTTTTTCAACAACAATTTACTGATAAATAAAAAACAATATCACATCATAGCACATCTCACGAATACTAAAATATAAATATTATAAAACAAGAAATAAAGGCACAACAAAATAACCTTCAAAATCTTCCCTTCTCTAGATCGTTCAAACTGTGTCTTGTATCCAAAATCCAAGCTTTCAAGGCTTCAAAACCATCCAAACTTGGTGCTCTTTCCAAAGCCAAAACAGGTTTAGCCTTTTTTTTTATTTCTAGCATCTTCTACATCCACTATCCAAGGTGACCGGCCAGAACTCTATTTTGTTGGCAAACTAGCTCACACCGTTTTCTTTCTTTCCTTTGGTGCAAAAAATCCGAAAAGAAAAGCAATACACAAAAACGTAGCCCTAAACTTTGAAGCCTTTATGCTACCGATCTCTCTTTCTTTCTAACTTACTTTATACTTTGTGCATGCTTACTGAGAATGGTGCTAGGTTTCATTTGGTTTTTTCTTTTTGGGTGTATTGTTGATTTGGGTTGGTTTTTGGTTCTTGGTATAAGGGATGAAAAGGGATGCCGTTAGTAGGGGTTTAGTTTTAGGGTTGGCTTTCTTGGGTTCGTTGCTGTCAAAGGCAGTGTCGGTGTTGGGGCTGTTTTGGGTGAATGGTGACTCGTTTGGTGGTCCGGTGACGGTGGTGAGTGCGAATGGTGGTTCCGTGTTAGTGGTGAGTGCAAATGGTGGTTCCGTGTTGTTGGTTAAAAAGGCCAAATGATGGAGCTGTTTAAGAGGTATTCGAGTGGATGTTGGCAGTGGCTGAAATGGTTCATATTAGTGTTTGGGTTGGTTGTTGCGTGGAGGAGAGCTTGGTGGTGAGGATGGTTTCGATCTCAGGCAAGGATGGGGATTGTGTTGGTGGCTGTGTTGGTGATGAATGGGGATGTTTGAGAGGTAGTTGATGGTGGCCGAAAATGGTGATGGGCAAGTAGTGGCTGTGGCCGAATGCCTCTCCTGTGAATTTTCTTCTTGTTATCAGTTCCTATAAGAAGAGCTTTGGGGAATGGAATAGGGAAAAGTGACATGGAGAAAAGAGAAAGTCAGAGTTTTGGGTGAAGAGAAAGTGAGTTTGGGGAGAAGAGTTCTGAAGGGTCGCAGAAGCACCAACTATTTCTATATTTTTGGTTTTTTTTACTCTTTTTTCAATTTTGTCTTTTTTGAATTTTGTTTTTCTTTTTAATTGTTTGAATCAATTTGCAAATGAAATAAAAAAAATGAATAAAAAAGAAATTGTGCTTTAGACTCATAGCCCAATCAAAATTCACAATCCAAAACTCAAGTGGGCTTTGGGCATTTGTGGCAAGCCTCTTAAAAACCCATGTGATTCAAATACAAAATAAACTTTACTATTCCAGATAAAACATTTATTGAACCCGGACAAAATTAGGTGTCTACAGCTGCCCCTCTTTGCTCATTGCTGAGAATCAAGAATAGAGCAAAGATAATAGACAACAATTTTGTTCGACTCACGACCTAATCTTTTGCTTTTGTTTTTTTTTTATATTTTTTTTAAATTATTCTTGAAAAAGTACTCCTTCTACAATTGAAGTATTGAAACTTTAAACTCCTTCCTTCAAAAGTGCTCCCCCTACAACAGAGACATTGAATCTTTAAATTCCTCCTGAAATGTGCTCTTCTTACAATAGAGACAATGAAATTTTAAATTCCTTCCTATAATGTGCTCCTCTTACAACAGAGGCCTTGAAACTTTAAATTCTTTTTGAAATGTGCTCCTCTTGCAGTAAGGACAATGAAACTTTAAAATTTTTCCTGAAATGTGCTCCTCTTGCAGCAAAGGCAATGAAATTTTAAATTTTTTCTCGAAATGTTCTCCTCTTGCAGCAGAGGCCATGAAACTTTAAATTTCTTTTTTTTTTGAAATGTGCTTCTTGCAGCAGAGGCCGTGAAACTTTAAATTCCTTTCTTGAAAAGTACTCCTCCTTGAAAGATTTCACATTTGAAGATCTAGGAATTCACATCTAGAGAATTTTGTCTCAGGAATTCACATCCGAGTTTGACTTGGAGATTCACGTCCGAAAAATTTGACTTGGAGATTCACATCCAAAATTTTAACTGGGAGATTCACACCCAATATTTTAACTTGGAATTCAGAGATTCACACCTGAAATTTTGATTTGGAGATTCACATCCAAAATTTCAACTTGATTTGGAGATTGACATCCAAAGATTTGATTCGGAGATTCACATCCGAAATTTCAACTTGATTTGGAGATTCACATCCTAAAATTTTAACTTAGAGATTCACATCCAAAGATTTGATTCGGAGATTCACATCCGAAATTTCAACTTGGAGATTCACATCCAGAATTTTAACTTAGAGATTCACATCCAAAGATTTGACATTTTGATTTGGAGATTCACATCCAAAGATTTGATTCGGAGATTCACATCCGAAATTTCAACTTGATTTGGAGATTCACATCCTAAAATTTTAACTTAGAGATTCACATCCAAAGATTTGATTCGGAGATTCATCCGAAATTTCAACTTGGAGATTCACATCCAGAATTTTAACTTGGAGATTCACATCCAAAGATTTGAAATTTTGATTTGGAGATTCACATCCAAAGATTTGATTCGAAGATTCACATCCGAAATTTCAACTTGATTTGGAGATTCACATCCGAAATTTCAACTTGATTTGGAGATTCACATCCAGAATTTTAACTTGGAGATTCACATCCAAAGATTTGATTTGGAGATTCACATCCGAAATTTCAACTTGATTTGGAGATTCACATCCTAAAATTTTAACTTGGAGATTCACATCCAAAGATTTGATTCTTGATTTGGAGATTCACATCCGAAATTTCAACTTGATTTGGAGATTCACATCCAAAGATTTGATTCGGAGATTCACATCCGAAATTTCAACTTGGAGATTCACATCCAGAATTTGACTTGGTTTGGAGATTCACATCCAAAATTTCAGATTCTCACCTAAAATTTTTTGAATTGGAGATTCACATCCAAATATTTAGTTTCTTGATGCATCATCCTTTTAAAACTCTTTACTTTAAAAGTCTTATCATCTTATCCTAAAATTTTCAGAATCCCACTTCCTTCCTTTGTCTTGTGTTTTATCCCCCCTATTTTTTGACCAAGAATGTACAAACTTTGTTACTTAAAGGTGAAATTTTCATTAGTTTTTTTTTTGAATGTATGTGATGAATGCAAATGTAAATGTCGAGAAATAGGAAAAAGAGAAAAAATAAAAAAAAAGGAAAGAAAAGAAAAATAAAAGAAATCAAAAGTTGCGATAACAAGGTTCACAAGACCATCATTCTCACCATTTTTGAATCTCTTCAAATCATAAGCTTCCATACATCTACTAATTCCACGAAACACCATTAATTCTTGTTCATTTTTCACCATTTGATCACACATTCATATTTTTTTCGACGCACTTGCAAACCTTCCCAGGGTTCTCATCTGTTCTTTCTTCACCCCATATCATGTTCGACTTTCCTCTTTTGTAATGCATTGGGCTTTCACAAACATTATCAATCACTTATTTATCGTCATTTCAATTTTATAATGAATGCAATGCCATCACATTTCTTTCAATAATCATAAGCATGTAGATTGGTCAAAAGTTGAAGGATGGACATTTATGAAGAAGTAAACAAGAACAAATTTAATTAAGAAAAATAGGTAATTTCCAGAGGCCAAGGGAGGTAACAATATCTAAATAATGAATATTCAATCAATCTTGATAAACTAATCTAAGATTTTGCCAAAATTCTATTTGATTGACATTCTAATCATTTTGGTTCCATCAATGCTTTGGCTCCCACTTCATGAAATTTTCCAACAATACTGGTTTCCCTTATGAAAGGCTATCTTCCCGAGATTTTAGCTAAATCTCTCATTCTTCTTTTGACTCAAACTGCCCTTTCGGGTTTTCAACTTGAGCCCCTTCTTATTCTCTTCTTCTTTTCTTTTCTTCTTTTTTTTAGCTTTTTTTTCTCTTTTTTTCATTTTTCTTCTTTCCTTTTTTATTATTTTTTTCATCATTTTTCTTTTTACATTTTCATTCTTCTTCAAAAATCATACTTATTCATAATCAAGACACTTATCGAGCTTCGAATCATGAACTTGTAACACGTCTAGGCTCAATATATGATTCCTTAACTCAAGCATTCAAGTTCGATCAAAATGGACTTTTAAGGTACGTAATGTAGGCCAGGTTTTAAGGTTCTGAAAGAATGGATAATAAGGCCCAAAATACGTGTTTCAAAGGGTTTCAAGCCATATGATCATTTTTCATCATATTGAGAATTTTAGCATTCTACCCCCTTCTTTGTTTATTCTTCTTTGGTTTCTTATTTCTCTTTCCATTCTTTTCTGTTCATCTCTTTTTCTTTTGATTCTCTCTTTTCCTCATTTCCTTCTCTCTCTTTTTTTTTTGAGGATTTCAATCATGAAGATATCTTTTTCTTTATCTTGCCCCTAGATTTCTAATGACTTGAAAATTTTTCGTGGGCAAATCTTACTTCATTTTTCTCAATTTTGCCCCCAATGTGGGGGGTGATCCTTGGCGGGTTTCTTTAAAAAATATATATATAACTATGATGCTCAAAGAGGTAACAATGGATAATTTTTCTCGTATGTGAAGGGTAAACCAAAGATGGTCATTTCTCATTTCGAACGTAAATACTCTTATCAAAGAATTATTGATTGAGCCAACACAATCTTGTGGAAAATCTACTATTAAATTGCACATCAATTCTGACTTTCCTTGTGTACACTCTATTTATTGACTTCAACATTCCCATCGATCATGGGAGATAAAATTGTCAATACAAATAGAATTTTAAAGTTTTATCCCTGATTATTATCAAAAGCGACATCATATTCATCATTTAACAACAAAATTGGGCAAAGAATGGAAGTTAATCAAAAAGGGTAAAATATAAGCAAATGCACAAAAAACATAAGATTTCGAAGGGGAGAGAAAAATGTAATGAAAATGCATCAGTTACTCCGTTGAAATGACAAAAAAATAAATGAAAGTCAATACACAAAAAGCGCTTTTCAGTTCATGAGCATTACAAAAGGAAACAACTTTACACCATTATGAATAACCAACCAAAAAGTCTTTTTTTGCAATCATACTGTAGCATGGTTAACCCGTTCCTTCTTTTGTCCTAAAATCCAACAAACCAAATCTGATCAAACTTTGCACCTTATGCTTGAAAGCAAGGCAACTTTCTATCGAATGACCCATATTTCTACTATGATAGTCACACCAAGCATTTGGGTCGTACCACTCTGGATATGGAGGTTCCAAAGGTTTTAGTTGGACGGGGATAACAAGTTGGTTCTCGAGAAGGTATTGAAATACTTCAGTGTAGGACCAAGGAATCGGATCAATGTTGATCCTCCTCCGTTTGTTTCGAGATCCTCTTTGGTTACTTTGGGTAGGCATAGGTGTTTGGAGACCTATTTGCCAACTTGATTGGGGGATTGGCTGACGGGTATTCAGGCTTGGAGAGGTATTATTTATGGTGGGGTAATAAGTTTGGTACATTGGATAGGGATGATATGGAGCAAAGTCTCCCACATGTTGCCCTTCATAATTCATGGCATGAACATCTTCTTCATTCCCCGATGTATCACCTCTTCTTGTATTCATGGCATCATCTCTTACAAGCTTGCCACTATTGATTGCATTCTCTATTATTTCGCCAGAAATTACCATATCTGCAAAATTCTTGGTGGCATTACCGACCATCATTTCATAAAACGGGGCCGGGAGTGTGTTGACAAACAAGATGGTGGTTTCTTTCTCTGTGAGAGGCGGTTGAACTTGGGCAGCTACATCCCTCCACATTTGAGCATATTCTCTAAAGCTCTCCTCATGTTTCTTCCTCATGCCCTGTAAGGACAAGCGGTCTGGTGCTAAATCTTCAATGTGCTTGTATTGAGCAATAAATGCTCGAGCCAATTCTTTCCATGAGCGGATATGGGCTCGATCTAGTTGGGTGTACCACCTGGCAGCTGATTCGGTAAGACTGTCTTGAAAAATATGCACCAATAATTCATCATTTTGAGCATAGGCGGCCATTTTCTGACAGTACATCTTGATATGAGTTGTCGAGCATTTGGTCCCATCATACTTTTCAAATTCTGGAACCTTGAAATTTGGTGGGATAACTACACCCGGTACCAAATAGAGTTCGCTCGCATCCAGAGAACCATATAAATTCATCCCTTCGATAGCTCGTAACCTTTCTTCAAGGAGATCATACTTTGTCTGAGGCTCTAAGTTCTCTTTCACCATTGATACACTCATCTTCAGTTTATCCTGTTCTTTAGGATCTTCTGAATCCTGAACATAAATTGGGTCTAATGGCTTCCTTCTGAGGTTTGGAATGTCGTGCCCCTCAAATAGCATATGCTGTGAAGTACGGACTTGGGGTGGAAGGGGACTTTATGGATACAAACGTTCACCGTCTGGTGCTCACCTTTCTTGAGTAGTTGCTTCCCCTACTGGTTCCTTTCCTTTACTCATTTTGGTCATCATCTCCATCATTGCAGCCAATTGCCCTTTCATCTCTTCTTGCGCATTTTCTATTTTCTCCATTCGGTTAGCCTGTCCTTCTTCCATGACCTATACTTGTGAGAGCCCCGAACTGCTTTGTAACATTTGATGGTCGAGAGGCCTTGAACCTTATTGCCACAATTTTCTTATTAGAAACTCATATTACTATCTTACCTTTGTCTAAAAAAGGAACTTTCGTTTATTTCTTTCAAAAATTTTTGGAACAAACACTTTTTTTTCTCTTTTGTTTTTTTTTAGAGTATTGGCATATTTACTGAAGTATACGATGTGAATTTTATGAAATCATGTTACTTGTATATGTATGCAAATGATATGTATGACAAAAATCTATTCTTTTTATCTTGAAACATGAAATGGAACAATTTTTCTTCTCCTTTTTCTCTTTTTTTTTTGTTAGTTTGCATAACTTTCTTGATTTTACATGTTAGGTGTTTAGGTCTTCACTTTAACCAAATCTTAGGGAGGAATAATTTCAACAAAAATAATCAATCAATAGCACATGTACATAAATTTGATAAAAAAGAAAATTGAAAGAATAGACAAATTCAAAATTATAAAAGACTTAGTTTAGTTTCTCAAATATTTATCTACAAAATGTGATGCAACAATGTAAAATGCATACCATAGTTCAAACTAAAATTTGCCCCTTACTTAACACATTCACTTATTAACTTAAGATGTCAAGTCCGAAACAAGTAAGAGGAATTAAAGAATAACCTTGAACCATACCAAACTTGTTTCAAAACTCTCTCTCTTTTTTCTTTTGTTTTTAATTTTCTATGAAAAAGAACATATTCTTTTTTTTTATGAAATGCTATGTAAAATGTTTAAGACATGACACAATAACAAGGCACGACGAAGGACATGTTTATACAAAATGTAATTTATACACAATGCAATGGTAATGAAGATCAAAATTTGTTTTATTTCACCTGACTTTCGTGATTCTAAAATGCAAATGACATGACTATCAACATATATATACACAATGATGACGAAATGAATTAAAATGATATATGTCCCTAACATGCTTGAGAAAAACGAATATTTGTATTCACAATACCTAGACACTAATCTTATTATTCCTTAATCCAACATGCAAGAAAGATGGAATTCCTAACTAAACCTCAAACATTCTTCTTCATTTTTCTAGAAATCATTTTTATTTAATCACCAAACAAACATTTTTTTATTTTTATTTTTTCCTAAAAAAATTCACATTCCCTATTCGATTCTTTTTTTTTCAAAATTGATTTTATTTCATCTTTATTCCAAATCAAAATTTTTTTTTGAATTCTTTTCCAAACAAATTCAATGATAATTTTTGTTGACATCTTTTTGTTCAAGAAACCTTTTTTTTAACCCTTTTTTTTAATTCTTAGCATTTTTAGACTGTCATTTAAAATTCCTATACGACCAAAAAAAAAAGATAAATATTTTTTTTAGCATGTCTTATTCTTTGAAAATTCAATATAGAAAAGTCAATTATTCATCTCTTTTTTTTCAATATTTATTTCGACTTCAAAAATAAAGAAAAAAGAGAAATAATTTTTTTTATTCATTCCCTCTTTTTTTTCTAACTTTTTTTCCAAGAAAGATTAATTAATTTCTCACTCAAACCCCTTTACTTTTCCTTTTTTATGCCTTTATCTTAAGAAATTCTTCCAAGAATAATAAAGAATAAAGAATTTGTTGTTTTTTTTTTAAATTAAAAAAACTTAATTGGATTTTTCTTATTATTTTTAGGGAAAGAGACATTTTTTTTATTTTTTATTGTAAAAAGAAAGGTTTATCCACATTTTATCATTTTATATTTTTCTTTTTAAAGAAAGAAAAGTGAAAGAAATTAAAACTTTTTTTTATTTTTATATATAAAACATCTTATAACCAAATATACACAAAACTTGTTTTTCTTCTTCTTGCTTTGGAGAATGTACTTTTATTAGTTCCTACCTATTTTCAAAACAAAATTCTCATTTAAAGAAAAGAATGAAGAATTATTTGCATTTTTTCAAAAGAAAAGTTACATATTTGTTTTATTACTTTTATCACACACCTTTATTTTTTTCAAAAATAAGTGGATTTTTTTTACAAGATCTTTTATAAAGAAAAAATATTTTTTCCATTTTTATTTTACAAAAATTTCCTTTTTTAGAAAAAAAATCAAAGACTTAAATTATATGCAAATCAAATCAAAATCGATTGTACCTTTATTATAAATATGAGAAAAAGGATCGAATATGTTCTCTCGTGTCTTAATTTTAGTGTAATCTCTACAAAATTTAGGGCATGGCTCCACCTAAAGCTGGTTTCTTAGGGTCCTTTACATGCTGGGTTGAGATTTATAAAGATCTAAAGGTTCCCAAATTATACCTCACTGACGTCCACACTGGACTAGAAAGATTTAATTTGAGTGGGAGTATTTCACTTGCCATTGCGGAGGTGATTACCTCACGAGAGCATAGGTACTTTACTCTTTCCTAAGGAGAACGGAACCCGGGTATAGAGCTCATGTTATGACATGCATGTGTAAGTGTGTGTATGAGGGAACACATCAAACATTTATCAAACTATAACCCTTAACCTACATGCCCTAATAATTTATTAAGAATAATATATACAAAATAAAGAATGATGTAAAATAATCAACATAATTAAAACACAAATGCAACTAATTATTTTAAAATTAAGGAAATTAAATTTAAATATTAGTTAAGAGCTTTAAATTATAACTTAGTATAACACATGACTAATAAATGGATTGACTCTCAAAAAAATCCCCAGTGGAGTCGCCAAGCTGTCGTAACAGTTTCGCGCTCGACGATTTTGAAAAACGTTTAAAAACAAAGGGAGTCGCCACCAATCTTTTTTGACTAGGTGTGATTGGCCACCTAAAATATTTATCTTTTTAACAAATTCTCAAAATTAATTAAGTTTTATTAAAAAGATAATTTTTTGGTCTACGAAAACAAAATCGGGTCTAGGAGTACGGTTACGCGTGGGGAAAGATTACCACCCCCACAACGCCCGTTAAAAAACGGTACCATCGTAATCATGTGTTATCCTTTGGTTTTAATAAAATGGTCTTGAATTAACATTTGAAATTAATTCCTTTTTATTCCATTTTTTGAAGCATTTTATTATTTATCAAAATTATTTTCTTTATTTTTAAATAAAAGTTAGATTTTGCTTATCGAAAGTGAGTGTGAACCCTTTTGTATTGAATAATTAAATCAAATACTCCAATACTTTTGGCAGCATTTGAAATAATTTTCTCACCTAGAGATTTCTTTATAATCACTACTTATGACTTCTACAGAATCTCATCCTCGAAAGGGCTCACACCCATTTCGAAAATTATCATTCATATTAAAATAAGTTTTATTTTGAAAATAAATATGAAACCCTTTTATTGAAAAATTAAATCAAATATTTCAATACTTTTGGCAACATTTGAAATAATTTTCCTCACCTAGAGATTTCTAAAGAATCACTACTTGTGACTTCTATAGAATCTCATCTCGGTAGATTCACTTATTTGGAAATTAAATGGATGCATATGATGCAAACAAATGATATATGATGCAAATGAATTTTTAATTTTAAATTTCCTTATTTATTTGTTGATTTATTTATATATCTTTGTTTTAGGAAAACTTATTCATTTTCATTTTTATCAAAAATTTAAATTATTGAAAAATCATACTAAATACCTCAATATTTTTGACAATATTTAGTAGACTCTTCTCACCTAGGGATCAGTTAAGGAATCACTACTTGTAACTTCCATAACGTCCCATCATCGGAAGGGCTTACACCCATTTCGAAAATTATCATTCATATTAAAATAAGTTTCACTTTGAAAATAAATATGAAACCTTTTTATTGAAAAATTAAATCAAATATTTCAATACTTTTGGCAACATTTGAAATAATTTTCCTCACCTAGAGATTTCTAAAGAATCACTACTTGTGACTTCTATAGAATCTCATCCTCGGTAGATTCACACTTATTTGGAAATTAAATGATGCATATGATGATATATGATGCAATATGATGCAAATGAATTTTTAATTTTAAATTTCTTTATTTATTTGTTGATTTATTTATATATCTTTGTTTTAGAAAAACTTATTCATTTTCATTTTTATCAAAATTTAAATTATTGAAAAATTATACTAAACATTCCAATACTTTTGGCAATATTTAGTACGATTCTTCTCACCTAGGCATCAGCTAAGAATCACTACTTGTGACTTCCGTAACATCCCATCATCGGAATTTATTTAATTGAATTTAAATCTCATTATTTATTTATTTATTTTTCTTTGTTTTTTAAAAAAAACTTATTTGTTTTCAATTTTAATAAAAATTTAAATTATTGAAAAATCATACTAAATATTTCAATACTTTTGGCAACATTTAGTAAGATTTCTCTCACCTAGGGATCAGTTAGGAATCACTACTTGTGACTTCCGTAACATTTCATCATCGAAAAAGTATTTAATTGAATTATAAAATTTATTATTAATCTTCTTTTAAAAATTTATTTTTATTTTTAACAAAAAATTAAATTATTGAAAAATTATACTAAATATTCCAATACTTTTGGCAACATTTAGTATAACTCTTCTCACCTAGGGATCAGTTAGGGAATCACTACTTGTGACTTTCATAACGTCCCATCATCGGACTTCATTTAATTTAATTTAAATTTTATTATTTATTTCCTTTTTCTATTTTCTTTAAAAAAATTATTTATTTTTATGTTTAACAAAAAATTAAATTATTGAAAAATCATACTAAATATTCCAATACTTTTGGCAATATTTAGCAGACTCTTCTCACCAAAGGATCAGCTAGGAATCACTACTTGTGACTTCCGTAGCATCCCATCATCGGGAAATCATTTAATTAAATTTAAAATTTTGTTATTAATTTCTCTTTTCCATTTTCTTTTAAAAAATTATTTATTTTTATGTTTAAGAAAAAAATTAAATTATTGAAAAATCATACTAAATATTCCAATACTTTTGGCAACATTTAGCAGACTCTTCTCACCTAGGGATCAGCTAGAAATCACTACTTGTGACTTCCGTAGCATCCCATCATCGGGAAATCATTTAATTAAATTTAAAATTTTGTTATTAATTTCTCTTTTCCATTTTCTTTTAAAAAATTATTTATTTTTATTTTTAATAAAAAAATTAAATTATTGAAAAATCATACTAAATATTCCAATACTTTTGGCAACATTTAATATAACTCTTTTCACCTAGGGATCAGCTAAGAATCACTACTTATGACTTCCGTAGCATCCCATCATTGGACTTTATTAAGTTTTCAATCTACAAAAATTTACTTGATGCTGAATTTTAATCTTTATATTAAACTTTTATTTTATAAAGGTTTTTATAAGCTGGATATTTAAAAATTTTATTTGGTACATTTAACTTTTCAAAACTTGACAAATGATTCAGACCCTTTTTTTTATTACAAATGAATAGACTAGCAAATAGAACATAAAAACCAGAACAAAAACACACAAGGGAGTGGTCCATGTGCATGCACGTCAAACAAAAAAAAAGTCAAATTAGACAATTGATTAAAAATCACAAATAAATGAAACAAGAAGTAAAACACTCAAGATTCATTTTTCCATTCACGTACAAGCAAAAGGCAACAATTAATTTTTATATAAAAAAAAGGGCAACAATTAATTAACTAATAAAATAAACAATCAACTCAAGTCAACTTATAGCACGGGAGTCATGATTAAAACCTATTTTCTATAGGACTAAAACCTATTTTCAAGCACTAGAAACGTACATCTTCTGAGCAAAATATTCATGCATTCTAAAGAATTTACCCCCTTTTTTTTCAACAACAATTTACTGATAAATAAAAAACAATAGCACATCATAGCACATCTCACGAATACTAAAATATAAATATTATAAAACAAGAAAAAAAGGCACAACAAAATAACCTTCAAAATCTTCCCTTCTCTAGATCGTTCAAACTGTGTCTTGTATCCAAAATCCAAGCTTTCAAGGCTTCAAAACCATCCAAACTTGGTGCTCTTTCCAAAGCCAAAACAGGTCTAGCTTTTTTTTTTTTCTAGCATCTTCTACGTCCACTATCCAAGGTAACCGGCCAGAACTCTATTTCGTTGGCAAACTAGCTCACACCGTTTTCTTTCTTTCCTTTGGTGCAAAAAATCCGAAAAGAAAACCAATACACAAAAACTTAGCCCTAAACTTTGAAGCCTTTATGCTACCGATCTCTCTTTCTTTCTAACTTGCTTTATACTTTGTGCATGCTTACTGAGAATGGTGCTAGGTTTCATTTGGTTTTTTCTTTTTTGGGTGTATTGTTGATTTGGGTTGGTTTTTGGTTCTTGGTATAAGGGATGAAAAGGGATGCCGTTAGTAGGGGTTTAGTTTTAGGGTTGGCTTTCTTGGGTTCGTTGCTGTCAAAGGCAGTGTCGGTGTTGGGGCTGTGTTGGGTGAATGGTGACTCGTTTGGTGGTCCAGTGACGGTGGTGAGTGCGAATGGTGGTTCCGTGTTAGTGGTGAGTGCATATGGTGGTTCTGTGTTGGTGGTTAAGAAGGCCAAATGATGGAGCTGTTTAAGAGGTATTCGAGTGGATGTTGGCAGTGGTTGAAATGGTTCATATTAGTTTGGGTTGGTTGTTGCGTGGAGGAGAGCTTGGTGGTGAGGATGGTTTCGATCTCAGGCAAGGATGGGGATTGTGTTGGTGGCTGTGTTGGTGATGAATGGGGATGTTTGAGAGGTAGTTGATGGTGGCCGAAAATGGTGATCGGCAAGTAGTGGCTGTGGCCGAATGCCTCTCTTGTGAATTTTCTTCTTGTTATCAGTTCCTATAAGAAGTGCTTTGGGGAATGGAATAGGGAAAAGTGACATGGAGAAAAGAGAAAATCAAAGTTTTGGGTGAAGAGAAAGTGAGTTTGGGGAGAAGAGTTCTGAAGGTCCGCAGAAGCACCAATTATTTCTATTTTTTTGGTTTTTTTTTACTCTTTTTTTAATTTTGTCTTTTTTGAATTTTGTTTTTTTAATTCTTTAAATCAATTTGCAAATAAATAAAAAAATGAATAAAAAAGAAATTGTGCTTTAGACTCATAACCCAATCAAAATTCACAATCCAAAACTCAAGTGGGCTTTGGGCATTTGTGGCAAGCCTTTTAAAAACCCATGTGATTCAAATACAAAATAAATTTTACTATTTCAGATAAAACATTTATTGAATCTGGACAAAATTAGATATTTACAATATACAACAATAATGAGAGTCTTGCGCGAACAGATCCAGAATGTAAGTGATCCAGAAGTGGCAGAAGCTTACACTGCAGTCAAAGCTCACAAATTTGGTAGGAAATGGGGTTTCCCAGAATTTGCCTGGAGGGAGATGCCTAAGGCATCATCGACAGAATAAGGGATGATATTCTAGACTTCTGCAAGGTAGGGAACCTGGTGGAGATAGCAAGGATCGACTGCAAAAGCTCTCTAGCATGCAATGTCTTGCATGTTAAACGAGAGGCCAATAGAGCAGCCCATTGTTTATCACTACTAGCTTACACTTGCACTGAGACCAAACATTGAGTGAAAACATGTCCAGATGATGTAATCACACTGGCGCTCTCTGACAGTATGCACTCTTAATCATTAGTGAAAGTCCTATTTCACAAAAAAAAAAATTAATAACAGTTTTTTTTGGTATGATACAGAAATATTTGGAGTATGTGGGATTTTTTTTTTCTGTCTTATCGAGACAAATAGCAATATGAAGTGAAAGTAAAACAAATTTGGATATATATATATACATATATATATATAAAATAATTATTTTATACGTCGTTAATAGAGTTTTTTTACTTTATAAGTGAATTAAGATGATGACATATGTTTCTATAAAAAAATGATAACATATGTCTTATTTTATTTATTTTTTATTTTTTAATATTTTTAAATAACATGTCTCCTCATCTTAATTCACTTGTAAAGTCAAAAAAATTTTATTGACAATGTATAAGATATTAATCTATATATATATATATAGTTAATTTGATAGGTTGGCTATATCTAACAATTAGGGACCACCTAGTTGGGGGATTCCGCCATTTTTTTTGCACAGTTAGGTAGGGCCAGTGGTCTCTAGCAGCCAGGGCTTAACAGCCACATCATGGATGATGTAACCTTACCGTGAAGTTTCAGCAGAAAACGAATTGCTGCTCCGGTTAAAAGGATATTAAAAGGTTAGCCGATGAATTTAAAAAGATTATTATATATTACGTCTTGTTTGATTTGATTAATAAATTAACACATCATTTGACCTTATGATATTTCAGTTGAAGTATTCTTTCATAAACTTTTCTTATATTGAATTAAGGAATTAATGGGTGTGCAAGAGCAAGACTGATCTCCTTTTACCAGCCTTTCTCAAAAATTGCATTTTAGGAAAACTGGAAGCTAATGTAAACAAGGTTTGGTCGTTCGACGCATATAAGAATTATTTCGGTGCTAGTTTGGACACAGATAATAGATATATAGGACTGGCATGATCTGTCATGAACAAGAATATATATAATCACGTTAATAAATTGTATTGAGTATATATATAAAATACACGTACCCAGCTAATCAGATCTTATAAAATATATAAATTAAAGTGAATATAATATATATATATATATATATATATGTACATATAATTTTACGCTGTTGCAAAGATTGTGAAATCCTTGTCGTTTCTCCCTGTCAGTACTACTTTGAAAGTAATTCTCGTAGTTAAGATCGACGTCAAGGATTTCGGTGATTTATTTCATTAACAGTAGTGTTGAAAACTTGAAGCAAATATTTATATTGGTACATATTTGTCAATCCACAGAGAGCAGGAGTTCTCATCTTAATTAAGATGGTTCGGATCCCACAACCACCGCCAAGGCAGAAGACAAAGGTGCATCAAATTAAGCTCAGAAATGTCTTGAAGGAGCTTGCTCCCGTTGCTCAATGCTTTTTATTATTACTTGAATATTTTAGCTGGGCTGGGGGTTAAGTCAATAATAATAATAATAATAATAATAATAATAATAATAATAATAAACATCACCCTACTCTATTTTTATAAAATTCTTTCCCAATAATTACTCTTATTATTCGTTCTTGATGGCGGAATTTAACTTATATATTGCTTTTGCCTACTCTCTGAATGCAATGAATCTTATTACAAATTTAAAATTTACAATTTAATAAGGTGATGTGAGAGAAAAAATACGCAGAGTTATAATAGGATTTGATGGCCCCTACCCATAGCCTCCACTCTAATAATAAAAAAATATGTAGTTTAGTGGTGGAAGAAATAGCAGCTTAATTAAACTAATTAAAATTTTTTAATAAGCATAAATGATGCTTTCCCTGTTAATTAAAACCGTATTTGTTTGGTCCCAAACAATTCGTTAGGTGAATTTAGCAGTTTATTTGCCAAACTTGAACACTTTACTGGTAGTTTCAATCACAAGATAAGAACAGCATTAATGAAAACCACTTTGAAGAGCCAAAAAAATAGATTTTTTTTATTTTTCTTTTCTTTGCCAATTGATCCTACTGTAATTTCCATGATCTAGATGGCTCCCTTCACCACATGTTTTTGACGAAAATAAGAGGATGCGTGAAATAATTAAATTACCCTTTTCCTACATTTTTCTGTTTTTCACCGTTGACAAACAATTGCAGAGCTAAGCTTCCCTGCCTCACGAGGCACCAGCTGACCTTGCGCCATCACCAAGGATTTGTAGATCTCAACGATCATTTTCTCGTCATATTCTTTCAAAGGGCGTTTCCCGAAGGCGGCAATCCCGCCATCACCTATGGCTCCTCCGTAGCCAGTATTAATCATCCTGGAGTTGGCTAACCCCAGCATCATTTTCACATAGGCATCACGTAGCCAAACGAAGAACTTCTTGGGTGAACGTATTCTCAGCTTTGCCTTTACCCTGATCCTCCAGAACCTCCTCCTCCGGCTGGAACCCAGCTCCACCGTGCTTCGCCGTGCCCGTCTCGAACCATTTAGCTTGACGTAGCCTTTCCTCTTCCAGTACCCCCTCAAACCCTTGTACATGGTTGCAGAAATACCTTCCATTACTGTTTCTTCCTAATTGACAAATTTGATATAAAAGAGTGAGGGAATGTATATATATTTATATATATTTATATGCAAATTACAGAGTTTGATTAAGAAATAAAAATAATGATGGTAATAGTAGATGGCCAGTCATATTTGTCGATGACAAAATATAGGGGGTGGCGATCATAAATGAAATGCAACCATGTACCGGCATTTCTCACGGGTGTCGCTATCCATATTCAATGTCTGTGGACTATCCACGTGCCACATTTTAGCCGTCCGATCCTTACTCCTTCGACAGGAATTCATCCATCACATGGCATTGGATTCCTCTCACATTCAAATCAAATATACCTTTACGAGGCTTAGTCCTTACTTTTCTAATTTGGAATTGACTCAATTTCATGTTCTCAGACAAGGATTCAAAAATCTTGACAATTTGGAACCAAACAAAATATATATAAATATATACACATATGCGCACGTAAATATATGTTATATGAAATTAAATTTATATGGAATCTATATTTATTTGTCGAAAAAGAAATTCCATTTTTTTTGTCACTAAAAGTGTCACATATGACATATCCATATGTCATGTAGTTTTGTTACTAGTAAACTTTTTTAACGGGCATATTTTGTTGATAATCTCCTAGCTAATTTGGAAATCAAATTTATATTAAAAGATCAACAAAAAGAAAATGAAAATAACTAGTAGCATTTTTTATCAATGGCTTATTTATGTAAAAAATAGTTAACGCGAATAAAGATAATGCTTCCAACTCACTTAAATTGATCAAGTCGGTCAACAATTTCTTGATCGAATAATTAAATATGAGTTGTGATATCTTGTAAGGTTTAGATTTAAATTCAAGCAACTCAACCCCTATTTCTAGTTATTTAATATTTCTCTTGTAAAAAAAAAATTGATCAAGTCGAATTTGACTGGAAAAAAATATTTATAACTCAAAATTGATATTATTTAAATTCAAACGATTTCAAAATTATGAAAAAGCAATTAGAATTTTAAAATGATTCTTTTAAACTTTAACAATTTAAATTCAAAATAATCCAAACTTTAATAATCTAAATGTCACACTCGAATGGCTCAAATATATATGATTCGAGTACCATAGTTCAACTCAAAATGATCTGAGATCTTGCTCACTTATTCACTTAACATTTTTAATTTAAGCAGCGTTTTTTCTTTGTTTAAAACTTTATTCAAACAAAACCATGTTTGTTTAAGAAAAATAGTTTTTATAGTAAAAAAAATACTAATTTTTTAAAATTTATAATCATCTCATGAGATTATTTATTTATTTATTTTTTGGAGGGGAAGGGATGTGAATTTTATTTTATGTGGTAAGTTCAATTGTGTGTTTATACATAAAAAGACCTCAAAAAAATAAAGGTCGATAAGTCTATGTGAAGAAAAATGAGTGTGAATAAAGTGATAAGTTGGTACTGTGACTTTAATAACGCCAGGGGAATGAAGCGTTTCCGTCACAATTAATTCTAGGTTTGAAGATCAGAAAGAATGAGCCATACACCATTGAGATTATGAGTACAGCTTGCCATCCCCTCATGTTTCACGCCCTTGAGGGGGGGAAAAGAAGTTGGATTTTGGAGGTGTGTGGGGTGAACCACAAGATGGTTGGGGGTTTTGTTTGATAATAACTTCAGTTTTGACATTTTAGGAAGACAATTAATAACTTTGCAGATTTCTATGGATAAGGGTTAACCAATCATCCTTGTTTTTCTTCTTTTTGTGGTTACATTTTTTTTATTATTCACAATAAACAAATTAACATAAGAAAAAAAGAAGAAATTATAAATCATAAAATATAAGCCTGATTTCTTTCTTAAATTAACATACGAAAGAAAAGAAGGACTAATTTAATATTATCCTAATTTCATAACTCAATTGTTAAATATATTTAGAGAAAAGCATGTTACATATATAACTGCTTGATAATAATATATTTGTTATATTATTTATTACCACATTTATGCTATATTTTTATGTAAAATTAATTGTTAAATGTATTTTGTGAATTAATTTAGAGAAAGTGACTTTGGAATTAATTTTGGAAGTTACAGCATGAAATCAAACAATAAATTATGTGATTGGAGTAAACTTTGAAATATATTGTTTGACTTTCTAAAGATATAATAAATCTTGATTTTCTTTAAGGACCTTTGGGACCACATGATTAAAACATAATAGAGGGCTGAGATTTATTTCTTGATTAAAAAGAAACCTAGAAATTTTTTAGGAAAGTAAAAAAATTATAAAAGAGACAGTGAGGGGCAGAATAGAGGAGGCGGCAGAGAGCAGCTGGTTCTTTGTGTTTGCTACAGCTTCACCGAGGAGAGAACTGATTGGAGGAAGGGGATAGAAATCTGCTGGAGGCGTGGAAGGAGTGCACCGGCTGTAGCACCTATTTGGCTACCTCTGTCCCAAGTCGCTGCCATATTCCCCTGTAGCACAGCCCGTGCTCGAACACCCTTTGCAACACCAATCATCCACGTCATCACTATCAAGAAGTTGCTGTCGTTCCTGCACTAAAACCGCATCAAATCACCGCCGCACTAACTTCAATTCAGTCAAGCATTTTGCTGCAACACTGCCTCCATCATTCCAGGCCACTACGTGCCACTCTTGCTGTTGTTTGGTTGATTCAGGGTTGCTGCGTGAGCACTACTTCATCGTTGTCCAATGCGTTGTGCCTAAGCTGCTGCTGTCCATGTGCCAAACAACTTTATGTTGCTTTTGGTTTCACGTTCACATGCCTTGAATTGGTCAACAAAAGGGGTTTTGTACTTATTTTAATACATTATTAATACTTTGTGAATTAGTTATTATTTAATTAAGCATGAATTCTAAATTTACATTGGTATTGTGTGCTAAATTAAATATGAACTAATTTATTTACTAGGAATTTGATCAAACCTACTTGCATATTTTATGTCTTTATGATTAATTGATCAATTCTTAAATTCTAGTATCATTCATTGTGATTAATTCAATCTTTTGATTTGTGTTATTGATTGGCCACCTTTAATATAAGATTAATTGATTGTTTGAGACATGGTAAAGGTACACATCATATGCTAAGCCATGTATAGCTCTCTTGAATGATTGAATAAATATTTGATGCATACATCAAGCTAGAATATTTATTTGGTTCTTGTTATATATTCTTCTATTCTTAATGGGTTTTTAGTCATTGATTATGCTACACATCATAGATAATTAATGATAAAAAATACTTGATTATAGCTGCCATCAAACAGAGTAATCATATATTAGGAAGGATGAACCCTAGAATTGAATTGAGATTTTAGGATTGAAGACATAAAATTGCAATCTATTGGTGGAATCAAATTCCTACGCTTTTCTCTATTGGTGAATTTATTTGTTTTATTAGGTTAATTAATTTCATTAGTTAATTAGATACTTAGATAATTAGTTTTATTGGCTTTTATAATTTTTTAGAGGATAAGTAGTTGAATTTTAATTGAATAAATTTAGCAAATCTCTATGGGATCGACTCTTGTACTTGCACGCTATACTATCCTGATTCGTGCACTTGCGAGAATATAACTTTTTGTTCATCAAGTTTTTGGCGCCGTTGCCGGGGATTTGTCTTAAGTTTATTCAATTTTATTTAACTACGTGTGTTTTTCTTTTATTATTTTTCTTTTATTTTTTTATTTATTTAATTTTTAGGTAGTGGATGCAAGGTCAACAATCACTTGGTCAAGAGATAGTGCCCATCAACGATCAAATTGACAGAATTGGTAGGAAAGCTAAGGCATAAGAAGAGGAACTAGTTGAATCCAAGATGGAGTTACAAGTTGGGAATCAAGTTCAAAGTCGAGTTGCAAATCGTCCTATGAAGGAGTTTGCACGTCCTACTGTGGGGACATCACCATCGTTCATTGTTCTCAATGATGCAGCCAGGAACTATGAGCTTAAGAATATTCATTTTAATATGCTTCCTTCTTTTCATGGTGTTGCTATTGAAGATCCTTTGACATTCATTCGTGATTTTTATGCAACTGTTCAAACTTTTCCTTTGTAGGGATTGACTGAAGATCAATTGCGAATGAGATGTTTTCCCTACACCTTGAAGGATGCAGCAAAGACATGGTTCATATCTATAACCCCAGCCTCACTTACCACATGGGATGTAATGTACAATAAGTTCATAGGTAAGTTCTACTCACATGCCAAAACCACTGAATTGAGGGGTAAGATTGCTACATTCACACAAGCAGATGGTGAGGCATTCCATGAAGCTTGGGAACATTTTAAATTGCTTTTAATTCAATGTCCACATCATTGGTATCCATTAGAATTGCAAAATCAATTTTTTTATGATGGACTAACTCAAGCTTGTCAAGCTATGGTTGATAATGCTGCTGGAGGTGCCATGGGAGAAAAGACTACACAAGAGACCTACGAGCTCTACGAGATGCTTGGTGCTAATTCACAACAAAAGAGTGTTAGAGGTAAACCTAGAGGTCTTCATGAGATTAACACTAACACTGAGTTGGCAATGCAGGTTTCAGAATTAACTAAGCAAATGAAGTCTATGTGCTCGATGATTATGGGTCAAAGAATGCCAGTGTCTAATGAGGTATGTGGAATTTGTGGGATTCATGGTCATGTTACTAATGCTTGTCCTTCTAGTGAAAAATTTTCAGATTTTGTTGAGCAAGCCAATATGATGAACTCTCATAACCCACGGGTGAGGACTGATCCTTTTTCAAATACTTACAACCCGGGTTAGAGAAGTCATCCTAATTTTTCATGGAGTAGCAACCAGAACCAGAATCAAGCAAGCTCTTCTTTCCAACCGCGGAGGCCAGCTTTAGAGGATACTTTGCAAAACTTCATAGAAGTTTGTCAGAGTAATCAACAAAGCAATGAACAGAGATTCCAGCAACTAGAGGCTTTTCAGCGGAAATTAAAGGTCCAAGTTGGACAAATTGTTGAGGCATTGCAAGGCCATGTTCTTGGAAAATTTTCAAGCCAGCCTGAGCAAGCCAAATCTATCACGATTATGAGAAATGGTAAGATATTTGATAATAAAATGAATGATGATTCTGATGAAAGTTAACCTTACCTGCAGGTGATGAGCTTACCAAGGAGAAGCAACAAGATAAATGTCTAAGTGGTGGCAAAAAGAAGGATATTGAGGAACTGAGTCAAAGTGAAGAGTCCAATCCATCTTGTGAAACTCCTAAGTTACACAAAGCTCAACACCCCTATGTTCCTCCTATTCCGTTTCCAAGCCGACTCAAGAAAAGCAAATTGGATAAGTCATTTTCTGAAATATATGATATTTTGTCTAAGGTTAATGTGAACTTACCTTTGCTTGATATGATCAGGAACATACCATCTTATGCAAAGTTCTTAAAGGAATTGAATACTTACAAGCGTAAGTATGAGCCTCATGAAAAGGTAATGGTTTCGGAAACGGTAAGTGCTGTGCTTCAAAAGAATTTGCCACCCAAATTGAAAGATCCAGGGAGTTTTAATATTGACATTACTGTGGGAGGTTCAATGAAGAAAAAGGCTATGTTGGATTTGGGTGTAAGCATCAATTTAATGCCTTATTCTGTCTACTTGCAGTTAGGTTTAGGAGAGCTAAAACCTACTACAATGTCTCTTCAACTTGCTGATCGTTCAATGAAATATCCTAGAGGCATTGTGGAGGATATTTTAGATCAAATTGATAAACTAATCATTCCTGTTGATTTTGTAGTTTTGGACATGGAGAGACAATCAAAGAATGAGCATGAGCTACCCATTTTGCTTGGACATCCATTCATGGCTACAGCAAAGAAATAATTGATGTTCAAAATGGGAAACTAACCAGGACAGTCTTAGATGAGACTGTGGAATTTTCTGTTTTTAATTATTTAAAATTGCCTACAGATTCTAATGATTGTTTCTCAGTTGATGTTTTGGACTCAGTTGTTGACTTTAATCTTGTGCAGGATAAAACAGATGACAAGTTGGTTGATGAAGCTAGAAAGCTCTTATTGAATGAATTGGATGAGATTCGAAAAGAAGCTTATGAGAATGCAAAGATTTACAAGGAGAGAAGAAAGTTGTACCACGATAAATCTATTCTCCAGAAAGAGTTCAAACAAGGTATGAAAGTTTTATTTTATGATTCACGTTTGTGTCTCTTTCCAGGAAAGTTGCAGTCAAGGTGGTGTGGACCATTTTTGGTGCGGAAAGTGTTTCCTTATGGTGTAGTTGAGATTGAGAACATAAGAACAAGAGCCAGTTTCAAGGTGAATGGGCATAGATTGAAGCCATATTTGGAAGGCACTCCAAAGGGCCAGATAGTGGATTTTGTTGGTTTGGTGAAGCCTTAGACCTAGCATTCCATCTTGCCTAGACGTTAAATAAAGCGCTTGTTGGGAGGCAACCCAAGTAGGTATGATTTTTCACTCTTTTTATTTTTATTTTTTTTTTATTTTTTTAGTGTGCACATTCCTACTCTTTTATTAATCTTTGTTTTTCAACTTGAGGACAAAGTTTGATTTAGGTTTGGGGGTGTGGTTTAGTTGTGTCTATTTAGTTTATTATATTTTAAAAAAATAAAAAAAAACAAAAATAAAAAAAATTTTTATAAAAAAAATTTTACTTGGATTAATGTTTTTCTTTTTCACTATGATTTTTCACTAGCCTATGATGAATATGAGAGAATTTTACTATGGTTAAGTGATTGTGAGAAATATATACTTAGGTAATTAAATAATTTGGTGTTAATTTTATTCACTTCATAATTGATAAATAATTGAGCACATAAGCCATACTCTTATGAATTGTTGATACTTGGTGACTGATTATGTGAATTTGTGAAATTAGTGATCATGCATGACACTCTAGAACTTGTTTTATTACACTTGAGGCGAAATCATAGGCAATTGATTGACTTAGAGATGATTTAGGCATTCCTTGGAACGTTTGAGCCTTTCAAGCCTACCATGTTACAAATTATTCACTAGTATAACCCATTGAGCCTTATTGAAAGAATGGCATATGCAAAAGTATATGAATAGCCACCATTCGAATTCTCTTGTAACCTCATTGCCTTTACCCAAATTAGCTTGAAAAACAATGAATGTACCCTTGAAGAGAGCTTTAATGCACATATCTGTCATTGAGGGGATGTGATTTAAGAAATATTTTCAAGCTAATAAAGGAAGAGGCCCCAAAAAAAAAGTTGTGTGATCATGCCTTGACTCCATTGTGATGAAGAAAAAAAAAAGGGAAAGAAGAAGGAGTTTAAAATGTGGCATGGAAATTGTCATCCACAAAAAAAAAATGCATGAAAAAGATAGGTTTAGGGGTTGTGGAGATTAGCATGTGAAAAAAAAAATGAAGTAAAAAAAAAAAGGGGGTAAGGGGGTAGTAATATGTGCTTTATCATTTTTAGTTCTCTTGTTTTGATTTTTACTTTCCCTTTCTTTGTTAACCAATACCTTGGCCCAACATTATAAGCTAATAAAGACCTTTTGATCTAAGTTAATTTTATTGTCTACATTAGTGGAGAAATGTAAGAAGAGCAAGCTTATGGAGTGTCAGTAGAAAAAAAAAATTTTGAGATCACATCATTTATTCATGAGTTGCATAATTTTAATTGAGTATTGACAAGGAATTTGAGTTTGGCTAATCATACACACGCACATCTGATATCATGATTTGAGTTAATTAACATTTGAATTATAAGATTATTGAGTTGTGTTTTGAACAATTATTTTAATCATAGATGTGAGGTATACTTGAGGCAATATGTGAAAATCAAGTGAAATTGAATTTACATAAATTCGAGTGAAAAATTTTGGGTGTCCTTGAGTTTTCACTTTTATTCATAAAGGTCACAAACAAGTGCATTTTCTTTTAATTTTGCTTGAGGACTAGCAAAAATGTAGGTTTGGGGGTATTTGATAATAATATATTTGTTATATTATTTATATTATTTATTACCACATTTATGCTATATTCTTATGTAAAATTAATTGTTAAATGTATTTTGTGAATTAATTTAGAGAAAGTGACTTTGGAATTAATTTTGGAAGTTACAGCATGAAATCAAACAATAAATTATGTGATTGGAGTAAACTTTGAAATATATTGTTTGACTTTCTAAAGATATAATAAATCTTGATTTTCTTTAAGGACCTTTGGGACCACATGATTAAAACATAATAGAGGGCTGAGATTTATTTCTTGATCAAAAAGAAACCCTAGAAATTTTTTAGGAAAGTAAAAAAATTATAAAAGAGACAGTGAGGGGCAGAATAGAGGAGGCGGCAGAGAGCAACTGATTCTTTGTGTTTGCTACAGCTTCACCGAGGAGAGAACTGATTGGAGGAAGGGGATAGAAATCTGCTGGAGTCATGGAAGAAGTGCACCGGTTGTAGCACCTATTTGGCTACCTCTGTCCCAAGTCGCTGCCATATTCCCCTGTAGCACAGCCCGTGCTCGAACACCCTTTGCAACACCAATCATCCACGTCATCACTATCAAGAAGTTGTTGTCGTTCCTGCACTAAAACCGCATCAAATCACCGCCGCACTAACTTCAATTCAGTCAAGCATTTTGCTGCAACACTGCCTCCATCATTCCAGGCCACTATGTGCCACTCTTGCTGTTGTTTGGTTGATTCAGGGTTGCTGCGTGAGCACTACTTCATCGTTGTCCAATGCGTTGTGCCTAAGTTGCTGCTGTCCATGTGCCAAACAACTTTATGTTGCTTTTGGTTTCACGTTCACATGCCTTGAATTGGTCAACAAAAGGGGTTTTGTACTTTATTTTAATACATTATTAATACTTTGTGAATTAGTTATTATTTAATTAAGCATGAATTCTAAATTTACATTGGTATTGTGTGCTAAATTAAATATGAACTAATTTATTTACTAGGAATTTGATCAAGCCTACTTGCATATTTTATGTCTTTATGATTAATTGATCAATTCTTAAATTCTAGTATCATTCATTGTGATTAATTCAATCTTTTGATTTGTGTTATTGATTGGCCACCTTTAATATAAGATTAATTGATTGTTTGAGACATGGTAAAGGTACACATCATATGCTAAGCCATGTATAGCTCTCTTGAATGATTGAATAAATATTTGATGCATACATCAAGCTAGAATATTTATTTGGTTCTTGTTATATATTCTTCTATTCTTAATGGGTTTTTAGTCATTGATTATGCTACACATCATAGATAATTAATGATAAAAAATACTTGATTATAGCTGTCATCAAACAGAGTAATCATATATTAGGAAGAATGAACCCTAAAATTGAATTGAGATTTTAGGATTGAAGACATAAAATTGCAATGTATTGGTGAAATCAAATTCCTAGGCTTTTCTCTATTGGTGAATTTATTTGTTTTATTAGGTTAATTAATTTCATTAGTTAATTAGATACTTAGATAATTAGTTTTATTGGCTTTTATAATTTTTTAGAGGATAAGTAGTTGAATTTTAATTAATAAATTTAGCAAATCTCTGTGGATCGACTCTTGTACTTGCACGCTATACTATCCTGATTCGTGCACTTGCGAGAATATAACTTTTTGTTCATCACTACTCTAGTTAATGGGCTATATGGACATGCGCAGAGCATATATGGAATAGATGGGGAAAGAACACACAAAAAAAAAAAAACTTTTATCAATCTAATTTCCGCAAATAATAAGCACTTGATATCAAAGATTTAATCTATTAGTTTCTCTTTATTTTGACTAATCCAATGCATGAGATAAGTATGATATCATACGACATTTTGAGATCTCAATCCAGTACCCAAATAAAAAGGGAATTGTTTTAAATTACTAACGAGAAGAATGAGGATTAAGGCCTCCATATCTTATGAAAAATTAGAAAGAAAAAAGAAAAGAGTTTTCATTTTAAAAATGAGATTAATATCATACTGATTTAAAATATGAATAAGAAAATAATCTTTGTATATTTATTAATTATGGAAGAATACAGATTTTCAGATATGGGCGTGGGAGTTGGGAAATGTATATATTCAATGAAGTCATTCAAATTTAATTAAAACTGATATTTGAGAAGGTCAATTGTATGAGCGGACCTCTTAAATTTGACAACACGTTTTAGGGTTCTGTATCATTCTCATTTTTTTTTTAAATTCTTTAGAATTTTCTTATAAGATATAGAAACGTGAAATACTTGTGCAAAAGTAAAGATGAAAGAAATATTTAATGGAAACACATGGATTCATAGGGCGGTGGCCTGAATTACGCGGAAGGCAAACTTTAGGCAATTCCTCAAGCAAGTCATGTCGTTTTTAATGATATGGTTAACAGCATGAACATATTGTTATATTTCTTGTACTGTCATTGCTATTTTATAGTAACTAGAATTTCATTTTTTGCGAATCTTATAACCTTTAATAATTAAGAGTATGTTTGATCTAGTTGGAGCTGTCATAAAATTATTCGAGTAGAACTTTTTTATGAGTGTCCGTAAGAAAAGTTAAAGGGTCGTTTGGCATCGTTTCTTGTTTTCTGTTTTATGTTTTTTGTTTTTGAAAATTCTGTTTTTGTTTTTTTTTTCAATTTTTGAAAACAGAAAACATGTTTGTTTAATACTGTTACGTTTTGAAAACAAATATTTAAACTAATTCAGATATAATAATTCAATTCACAAAATAAAATTTTAAAAATTAAATAAAAAATAAAGTATTTATTAAATAATAATATGTAGATAATATTAAATAATATTATTTTATATTATTTAATTCTAATATTAAATATTTTCATTTAATCAATAAAAATTTAATACAATTTAAATAATATTATTTAATTTAATTTAATGTTAATAATTATAAATTATATTTAATAATGTTTTATTTAATTGTAATAATAATATTACTTTATTAAATAAAATATTTAACTAATTAATTTATAATAAATTATATAGTTATTAAAATATATTATATTTAATTTTAAATAATATTATTTAATGTTAAGTATTTACTTATTTAATAATATTAAATTATTTAATAGTACTAGTGATATATTTTAAATTTAAGGTAGAATATAATATTAATTAATAATATTGTTTAGTAAAATAAAAATTAATTATATTAAATAATAATATGAATTATTAGCATATAAAATTATAATAAATGATATTATTTAAAATATATAATATATTCAATAAATTATTATAAAAATTAAAATTAAATAATATTATAATATTATAGTTCAATATAATTTATATTTAATTGCTTGTTACGTTTTCAACTTTTCTATATTAAAATAAATATATTATTTTAAAATATTAATTAATATTTTATATTAAAATTTAATATTATTTTATTTAAAAATTGATTAATTTTATTTATATTTTTTATTATAAAAATATTAATATTGTATTAATATATAAACTCTGTTTATTTACTTATGAATAGTAACAGAAATGAAAACATGTTTTCGAAAATAATGGAAACAAGAAATTCTTGTTTCCAATAATTTTGGAAATTCTTGTTTTTGTTTTCGTTTTTCAAAAACAGAAATATGTTACCAAACATGTTTTTTGTTTCTGTTTCCAAAAAACTGAAAACAAAAACAGAAAACAGGAAATAAAAACAATACCAAATGACAACATTTGACAAGCTTAATGTAAAAGTATAATAAAATGTTGAAAGCTATTTAGTAGAATTTTTATACATTATTAATAAATGAAAAAAATAAAAAAAATAAACTTTATCAAATTAAATCAAAAGTTTTTAAGTAAACAAATAAAACAAAATAATTTTTCTAATTAAAATAAATCAAATGAAATAAATATAAATATGGCACAAAATAAATAAATTATTGTGAAATAATACGAATCTTCTTTTATATTTTGTAAATTATTGAAAAACAAAATGAAAATGTAAAAAAATTCACTAAATACATGTTACTGAAATTAACACATCTTGGAAAAATTTTGATTTATAACTTTATCAAAAAGCTCAAATTTGCTTCCAGTATAAACTAAAATTTTAAAAATTTTAAAAACCAAATACCTAGTTTTTGCTTCTAGAGCTCTTTAATTAGATAAATCAATAATTAACAGGCAGACATTTAGAGTGCATGATCTTTTTAAGTCACAAGAACTTCATCAAACAGATCAAATGTTGGACTAATTTCGGTAATAGAAGCAATGACATTGTGACAACCCATATAACTGAGAGTTGGAGAATATTGTTAACTGTTTGAAGTGCTTGTTTGACATAACTTATAGAACTTAAATATAAAGATCAAGTCAATTCTTTATAGTAACATTATTTGGTAGTGAGAATAGAGAGTGCCTTGAGTCTATAATCTCTGTTAAAATCCTATATCATAATTAGACTGTTTTTGGAAACTTTCCTAACTATTGTATGAAATGGTTGTTGTTGACCACGACTCTCGACCTAGGAAGTCAGCAAGAAGTCACCGACATGATTTTCTATAGCACTTATTCTACGTAGTTGCTCGTAATCTTAGTTTTGAATAAATCAATGATTATTTTGAAAATTAAGGTTATAACTCTAAAGATTAGATTCACTAGTAAGCAAATACTTTTTTAAAAGTCAGGTTCAAGATTGAAATTTTGGATCAATAGTTAAAGAAATTTAATTTCTTTGAATATATTAGACCGATGAGAAATGTGCGCTTTTAAGATCACTGAAGAAAAGATTAGTCTAAAAGTATGCACAAATTGACTTAGAGACACTGACCATTGGAGCGGAAAAAAGAAATCAAGTTTATGATAATTTCTTTTTGTATAATTGTGACGGTAATAAATACAGTCTACTGGTTCTCGCCAGAATTCAACCGGCCAAAGAATTCCAATTGCTTTGAGCCTCAAAATTCACCTGCTTGCTGCCCCATGCCACATCCACACATCACTTGTCACATCTCAAAATGTACAGTATTTAACACTTTATAACACTACACGTGACAGTTGAGCTATCTACGATGCCTTTATCATCCACTTTATTGAAAACAGTAACTACTATTATATAGAATTTAATTTAGTAGTCGATGAAAATATTTACTATAATATACATATACAGTCTGTATATGTGTTCTACATCCCCGGTACAAGAACTATACAATGTAGTACTGTACAAATATGTCCGAAAACATATAAAAGAAATAATACCTCCGGGATCCACTAAAAGCTGCCTCGGGGTCAACTACCATGCAACCGAATACTACGAAACGGAATCACTGAAGATAGTCTGTGGAGTGCGAAAATAAAGGGGTGAGCTAACACGCTCAGTAAGAGAATTGTATGTAAAATTGATACTATAAAATCTATATGCTAAAAACATTTGCATCCTAATAGCTCACTAACTCAAAACAGGATGGATACCATAGTCGGCTAGAAATACCGGATAGAGTATGAAAGGTATTTTAGAATACCGTAAGTGTCCCGGCTCCTAGAAGCGATTATAGGGAGTAATCGTTTTCTCTTGATATTCAAATCCAAGTAAAACATTAAATGTTCACATGATAAAACATTTAAGTAAATAAATAAGGAATTAATATTCCTTTCAACAAATATTCATTTCTACACTTGTAAAACACCTTATAATATTTAGTTCAACATGTAGTATATCAAAAGCTCAGTGGCTGCAATTAATTTAGTACCACCTAAAGGTTCAGTGAAAGATACAATCGTCATTACAGTATCATGGAGACCAGGCAACACCCTAAATATATCATGCTATAATATCATCCCAAATAGGGGAAACACATGAGATCTATGGCCATAGTCTAGGAGGTCCACAGTGTGCACTGATCAGGTGCCCACCAGAGACGCTGACAATAGGATCAGTATCTATAAGCAATAACACGTGACACGTGAGCATGATACGGGGCCTAACAATCTCAAAACAATAAACACGTGATATAAACATCATTTATGAAATCAATTCCACTGAATATATTTTCAATCAATCTATAAATATTTAAAATGAAAATATATTCATTTTATGAATAAAATTCATAAAATATTCATACCGTACCAATCATTCTATAAAATATTCTAGATATTTATAAAACAATATAAGGCACATGCTAGTACTTTCACATAAATAAAATTCCTTATCAGGAATATTTAAATTAGCTTTTCTGTAAACTATAAAATTATGCAATTTAATGAATTTCATGGAAATTTCCCAAAATTCCACTTATTTTCACTTTAGAAAAATACTAGAAATGTTTTCTAAATATTTCTATAATTTTCAACAAAATGACGGCTATTTTTAACCTAGCCTTCTTGCGCGAAAATTACAGTTTATAATTTCAACAACAGCCACAATTTCACCAAATTTCACCACTTTCAAAGGCAATTTATATCCAAATTATTTTATAAAAATAGTGTGAACCAAACTATGCATTTACAGTATCCCTACGGTTCACACACGCATCCCTTACCTGTAGAATGAAATCTAATTACCACGTACAATTCACCACTCCCGGGCTGCAATAAAATTCACCCAATACCATTATTCACCATAATTAAAATTCTAATAATTTTTCTTGCAATAAATTTTACCATATTTTCAGTAGAAAATATTAAACCAGTACAATTCGCACCGGTGCTAAAATCTAACTTCGTCGATTTAGCTTCGAATCGAAATCTGACTTCACCATCAGTGTTCTTATAATTTCTACAATCTCTTAACATCCTAACAACATAATTTGAAGCATCAAACCCCACCCATTCCATCATGGCCGAAATGGCCTCTTGTTGAATTTGTTGAATTTCAACAAATTTCCACTTATACTTGTCTTGATATTGTTTATTCATCATTTTAGAATTATTTTTATGCATTAAACACTAAAATTTCCTAATATTCTAAGCATGGCCGAAACCCTCTTGAATTGCTTGAAGTTGATTTACCTAATTTCCAATGAATCTTATGTCATAAACAAGATTAGGAAGCTTAATTCTACTAAAATCAACCATTAAAAATCAAAGAATATAAAAGCATGAAAATGGGTTACCTTGGCCGAAATTTCCTCTTCACTTTTCTCTTGGTTTAGCTGTTAATCAAGGGGCTATTGGTATGGTTTGAGAGAGGAAGATGAGTAGAGCAATTTAGGTAGAAATAGCTTAGTGAAAATATGGTGAAAATCAAGTGTTTTTGGAAGCTTTCACTTTCTTTTCTTTTGTTCTTCCATGGAGGTCACGAGAATGAGAGAAAGAAGAAGCTGCAACAGTGCCAGCAGCAGCTGGAAATATATAAAAATATTTGGACATATTTTATATATGTTAAAAATAACAAAAATGCCATTAATGATAGGGTTTTTGGTCTTTCTCTTTCGGAATTTTTATAACTAGGCAGTTGAACTCCAAAAATTTATTTTCCATCACCGAAAATTCATATTAAGTGTATTTTGATGAATGGTGGTGATTTGGCTTGGGTATAACCTTTTCGAGAAGGTGAAATTAAAAAAATACCTTTACCAGGTAAATTGCGTAGAATTCTAATTTGACTACCGATTCGGTCTATCTATTTACGTAGCCCTAGGCTTATTTTCATGTAGAATATCATTCTTTAATCACTAGATTAAATTCTCATTTATTTTTACCTCAATTTACGAAAATGCCACCGGGCTATGTACTTAAACATTATTTTCTAATTTGTTTTCATACTCCTCAAAATAATCTAAATGAAGAAGTTTAGACTTAAAATTCATACCGTATATTTATTAGACCCTCTGTGTATTATCTATCCGGTCTCACGTCCATCCAGGCACTGTATAACCTGTGGGGCCCACCACACTGTACTGGCTCGTATCCGCGAAATTCACATGAATTGAACAGTATGAGTGTCCTTACATGTGAAACAGTATCTGAATACACGGTTCTCACATTCTCCCTGCTTAAGAAATTCGGTCCTCCGAATTTAATCGAACCTGTCATTGAAAGAGCTCTGGATATTTCTCTTGCATGAGACTCTTTAATTCCCATGTAGCCTCCTCCTTCGAGTGATATTGCCAGAGCATCTTCACCAGTGGAATTGTCTTAGACCGTCGTACTCTATCCTTCCTATCCAAGATCCGTATCGATTTCTCCACGTAGCTCATATCCTCCCTAATCTCCAGTGGCTCATGTCGAACTACGTGAGAGGGATCTGGATGATATCTCTTCAACATCGATACGTGGAAGACATTATGAACCCCTGATAACTCTGGAGGTAATGCTAACCTATAAAGCAACATCTCCTACACGGTCTAAGATCTCAAAGGGCCTGATGTAACGAGGACTCAACTTGCCCTTCTTACCAAATCTTAAAATACCCTTCGACGGTGAGACCTTAAGAAAGACAGAATCTCCAACTAAGAACTCCAATGGTCGGCGTCTAGTATCTGCATAACTTTTCTGCCGAATATGAGCTGTCCTCAATCTATCCAAAATCAATTGTAGACTCCGAGAAGCTTGCTCTACTAAATCAGAAGCTAATATCTGACTATCACCTACTTCCTCCCATGCAACAGGTGATCTACATTTCCTGCCATACAAAGCCTCATAGGTGCCATGCCGATACTGGAATGATAACTATTATTATATGTGAACTCTGCCAGTGACAAATGATCGTCCCAAAAGCCTCTAAAATCTAGTGCACACGCTCTCAACATATCCTCGAGCGTCTGGATAGTGCGCTTGGACTGTCCATCAATCTGTGGATGGAAAGCGGTGCTAAAACTCAATCGGGATCCCATCGCCTCCTGAAATCTCTCCCAAAAATGAGATGTAAACCGGGAATCCCTATCAGAGTGATACTCACTGGAACACCATGCAATCTCACTATCTCCCGAATATACAAATCGGCTAAGGCACTAAGGGAATCAGTAGACTTCATGGCAAGAAAATGAGCGGACTTCGTCAATCGATCAACAATCACCCATATACTATTGTGATTCTTCCGGGTTCTCGGTAAACCCATGACGAAGTCCATAGTAATCCAGCAGGCTTCTGGTGCTCAACTTTTACCTGCTGACATGTGAGACATCTAGCAACAAACTCCGCGATGTCTCGCTTCATCCTAGGCCACCAATACACTCTCCGTAAATCATAATACATCTTTGTACTGCCTGGATGCATAGTGTACCTGGAGGTGTGAGCCTTACCAAAATCAGATGCTGCAACTGCTGGTCATCAGGAATACATATCCTATCTCTGAACCTCAGTATCCCATCGCTGCCAATCCAATAATTAGATTGAACTCCATTTGTACCTGACTGGCAACCTTTATACAATCAGAATCACTCCTCTGAGCATCCCTAATCCTGTCCATCAGATCCGGCTCTATCCTGAAGCTAGCTGTAAATCCATATCTCTCAAAGGAAATCTCACTCAAAATGAGGCCCAAGAACTGCTCAATCAACTCATACTCTTGGACCATCATATAAGCAACCATGCCCATCTGCTTCCTACTCAAAGCATCTGCCACCACATTAGCTTTCCTCGGGTGGTAGAGGATCTCGCAGTCATAATCCTTTAACAGCTCCATCCATATGCGCTGTCTCATATTCAACTCGCTGCGAGAATAGATACTTCAGACTCTTATGGTCTGTGTATACCTAGAATCGCTCTCCATATAAATAATGCCGCTAAATTTTCAATGCAAACACCACTGCGGCTAACTCTAAATCATGGGTCGGATGATTCTTCTCATGCTCTTTCAATTGTCTGGAACCATAAGCAATTACCCGACCATTTTGCATCAAAACACACCCCAGTCCTAAAGCGGATGCATCACTGTACACTGAGAAACCACCAGATCTGCTAGGAAGAGCGAGGACAGGAGCACTAGTCAACCGTCGCTTCAACTCCTGAAAACTACGTTCACACACATCTATCCACTCAAATCTAACATCCTTACGCGTGAGGCGCGTCAGTGGAGCAGCTAGTCTCGAAAACCCCTCCATAAACTGACAGCAATATCCAGTTAGACCCAAAAAACTCCGTATCTCTGTAACTGTATGAGGCCTCTCCCACTGAATAATCGCCTCGATCTTAGACGGATCCACAGATACCCCGTCTCTAGACACCATGTGCCCTAGAAATACGATGCAATCTAGCCGAAAATCACACTTACTGAGTTTGGCATAAAGCCTCCAGTCTCTGAGGGTTTGTAAGACTATCTGGAGATGATGCTCGTGCTCCTCTGATGATCTGGAGTAAATTAGTATATCATCTATGAAAACAATCACAAACTGATCCAGGTATGGCTTGAACACCTCGTTCATCAGACTCATAAAAGCTGCAGGGGCATTAGTCAATCCAAAAGGCATCACTAGGAACTTGTAATGACCATACCAAGTTCTAAATGCAATCTTAGGGACATCAGACTCCTGTATCCTCAACTGATGATACCTGATCGGAGATTAATCTTAGAAAATACCACTGCACCCCTGAGCTGATCAAATAAATCGTCGATCCTGGGTAAGGGATACTTATTCTTGATGGTAGCCCGATTAAGCAACTTGTAATCAATGCACAATCTTAAGCTGCCATCCTTCTTCCGAATGAATAGTACTGGAGCACCCCAAGGAGAAATACTAGGGCGGATGAAACCCTTATCTAACAACTCCTGGAGCTACTTCTTAAGCTTCTCCAACTCCACTAATGCCATCCGATATAAGGGCTTAGATATAGGCTCCGTACCGGGTACCAGATCAATCACAAACTCTGTCTCCTTATCCAGTGGTAACCTTAGTAATTCATCCAGGAATACATTCGGGAAATCCCTAACCATAGGAATATCCAACAGATCTAGACGTTTCTATTCCACGTCCTCCATATACGCAATAAAACCTTCAATCACATTGAAATAGCATTTAAACAATTTTATTAAAATACCCAACTTTATTTATTTATCAAATAACTTTACAATATATCGTTCAGGAAGAGAGAAGGTAATAAACTTGGTATTACAATCTAAACTAACAAAATTCGCAGTTAACCAATCCATCCCTAGGATTACATCAAAGTCAAACATGTTTAACAAAATAAGGTTAGCTGTCATCTCCTTCTCTCATACAGTAACCTTACAATCTCTATACACCACGCCTGTCATCTGGGACTCCTTAAACGGCGTACTAATCTGCAAAGTGTACCTTAAAGGTTCAGGTTCTACTGGTATCTTATTAGCACATGTAGGTGATACAAATGAATGCGTAGAGCCAGGATCAAGCAGTGCTAATACTGAAATATCAAAAATATAAATCTTACCCTTAATTACATCTGCAGAAGTATCAGTGGCCTCCTGATCTAATGAGAACACCCGTCCCTATGTCGCAACCTTCTTTCTCTTCCGGAATTTTTATAACTAGGCAGTTGAACTCTAAAAATTTATTTTCCATCACCAAAAATTCATATTAAGTGCATTTTGATGAATGGTGGTGATTTGGCTCAGGTTTAACCTTTTCGAGAAGGTGAAATTACAAAAATACCCATACCAGGTAAATTGCGTAGAATTCTAATTTGACTACCGATTTGGTCTATCTATTTACATAACCCTGGGCTTATTTTCATGTAGAATATCATTCTTTAATCACTAGATTAAATTCTGTCACGACCCGAAGACCGCAACATTCACTTGATACTCATACTTTTCTTAGTCTACAAATTTATGGACTAAATTTTTCCTTTTCATTTTAAGGTTTGTATTCGGTGTCAGTGATTCGGTGTCAGTGTAGTTACTACTCTAATTTCACTGATCTTCTATACATTACTTTATCACACTTTTAAGTTACATCCCGACTCGTTGAACAAAATACGTACTGTGTATTAATTAAAGTCTGTACATGTAAACAAGAGATTTACAAAAATGTATACCTCAAAAGTAACGAAGTGAATTCGCAGGATAATGGCCAATGTCAAATCTGTATACCGTCTCCGAAGGCTCACTTAAAATCTCTCATAACAAATTGTAACTTAATAATCTGAAAAGATGAAATTTAGTAGGGTGAGCAAAACCACGGCTCAGTAAGATACTAATATAAATGCAATAGTAGGATTATACTATCTTAAACCACAATGCTTAAAACCTATAAGTTTGCAATTACAGTTCACCTTTTTTCTCGATAACATCTTATTATCTCAATTTCTGTCATCTGTCTATCACTTAGACTTCTAAATAATTCAATAATCATTTTCAATCTTCTTATCCTTATTCCACGATGCATCGCACAACAATGCATCGTGTATCATGTTAAATTGAGATATCCTATCAAGTCATCGCACAACAATCTGTCGTGTCCAATTTGAATATCATATACTATTAGTCCATATTCTCATCAATCTCATAGTACATCATGTCCAATTGAGATATCGTATCAATCATTTTTCGTTTCATATTCATACTTTTGTATTCTATCATCTCATATCACTTTCCATATGGAGGATCATGATCACGGTGGTATGAAGTCATAATTCTCTTCGTGCATATTCTATGTTCATGTATCATATCATATCATATCATCATATAGATGAAATATCGTTATCACCAAGTCGTGATACTCCTCATATACTCTTCATGTTTTTGTACCATCTAAGGTCATGACATATCTTATGTAAAAAGCATACTATTATGTCATATTTAGTAGGCAACTTATGTAATTTCACTGTATGAGCCGCTATCATTTCAAATCATATCATATATACTTTAGAACATGCTCAACATATGAATTTTCAATTCATTTCATATTTACCTTTAAGGCATGATAGGAACGTGTTCAATTTCAATTCATGTATTCGTTTTTAGAGCATGTCTAAAACATGTGCGGTTGTAAAACATTTTTCATATACTATAAGTCATATCAGGTCTAGAGTTCATATCAAATCAATCTATACTCTAGACCGCATATCATTTCAGGTTCGACACAAAATCATATATAAATCATATAAATGTCGAAATCATATCACATGTACTTTTAAAACATGTTTAAAACATATACTGTTTCAAAATATATTTCATTTCAAACATGTCCATGTACTGTATAAATCATGTCAAGTCTAGAGTTCATATCAATAAAATCATACTCTAGACTTCATATCATATCGGTTAGAGACTAGGCTAGATCCCTATCATCTCTATCAAAAAGACTTAAATCACTATAGCTAGCAGTGAAAATCATGTCATCGTCCCTTGGAAACCAACTAGGGCGCTATCTATGGCCATAGACCTCATCTCTCTTAGCCCCACTGATCAGGCGTGACTGAGACCTGTCCACGACGATTGTCGGACAAGCATCTCTGCCTAATGAGCAAAGCTCCAATTAGGCGGTTTTCACTATGCTTTATTGAATTTAATTCTTTTAGGGTGCCTACAGTCTCATAAAACATTTAAATCTTTATCTTTTCATGTCAAAATCATGTAAAGCATATGGTAAAATTCTTTAAGATGCTTCATATATAAAAATGTGTATCTACCATATACTTTTTTTTTCAAACTAATCTATACTTTATAGCATTCATATAAGTGTTAGTACAACGTCTCAAGTTGTAATAAGTTATACTTAAAAACGATGCTATAAAACATTTCAGTATGCAACTTCGGTAATGTTTTCATCTAATACAGTGAAGCGATTCATTTAACTTTATCACCATCAATTATTCGATTTCAAGGCTTTCTTTCTGTCCAATCAATAAATCACTTTTCAAATCATTCAATATTCATTTAATTCGGTATTCAATTAGCTCAGTACTCAATTCATTCGGAAATCGAATCACTTGGTATTTCGACAATTTGGTATTCAATATCCTTTCTCAATCGTCATCGACTATAATAATCATTTATACATCTCATCATCAATATTAGGATCGCATCATTAGTATGAATCCTCTAAGTTTCTATGAGCATTTAGATATCATGTTTTCAATGTAACCATCAAGGTACGAAAATTATGTAATTACTAATGTCGTCATCGATATCTACTTTAGAGTCGATATTGAAGATAAATAAGCCACCAAATCAATAATCACTTATCAAATCCAATTATGATTTGACCTATTGACACACGTTTATGATTTCCGACTTGAGGTTCAATTTCACTCACTACCGTAAAACCAGATAACAATCCTCAATCGAGTTTTCGCATGGCCTGTAGAATTGAATATTAAACTTATGCAAATCGTAAATCTTATTATTCAAGGCCTATTTCACGGTTATACGCAAAACCATATATCCGCATATTTTATCACTCATTTATTTGGATCTATAATTGATCGGATTGTGTCGTGATTCAACCTCACTTTCAATAAAGTTATGTATGTACAATTTATACATTCGTTTATGATTCAGTATCATAACTATCCATTGTGTACCACAATATTGCTACTAATACCAATATCACTAGTTTATGTTCATTTATTATCTTACATATATCCGGCAATACGATGTAGTACGGTAAAATCATCTCAACATCGATCTCTCGAATAGTCCATGTTATCACGTTCGGAATTGTTTCAAGATCAAGAAATCGAATTCGATAAATTATGGAATCATTACTCCATTAATAGTACCACAATTCAATTGCTTGACCATCAAAATTTCAACTACGATCTTCTCTTCCAAGCTACATCATATAATCATTGTTACTTTCATCAACACTCCAACCAACCGATATTCTATCTCATTTTCGACTTAATAATCAACTTGAAATGTTAAAATGACTTGAATTATCAGTTCTATAAGATTCTCAACAAAATTCCTCGCTTTATTTTACTCATCCGTTAACCCTATCATCAATTTCAACAATTAATTTCTCCATGACACGATAAGATCCTTTCAAACTTATTTTTGATAATTCTTTCTAAGATTCCATTTACATGAGAAGCTTAAACTTTTTCCTCAAACATTTTCATATAAATTTCGGCAGCATAACGGCTTAATTTTCACTAAACCTCCTACAAGAAAAATACAATTTATACTACAGCCGTTGATTCTCATAATTCCTATGTTTCTACTAAGACCCCTACCACCAATTGTAGGTCCTCTTAGCATTTAAAAATCACTTAAAAACCATTTCAATAATCATTCATCATCAAGATCACAATTCCAAAGCATACAATATAACACTACCACTACTTTATAAAAGTATCTTACATGGCGCTGAAGCTTAGCACTTTGACGAGCTCCTAGCATCGTCGAACACCAAATCGCGCCTGTCACTTCCACTTCAATTTCTACAACACGAATGCACTTACATGAGTACATACTATAAAATTATTCAATAAATATTTATCAATTTATTATCCTTAATTTTCCTCACCATTTTCTTTCTTTTCTTCTTCTTCTTCTTCTTCTTCTTCTTCTCTTTCTTCTTCCTTTTCTTCTTTCTCTTTTTCTTTTCTTTTCTTCTCCTCTTTCTTCTACCTTTCCCTTCTTTCTCCTTTTCTTTTCTTCTTTTTCTTTTCTCCTTTCTTTTCTTTTTCTTTCTTTCTTTTTCTTCCTATTTTTCTTTTTTTTTTGGAACCGGTTCAGACGATTCTATCCTATCCCGTCGGTTCGGCCACCGGCGACCACTATTTCCACCAGTTCACGCTTCCCATAGTTGGCCGACGTTGCGAGGATGTCGGATCTGGCCTCCGTTTCTCCCCATCACCGGCGACGGCACCGGATCTGGAATGGGAACTTTCGGCCTTTCTCCTCCTCTTTTCTCCTTCGTCCACGTTTCCTTCACCGTCGGTGGCCTCCTTCTCCTTCGTCGGTCTTCACCAGTGGCGGGAGTGGCAGTGGCGGTGCATAGATCGACTGGCACCACCGTTTCCTCCCTTCTCCTTTCCTTTTTGGTTCGCCGATTTTTCCCTTCGACTTTCTCTTCACCCGTTTTGTTTCTCTCTTCCGTTTTTTTTCTTTCCCGGCGTCAGCGTCGGCTTCCTCCCCTCGGCTCGTCGACGACGCCGCTGCCACTTCTTCCTCTCAGCGTCGCCAGCTTTTCCTTTTGTTTCCCTTTTGTTTGTTAAACAGAAGGGAAGTATGGGAATCGGGTTTTCCCGATTCCCATTCTGTTTAATTTTTTTTAATATATATATAATTATATTTTTTTAATTATATATCATCATCATCATCATCAGAGCCTTTATCCCAATAGATTGGGGTAGGCTATATGAACCAATATCTAAAATCACGTTAGATCGTCCATATGTATTCTCTGCCTCCATAGATTCCTATTCAAGGCCATTTTCTCATCTAATTCTAAAACCTCCATGTCTTTCCAAACTACTTCCTTCCAAGTCTTTTTCAGTCTTCCTCTAGTCTTAACCCTTCTCTCGACATCCATAGCCTCTATTCTCCTAACTGGAGCATCTACAGGTCTACGTCTTACATGTCCAAACCAACGTAAACCATTTTCACACATTTTGTCTTCAATAGGCACCACTCCAATCATCTTACGAATATCATCATTTCTCATTCTATCCTTTCTTGTATATCCACATATCCACCATAACATTCTCATTTCTGTTACACTCATCTTTTGTGTATGTAGCCTCTTAGTCGCCCAACATTCACTACCATATAACAATGTTGGTCTAACAACTGTCCTATAAAACTTGCCTTTCAACCATGTAGGAATTCCTTTATCGCACAACACACCTGTAGCACTTCTCCACTTACTCCATCCAGCCTGGATCCTATAGGTCACATCACCATCAATCTCTCCATCCATCTGTATTATTGATCCCAAGTATCGAAAATGATCCCGCTTAGGTATCACCACCTCATCTAACTTCACTACATCATGCTCTTCCAGTCGGTTAGAATTGAATTTACACTCCATGTATTCAGTCTTCACTTTGCTTAGTTTAAATCCTTTTGATTCCAACGTTTGTCTCCATACTTCCAACTTTGTATTGATCTCCGCTCTAGTTTCCGCACATAGGACAATATCATCTGCAAACATCATACACCAGGGCACCTTATCCTAGATGGATTTTGTCAGTTCGTCCATAACTACCGCAAACAAGAATGGACTCAACGCTGACCCTTGGTGTAATCCCACCGTGATAGGAAACTCACTTGTTTGCCCCCCACCTGTCCTCACATGTGTCCTTGAGCCTTTATACATGTCCTTAATTAGTTTAATATATTTCAAAGGAACTCTTTTCTTCATTAAGGACCACCAGAGTACCTCCTTAGGCACTTTATCATATGCTTTCTCCAAATCTATAAAGACCATATGAAGATCTTTACCCATTACTCAAAAGCGCTCCATAAGTTGTCTAAGCAAATATATTGCCTCCATAGTTGATCGACCCGGCATAAAACCAAATTGATTCTCCGATATCTCTACATTCTTTCTTAATCTCTGTTCTATCACTCTCTCCCACAGTTTCATCGTGTGACTCATCAATTTTATGCCTCGGTAGTTGGCGCAACTTTGAATATCTCCCTTGTTCTTATATAAAGGTACTAAGACATCTTCCTCCATTCCTCTGGCATTTTGTTAGTGTGCCAAATCTTATTAAATAGATTTGTCAACCACCTAACTTCTACATCTCCAAGGCATTTCCAAACTTCAATTGGGATGTCATCAGGTCCAACAGCTTTTCCATTCTTCATCATCTTTAGTGCATCTTTTACCTCTGTCTCTTGGATTCTACGCATAAAGCACCGATTTAAATCCTTAAGAGGCACCGAAATATTATCCAAAACTTTATTTTGTCCATCATTAAATAATTTGTTAAAATAATCTCGCCACCTGTCCTTAATGTCATTATCTTTAACGAGAGTTCTTTGATGCTCATCCTTAATACATTTCACGACTCCTAGGTCGCGACTCCTCCTTTCTCTTGCTCGCGCCAATCTGTATATCCTTTTCTCTCCCTCCTTTGTGTTCAACTTGTCGTAAATCTCTTTCGCAACCCTCGTCTTAGCTTCTACCACAGCCTTCTTTGCCTCCTTTCTTGCTACCTTATATTCCGAAAAACTCTCTTCTGTATTGTTCTTCTTTAAAGCCTTGTAACGCTCTCGCTTAGTCTTTATAGCATCTTTTACTACTGCAGTCCACCATGTTGCGTCCTTTCCAGTCGGCAATTTTTCCGTTTGATACTCCTAATGTCTCTTTGCCTACCTCCCGAATGCATTTTGCCATCTTATTCCACATTACATTTGGGTTCTCTTCTGTTGTCCAAGCCTCTTTTTGAATCCAACTATCTCTACATGTTGTATGACAATCTTCTTTTAGCTTCCACCATCGAATCCGTTCAATTCCTTTTTGTTGGTTCCTTCGATGTCGTCTATCTATCTTCATATCTAGAACTAAGAGTCTATGTTGCGCGGTAACACTCTCACCGGGATAACCTTACAATCCAAACATCTATGTCTATCCCTACTCCTAGTTAAAAAGAAATCTATCTGACTTGCTCTTGGTCCACTTCTAAAGGTTATAAGATGAGAATCTCTCTTCTTAAACAATGTATTTGCTAGGATTAGGTCATAAGATAAAGCAAAATTTAAGATAGCATCTCCTCCCTCGTTTCTTACACCATAACTAAAACCCCCATGTACTCTCTCAAAGCCCTCTCGACTTGTACCTACATGTCCATTAAGATCACCGCCAATAAAAATGTTTTCTCTTATGGGTACTTCTTGTACTACCTTATCTAAATCCTCCCAGAACTGTCGTTTACTAACCTCATCAAGTCCTATCTGGGGTGCATACACGCTAATGACATTCAACACCTCTTCTCCTAAAACTAGTTTAACCAAAATAATCCTATCCCCTTGTCTCTTAATCTGTACAACATCCTTATGGTACTCTTTATCTATAATGATACCTACTCCATTTCGATCTTTATCTTTCCCTGTGTACCAAAGCTTATATCGCCAAGGTGCTATCTCTCTAGCCTTTTCCCCAACCCATTTGGTCTCTTGGAGACACAAGATGTTAACCCTCCTCCTACTCATACTCTCAGCCTCACAAATCTCACCTAACTTACCACTAAGCGTACCTATATTCCAAGATCCTAACCTAAGCTTATGGTTATGGACTAACTTCTTTACCCACCCCCGTCTATTGTTGTGTGGGAACCTTTGCCTATTTAACACCACATCCAGGTGTCGATGTGGCGCGTCACTTCTGAGCGACGTCCTAGCAACCCTTGCTCACTTTTCACTACACCCGGGCTCCGATGCAGCGCGTCGCTGTGTAGGGGACTCCCCAACGTTGTTTTGATATTGGTTCATTTCATGAGATTGGACTAGTTTTTAAGGCTGGTTGTCCAAACCTACCGCCACCCTCCTCCTTTACCCGGGCTTGGGACCGGCTGCGTTAACTCACACAGGCGGAGTTAATTATATATATAATCAAAATTTTAAACACATATATATATATATATATATATATATATATAAATATATATTTTTCATATAAACCATTTATATTTATATATATACTTTAATTTACACTATTATATATATTTCATATATGTATTATACGTATATATGTAAAATATATATTTCATATAAACCATTTATATATTTATACTTAAATTTTAAAATGTTATATATATATATATATTTCATATATATATTAAATATATTCATAAATGTACAATAAAATACATGTATTTATTCCATGTATAAATATATATTTATCAAAAGTGTATTTACATAATATCATTATATAAATCTATCAAAATGCATATTTTTATTTCTTATTAAGTTTTGGATTTCTTGATATCCAAATTTATCTTTTCCATTTTCATTCTTATTTAATTTGGATTTTAATTTGTCCAAATTAAGTTTTTCGGATACCTTATATTTATTTAGAAAATTCTCGGTCTTCACAAATTCTCATTTATTTTGACCTCAATTTACAAAAATGCCATCGGGCTATGTACTTAAACGTCATTTCCTAATTTGTTTTCGTACGCTTCAAAATAATCTAAATGAAGAAGTTTAGACTTAAAATTCATACCGTATATTTATTAGACCCTCTGTGTATTATCTGTCCGGTCTCACGTCCACCAAGACTGTATAACCTGTGGGGCCCACCACATTGTACTGGCTTGTATCTGTGAAATTCACATGAATTGAACAGTATGAGTGTTCTTACATGTGAAAGAGTATCTGAATACACGATTCTCACATCACTGTCCAAATAGCCACATACCAAACAGTTCCCAAACTTCAATCCTCTCAAAGAACGTAGTTATTAAATTGAGATATATATAGTGAATAAAAATTTTATTTTTAAGAATCGAGTATCATATCATAAGATATGATAAATAATTTAAAAATTAATTATAAATAATATATACATGTAAGATAAATAAAAAATATTATACATATTAATATGATTAAATAAGTATATAATAAAAATAAAAAATATGATTGTTTTCAAACTCTTAACATATTTATTAATAGTATCTATTTTTAAATAACATTTTTACATATTATTTATTTTTAATTTTCTAACTAAAATTTTAATTTTTTAATATTTCAAGATTAAATTATATAAAGAATATGATTTTAAGTGTTTTTTAGGTTAAAAACTATTAAAATTGTATAATTGAATCAGATCATATTTTTATTGGATTTGGCCCAATTTCACTGTAAAATGTATCGACATGTATTAATGTGTTATATGATATGCATCGATTCGTTTATATATTGATAGATATACTACTGATTTATGATAAATCTAATTCTTTGTATTGATACTTATCAAGTTTATAGTGAATTGAATCATATTTTACGATACGTATCGCATATCGTACGATTTTGATAACTATGCTTTATGTGTCTCATTGCATTAATCTATACATATATAATAATAATTTGTGTATATAATTTATATTTATGTTATATCAAATTGTATTCGTATCATAGAAAATATGAAGATTTCGTATTAAAATTTATATCAATATGTTAAAATCATAAAACATTTTTTTAGCTTTTGTCAAATTTATATACAATTTTTATTAAATTTTAATCTCACTTTCTTATCATTTTTGTGCTATTTTTGTATTGTTTCATTATATTGTGTTTAAAATTACCAAGTTCGCATACATCTAATTGGTGAAATTTACGTAAAACTCTCGAGCGAATCTAAAAGGTTGCTAGTAGATGCCAATTAAGAGAGTTTTTTTTCTTTTTTTTTAAGAAAAAAATTGGGAGAGCAGGCCAAATAAAAAATTAAAAAATAGGGGTTAAAGAATGAAGTTGGGACTGGCATCGCATCATTGGCCTCTAAACATCAGTTTTTGACCAATTCTTGGCCAAAATTAGATGGAACACGTTTTGTGGATGAACTTCTTAGCAAATAAAATGTGATAACCGTAAATTTTTCGTTTATTGGAAATTATAAATGTTGGAAATAAATATTGGAGCAAATAAATATTGAAAATAAATAAATAAAATTATGAGAATGGGATACTAGTGAAAATCTCGAGAATTGAAAAGGAACGGATAATGAAAAAAATCCTAGTGAAGGAAAATAAGATGAGAAATTCGAAAAATAATAAAAGAGGAAATTTAATTTGGATAAATGGAAATCCAAATCAAATAAAAAATTGAGAAAAAAAATATATATTATATATATATTGTAAATACAATATATATTTTATTATTACATTTATATAGGTATATATAAATGTTATTTATTTTAAAGTATATAAATATATACATATATATTTATACTAGAGATATATTTTTATATACACAAAATATATATATATCCTTATATAAAATATATATAGTACTATATAATATATATAATAATAATATTATATGTATTATATATGTTATAAGTATAATATATATGTATAATTATAGAAAAAAAGAAAACAGAGAAGAAAGAATCGGGAAGCCTCCCGATTCTTCCTCCCGAGTGGCACCGGCCACTGTCACCGGAGAAGGGAAGAGAGGAGAAGGAAGAGAGGACGTCGGCCAGCGAGCCAAGGGAAGGAGGAGATGACTGGTGACGGAAGACAACGGAAACAGGAAGGAAAATCAAAGGAAAAACCGACGAAGTCGGAAGGAAAATCGAAGGAAAAACCGACGAAGTCGGAAAGAAAAGGAAAAATGGCAGACGGCAGTACCGGCCGATCCAGGCACCGCCACTGCCACCGAAGCACCGTCAAAGGGAGAGGAAGACGATGGAGGCCACCCGAGGCGCGGTGAATGGCGGAAGAGGGCCGGCGAAGAGGAAGATGAAACCGAACCTATTCCGCCTCGATCCGCCGCCGTGCCACCGATTCAGGCCAAGCTGAGACCACCGACGAGTTTGTCGTGCCGTCGGCAAGTTGAGGAGCCGTCGAACCGCCGGAGAACCGGCCACTGGAGGGGAACCGGCGGTGAGGGAGGTGACCGAACCGACTGGGAAGAAAAAGAAAAAGAAAAGAAAAAAAAAAGAAAAAGAAAAGAAAAAGGAAAAAGAAAAAGAAAGGAAAGAAAAGAGAAAAAGGAAGAAAAAGAGGGAAGAGAAAAAAAAGAGGAATTTCGGAAATTTAGAAAATTCTAGAGAATTCGGAAATTACAAAAAATCTCGAGAATTACGGGAATCGGTAAGAAATCCCGAAAAGTATTAAATTATTTAAATAATTTATTTATTTAAATAATTATGAAAAATTCTAAATTTTAAAATTTAAATTTCAAAGAATTCCCTCGATGACCGAGCCGATGAAATCGGGCGAGGTGAACACGGGCGCGACCTTCGAGAGGTAGTCGCCGACCCGAAACAGGTAAGGGAGACATGTGCCGCCTGTAAGGATATTCGGCCATGTTTTTAAATTGCATTTAATTTTTAAATGCTATCGATAATTATCGATTTATAATGTGGTGATTTATCAATTTTAAATTGTAGAGAAATACCAGTTGAAAAATATAAACTGTATTTTCGGTGCAGGAGGCTAGCCAAATCGGTAGCCGTTATACTGCCAAAAAATTATCGAAAAATTACTGAAATTTATCGAAAATCACTGAAAACCAAAATAAAAGATTTGATTTCACGTGAATAGATTTTCGGGCACGAATTTGAGAAATTAAGTAAATTTCATAAAACATGAATATAATGGTATTTAATTTTAAAATATTCATGTTTTCGAGAATGATGAAAATGAAGTCACCGAAAATTCACCCTATAGGTGATATTTCACATGAAACGAGATAAAAATGAAAAAGAGACTGAAGTGAATATTTTTATAAATATTCTTAAATACTCACTTGATTTCATATAAAACTTTATGGATTTAATTATGGAAATAATTAATTATGAAAATTCCATAAAGGTTAAGAAATGAAGAAAAACTATGATTTTGAGACTAGAGGTCTCTACACGTGTTTTTAGAAGAAAACATGGTGATGGAAATTTAAAGTTAGAAAATAAATAATTTATTTTCATAAATTATAAAAATAATTTGTTTGAAATTCCGATAATTATAAAACCATATTTTCGATTGAATGCACGAAAAAGCATGCATATGTGTTTTACGGTGAAAAAAGGACAGTTTTGCCCTTCTATATTTTCAGTAATGATTTATAAATTGTTTTCACCGTATGGAAAATATGATTTATACTGTTATGAAATATTTTGAGAAATGTTATTTTAATTTAATTATTTCATAAAGGTGATGATTTATTACATGTGAGCCTTATGGATATTTGTGAAATATTTCGATTTTCTGTATTAAAAATCCATAAAGGCTATGGTACGGCTTATACTGTTTTGAGACTTAGGCCCCGAGCTTCATGCATCACATATACTGTTACTGTCACGTGGCTGATTGACCAGCTAGTCGTCAGCGTCCCGGATTGTCGCCTAGCAAGCGTACACCTAGGACATATTATAGATCATGGCCATAGATCTCATTACTATTACTATGTCCCTAGTGGACGAGATAGCATGATTTACTTGTAGGGTGTTGCCTAGTCTCACTTATTACTTACTACTTACTGTTTACTGTTTACTGAAAGGATTTACGAAATCTTATTTACTGTACTGAACTACTGTTTACTGTTACTGATGAAAGACCGTACCAAAATACTGTGTTACTGAACTGTACTGTTTACTGAAATGGTAGCCATTGATTACTGTTTTACTGAACTGAAAGCTACCAATTACTGTTTACTGAATCGAAAGCTACCTTATACTGTTTTCTGAACTGGTAGCTACTATTTACTGTCTACTAATTGAACCGTATCGAATTACTGTTTTACTGAATATACTGTTTTACTGATATACGATACGGTTACTGATTTGAAAAGAGAAATAAATGTTTATTCTAAAAGAATAACATAAGAATTATTTCTAAGATAGGAATAATCGAAGAAGTAATTATCCAATGATTGGATATTTACAAATCACTGTACTGTACTGTTTTTACTGTACTGAAGAGAAAAGAAGTAAACCACTATTTTTATTACTGAACTGTCACGTGTTTTAAAGTATATTGAAGTGAAAAGAGATAAGTGGTTTACTTTGTGGAAAAACGAAAATTATATCGTTTTGAAAACAATCGATTTAGTATTCTCTACAGTTGCTTCTAGGTTCCGGAATAAGCCATGTATTTCAAAATACCTGCCTTACTCTATCTGGATCCCTAGCCGACTGTAGTATCCTTCCTACATGTGAGCCTAGAGCCAGCTAGGAAGATTTTAATGAAAAAGAAAAAAATTATTTTCAGCATATAGATAGCTTAATATCAAGTGTAGCATATAACTCTCTTACTGAGCCGTGGTTTGCTCACTCCCCAATTTTAACATTTCAGGTTTTGATGATGGTGAGATCCAATATTTGTGGATTACGGCTGCACATAGTAGACAATGTGACAGACCGACTAAGATATATGAGGTACGATTATTTATTTTCTGTATTTAGACATGTATATAGTACTACATTTTTGTAAATAAGATAGGGGATGTGTATTATATTAACAATGTTATATTAAATATATTTAACATTAAGTGCAAGTGAAGTATCGCAGACAGCCCAACCGAATAAATGGTGTAAAATTAAGGTGAAAAATGTGGTAACGGGTCGTTACATAAAACAAGGAAAAAGGTAAAAGAAAACAGAAAGAAGAAACTCATTGCTTCTTAAAGAGGATTCAAAACTGTTGCAAGCAAAATGGCATAGAAATAGAGGTGGTTTAATTTCCTCTAATTTAAATTGTAGTTATAGGAAATAGAAGTATATCCTACAAGTATACTAGTATAATTATCTTTGAGTAGAGGTGAAAAGTTAGTCGAGCCTAAAAACTCTGAACC